>BROG01000116.1:602500-1325000 GCA_030159075.1 Atrina japonica
ATTCTGAATATTAATTGTCAATAATGAGTATTGTTCAGCCTCTGGGACTTCGCACGTTTCGCGTTGCGAGTACAGATATACAATGAAGACCAATATAACTAATCAGCCTTTTATACCTGCTGTGGGACTTGATTTTCCGGAGATACAATTACAAATATGTCAGCTGTATGGAGATATGAAGTGGGAATGTTTCAAAACATTTTTTTCAACACACATTTTTTTTATTAAAAGTTCAAAAGCTTTTTATATCTTCGTAGTTCAGCTTTAATGTACGTTTTTACTGAATTAGTGAACGAAAATATTAACAAATATTAGTTTTTCAGAGTTTCAAAATAAACGTAATATTGCGACTAATTTCCCTACCCATATAATATAAGGAAATTAGTCGCAATATTATGTTTATTTTAAAATTCTTGAAAACTGTAATATTTGTTATTTTCGTTCAGTAAATCTTTTTATATATCTAACTCTTTTGTCGTACCACCCTATGTAAAATACTGTTTTATTTCCAAATTTTATATTTTTGTTGAATCAAATAGGAGCTAGTAACTATTGTATTGTTTTCTATAGTTTCTGGATCACAATTTATGACTTGGAACATGTTTACATTATAGTCTAATAAATGTTTCTTGTTTGTTTGCTTGTTTGTCTATTGTTATTTAACGTCCCACTCAAGAATATTTCCCATATATGGAGACGTCTCCAAATGCCAGTGAATGGCTTCAAATTTTGGCCTATTCTCGGCACTTACGGCCATTGAGCAGTGAGGGTTCTTTAACGTGCCGACACCTACTATGACACGGGACCTCCAGTTTTTACTGTCTCATCCGAAGGACTCGATCAAGAGTCGAGCGCGCTACCGACTGAGTCAGGCCAGCTCTCTAATACATGTTTCCATTTTCCTATACCGTATACTGTAAATCCTAAAATTTTCACGGGACTTCGTTTTCGCGATACAAAAGTTTTACATTTATACGCGAAATGTTTTTTTCGCGATTTCGAATTCCTTCTGCGTCATACTATTTCCTTACTTCATTACGCGATTATTTTATTTTTATTATTTTTATTATTTATAGAGCTCTAGCGAAATTAGGCGTAAATAAAATTCTCGCCAATAAAACTGCATTTACAGTACATATATTTAAACTCAGGTAGATTTGTGGGAAATTGTGAATGAATTTATATTCAATATTTTCAAGCCACCCTTTTCATGATTGATATTTCTCTTTTTATATTATATAAATTTGAACATTAATGCATTTAAGTCGTTTATGATTTTTTCACCAGGATTGGCTAGTGAAATAAATAAATGATTCATCTGAGATTTTTAAAATAAATAAATGATTCATTTGAGATATTAAAGGGCATAACCTTTTTTCCAAAAAAATAATATTTTGATTTTTTCTACGTTTACTACTTGTACTTTATGCACAAATAAGAGCTAGACACAGGTATAAGAAATATTATATTCCTATATATTTTTTGAAAATACGCTCAGGTCTAGTTTCCTGTTCATATACAAAAAGTAAGGTTGAATTAATCAATTGCGCTTGAAAAAGTGCCAAACTTTGGTTTCTCAAGCAATATACATATAATATATTATAGGGATTTAAGGTTTTTTTTTGGCCAGGACGTTTTTCCAATTGGACACCCAAACGTGATTACTCATAATTTTTAAAAAGTCTAGATCAATATTTTGGACTGCAACAATGTCGAGTTATTTCCCTTCGTCAGCTGTTTCATCCCGTGTTACCTTTTCGTTTTGCCGGAGGAAAACTACTTTTCGTTTAATGCCGTACTTGTGTTCAACAAGGAATCAAATAGGAGTTGGGTATTAGTTATCGATACTCCCATACGAATCAAGAGAGAAGTTTGTTAGGTACATGGACGACGTGTGAATGAATAAAGCTATATGATGGATCGTATTTTTGAAGTATGGCATTTCCCTAATCAGTCCAATACTTTATTTCGTAGTTATATTGATCAGTTTCTCCAGATTAAGCAACAGGCTAGCGGTTTTCCTGCTTCCTGTCAAACAGTAGAGGACCGTCGTCAGTACCTCAAAGATATTCAAGCGAGAGAACAACTGATCATACGAGAAGAAGATGTAGAGAAGAATAATACATACCATTGCTAAACTGTATCTGAATTGTTTGTGGGGTAAATTTCCTCAATGGACTAATTTACCTCAGACACAGTGTGTGGAGAGTTTCGAAACCTTACAACAGTTGCTTCAAGATGACACTGGTGATTTATTACATTTAGAACTGATTCCAAATGACGAAGGTCATGATGAGCTAGACATGATGCTGGTGAATTCGAAATCGAAGGATGACTTTGATGAACCGAATGGTTTTAGCAATGTAGTGCTAGCAGCCTTTACGACATATTTAGCACGGTTACATCTCTATGCCACCCTAGAACGTTTAGGAGAACGTGTGTTATATTTTGATACAGACAGTATCATTTATCAACATGATACACAGCAGTGGAATCCCACTATTATGAACAGTTTAGGAGGATGGACAGACGAATTAGATGGTGATTCTATCTTATACTTTGTCTCGGAAGGCCCTAAAAATTATGTGTACAAGACTCGTCAAGACAAAACGGTTTGTAAAGTCAAAGGCATCACTTTTGATAGTCGTACCACTTCTACTGTCAACGTAGATACATTGAAACAGTTGTTACGTGGTCAAACAAAAGAAAGTGCTTGTATCGTACCCTCATAAGATCATGCGAACGAAACAGCATAAAGTCAAAACACAGGCGATGAATAAAGAACTACGTGTAGTTTATGAGAAAAGGACATCGAATTGAAAACTTTTGTACGTTACCTTAGAGTTATTTAAAAGTTGAGATTGTTTGAAAAGTTGCTATATCATGTATGGTGACACTTTTCATTTACAATTAAATGATAATAATGGTAACCGAGCAGGCATGGTGTCTCATGTTTATAAAGAAAAATGACAACTAGCCTGGGATCCTTTTGTGTTAGTGTAGATCCTTCGTCATAGTGTAGACGTACCATTGATACAATTTGTTTTTCAGGACAAAAAAAAAACCGAAAAAAATATGAATGATTTTAGTATGATTTAAAAATAGACCTTATGAACCTTATAAAAAGAGGAGTGAATCAAGACAATGGACAATCCATTTTCAGACTCGAAGGAAAGAACATTAAGTATGAATAATTTATTTTCATCGACTATGGATGCTAGTCAGATAGTCACAGATAGTGCTCCCATGAATCGAGACATGATGGACAGGGTACCACGGACCCATCAGATAGAAGTGGATAGTGTGATAGTGTGCCGAGATCCAACCTGATAGAATTGCAAAGGAGTCTACCTACTCAAAGGAGCCAAGATGTGAGCAGTTTTAAAATGGGACTTGCTACCGTCAGAGGATTATCGTTTCATCAAAAATTAAGATTACCATTAACCTTACCTAACTTTTGTATGTATGAATCAAGGTATCCGACGTTTAAAGATCATTGACCAAAATATCTACCGGGACCTAAACAGATTGGCCAGAGCAGGATTTGTGTATTTAGGGATCAGTGACCACGTTCAATACTTTTGTTGTGGCATCTTTAAAAGTTTGGGAATGGTCCGATATGCTTATACAGAACATCGACGTTGGTCTAAAGATTGTGCTTTTATTCAGCTGGTGGTGTAAAAAAAAAAAAAAAAAAAAAAAAAAAAAAAACTCTGTCTGGAACCCTTCTTCTTGTGGTAGACAAGCGCAAGACGTGAACGTTGACGATTCTATATATAGAATAAGAAGAACGGGTATAAAGTATAAAGTGAAAGTTAGACACCGAACATCATTTGAATCCGTCATTAGCATGAGTTATCCAGGATTGCTTCAGACGCACCCTAATTATTCACCTAATTGCACACCGTACATAGAAGGGGCTGATTATTTTGATGAGGTTCTCAAAACTTTATAACAGTTGGATGAAAAACAAGAAAGTGATGCTGCCAAGGGCCAGCTACGCGATGCCTTCCTATCAACATTACAGAATATGAGGGAAGACCTCACGGCCATTACAGCTAGCATCAAAGAATTGAAGGATAAACTACATCCAGATGTCAGAAAATCGTATATGAGTTACGAATATAAACCTTCCTTACACACTCATCCTTGTTTCATTTGTGGTGAAATTGGACATTGGTCATCATCAACAACAACAGTAAGAGTAGAATCTGAAAACAAAGTAGAAACTCGGAGTCGTCAATCGAACCAATGCTATAAATATCGTCAGTCATGTAATTGAGTTTATGAATGTCATGAACAGACTCCAAAGGAGCCAAGCGTAAACTCAACTTGATGATCAAGAAGGGAGGAAAACTGACGAAGAAAGTAAAATCATTTGAATATGGGCCGATTACATTAGAGAAATATTGTCTTGCAAGTGAAATATTATTTTGTCGGAAAAACTAACTCTATGGATTTAAATCGCAACAGATGTAGGTACTTTAGTCACGGTTCGGGGACATTTTGAATTGTATCAAAGTGGTTTAATGTTTGTTAGAAAATTCCAAAACTAAATCATTGTAATGGGACGAGATTTCCAATGGCAGTACATGCGCCGATAAAGGTTCTCGGAAAGTTTGATCCAGAATTCATTTGAACATAGGCCGAAAGTGGTTTCGTCTTTATTAGAAAATTTAAAATCTGAATTTGCCGTCGCAGACAGCTCAAATAATACACATGAAAACAAATCATAACTTAATGAAACTAAATGATAAGTTTGTAATTATATGTCTATGTGTGAGCCGACAACTTTATTATTGGGAATAAATGCAAATTACACATTTCAATATATATGTTCCTTTTCTACACGGACTATAATACTATTGTCGTTTAGTGATACCTTTGAATAAAGAGTTAGATGGTTTCGCATCAAGCTCTGGTAAGCGAGATAGGACGGTAGTGTTTGGCAATATATCTTGGATGATGTACCAATACAGTGAAAACTAACATATTTGAGTTTTGTTTTACCATAAAGTATTGAAAATAGACAGTGAAAACTAACATATTTGAGTTTTGTTTTACCATAAAGTATTGAAAATAGACAGTGAAAACTAACATATTTGAGTTTTGTTTTACCATAAAGTATTGAAAATAGACAGGTTACCGTGACGACGGATGAAAGAAGACAGGAACCCAGACAAATGACTTAAAGATATTCAAAGATGCTATTTCACAACAATAACAACAACAAAGACTAGTAACTGGTTGTTATTTATTTATAATTAGATCTACTTCAATCAATATTATGAATATAGTTCGGTTTAATGTTCTTTGATCGCCCTCAATAAACCTTTCAATTTTTGGATTGTACGTATATGCAGAATATCTATATCTCTTTAACATAAATAGCTCGCCAAGGGGATATAGGAATCTGCCCGTCCGTACGTACTATATTTATCCGGAGCATAACTCTCAAACCATGCATGACAATTTCACCAAACTTCATGCACGTTAAAACCACATCGCGGCGGAAGTAAAGACAGGAACACAAGAATAAATAAACTAGAGATTCGAAATCATCATAAAGCACAAATATACGGACAAAAATACAACAGTAATGTGGAGGGGATGTTAAAATTTTTATTAAGATAAAAAGTCTTTTATACAAAATCCTCAAGTGGAACTCGTACAAATACTAAACACTTAGTTAACGCATATATGAAAATAGTTTTGGAGCTGTTTAAAATTTTCAAATCGAATTGTGACCTTGACCTTTGATCACTTCACAACACTGTAACAACACACATTAAAGAACACACACAGCACAGTAGCAACAAAAAAAACAAAAACAAACACAACACTGTAACAACAACAAACAATGAAGAATGTACACAGCACTGTAACAAAAAAAAATAAAGAACACACACAGCCCTGTAACAACAACAAAAACTAAAGAACACACAGCACTGTAACAACAACAAACAATGAAGAACATACACAGCCCTGTAACAACAAACAATAAAGAAAATACACAACACTGTAACAACAAATAAAAATCCACTATAATGAACGAAAATGATAATTACATAAAATTCAAGAAAAGAACATACATTTGAGAAAAAAAATTTATTTTGTTTTGTTTGAATTATGTATTTACCTTTTTATCTTATATTTTTTAGCTCATTTTATTTGATTTATTTTTTTTTTACTTTATTTAATTTTTATTATTTTTTTTTCTTTTATGAGGGTTTTTTTACTATCAAAAAATGAATTCCCTTGGATGATGATGATGATGATGTTGATGAAAAGGAAATGAACAAATATGTTACAAAAATAACAAATCAAACAATAAAATAGAAGAACAACAACTAAAGAGCACACACAATACTTTAACAACAACAAACAACAACAAACAATAAAGAACATACACAGCACTGTACAACAAACCATAAAATAAATACACAGCACTGTAACAACAAACAATAAAGAACATACACAGCACTGTAACAACAAACAATAAAGAACATACACAGCACTGTAACAACAAACAATAAAGAACATACACAGCACTGTAACAACAAACAATAAAGAACATACACAGCACTGTAACAACAAACAATAAAGAACATACACAGCACTGTAACAACAAACAATAAAGACACACACAGCACTGTAACAACAAACAATAAAGAACATACACATGACTGTAACAACAACAAAAACTAAAGAACACATAGAACTGTAACAACAACAACAACTAAAGAACACACAACACTGTAACAACAACAAACAATGAACAGCACACACAGCCCTGTAACAACAACAAACAAAGAACATGCACAACACTGTGACAACAACAAAAACTAAAGAACACACAGCACTGTAAAAACAAACAAAGAACACACACAACATTGTAACAACAAACAATAAAGAACATACACAGCACTGTAACAACAACAAAAACTAAAGAACACACAGTACTGTAACAACAAACAATAAAGATCACACACAGCACTGTAACAACAAATAAAAATCCACTATAATGAACGAAAATAATAATTACATAAAATTTAAGAATAAGCTTCAAGTAAAAATTAATTTTGTTTTGTTTGGATAATGTATTTACTTTTTTATCTCATATTTTTAGCTCGTTTTATTTGATTTATTTTGTTGTTTTTTTTTCTATTTTATTTTTATTATCTATTTTTTTTTATTATCAAAGATGAATTCCCTTGGATGATGATGATGATGATGATGTTGATGATGATGATGAAAAAGAAATGACTTTAACAACAACAAACAATAAAGAACACACAGCACTGTAACAACAACAAACAATAAAGAACATACACAGCACTGTAACAACAACAAACAACAACAAACAAACAATATACAGCACACACAGAACTGTGACAACAAACAATATACAGCACACACAAAACTGTGCCAACAAACAATATACAGCACACACAGAACTGTACCAACAAACAATATACAGCACATACAGAACTGTGACAACAAACAATATACAGCACATACAGAACTTTGACAACAATCAATATACAGCACATACAGAACTGTACCAACAAACAATATACAGCACACACTGAACTGTACCAACAAACAATATACAGCACATACAGAACTGTGACAACAAACAATATACAGCACACACAGAACTGTCCCAACAAACAATATACAGCACACACAGAACTTTGACAACAATCAATATACAGCACATACAGAACTGTACCAACAAACAATATACAGCACACACTGAACTGTACCAACAAACAATATACAGCACACACAGAACTGTGCCAACAAACAATATACAGCACACACAGAACTGTGACAACAAACAATATACAGCACACACAGTACTGGGACAACAAACAATATACAGCACACAGAACATTGACAACAAACAATATACAGCACACAAAGAACTGTACCAACAAACTATACAGCACACACAGAACTGTGCCAACAAGCAAAAAACAACACACACACAGAACTGTGACAACAAACAATATATAGCACACACAGAACTGTGACAACAAACAATATACAGCACACACAGAACTGTACCAACAAACAATATACAGCACACACAGAACTGTGCCAACAAACAATATACAGCACACACAGAACTGTGCCAACAAACAATATACAGCACACACAGAACTGTGACAACAAACAAAATACAACACACACAGAACTGTGACAACAAACAAAATACAACACACACAGAACTGTGACAACAAACAAAATACAACACACACAGAACTGTGACAACAAACAAAATACAGCACACACAGAACTGTGACAACAAACAAAAAACAACACACACACAGAACTGTGACAACAAACAAAAAACAACACACACAGAACTGTGACAACAAACAATATACAGCACACACAGAACTGTGACAACAAACAAAAAACAACACATACAGCACTATGACTGCAACAAACAATAATGATCGACATGTACCACGTGGATTCCACAAATATGTACCACATGGATGGTACTTAAAACTCATCCTCATCAAGTGGATGCCAAAGGACGCATTTGAACCGTTTGGTCCTCGGGTCCATTTTGAAAAGTGCCTCGTCAGTGTCAGAAATGCGCCTGACCAACACTTCTCCTCGCTGGGCATATGCGTTCTTGCACCTAAAACAGAACAATACATTTTAAATATATGTTCAAATAAACAGAAATAACCATTCCTTTTTCATTAGTTTGCAATTTTTCATGAAAATAAAGAAAAAACATAAAAAACGAATATCCCATACTTAATGGATGCTTCCTTATAATGTGTCACTTTGCTGATAGATTCCAATGCATTATTATGATGTTGGGATGTCTTACTTCATCAAAAGAGAAAATTCCATATTTACAAATGATAGGTGTGCTTATTTTGTACTTACATGGTAGGTGTACTTATTTCGTACTTACAAATGATACGTGTACTTATTTTGTACTTACAAAATATAAGTGTACTTATTTCGTAGGCCTACATACCAATGATATGTGTACTTATTTCGTACTTGCAAAAGATAGGTGTACTTATTTCGTACTTACAAATGATATGTGTACTTATTTCGTACTTGCAAAAGATAAGTGTACTTATTTCGTACTTACAAATGATAGGTGTACTTATTTCGTACTTACAAATGATAGGTGTACTTATTTCGTACTTGCAAAAGATAGGTGTACTTATTTCGTACTTACAAATGATAGGTGTACTTATTTCGTACTTACAAATGATATGTGTACTTATTTTGTACTTACAAAATATAAGTGTACTTATTTCGTAGGCCTACATACCAATGATATGTGTACTTATTTCGTACTTGCAAAAGATAGGTATACTTATTTCGTACTTACAAATAATGTGTACTTATTTCGTACTTGCAAAAGATAAGTGTACTTATTTCGTACTTACAAATGATATGTGTACTTATTTCGTACTTGCAAAAGATATGTGTACTTATTTCGTACTTACAAATAATATGTGTACTTATTTCGTACTTGCAAAAGATAAGTGTACTTATTTCGTACTTACAAATGATAGGTGTACTTTCAGCTTCATTTCGTCTACTTACAAATGATAGGTTTTTTACTAACAATTATTTCGTTTACTTACATAAATATACACATTAAAGTGTACTAATATTTCGTACTTACAAATGATAAGGTGTACTTATTTCGTACTTAACAAATGATATGGGTACTTATTTTGATACTTACTAAAATATCAAGTGTACTTATTTCGTAGGCGACTACATACCAATGAGAATATGTGTATTGCTTATTTCGTACTTGCAAAAAATATAGGTTCATTACTTAGGAAATTTCGTACTTACAATCCAAGCGTGTACTTATTTAACGTACTTGCAAAAAATAAGTGTACTTATTTCGTTGTCTACTTACAAAAGTGATATGTGTAACTTAGATTCGTACATTTTCGCAAAAGATATGTGTACTTATTTTAAGTACTTACAAATAATCCTAAATGTGTACTTATTTTCGTACTTGCAAAAGATAAGTGTTCGGAAGGAGTTATTTCGTACTTACAAAATGATAGGTGTACTTTCCAGCACCAAGGTCAACACTTGATCTACGTCTGAAAACGGAGTACGCACTGAATTACTATAAATCTCTGAGAGGGGGGGACTTCATAAATGTTTAACAAGATCCCCGTATTGACATTTTTTAAAAACATGTAACAACAATTATTCCTTTATTTGCTTATATAATATTTCACACATTAAAGGTTAAATAATAAGTTTTACTATGGATGAATTAAACGTCAATATTTATGATAAATCGACGATATTTTACGAAGCTTGATTTTGTGTAATCAAACAGGAAACCGCAATGTTGTGACAAGTTGTATCAGGGAGATAACTCCGCTATACATTGATTGATAATAAAAATATAAAATAGAGCTACCCATCTGACTAAAGTCAAGGTTTATTATTGACTTTCTGATCCACTGTTAGTTTGTGTCCTGAGGAACGACATAGATATGTCCGGTGTCACGAGAAAAGACCAATCGAAACTTGGGAAGAGCGAAGAGCTACTGATCTGGGAGAATTGAAGGTTTTTTTTTTTAACATTTGTGTATTGCTTGGTGAAATTTTCTAATTAGGGTACTCCTTCAAATGGTGATTGTTGCATGTGATTAAAATCAAGGCATTACAAACACTCTGGCATTGAAAAAAAGAGATAATTGAGTGTAAAAAATAAAAGTTAAATGCACCTAGCAACAACACGCCAATTAAAAGATTCTTCTAGGGTAATTTCAATGGTATACTTACATATAGGCGCCAAGCGGATAACTCCACGAGGGTTGATTCAAAACTTTCACCAAGGTTCACACACTAACTCCTTAACCAAATTACCAAAACATATGTCAATCTCTGCAACAAAATTAATATTTTATTTCTCTATATCACTTATACCTGGGTTTTTGTTTGTCATTTTGTTTCTAAAATTGTTGGAATGTCTACGGTTATCATTTTTTTAAAGAATTAATGAATTAATTCCATGACCAAAAGTAAAAATTGAAGAAGTACACTTTTAATCAATTCGGATAATCAAAACTCACAAAGTCCATTATAACACGACAAATTCCCTCAATTTGATGTGCAAATGGTCTCAACATGAAGAACAATTTCGAATCCCAAACGGGTAATAAGACCAGGTGTTTAAAAATTCCGGAAGGAGTCAATTTCATGTCTTTAATTACATTAACACGCGAAATAAATGATTTAGACTTAGTCTTCTGCTTTTTTCCGGCATGCCATTGCACATATCGCAAATGTTCCATGGAAAACCTTTCTAGCTATGTGAATGAATAGGAGAAAGAGAGAGAGAGAGAGAGAGAGAGAGAGAGAGAGAGAGAGAGAATGGTTCAAATTTGGAAAAAGGTCAGTGAGTTTGGTAATTGAGTTTAACGTCAAGTTCGGATAAAAGCGTCATGATATGGTGAACGGACGAGAGTCACTGTTACTGTGGCCGTGATCCAGAATACTATCTAATACAGGAAACTCTGAGAGGGGGGACTTCATAATGTTTAACAAGATCCCCGTATATTAACCATAAAAAACGTCTTAAACATGACGACTGACTGCCGAAGCGTTCAACAACGTAACCTTGTAAAAGTAGTTTATTGGCTAGTCGTTTGAAAGTCTCATAATAAAATGATTCATGAGAAGAGTGACGTAATGTACCGTTTTACCAAAATCATAACGTAGGTAAGTTTTGTTTTTCAGAAATGAAACTAACGCCATAGGCAAGAGAAAAAATGGAAATATTACTACTCAGCTAGAAACGGGAAGTTTGTGATAAAATATGGAAAAACTTAAATCGTCTTTAAATCGTTTAGATGTCATAGAAAAGAGGATGATGTTAAGTGAAGTTGACCGTCTTTTGTACAATCGAAAAGGGGGAGTAAACTCTAGGTACGAAGCAGATGTGTTGCTCTCTGTCGTCTTATATGATCTCTAGCTCAACAGGAAACATCTGGCCGAGGTAATTCTGAAAAATTCTTAATTATTTATGGACTCTTCGACACCATCGTCGATAAACAAAAAATACCTGTAAGTAAAAATTTAACATTCGATATGCATATGGGAACATCTTGTTTGTTTCCTTTGGGGGATAGACGAAGAGGTTACTGTATAAATTCCGCTTCATATGTATACAAAAATATGTCAGCCAAGAGAGGTGCACAATTGGTACAAATTGTAAAATACATTTGGAATTTTAAATCTTATCCAAGAGTGTTGTGACTGCACACCTATCATAAAAAGAGATCCTTCTGCCTGGCAGTGCGAATTGGTATTTATTGACTTGTGTCGAACTCCCTGCAATGACAAGGGCTTCAAAATAAAAATGTCACCATAGTGAGTATGTAAATTTTTATGTTCTGTTAATTTTTTTTTTCCTGTTTTACAGAAATGTGTCGCGCGCAACGTAAGGTCGTTTTCTTTTGTACCTCTGAACTGTGTCAACCGTCCTGGGTATTATTTAAATTATGTCCCTCTGTCACGAATAGTCTTTGGGATTGATAAGACCAATTCCCCTCTGTAAACTTCTTTTCTCTTTACTTTGACAATGTGCGATCCTCGCTTAGCGGAATGAACCATTCCATCAGTTTTCAATTTCTAATTTTTGTTTCAAACTAACCGTATGAAATGTATTCAGAAGCAAGTGTAAAATCAGTTTTTTTTTTCACACATTGATAAGAAAAGATATTTAAAAACCAGCATCAGCTGCATTCAAATGTATTTACATTGCGTCTGTGATACCGATCAATTTATTCTAATTAAAGAAATTAATAAACTTTGGTATAAAATAGCAATAACCATCAAATTACCCTCTACTGCCTGATAAGGTCAATAGTTGGACACTGGTTTTGCATCAGTAATTATATCAGAGGCAAATTAACAACCTTTGGTGAATGAGTTTAATCCACCTCTGGCTCCATCACTTGAAATGCTTCAAAAGAGATTACAATATTGTATTTCTGAATAAAACCCCCCCATGACCAAAATAGACTTAAATGCGACTGTCTAGCAAACAACAACCCATCCCACCCGATCTAGAAGTGCAGATTCCATACTTTTTGTAGAGGGCCCATGTTCCATCTGTCTTTTTGATTATACCAGTATTTCACCTACTAGTCCCATAGGATAGTCGCTCATACGAAGCTTTTATTGCTAATTTTCCACAATTATAAATTTTTGAAAATACAATGCCTTATTGCTGTATTATTCAATCGAATAGTATGCTTTCATAAATCCAACCTGTGTTCACCGTACTAAACTAAAATAAACTAATTTTATTAAATTGTTTAATAGCTTACCTAGGATGCGTTTAGTTACCGGATGTTAAATATATGTCACTGTATTGTACCAAACATAACTACAGGGACGCGCCAAAATTAATGCAACTTTTCTATTTCTCGTATGGTTTCTGCGATATTACAAACTATGCTGAGCATAAACATGGGGTTTTGTGTTTGTCGTTAAAATATTTTTTTTCAGATCACTTCTGTATGTCCTTTTAATATTTTGGAATGTCATGTTATCGGTTATCATTTTTTTAAAGAATTAATGAATTAATTCATGACAAAGAACGCTCGCTCAATTTTTGTTTTTTAGAATCCGTGATTTGCTGGACTTATGACATTAGGTATTTTCATTTGTAAAAGACTGACCACTTTTAAAATTTGAAATTCGGATTATCTGGACTTTAAATGAAAAGCAATGACGATTACTTACCACAAAGTGTATATGGAGGCTGTCTGATAAGATTGCACGATCAAGTACTAAAGTTTATCGCATGTAAACAGGATCCCAGATTTCAAACACAGATATCCCTCAGCATTTGTATTTTCCATACGGCATTCGCCAGTGAGGTTTTCAAGATTGTCATCTTTCAAATTTTGTAACTCTGTCAAAGAATCATAAATGCAATCTTACGTCATGATTTCTTGCTTTTGTGTAAAATTTTCTACTTAGACGTTCACACACTGCGGGTATTTTCACTTCAATAAATTTTTTGCTTTTTTCTGTTATTCCGACAAGTTTTCCGCCACCTGATTATGATGTCACAATTTCTTATTGACTTTAAAAATATGAAACAGTAATTGACTCTGTACAAAGTGTCAGACATTTTTGTTGTTTCGTAATAGATCAATGTTTGCTGGCTGTCTGACAATAATAATTACCAGTTAACACGCGAAAAGCTAATTTAAAAGAGTGTACTTTTTAGACAGTTAGATAAATACTCGGGATGACTTTTTTCCGAAGCCATTTAAGAAGTCTATGCAATATTCTTTGCAACCATAACATCTTAATTAATATAGCAAAACTTGACTGTACGACAGAATCCCAGCTTAAGTAAGTTCGGATAACTTGTTGTTTTCTGCATATAGATAGCTATTGTGAATGAAAATAGTAAGAAAATGAGAGAATGAGAGAGTTGGAATATTAAAAGTGGAAAATCATTAGGAGAGAGAGAGAGAGAGATCACAGAGAGTGTTAGAGAGAGAGAGGATTAGAGAGGAGAGAGTAAAAGCGGATCCAGTCACAGATTTTTTTCAATGGGCCGAAAGTGCCGGGGCCAGTGAGTTCACCGGCATTTGGTGACGTCTCCATTTGTGAAATATTGAGTGGGACGTTTAAACGTCCCACTCAAGAATATTTTTTTCACTTCATGGAGAAGATGGGTACGTCACCCCCCAAATGCGCTTTAACCACTGGTGAAGGGCGCCTCAAATTTGGTTTTTCAATATGCTCGGCACTTACAGGACATTGATGCATTGATCTGTGAGGGTTCTTTAACGTGCCGACACTTACTGTGACTACGGGATCGATAACTCCCTATTAGTTTTTACTGTCTAGGAAAAGTATCCTGTTTAAGACAGGAAACTCATCACTGTCGAGACCGGGGGGACTCGAACGTCAGTCATGACGACAGCTCATGATAGGCCAGGGAGGTCGTAGCGCGCTACCGACTGTGCCAGGCCGGCCTGACTATTAACTTCTACAGTAAGTAAAACGCGAAGTAATTCTCAAACTGAACTACATGCCGGTTTACTGTTCGATCTGACTGCCGACATCATTTGTGCAATATCGTTGTTGTTTAGCTTGTGCTGCAGCGACCAAATTATAGTCCGTTTTTTGACTAAGAGCATTCTTGAAATGATGAAAAATCCAGCTTGTTCCATGAAAGTATATTTTAAAATATTTTTATCAATAAAATAGCCACAGTTTAGTCATACCTTTTATTTCCAAGTCATGGTTTGTGACGTAATGTACTACGTTTTAATGACCAAAATCATGTAGGTCAAAACAGTATTTTTTTCATAATCGTTCATTTATCAAATAAAAAGTAAATATTTTTATCATCATTACAAGAATGAAAATACTTTACTTCGATCAAATCGTAATTTTGATAGCACATTTCCCTTGAAAAAATCCTGGCGTACGGATGAGAAAATTATGCCCTGGGCAGTCCTGCCTTGGATGAATGAAAAGTGCCAACTGTAGATATTCCTGTAATCCGCGTAAAATTACATTTACAAATTATTTACTTGCCAATTTTTCACATTCAATTTCTTTTCACGGATACAACATTATAACAAGTTTTTTAATCAACCTGGGATTTTGTAAAAACATTTTATTTGTATAAAACGTCGAAAGTTTGAAACTTTTGATACATACTAAAACTCCATTTTGACAGCTTGTATTGCTGTATGCTACCAGTTATGTACCTATGCAACATACAAATTACTGGATATACAGGGTGTGCTAAAAAAGCACATCTCCATGTGAAAATGTGACACGAAATTTCCATGGACAGATTACAGTAAGTGGTAGAGAAACGTTAAATTAAATTGCAGTTAACTGGCAAATTTCTTACATGTTTTAAAATACATGCACTTGATAAATGTTTCTCAATGTATGTTATTTTTCACATAGTTTTCTATGTAAAATCGATTTTTTTAAAATAATTAGCCTCACATTCAATGAAATCTTGTAAGCTTTTCAGCACACTTGTTGGTATTCTAAGGACTATCTTTCTAAATTGTTTTGAAATGTGTCGATTTCTTTATATGTGAAAACTACAAATATTTGTAAGCAGCGCCGATTTCCTTTTTTGTTCTTAGTAAGACGAAGTAACGTCAACAAAATACTCATTGCAGAGAAAAATTGTTGTTTCAAAACAAATTTTAAAATTAAATTCAGATGAAAATAAAGACTTTTTTCCAAACATAATTTTTTGCAAGAATTGATGAAAGCATTAATTTGCGATAGTTACTGGAACATGTTCATTTAACATAGAAAGCTATGAGAAAATGACATCAACGGACAAACTGATCATGCTTATGACACGTGATCACATGAATAAAATTCAATGTGTTTACATATAGTCATATACCAACAAAATTGTACTGCAGCACTTTTTAGTATCATGATATATCCCCTAGTCTGATATGAAGCTATGAAATGAAGACAGGCGTGTCAAGAAAAGGAATCCTCCATAGCAAAGGTAGAACAAAATAGTGACTCGCTAATCTGAAGCATATGGCGTACAGGTGAAAAATTCTTGTAAACAAACAACGGAACAATGATAACTAATAGATATGGATTTTAGTTATTGTTTAGTTTGATGTTGATTTCAATTTAGTGTCTCATTTATTTCTTTACACAGAAAATACTTCTTCCTCAAAGTCGAATTCAGACGTATTGCAATGAGTATAGGGGAAATCGTGTACAAATAAACTTATAATGAATGGTGATTGGAAAATACAACAACAAATGGGTTGACGCACTAGTCCAATACAAAATGTTCGCGAAAAGTATTCAAACTGTATTGTCTGACGTCATACCCTTTCGTATACGTTACGGTGACGTTCGAAAATAGCCTATCGTGAACCTAAACCGACCTTTGTCAGTGACGTTTAAACTTGACATATTTGGCTTGTTTGAAACCTATTGGCATCAAGCCTGAAAATGAATTCCGATGATACAAAAGATGATTTGAATATCATTGCATCTCAGATTGCACATGAAATGAAAAATGATGATATACCGGAAAACGACCTTGCGACAAACAATAATCAGGAACATTTAACGGTAAATGAAGAGAGCAATGAAACCGGTAAGTCTGACAAACCGGATCTGACACTCAGCATGGCCGGCGACGGCACATTTCACACAGAATCGTGCCAGATACAGGACTTGAATGAGGAACCCGTAATTACTATGAATACGTATGACTATAGTTTACCAGGCAACTTCCAAACAACTTACAGTCCATCAAATTTTGATACTCAATATGCGATGCCTGTGCAAGCAACCAACGCCACAAACGCACCGCAGCCTCAGGGCAACTATGGGGTGTATTATACTTATTACCAGCAAGTTTCATATGACATTTCAAATCAGAATTATGATCCAACAGTTTACACTCAACACCCAGTATATCAGTGTTATGCACCTGTGTCAGTAAACTATTCCAATTCACCTGACACTGCCGCGTGTGAATATACCCCCTACACCGAGATTGATACAAATACGGGAAATATAGATTGGCCGGCAACAGCTGCGTCCGATTCAGTGCCTCCAAATATTTCCCCGGGTTCAGGAGGGGAAATATCGCCGCGTGAAGACATAGAATCAATTGCATTTTTACAGAAACCACATGGGGTATTCCAGGCGAACACGACTGACCATTACCAGGACGTACATCCATATGTATCATACGATGTTTGTGATACAAACAACGTTTATTCTACATCTGTTTCAGAAATATCTCACGAAACCGATAGTTTTGAAAGCCTGGAGAGTAACGGAATAGCTACAAATACAGTTGAAAATTTAAACCAAACTTCAGATGAAACCATATTTCCGGCGAAGTCTTGCAATCAGTCTCTCGGTGACGTCACAAATAACGTCACATATACTAATTATCCAATATATCAAACTATTTCTCCGTCACCCCACGGCCATGATTTTAATTTGACGCTTTCAAAGCAATACACTTCATCACAGTCGTATTCGAATTTTATGTATCCGGCCATTTATGTTTCAAACTCGGGGCTGATTACAATTCTTTTGAAACATGACGTTTCCGTTGAAATGACGGTCGACCAAGCCATTCGTCTCGTAAGCCATCAGAAAAATTTCATTCTTGCTACTAACAGTCGCGGAAGTGCAAACTTTTTGAGTCATCCTGCGGCGAAAATAGTTCAAGATTCCACAACAACCGAAGCAGAAATATTTAGCGATCGGAAAGTCAAAATGACAACGGAGACCATCACCTTTGGCGACTCAAAGAACTGTTATACATTTGACTACCAAACTATAAACAAGGGAGATATATCTGACTTCTCGAAATTAGCGAAAGATAGTTCAATTACATATCTTTTTTCCTCTGTTCAATTGGGTAAAGAGGTAAATCCACAATGTCTTAAGATAATATCCGAAGCACAACACAAAAACATCAAGTATGGTGGCTTCCTTATCAGAATCAATGGTACCAAAGTAGTTCAAACTGGTCGCGGGGAGGTCAGTGTTGTTTGCGGTCCCAAATTTCTTAAGTTGTCGCCCACATCAGATTTCTTGGAACTTCAGACTCATTTCATTAACATGGCGGTGGATTCCAACTGGAATATTAACGTACGTCGCGGTTCTCACCATCTGGATGTAGAAGAGTTCCAGTTTAAAGTGTCCAACGGCAGGGTGGAGGCGGGATTTGACGGGGAAAGAAATGTGTATGCCTATCTGCTACCAAGAAGAATACCCATTGATATCGGAGAGGAAACACAACATTCCGAAACTAATAATGCCAGGTGATATTCCAAAATTAATCCGTGTTATACTGAAAGAGGTTTCAAAACACAGATATTCTATATAAAATGTTAAGGATTCTGTAAAATCGGTGAAATAAAATTTAAACCCATTTATTCTTTTTCTTATTTATTTTATATTTTGTGGGTGCGTGTTATGCCACATTCAATAACTTATTGTCCGTGGGGCTCAGTCCGGAAATAGGAGAATCGTGCACAATACCTCTATTTATAATATATAATCGGTGACATACGTTTCACTCCCTCCTAAACAACAAAGTTGATTGATAACTACATAAAGCACTCAATCCTCTTATTCTTAAA
Organism: Atrina japonica; assembly: GCA_030159075.1. NCBI lineage: Eukaryota > Metazoa > Mollusca > Bivalvia > Pterioida > Pinnidae > Atrina > Atrina japonica. The sequence continues at coordinate 621,685 of BROG01000116.1, forward strand.
GCAAAGTTTCCACAGAAATAATTTTTGATAGGCAGTTTCCCCATGTTTAAACATCATCACAGTCTTTGTGCCATGTTAAGAACAGTTCACTTCAACGAGTAAAGAGGGGAGTGCATACATGTAATATTTTTATCATAACATGTATTTATACATCACTCATGCTTCATATTTAAAACAAAACGTTAATCTTTTTAAACATTCATGTAATTTAACTTCTTTCGTTATCTTCGCTGTTTTCATTCAAGTAGCCTGCTGAAGGTCGAAATTCTTCCCCGGTGTTATCTTAAAATTTGGGGTCGAATTTCCGCCTAAGACAGCTGATGCTGCTTTTGCAGTCAGTAGTACATTACGTATCTGTTGAAAAAATTAAACAACCAAAGAAGCGATATAATTCCGTCGAATTCGAAATATATAAAAAAAAATTGGATTTCCAAAGTGAGCCGCGCGGATAGTAGCTATAAGCCTATCACCGTTTTAGTGGAAAATACACCAAGTTCATCATTTACAAATCATTTGTTTGATGTGTTCCGACAGGTAGTTATAGAAATAACATGATAGTAGTGGTTGGTCGGTAGGCACTTTTTAAAATTTAATATGTAAATTGGGACAAATTTCAATGATAACCAAAACTGCTAAACAAGAGGCCCGATGGCCTTAACGGTCACCTGAGAAAATTTCCTGTCAAGTTTGGTTAAAGTTAGTCTATTGGTTCTTGAGAAGTCGAAAATGTCTAAAATTGATAAAAAACTTATATTTTCTGTTTACTTAGGTGTCTGTGACCTTGGCCTTTGACCCCATGACCTTGAATTTTTGACAAAATTATCATTAGATAGTTCCTAACAACTTTCTCATATATTTTTATATAAGTCAATCTGTTTTAGTTATTAAGCTATTTGTATACAAGTGTACCCTATTATGTTATTCAAGCCCCCCCCCCCGTGGGACGTTTATTAACAACCTGTAAGCGTCACTTGAAAAACAATATTATGTCATTATTGCGACATAACTAAGTCATAATTACGACATAACTATGTCATAATTACGACATAACTAAGTCGAAATTACGACATAACTATGTTCATAACTTATGCTGATTATTATGGAGTAATTTTGAGATAACAGTGACAATATACGGAAGCCTATAGGCGTCACTTGAAAAAAAATATTATGTCGTAATTACGGGATAGTATGTCGTAATTGCAACATAATATTTTTTTCTTCAAGTGACCCTTTTAGGCTTTCGTAAAAATCCACTTAAAAGGGGAAATAACTCTCATAAGGGGGCGACCTGACAATTTTGGCCCTGATGACTTTTTGTAGACCTTTGCCTGCTGAACTTTATTGCCTCTTTCACTTTATCTATTATACTTTTCAAGACAAAACAGCCCAAAACATGAATAATCCACTGAAAAGGGGAAATAACTCCCATAAGGGATAACCTGACAATTTCGGCCCTATTAACTTTTTTGTAGGTCTTTGTGTGCTGAACATTTTTGCTTGTTTCACTTTCTATTTATCTGTTATACTTTTTAACATAATGTCAAAAACATCCAAAAACATGAAAAATCCACAAAAAGGGGTAAATAACTCACATAAGGATCCACACGACAATTTCCACCAAAATAAAATATTCGTAGATTTTTGCAACCCACTCATTTTCAGGTAACATTTTTTTTTTCCTAACTTTAATAATTTTGGAGATACATGTATTAATTCAAAAATATCTGCTGACTCATTGATTCTATATTCAGCCATGGCAGCCATGTTTGGTCCTAGACCCTTTTTATCTGCAAACTATATGCAGCTTTACATGGTTACACTTCCTGTCAAGTTTGGTTCAAATTGGGTCAATGGTTCTGGAGAAGTAGTAAAAAATGTCGAAAATTTTACCAAAAATACGTACAATATTCAACCCATTATAAATCAGGGAAAAGAGATGGGCTAGAAAAGCTTTTCGAAAATATGTAAAAAGGAGAGGGTCGCTTATAGGGACATGGGTGCTTAATGAGTCAAATACGGTATTTTCCTTTTACTTAGGTGCCTGAGGCCTTGACCTTTGACCCCATGACCTTGAAATTTTGTCAAAAAGATCCTTAGATAATTCCTAACAACTTTCTCATATATCTTTGTATACAAAAAGTTGATCAGTTTTGATTATTAAACAATTTGTAATACAATTGCACCCTATGTTACTGAAGAGCCCCCTAGTGGCTCATTTATAGACAGATTTCATTTTTGTTTGCAAACTCTGTAGATATTGACTTAACAATCATTGCATACAAATCTGATCATTGGTTCATGAAAAGAAGATTTTTAGAGAAGTACCTAGTTTTGGTCCTTTTTGGCCCCTTGGTTCCTAGCCCCTTTTCATTCGTAAATTTTGTGCGGCTTCACATGGGGTGCTATATACCAAGTTTGGTTAAAACTGGCCCACTGGTTCTTGAGAAGAAGTCAAAAATGTGTAAATGTTAAGGACAGACAATGACTGACAAAAGACGATTGCAAAAATTTAGTTGGCACTTTTTATGTGGATAGGTCAAGTCAAATCAAACAAAACGTTTCTTTTTTAATTTTAGCCTTGGTATTTAATTTATCAATGACAAAAAATAAATTTTCGCAGTAAAATCAAACAAACATCACTACAAACTACCTAGTTGGAAAAAAATATATTCATCAACGTACTATCATTTCTTATGGTAAATCACAAGAAAGTTAATCAAAATCATAGCCTGGGGTCCTGGCTCACTGATGCTAACATGTTGATAAACAAGTCATTTATTTCTAGTACAAAGTTAGAAAATTAATAAAAATTAATTACAATTTACATGTACCAAAATTTTTGCAGTTCGCTAAGCTCTGTTTCACTCTTCCCTCCCCTCCCTCTAACTTTTAATCCTGGATCCACCCTGGCTGTGTCTATATATTTTTGATTTTATGACTATGCTTTGTTTTATTTCATTTTCTCTCGAAAGTGTTACCCCTACATATCGGTATATAAATTTTCCATTGCGTTTTTTCATCGATGATAATGAACACACCATTTTCACACATGTGTGTCTTGTCAATAAATAAAAAAAGAACTTTACGACCCCTCTTTGAAAATTCCTGGATCCGCCAATGCTGTCCCCTGTAATGCTCTCATTACAGAGGACAGACTATATAAATGAATTGTTTATCAACATTCGGACAAAATTTCGGGCTCCTGTGGTGTATTACAAAGATATGCATTTCTTTTTTATCAATACTGAAATTTGGTGTAGGCCTATATGTTTATCTCTTTAAAATATTTAATTATTAAGTAATTATGTCCCTTTATTTCTCTTTTCATCAACATGTTAGTGTGTGTTTTTGCCTCTGTATACATGTATTTCATAATCAACTACCGGGTACAAAATGTCGTACACCTAGGCTGAAATTCTGCCCCGAATTTAAGTTACTTTTTTTTTGGTAAAATCAGCATTTTATCCAAAAAAAGTAACTTAAAATTTGGGCAGAATTTCTGATTATCGTACACCCAGCATTAATGGACAAAAACTTTAATCTGAGCTAAACCCTTTGAAATACATTTGTATACATGCACGTAGTTGAGCATTTTAAAGTATTTCAAATGTGCAGTAGGATCAGCCCTTTCAAATGACCCCATGATCTTTGACCTTGTGACCTGCAAATGTACTTCTCAGTAAAAACTTCAGTATCTGAGATGTAATTCTGTCAACGTTCAGCTATGTTGTCTTCTGACAACTCTTGTAGATAATTATATTAAGCATTAGACTAAAACCCAAAGGTGATTATAACAACACAGAGAAACCTGTCTTAAAAGACCGGAATTCAAGATAACTGCAATTTTCAATTAAAATATTTTTCTATTGTTACCAGGCAAACTTTTTTTTATAATGAATAAACCTCTTTATAAGGACCATCTGTCTATAATAGCTTCTGTTTCCAGTTCCTTTGATTGGCCTTGGCTTTATAGACAAAATTGACTTTACAGTGAATTCACTTTATCTGGAAATTTGGGGATTACTCCTATAACTTAAAGTGATCCAGAATTCAAGATAACTGCAATTTTCAATTAACATATTTTTTTTATTGTTACCAGGCAGCAAATGGTCCTTCTCAAGTTACTACTTAGTATGGAGAGCCATGTAATATCTCCTTTTACCAATTATCATTTAATGTTATAATTTAAAACTTGCATGTATTATAAAAACTATGTGTATATAGATAAATACATTAGAACTTTTAGTTCATTCTTCCTTACAACAGTGTAACCTGTCTTAAGAGACCACTCTCATTAAAGACCACCTGTCTTTTGAGACCACATTCTGAAAACCACATCATGGCACATAGAGTAAAACCTGCTAAACCAACCACCTGTGTAGTGTGTATAAAAACCACCTGGTCACAGAGGGTTTTTTTGCTGTCCCCAATAGTACCATTTGTGAACAAATCTACCTCTATATAAAGACCACCTCCCTGTAAAGACCGGCTTTTTTGTGTCCCTAAGGGGGTCTTTATATACAATTTTCACCTGTAGTTCAAAATTCCTTTAAATAAAACCACTTTTGAGACCACCTGTCTTTAGAGACCACATTCTGAAAACCACTTGGCTAAATCATTCTTTACATCAGATCTCTTTTAAGAGACCACCTGTCTTGAGAGACCATATCTCAGTGGTAGATTGGGTGGTCCCTCTAGACAGGCTCCACTGTGGTATATATTTCTTTACCCTTCCACTCCCAAGTATCTTAATGGTATGATCTTTTTTGTTGTATTGGACAAGTCCATTACAGTTTGTAGGGTTGAACAGCTGGTTAATGACAAAACATTGAAAATTACACAAATAAAATTTTGAAAATTAACTAATGAGAGTTAAATAAAGTTGATAATTAACTTACACGAGTTGTTGAATCTGTTTCTACCATAACTGAAAACTTCTATATCATGTTATATAAGCCTACATCACGTCTAACACCATCGGCCTTGGATCCACCTGAGTATCATACATGTACCTCGCTTCAATCTCCAGATTACATCAACGTGTCGAAGTTAGAAAACCCAACATTGTTTAGAGACTTCAGTTACAGACCCCTTTTCTTACAATTACTTTTATCACCAACTCAGCGCCAACTCCATTTACAAACATTTTCATTACAGTCGTAGTGCGGGCTCAGCCAATGAGATTTATTCAGCCCTGTTGGTTATTTGTATACATTTATCTAACTGCAGCTTCGTTTATACAACCGCTTGAGAGTGGTATAACAACACAAGTTACGGTAGAAATGTACACACACTGTATTCACCCAACATTTTGTCACCTCATAAAGAGGGGGGGTGGGTTACAACTTTTTAAGATGTTCATGAAAACATTGCAGTGCGAGATATAAAATTTTTATTTTCACATATTTTTTTTTTTTTGTGCGATTACTTGAAAAGGTGAACATAAATAAATCCACATAAACAAACAAATTAAAGATAACCCCCAAATCTCATAATTCACCATTTTCCTTCATAACTTTCATATACATTTACTATGTCGGTAGTTTGTTTGTTTGAACGGTTTACACCACACTCAACAATTTTTCAATTATATGGTGGTGGCCAGTTTTTAATGGTGGAGGAGAGAAAACCTTCTGTAAGTAAATTGGCAAACTTTCTCACAAAATTCACCGAGTTTCCAGTGAGGCTCGACTCACACAGACAAAGAGGTGATCATGAGAGGCTTCATGATTTAATGCGAGATGCCCTAACCACTCCGCCAAAGAGGCCCCCATTTTTCAATAAACTGAAATTTTGTACGGTAAATATCAAAATGAAATACATGTATTTTAAAAGTAAACTTTATTTATCTTACAACAATTCACAAACAAGTTTTCCAACTTATATTAATGTCTCTTGTTGGCTCTGATGTTGGTGTCTTAGTATTATGAATTTCATATCATTACATGTACACAGAATCATATTTGTCATGTGACTATCAAAATCAAGTCATATGCAGGGTCATCACTCTCAAAGGTCATGGGTGTCATATCGTTATCAGAATCATGACTCATGTCATATCATTAGTAGGATTATTGATGTCATATAACAGTCATAATGATGATTTTTAAAATCATGTCATACTATGGTCATCACAGATACTGCCACATAACTTTCAAGTCCTCGGGACCTTGTCACATGACTTCAGAAGTTGTCACTCATCCAATGTTTTCAATAATAACTATTACTGGTAAAATGCCACATCCCTGAAGGGTTATAATAATTACCAGCTGATCTTTTTCTCCATCATCATTCATAAAACCTTCAGAATATGAAACACAGCACTCACTATCACAACTCTTAACTCATCGACCCCTGAAAAACAATGGACTCTTCTGTAAATCAATAACTTAGACCAGTCCAAATGTCTCTTTAGGGGTGAATGGGTTAATTTATCTTTAATCTATGGCAAATCTTCCAGATCACACACATCTCCTAAGGGAATTTATATTTCTCCAGATTCCATCTGAATCTGATGACACAAATTGCTCACCATACTTTGACTCCATTTAACAACATGGCTGCTTAGTTACTGATAGACCTTGCATATCAAAAGTTCAACATGTAAACATAAAGTTGTCACAGCGCTGCATTTCAGTTTTCAACTTTAGAAGTTGTACGCCATCTGGAGTTTGTCACATGGTAAAGCCACACAGTATCAACTCCTACTCCAAAGGTCTTAACAGGTTCCATATTGGGAAGTGGAAATCTACACGCTACAATTTGTGTTCCTTCTTTGAGCTCTTCTATAAATTTTCTCTCCAACCTTTCCATCTGTAGAAGAATGAAGGTCAAATCAGAATGCATTGCCAGTATTATGTTTTTTAAGTCCCACCAGTGGTGAAACTGGATTTTTCAAATGCAGTAGCCAAAGATCGCCACACATATATAAATATGTATTTTTCATGTATCTAAATCAATAATATTAAATGGCATTGTGGGATTTTTTTATTTCCTATAATGCAATTTTTTTCTCTTGAGAATTCAAAGTGAGTAGCAGGGCTCATGGAAGGCCACAGTTTCAAATGGGAGTTCAACTGATAGAATACATTTGGAGTGCCATGACTGACATCATATATTTTTAAGGATAATCTTAAGTAATGACTGTATTACTAGTATATAGGAACTTACCATAGGTTCAACTCCAAAAATCACAATGTTATCGTAAGAGGCTAAATTATGCTGAAAATAAAAAGAAAATTACAGTTAATCACATAACAAATGTATGTATATCAGTAATATATTTGTTATTTTAGTTAATACCCAAGAAATATTTCATATCTGTAAGAAAAAAAATAATAATCATGGTGATTACATGCCAACAAAAAAGATCTGTTCAGGAAACACTACTGCCCCTGCGACCTTAGTTCAAGAACATTCCCATAATTTGGGACTAAACAATATATACCACCACTTCTTCTCAAGTACATATTTCTGCATTTACCTTATGTTATATTATACAGTAGAACCTATATTGAGAGACCACCCCATCTGCTTCTGAAATGTGGTATCTCAAGACAGGTGGTCTCTCAAAACGAGTTTTATTTAAGGGATTACTTAATCGAGTGGCTTTTAGAATGTGGTCTCAGAAGACAGGTGGTCTTTCATGAGAGTGGTCTCAGAGGACAAGTGGTCTTTCATGAGAGTGGTCTCAGAGGACAAGTGGTCTTTCATGAGAGTGGTCTCAGAGGACAAGTGGTCTTTCATGAGAGTGGTCTCAGAGGACAAGTGGTCTTTCATGAGAGTGGTCTCAGAGGACAAGTGGTCTTTCATGAGAGTGGTCTCAGAGGACAAGTGGTCTTTCATGAGAGTGGTCTCAGAGGACAAGTGGTCTTTCATGAGAGTGGTCTCAGAGGACAAGTGGTCTTTCATGAGAGTGGTCTCAGAGGACAAGTGGTCTTTCATGAGAGTGGTCTCAGAGGACAAGTGGTCTTTCATGAGAGTGGTCTCAGAGGACAAGTCGTCTTTCATTAGAGTGGTCTCAGAGGACAAGTGGTCTTTCATGAGAGTGGTCTCAGAGGACAAGTGGTCTTTCATTAGAGTGGTCTCAGAGGACAAGTGGTCTTTCATGAGAGTGGTCTCAGAGGACAAGTGGTCTTTCATGAGAGTGGTCTCAGAGGACAAGTGGTCTTTCATTAGAGTGGTCTCAGAGGACAAGTGGTCTTTCATTAGAGTGGTCTCAGAGGACAAGTGGTCTTTCATGAGAGTGGTCTCAGAGGACAAGTGGTCTTTCATGAGAGTGGTCTCAGAGGACAAGTGGTCTTTCATGAGAGTGGTCTCAGAGGACAAGTGGTCTTTCATTAGAGTGGTCTCAGAGGACAAGTGGTCTTTCATTAGAGTGGTCTCAGAGGACAAGTGGTCTTTCATGAGAGTGGTCTCAGAGGACAAGTGGTCTTTCATGAGAGTGGTCTCAGAGGACAAGTGGTCTTTCATTAGAGTGGTCTCTCAAGACAGGTTACACTATTATTAAAAAGAATGAATTAAAAGTTCTAGTGTATTTATCTATATACACATAGTTCTTATAATACATGCAAGTTTTAAATTATAACATTAAATGAAAATTGTTAAAAGGAGATATTACATGACAGTCCATACTAAGTAGTAACTTGAGAAGGACTATTTGCTGCCTGGTAACAATAGAAAAAATATGTTAATTGAAAATTGCAGTTATCTTGAATTCCGGATCACTTTAAGTTATAGGAGTAATCCCCAAATTTCCAGATAAAGTGAATTCACTGTAAAATCAATTTTGTCTATAAAGCCAAGGCCAATCAAAGGAACTGGAAACAGAAGCTATTATAGACAGATGGTCCTTATAAAAAGGTTTATTTATTATAAAAAAGTTAACAAAGGTCATGCTTATTGGCCTTTATCAGCAGGTGCCGTTAATACAGGTGGCTTTTAATGCAAATATGATTGTATTTCACAAAAGTATTTCAAATATATGAACACATGCTGCCTAGCAGATATGGACTCTTTTGCATCAATATTCTCACTTTTCTCACTATTTTCTCACCCTCCATAGATCAGCTCTCATGAAATGTGTTTTAGCTGTAACACCTTGTCGGTAAGCACTCCATCTTGAATACCAAACCAACCATGAATTCAGTTCCACTCCACTAGCCTTATGCCCTTGCTTAGCTGCTTCAATTACCTGTCAAGAGGAAATATGTTTTTAAAACGCTTCAAATTTTCTGTCTTTTTAGAAGTTTCATCTTTTCAAAATTAACAGGGAAATTTCAACAGAACTGTATTTAGCTATCTAATTTATGAAATCAAAATTTGGAGCTGTATAGCTGTGATAATCATAATGTATCTCATTAAGAATTCACATCTGTTTCATTCTATCTGTATTGGTGTGATAATAATTCAACAAAGATACATCAATCATTAACAGTAATTAATGTTGTCCCTTACACTCACATTACATATGTACATGTACACCTGCATTATTAACTGGCAAAATGTCAATACATTAAGATATAAATACAGTGAAACCTGTACATAGGGGGCCACCCAAGGGACCAGAAAATATTGACCTTTATATGCAGGTGACCCTTATAAACAGGTTCAATTTAGTTGAATTATGCAGTCAAGGGACTTCAAAAAGTGACCTTTATAAACAGGTAATCCTTATATAGAGGTGGTTGCTATAGCAGGTTTTACTGTCAAGTTTCCCCCTGTCATCCCGCCACCTTTTATTTTCCTTAATTTTGGCGGTATAACGGGTTGGCAATACATTTGTATATCGAGATTTACCATTTTAAAGGTGTACATGTAGCCATTTTCAAGTCCATCACCCTTGCTGTATATGATATGCCTGGGCACAATAATTATCCAACATTAATGACCTACCTGTACTGAACAGTGTTTACCTAAACCTGTTACCATAGATTGAGATATTTTGACCATTGTTTAATTTTGGCTAATTTTGCCACCCTATTAAAATGACCAAAACTTAACCATCCAAAATATGTACACAATGTTTTTACTGCTACTTTTTAAAAATGTTTTAGTGATTTATAGATTTACAAACAAGGCCTTATTTTTAGATAACACTGAGCGGATGTTAAGCTTAATTAAGTGCCATGTAATGCATCTATTCTAACTGTTCTTCTGGCACTTTTTAGTATTTTGATATTTCAAACACATGACATGATAAGAACTAGATCTGATGGTTGATAAGTGTACTTACAGAGGCATTACATGTAGCTGTGTTTACCAAAACATTATTTTGTTTACTACTTGTACTTGATATACAATAACAAATAAGAGCTATACACAGGCATAACAAATCTTATATTCCTACATATTTTGAGAAAATAAGGTCAGGTCCATTGTGGAATGCATATACAAAAGGTAAGGTTAAGATGTTTTCAATTGCAACTGAAAAAGTGTGAAACCTGGGTTTCTCAAGCAATTTTCACAAAATACATGTATATAGGAATTTAAGAATTTTTATGCCTATATATATCTCTTATTTGTTAATTAAAAAAAGGTGGGGAATGATTTTGAAAAAAAAACCCCCACAGCTAATGCCCCTTTTAAACAGGAGTGAGTTCCACATGTATAATTAACTGATAAAGTATATACAGCCTTACTATTCTTCCATCTCCACTCCCGATGTCCAGGAGTGATCCACTTCTGCCTCTTAAAACCGAGAACACATTCTGAACCTGCTCATTAGTGGCCGGAACAAAGGGGAGACAAATCCGCCTTAAAGCTGGAGTAAGGAATGGTCCTGTCAATACACAGGTTCCGACAAACAGTCCTCCAAAGACGCCAGTCAGCACAATACCAGTCTTCGATATAGATTTAGGTTTATCGTCGTCGTCAAGTTTCAGATCTTGCATTTCTTTTTCATCACTAATCAGCGATATATTTAGATTAATTTTGCTGAAATGATAAAAATAATAATTATATTATTATAATCAATACTATAAATATAATTAGTTATATTATAACAATAATAATCAGACCTTTTTCATAGTTGCTTATTCTTTTTATTCTGGGCTTGTTACATATACAGTACAGTGCAAAAAGTGAAGATAATTTTTTTTTCTCTAGTATATATTTCATATAATTCTGCAAATTTTCAAAACATTCATGTTACGTCATTTCTAAATCAATTTTGGTAAAACCTGTACCATAAAACTTACAATATTTAATAGTTTCATTGTGTATCAGCTCATAATGTTCAAATTTTCTGTTTTCAAGATTCAGGAATTTTATAAGAAAATTAAAATTCTAATATGTCATAATTCCCTATTTACATATACTGAAAAGAGACAATAACATTTTTGTATCCCGCAAAACCCATCAGTACTCTTAAAGGAAACAATGGAAATTTACATTAAAAAAAACCCACAGAAACTTCAAAATATGAATAGTTTATAGCGAACATTTTACTGAAATTGAACAGGAAATGACTGTGTAATAGTGTTTTGAAAAAATGTGGTTTTATATGAAATGTATATAGAGAGAAAAATAAAAATTATCTTCACTTTTGGCACACGTCTGTACCTTTACTGATAAGACAGAGTACATGTACTTCCAGCATTTGCTTTCTTTTACCTGTTACTTATTAAAATACTGTAAAACCTATTTTACAAACTACCTGTGTATAAAGACCACCTGGTCATAAAGACTATTTTTTGCAGTCCTACATTAATAGTACCATTTGTGTACAAATCAACCTCTATATAAAGACCATCTCCCTCAGGGGGTCTTTATATATATGTTTCACTGTAATTAGTTTATCTATAGACCTCATGGCAAGAAGTTGTTCTAAACATGCACCTGTGAGGAAAAATGAAATTTCCTGTACTATGCTAAAGTGAAATTGTCTTTGTAATAAAAAGACTACATGAAAAACTGCAGTTTGCATTGCATTATCATTATTTCAATTTTGTATAATTTTGTAAATTATGTTATTTAGAAAAAAACCTTTGAAATTAATATGTATACGTAATTGAAACAGTGACATTGTCAGATTCATTAATAATTTGAAAAATATGAAAATATATATTGGATTCCACTTAATTACATACATATAGCGAAATGTCAGAGAAAATTTACCTATGGTGAAAGACCTGACACAACACCTTTTGGCAGACTTTTCCATTATGACTCTGACATATTAAATATGACACCACAAATAAATGACCTGTCAAACATTTGTGTGATTATGGCGTCACAATCGAAAATGAGGGGCATTTGGAAATTTTTGGGGGTCGGTTTTTCTTTAAGAGTAAATATATTGTGTCATTTTAAGTTATCATCGTTCACATGATTCATGTATAAATGTATGTATTAAGGTAAAAATAAGACGCAGTCTGTAGTAATATTTCAAAGCTATATTGTTCACTTAGATGTATTACGACAAACAACTGAATGAGGCATTTATCGTGCATTACATTTAGGGCTGTCATTGATAGACTTAATATTGATGCATCTATATACAAATTGATTTGATACAGTAATCGATACATTTTTTTTAGTATGGATACATTTCATAATGCATTTCAAAGTATGTACTTTCTTTTACAATTTCCAGAATTTTCCATTTGTTTTATTTCATGTTCTTGAACTATGTTATATTCCATTCTAACTGTTTAATTTGTTCAAATAAACAATGTTTTCCTTGCAATGATTTTCTTTAATCATCAGATAGTAAAATACACAGTAAAGCACCTAAATATTATAATGAGTCTATATATTTTGAATACATTATTCATAGAAGTACATTGTACCATATTATTTGATTTATCGATACTTTTTACTTACCAATATATCGATATCTAATTTCTCATCAATGACAGCCCTAATTATGATGCAACTGATTCTTATTTAGGGGTCATTTTATATCGACAATGGCGTGGGATAGGTATATACATGTATTACATATCGTCATGTATACATATAATACTATCATAAACATACTAGGATTCACTACTAATTGATTCTCATTTATAAAATCATTATTTTAGTTTCTAATTGGTTTTTGGAAATGCATTTTGAACTACATATAGAAGACAATGGATCAGTTTCACAGCTTACATGTAAGGTTTTTGAAATGACAAATGGTTGTACTTCTACTGACTTTTTTTAATTGCCCAGCTGGGCAACTGATTATTAAAATCTTGCAAGCAACCAATAACGTTGAACCCTGTCACCCAAAGGTACTTTCTAAAATTAAACACCATTTTCAGATTGGTTATTTGTGCCAAATATGGGCAGCCAAGCTTAAGAAATGAGGAAGATATGACCTGGACAAAACAAACGGACAGAGAATGGAAGGATGAACAATGCATAACTATATTCCACTCCTAAACCGATGGGGGACTAGATAAAAAAAAGGGGGACATCCCGATAGTCCGACGGTTCGATAGTCCGACGGTTCGATAGTCCGACGGTTCGAGGGGAAAATGTTTGGGATGACCGTCTTAAGACACAATTTGACCAATTTAATGGAGAAAAGATGGGTTTGAACCCAATAAGATGGCTTTTAAAAAGTTATTACAAATTGCGTGGTGACAAAGCAGACACTGCGTCAAATATTTAAGTGACTTTTTGTTCTGTTTAATCCTCTTGATAGCCATGAGATTTAACTGTCGGACTATCGGACCGTCGGACTATCGACATGTCACCAAAAAAAAGGGGGAAGGGTCTGCTCTATACATTCCTGTGTTCAAGAAACAACATAAAAGTACTTGTATTTTACCGTTTTGATTGTTATTTCCTCTTCAGGGAAAGAAAAATAAAAATAGCAAAAACAGTCTCAGCAGGCAACTTGAATGCACTGCAAAGATAACAAAACAAGTTAAATCATATATAATCACGTTATTTCCTCTTCGGGGAAAGAAAAATAAAAATAGCAAAAACAGTCACAGCAGGCAACTTGAATGCACCGCAAAGATAACAAAACAAGTGAAATTATATATAATCACGTTTAAAAAGATTGACAGAATGTTTTAAATACGAAGTATGAGTAATGAATAGATAATGATAAAAGAATTGTCACTCTGTTTCAGCACTCCTCTCTTAACTTGTTGACATGTACAGTTCTAAATATAGCACTGACACTGCGGTGTAAATTTAGAATGGGAAAGTACCTACCAGTACCAAAAATTATTTCTGGGTATATTGGATGATTGTTGGTATTAAAAATCGAGGACTGAATACTATATTTAATTATTGATAAACTTTCTTAACTAGGAAGACGTGAAACTTCTGTCATAGATGATAAAATAAAAGAACTGGAATATTTTCCGATTTCCGAAGTGAGCCATGCGGACAGTAATTTGTACTGTAAACCTAGGTACATGTATTATACTAGCCTATAACCTTGGGACAGAAATAGCGTTCCATGTTCCATGGAAACATAACGAGGGGATCAACTAAAGAAACGTTCCACAGGGCTACTGTCCTCCGCACCCTGGAGTATATAGATCTATAAATAAAACCTTCGAAAACAATCATATGAACTAAACATCTATACATGTTGTATATCACAAATACGCACTGTTGTTTCTTGGATCGAAAGCAACATTATTATCTCGTCTCTCAGTCCATGCTGGAAATCATGAAACCGGAAATAGTGTGACAGACATAATATTTAGAGTGATATCCAAACTCTTCGGATTGACAGTGCATACGGATTAGGATAATTTAAAAGTGGAACAAAAAAACTCAATACAATATTAAATCAAATGGTTTAATTAGATAGATATATTGATAAAAAACAAATTAATTAATTAATGAAAATTAATTAATATTAAATTAATAAATTAATTAATACTTAAATCAATAGAATGACCAAAGCAGGCATCCATTGTATATCCAAACCTGATAATCTTTGAGATTTACAAGTAGTAATAAAAGTTGTTTTTGTTTTTTGTTTTTTTACCACTAGGGTTATATTTGTTGATCACACTGATTTTTTTTGTTAAAATACAACAACGTTTTTACAGATAATATTTATGAAAAATCGTGACTTTCCATCTTTTGGCGGGACACACATTAGTGCGGTTTGTTGTTGTTGTTGTTGTTGTTTATATTGATTCTCAGGTCTGACTTTCGCTATTTAGATATTGAATTATTGATTCAAACTTTTTGATTTCATCTTTTTCTGATCAATCAGTGCATGGTTTCATGTTTCTGTAATTCAAGTATTCGGCATCCAAAAAGTATTCCGGTAAATTATATTTTGTTTTAGATCTAGGCCTATATATTTCATTTGCACGTAAAATCACATTTTTTTCCAAAAAATATTGTGAATCCATTTCTTATCATATTTCGATCAAATTTCCAGCGTTTGCGGTTTCACTAAAGCACAATATGTCTTTGCAAAAGTCTACCAATATACATATGCATGTTAGGCTGAGAGTCTACTCCTCGACAGTTTATGAAATGCAGTTTGTGTCAAAACGTTGTCGAGTTGTAAATTTTGAATTTACTGGGTGTTGTCATGTTCTAAATTTTGTATTCACATCCATCCAGTGAATTCAACATTTACAACATGACAACGTGACGAATTTCCGCAATCAAAAATGCCATGCATAACACACTGGTTTTTACACACACAAGCATGTTTTGCAATTTAAAAATGTATTTTAGCATGAAAGAAATTATTGAAATGCGTTTAACTTAATTATTTTGTTGTTTTCATATAAATCAGCGTGTACTGCATTTTAGAAATGTATTTTTGCATGAAAGAAATTATTGAAATGCGTAAAACTTAAATGTTTGTTGTTCTATTTTTTTCATTAAAAACTCGACCTTTTGCATGCAAATTTTTCCTCATGTTTATGCCACAAACGGTACTTGGTGACCGAGGTTAACGGTCGAGTTAAACCAATATTATATTGGTCTTCATAACCTTATTCCATACTTGCGTGTTACAGGATTTATTTCCCATTTTCTGAATTATCACCTTCTTATAGCATGTATCTTGTAAAGACGTATGTGGGCAATTTTTTGCATTCGTGCTAAAAAAAATCCCTAAATGCCTTACAGACCTAGGTAAAATACATGTACCTCATATGTTATTTTTCCATTTTTTAAGTTATAAGTTACTGGGATTATCAGGTTGTTCAATAAAAGAGACATGTATCTGCTCTAAAGAAAGACAACTCTTGCAAATGTGAGGTTACTCCGCGAGACCATAGTACAATAACTCAATCGAATTTGTCGATTATCCAATTTTAACAAAACTTCATCCACTGAAAGTTGAGGTTTTGATTCTCATTTAGTGGAAATTCTATTGCAATTTATATATTATTTCATGAGAAATACATTACTCTTCGTGAGAGTAAAATTTTAGCGAGGTCATCTAGATGTTTAATACAAAGATAATGAATGGATATGTGATGTAATTCATAAAAACCCAAATAAAACTATCAATATCTAAATCTAAGTAATATATGGATGTAAACTAACAAAAATATTATTAAAATTTGTGGCCCAAATTTCCGGGGTTAAAACGTGCGATTTTTCTTCAATTTTTTTTATGTCTACCAAATTCAGAGGACAAAATCAAACGTAAGCAGTAAGGAGTAAGGTTAGTCTGTATATATCAAAATTCGATTCCTTTCTGAGGACTTATTTTTGTCTTATTACTGTAAATGTAGACCAATATATTTTCTCTTGATAAGTATAATACAAAGTATGATTTCACATTAAAACCGATAAATTAGACCTACAGTGTCATGCCACATTTCTGAACTTGTCAGTGTTTTTAAAATATTTATAGACCTACTGTCCTGTTATTACAACACCAAAGTACTATTAAAATTGGTTTCAACTAATGGCACTAAGTTTTGAGGCATCTTCATATGACGTAATTTATAGATGACGTCATAATCAACTACGTTCAGTTCGCCATATTTTACGACGACCTGTTACGGTGTATTGCAGAGTGTCTACAGTCAGTACAGGACTTTGTAATCCAGAAATTTCAAAGCAACAGCAATATGCTCCACAGAACCTTATTGATCTTGTTTTCATTGGCTGTAATTGCAGACAGGTAAAAGAATCTTTTCTACTGCAGAACTCAGTAGTAAGCACATTGATACTGTCCTGGTCAGCTGGCGAACATTTTTGCACTACTGCCACTAGCCTAGCCCATAACTTCCGAACTACTGACTCGATTTGCAAAATTCAAAAAGTTTCTTAATCTGCAAAGCAGCTGCTATCAGATGCAGTAAAATATATCTATGTATTATGGAGTCCTAATTTTCACCTGAACACCCTACCCTAGGCTATCATACCTACTCGACTACTGAGTCTGAGATGAGCAAAAACTATGACACTATTATTTTTACTACACACAACCCTACCAATAAAAAAAATCCTGGAAACATTCTCTTTTTAACGGTGAAAATTTATTGAAATGCGATAAGAAATGGAGTCTCGTGAACCCTTTCTTGACATGGTCGAGTTTACATTATTACTGAATTACACTGGTAAGAGTTATCGTTCCTACTTATCATCGTATATGTGTACGGTCATCCAGTTGATAAAATTTCCGTGAAACTTGTTACAGCATCGTGCCAAAAGTGAGTCAACTATCACCATTTCCCCATTGCTCTCTATGTTAAATCAATGTATTTCAAATACCTGCCACAAAGTAATACTTGCATCAGTTCTTGTCAAAATTTAATATTTATAAAATAAATCTATTCATCATTATCTGATATTAGTTTTAAACTCCATTGAAACTTTCTTTCTGAGAAGCAACATTTTTTCTTTGCAATAAATGTTTTGTTGACACCACTTACAATGAACAAAGAAGGAAATGTTGTTGCAAATTTGGCATGTCACTTACAAATACTTGCAGTTTTCATGAAAAAAAAAACTGACACATTCCAAACCAATTTAGAAAGATAGTCCATAGACTTAAACAAAAATGTGCCAAAGTTTACAAGATTTCATTAAGTACAAATGTCAGGGCAATTATTTTTAAAAAGTTGATTTAGCCTAGAAAGCTATGGGAAAATGATTTTAGTTGATTCACTTTTGGCATGGGGCTGTATAACCGAAAAAGAGAGTAGAATCGACCGTATGATAAGATTACCCCCACCCCCACCCCCACCCCCACCCCCACCCCACCCCGTTAATGGCGTTATGTGAATAGGACAATAACGTACCAGCATAGATCTATATTTCATATAAAACCACAATTTTTAATGAAAGAATCAATCATTTCCTACATACTGTACAGTATAGTTTCAATACAATTTTCAATATTAGCCATTATTGGCATTAATGTTTTGAAACGATCGTCTTGAGCATTATAAATTTGGTATTACGGTTATAATATTTGTTAGAGATCCCCACCGTTTCTTTTTATAGTAGTATCACCTTCCCACTTTTTGATTTACCAGGATTCGGGCAGGAAATAGGAATTTTACCAAAAAGTTGGAATATGATTTTGGTAAACGAGAAAGTGGGAACATGACTGTAGAGTCTATTCATCGTCGTAAAACCACGGTTCGGAATCGCTGTGTTCGTAGAAAAGAGCACAGCGATTCCGGACCTTGGTTTTACGATGATGGCGCCTATGTAGCTTTTTAATATTAAGACTAGGAGGGAACTTTCTTTTCTTTTTTTTTTATATTAGGCGCAGACCTTCATTTTCATAGACAAAATGAATTATTCAGAGTACGTACAACAAAATACTAAGAAACTGTTTTTGGCGATGATATATTTAGGATATACTGTTCCATTGTACAGCCCCATGCCAAAAGTGAGTCAACTAACATAATGTTCCCCATAGATTTCTATGCTAAATCTTTTTTTTTTTAATAATTGGCCTGACTTCTGTACTCAATGAAATCTTGTAAATTTTTGCACATTTGTGTTGAAGTCTATGGACCATCTTTCTAAACTGGTTTGGAATGTGTCAGTGTCAGTTTCTTTTTATGAAAATTGTAAGTCTTTGTAAGTCACAAGAGAAATTTGCAGCGTCATTTCCTTCTTTGTTCATAGTAAGAAGTGTCAACAAAATACTGACTGCAAAGAAAAATTGTTGCTTCTCAGAATGATGATGATGATGATGATGATGATGAATATATATATATAATATATATATATATATATATATATATATATATATATATATATATATATATATATATATATATATATATATATATATATGTGTGTGTGTGTGTGTGTGTGTGTGTGAATTTTGACAAGAATTGATACAAGCATTGCTTTGTGGCAGGTATTTGGAAAACGTTGGTTTAATCATATTTTATTTCAATTAGTGATATGACATAAACAAACAAAATGTAGAAAAGGATAGGAAAACAAGCGCACTGCTTATATAAATCTCTCCGATATCGACTGACTTAGTACATATAGAGTAATAAAAAAAGAAAAGAAAAATAATAAACCAAAAACATTTAACGGGGAAATGGCAATAGTTGACTTACTTTTGGCTCGGTGCTGTAAACATGTATACGCTTCATCTGTCGAAAAGAATTGTTTCAATAAGTTTACCAATTTTATTCATTTGTTTGTAGAATTCTCTGTCAATTCGATGACGATGATGACGATGACACATTAAATGAAGATGACTTTGCTACTTTGAGAAGAGGTATGAAATACTTAATTACAATTAATAATATATATTATTTTTGATAATTCATTTTAGTGAATGTTTTGTAGAAAGATTGACAATGAGATGGCAAGAATTATAAAGATTTGTGCATATGAAACTATAATGTATTTTGTTGTTCAACGTTATTTGTTTGTCGTGCCCGCTCTCTCTCTCTCTCTCTCTCTCTCTCTCTCTCTCTCTCTCTCTCTCTCTCTCTCTCTCTCTCTCTCTCTCTCTGTGTGTGTGCATGCATAGCATTATTTGTCCTTTTATTTCACACTAAGCTGAACAAAGTCTCATAGTTTTCATCTCACGCGGTGTTTTAATAAAACATATGTGACCCACTTGACAGTCTGAAAGGAGGGGATGACAGTAAGAACTGTGTTTTAGAATAGCATGTACCTCCACCATACGATTGAAGATTCGGAAAACATTTTTGTAAATATTTTAGACGTTTATTAATAATAATAATAATAATAATAATAATAATAATAAACCCAAGATTGTTGAAAATATTGTCAAATAACCATTGAAAGTTCCCACAAAAATTCGTTGGGAACGATGGCTAAAGCAAATGGCAACTTCCGATAATTCTTCGTGGTTCGGCATTAAAAGTAAAAATAAATATCCGATAAAAAAAAAACGTTGAAATAAAAACAATTTTATTCAAGGGAGGCTTGTGTTATAGGCCTACTGGCTCTTATATAAGACAATAATACAAAGACAATGGTGGCATAACACCACTGTATAATGAAAACAAATCGATTTCAATATTTATTACAATAACATACGACCAAATTCCATTTTGATTCAATCTCTGATATTTCGAAATGCGCTTGATCAATACACAAATGCGCAAATTACGTTATTCAATATATCATGTATTATATCATGTTCGCATTTTTGTATTTTACCATGGACGGGTTTTACGGCCAAAAAGTGGGAACATGATAAAACCCCTGGTAAATAAAACCTGAGTGGGAACGTGTTCATTTACATAGAAAAAAAAATTAGTAATGGAATTAAATAAATTGTTGATTCATTAGTTTAAATTGTCCGTTCGTTTCATTTTGTAGTTTATACGGTGTGTGTTGTAATAAAGAGATCATGAAAAGCAATATTTATATTACCAATAATCGGCACGAGATACCATTCGCACGAGATATAAGCAAAGCGGGATAACTCGTGCATCTGTAGAGGAAGCAGTTGCGGGGATATTAGAATCTAGCGCCACTTTGAGTTACAGATAAAAATAAATATCGGTACAGGTTGGGATGGATCAATAATGCCTCGGTTGTGGTACTGATCCCTCCCACCGAGACTGATTTTTTTTCTATCTAGAACTCAAATGTGGTTCTTGATTCTTTTTCTCGCACCTGTGAAGCTTAAAATCACGTTTGTTTACGTATAAATCAGTTTGACGTATTTTAGTAGTCGCATCACCCATGATTTGTTAATCCGCCGCAAATGAAAATAAACCCATAATCATGATACATTTGATATTAACCAAGACATTTTGTATTTGGTTTATTTTTTTCCCTTTCACATCTTGCGCCCCTAAACTCTCCCTAAAGTCTTCTATACCCGAAATTTTACTAACAATGCAGACAGTGCGCGTAGGAATTACAAAATGTTCTGGATAGAATTTTCCAGTACTGGTAAGAAACGTAATAAGTCTATCCTAGGTGTGATAAATATGCCACGTACAAGTTATAACGACTATCTTGAGCCTTGCTCTACATTGTTCAGGACTTCTCACTCAAATAATATGCATTTTATTTTTAAAAACGGAGCTAGATATTCACCCAAGAGATGAAATATGTATCTACATCGTGGCAATAGGCCCAGTACACCATCACTTAGTCCACATGAAATAGTTGTCTATTGACTGTTTGTTGTGCAGATAAGTATTGCTAACCAACAACACTTACGTGCAGATGTGCACGCACGGGTACGACCGCGGTGCCACTAGCCTCCTTTCAACTGTGTTCATATTTCATATGGGTTTTCTTTACTCTAGATCGACGTTCATCGCCTTGTGAGGACCCACAGACAGTTACCAAAGAACAATACTTTCTACAGTTGGAAATAGAAAAGTCCAACCTTAAAAATCGCAATCACTTCATATATACCGAAGTTTTGTTTTACAAGAAGGGCATGGTTGGTTGGCCAACCGTACTAGGCTGGACCATATTTGGTAAGATTGGTGAAGAAGAAGGGAAATTTATGGAACGTAAAGGACTCATTACAGAATACAAGATCAAATATGTGACCAACAGGGGACAGTGGAAATGGCTGAAAGATCCTAAAACCAACGAGGAGGTAAAAAATTTAAATGACAAATTGTATATCATGACTTTCTATGTCGACTTTTTGATATAATTGATTTGTCTTGAGTATCATGTTACCACTTTTTGATTTACCAGGGGTTTTACCAAAAAATGGGAACGTGATTATCATGTTCCCAATTTTTGATAAAACCCCTGGTAAATCAAAAAGTGAAAACATATGTTTGTGTGTGTGTGTGTGTGTGTGTGTGTGTTAAAGTTTTGTAATTGCTAACCAATCATACCTAATATTAGTTTCACACCTTTGATTAATATCAGCATGTTGATTGTATTTGTAAATGCACCACTTTTTGGTTTTTTTTTCCAGGTGTTTAAAACAGGAGCTTCTTTGGACTCACCGGATACAAAATCAGAGGTGACATTGTCAGAACCAGTGACAACACTCGTTGCACGCCTTTATCCACAGAATTGGGAAGGTGTACCATACATGAAGATCCAGGCTAAATATTGTGAATACAAACCACCTACATTCAAGCCACCAAATGTTGAAACTCCAGCCGAAGAATCCAACGATGGAAATATGAGTGATTTGTTTTAAACTAATTGACAATAACCTTTTTTTTTTTTAAAAAAAAAAAAAGCTTAATCAATATTTTAATTATGTTCATTAAAAGTAATAATAAATTGTATGTAAAATTTATGTCTGATTGTATATCATATAGAAACACATACATCAAAATTTAAATGTTAGAGGGTTTAGAGGACTGATACCGCGGTGGTTTAGTGGTAGAGCGTCCCGGGTTCGATTCCTGGACTGGATCATGCCAGAAACTTTAAAAAATGATAGTGGTCGTTACTACTCCAAACGTTGGGCATACGAAGTGAAAGTCACGTATTTTCCGGATGGGACTTAAAACAGAGGGCCCGTGTCTCGGAATGTGTGGCACGTATAAGAACCCTCACTGCAGTGGTGTCAGTCAATTGCACAGGGCAAAATTTGTAGCACTTCACCTAAAGCTGGCGACATCTCTATATAAGATTTTCTTGACGGGATGTGAAAAAAAAAAACAAAAACAAAAAAAACAAACAAAAGAAGACTTGATATAGGTATGGTGAACATTGGACAAACACGGAGCACTGACAAACCTAGGGTTGCCATGGAGGAGTAAGCACAGGTCTCCTGTCGAGCTGTCACACTTGATGTCCATAGTCAAATTCTAGATAAAACAATTGAAGGAGAAATCCTCATCACAATCGGTATCATAATAGACGATTTTACAATATCAGTTGTAATCGAACAGCTAACTCAGCATTTCAGATAATAAAACTTGGTAATTGCAAGCAAGATAACTATAACGACCGTCAAATTTGCAAAATGTTGATGTTTAACGCGAATCCTAATATTTTTCTGATAACAATTTTTTTTAACATTTATTTCAAAATTTATAACAAAGATTTGAGGCAATACCTCCTCTGATAACAATTTATCGTTACGTAATTTGCCTTTGTAAAAACGATATGAAATGATAATTTTGTCATAATGTTTTGTTGTCAATTTCATATCCGTGTCTATAGTGAGTACAATGTCCGAGTAGAAAGCATGTTGTGTCTTAAACTGTCTATTTCGCTGGGAAATATCGTTAATATGAAAGTTGTCAAAAGTCAGTATATTTACGATACCAAAGTTATAGTTTTACAATAAGAAGACAAAACAAACGCTCAAGACGATAGACTTCACCAGCAATGTCAAATTAAAGGCTACAGGTATCTTTTTCTAATGATTACGAATCTTTTCAATAAAGTATGCTTCATATAAACAAAGGAACAGATCTGCTTATAGGGGGAAACCAAATTTAATGTAGAGCAAAACTGTCGATGATGCCAGAAAGTTTCAATTTTTCATGCGAAATTATTTTATAAAGAGTAAAGAAGTCGAACGCTTTGATACAATATAAACTATCATGAATTTTAGAAAAATTATTTAAATTATTAAAGTAAGTTGTTCAGTTCAGTATCCACATCTAATTTACATTACTTTTATAAACGGTTATACAATACTATTGACGTGATTTAAACCGCGTATCATGTCATGTACCTCTGCTTGTACAAAGTCATGATTTTATGAAGTCAAGGTATCCAATACAAATAAAATGGCAGCTCAAAATCATTATCAGTAAATTAAAGAAAGTAATACGGATACATGGTTTTGACGGATTTCGTCTTTTGAATGTGTGATGCGTGTTTATGCAGGGTTAACATTAGCATTGGAGTTAAACCCTTGTTCTTTTAAGGTCACACGCTTAACGTCCAGGACCCAGTTGTTCATCATATGAGTAATTTTGATAACAGTGCCAATCTTTCAGCCATTTTGAAATAATAACTCTTAATTGGTTAAAATAAATAACAGAGCCTTAAAGTTTTGCTATACTTTCTGTATTTAACTGATGGTTTAACCAAAGTTAAATTTAACCAATTATTGAGCAACAAAATTTAACCAAAGATTAAATCATAATCCTTGGTTATGATATTTAACTGAGGGTTAAAATTTAACCAATAGATGAACAACTGGGTCCTGGTTGAATCTTCAAACCTACCAGGGAGGGAGGAAAATAAAATAATAATAAAAACAAACACATTTTTCAAACAATCTATGAGAATTCAAATTATTCTGCCATCTTAGAATAACAAAATTTAAATAAAAACAAATTAAAATAAATCCGAGATCAATCTGAGAAAATAATATTGTTCTAAATGCTTCATCTGCAGATCCCTACAAAGTCTCACTGGAGAGGTTCGGGATTCTGTGTTTATGATTTGTTGGATTTTTGTAGGATTGATAAAACAATTGTATTTTAAGATTTTTGTTTGTTTGTTTGTTTTTTAATTTTAAGAATTCTTTCAAAACCTACGAATGATAACACACTCATAATTCTGGATTTTAAGAGATTTTTGTTAGTTTGTTTTTTAACTTAGTCAATTTAATCAGCGATATATAAAGCTAGCTTTATATATCGCTAGTTTAATCAAATTTAATTAGCGTATTTCTTCTAAAAAGCAATTATACAAAAGTGACTTACAACATATCTTTACTGGTTTCTTTGTAAAAATCCCAAATTTGAAATTTAAACATGGACAATTCAACATGACTTTTTATTTGATATAGATTAACTAAACACCTAAATTGTATATCAAGTTTCGGCAAAAATGTATTATTATTGTTAATATATTCACTGCATTTAGTTAAACTGTTGATTCATATATCGCCGTGTAATTGAAAAGTCTGTACGAGTTACTTCTCTTTGATCACTATTTGACTCTCTGTACCAAGCTGCCAAAGTCTGTATCCTAAAAGCAATGAATGCATGCACTTCGTCTGCGAAGTAAACATTTACGTCACGTACGTTTATGTTCGAGGCGGTTAGCACCCTACCTTCTGAATCCTTTTTCTATCCAGAGCCAATGAGGAAGCAACGGTATGAGCGCAAGTTATCATACCATTTAATAATTGTTAGTAATTTTAATTCATTTTTTGTATTCAAATACAATACAATAAATGAAAATATTTGAGTATTTAATGAAACAATTTTTTAATAAGTAATTCAAATCTGAAATATGTTAAAACCAATTCTTGATTCCGGCGCCAAATTTACATTGGACTCCAGTAACATGTGAGCACTCATTACCGTGTGGGTTCCAAGGGTTGTCATCACCGGGAGTGGTAATGGGGACAAGCTCCCATTGCTTTAAAAGCGCTTCCAATGGTGTGCGAAAAATAAAGCCTCTGACAACCAAGACCAGCTCCTGGCCTGCACGTGTGGCTAGTCACTAGCCCGGCGGACCTGCTACTACTGACAGGAGAAGGGGCGAAGGCGGAACTGTGGCGCCATAACCACTGCTTCGGGTAGATAGAACTCGTTAGCCTGGGAAGGCAGTCTGTCTAGGAGAAGGAAAACCCTTATTTCAAACCAAGGGAGACAACCCTTCCAAAAACACCACTGCCTTGTGGTCAGTCGTTGGTTCGGCAAGGGCTTTGGGCGAGGTAACCCTAATCAACCTAGAGAGTTAAAATCGGAGATGCTGAGCCAGTGGCACTCTCTAACAAACCACGGCATCACGTGAACTACGCTATGACTACACACATTACCATGCGATATTCTCATATGGCTCCATGTACATGTTATATACATACATAATATTTTACCCTGGGTTCTTTGCCCAATCATCCTTCCTCAGTAGGACCAGTCCACGTGACCAACTTATCGGCGCAAAACAGGACTGAAAAAACTATCACGTGACCAAGACACCGGATCTAGAAAATGCGCATGTCCATATTAGTGAATAGAGAAAATGGCGGTATCAATCTCCGTATTCAAACAGGCAATCACGTCAGATTCTTGCAAATGTAGTAAACAATCTACTTGCTTATGTCTGTAGGATCTTTATTGTGTATTTCTACAACGATTGAGTGCAAACAGTGCATACATCATGCGTATAATACGCTGTAAAATCTCATATCACATCGATTGAGTATGGGGGCACCATGTTTGTTATGATTTGATGCTATCCCACAATTCAGTGCGGCGGAAAAGGTAATCTTGTGCAATCAGGTGATCGAAGTGATTGTATTCGACCTGGCTATACTGACAGCGTTAGCATCATTTAGCCAGGATCCCAGGCTAATAATATATATTCTTTGTAAGAAACTTTTGAATGTTTACTTTTACATGTACACATTCAAATGCGAATGCGTCATTTCATCCGTCTGCTGAATCGAGACATTTATTTGCATAATGGTAATTCACAAGATTTTTTTTTCAAAACATCTCGCTTGATAAAATTTCCAAGTCTAAATTGACACCTATTTACTGAACACGTAGATCAATCAGTCTGCATTACGTAAATGTGAAGTATAATTATAAACCAAACAAAGTCCACGCATTAAAATAGATTCCTGAAGTATGATTAATCCAATTGTCTAGACGAAATAGACTATAGTATAGATTTACCATCTAAACAAAAGTGTGGTTTCATTTATGAGACTCGGCTATTTCTAACCTTTTTGCAAAGAGTTTTGAAAGACACACACGCATAACAAATATTTACTTAGAATCAGCTGTCGCTTAGTTCTGCAACACAAATTTTAGTTACAGATTATTTAAATGCATCAACTGTATATTTTAGTGACATATTATTTAGTGTAGAGTATGGTGCTTCGATACGCAAAGTTAGTCCAGAGCGTGTTGCTTAAATAGGCAATTTTATTTTTGAGCGTGCTTCTTAGATAGACATTTTTAGTGTAGAGCGCATTGCTTAGATAGTCAATTTTAGTATAGAGCGTGGTCCTTAGATAGTCAATTTTAGTACAGAGCGTGGTCCTTAGATAGTCAATTTTAGTATAGAGCGTGGTCCTTAGATAGTCAATTTTAGTATAGAGCGTGGTCCTTAGATAGTCAATTTTAGTATAGAGCGTGGTCCTTAGATAGTCAATTTTAGTATAGAGCGTGGTCCTTAGATAGTCAATTTTAGTATAGAGCGTGGTCCTTAGATAGTCAATTTTAGTATAGAGCGTGGTTCTTAGATAGTCAATTTTAGTATAGAGCGTATTGCTTAGATAGTCAATCTTAGTACAGAGCGTGGTGCTTAGATAGTCAATTTTAGTATAGAGCGTATTGCTTAGATAGTCAATCTTAGTACAGAGCGTGGTTCTTAGATAGTCAATTTTAGTATAGAGCGTATTGCTTAGATAGTCAATCTTAGTACAGAGCGTGGTTCTTAGACAGTCAATTTTAGTATAGAGCGTGGTCCTTAGATAGTCAATTTTAGTATAGAGCATATTGCTTAGATAGTCAATCTTAGTACAGAGCGCGGTTCTTAGATAGGTAATTTTAGTATAGAGCGTATTGCTTAGATAGTCAATCTTAGTACAGAGCGCGGTTCTTAGATAGTCAATCTTAGTACAGAGTGTGGTTCTTAGATAGGCAATTTTAGTATAGAGCGTATTGCTTAGATAGTCAATCTTAGTACAGAGTGTGGTTCTTAGATAGGCAATTTTAGTATTGGACGTGTTGCTAAGATAGGCAATTTTAGTTTTATCTCTGCTGTACATTTTTATGGCACCAAAAGTTTAGACGCAGCTTTGCCCACATGACATTATATAAAATGGTGAATGTTTGACAGACATAGACCTTTTCACAATCTTGAACTGACGCCATGTTTTTGTCGTGGCATATTATTTTCATTCCATTCATCTCTTTCTAAATACTTTTGTAGAGTTTCCCTGAAACGTTTCATTGAACGAGAAGCAAAAACAAAGTATTAACAAAAAAAAATAATAATAAAAAAAATAAAATAAAATGAAAATAAAAATAAATAAATAAAATTTTAAAAGTCAACGCCCAACGAATCAGAAATTACTTGTAGAATAGCAACAGGAATTCCAAAAGTTAATGTAGAAAACTTAGAAAATCATAATTTAACATTCTATCGATAAAGAAAAACAGGCTAACATAGATAAACACCACTAGCTTTTCTATTTTGTCTGAAGGAACATATTATACTCCATATTAATGTAATAAATTATTTCATGCCCACAATAGTTCGTCCTTGAAAGAATTGCATCCCGGAATTTTGATAAAAAGAGTCCTTTTTAAAGAATCGCTAATTGAGCAATTTTCGTTGTATATTGATGCTAGCAGTATAATTTTGTACATAAATCTTTATGTGTGTTTTCAAGTGGAAATCCCTAACGAAGTCCCCACCATTACCCTGACTTCCGGCCTCGGTTTTTATCTAAACCTTCAACAATTATTACCAATTTATTTATAACTTAACTTCCTTTCTAAGGTATCAGTAAAATTCCGGGATGTAGGGTAAAGTGATATTAAAGATCTCCTATCGGCAGTTATTGTTTAATGTGAACCCATAAAACAGTGATATAAGGAAATGAACGTGATATATAAGATAACAAGAAAGTTATATTGACAAGTCGTCCGGACTCGTTAACAGGATGAGGAAAATGTAAAACCTAATGTGTGTGTGATTGAGAGAGAGAGAGAGAGAGAGAGAGAGAGAGAGAGAGAGAGAGAGAGAGAGAGAGAGAGAGAGAGAGATTGGATGTTGGAGTATACAGTTTTCGCTTTATAATATATTTGTCCAATAATCCTTCATCTTTGAAATCATTCCACCACTGAATGGCGACTGCTATACATATTGGACGTAACACAAAAAGTCTTGGTTTTTGTATTTTCATACAAGGATTCGGAAATGATAAAGAATGCACTTAAATGAATGAAACTTATGACATGTTTTGAGATGTACATAAAATCGGTAATTTGATATTCAGAACCCCCATATTTGAAATACTAAATATGTCATTAAAACATAATTATACTTAAGTTGTAATTTTGAAAAAGAGGGGCCAGACCAAATGCTAAAGCCGAATTTTTCTGTCAATAAGACTTCATCAGTTGAGCTCTAATTTTAAAAAAGATGTAACTTAATATAGTCCTTAATCTATCTAAAAGTAACCACTGTAAAAGGAGTCTTTTGAGAGGAGTTTAGAATTTAAATATACATGTACAGACCTATTCTTTAATGTTAAATTGCAGAAGAAAGCAGTATTTCGTAGAGGTAATATGAATACAAGCTAAATAGATATACACGGTCCAGCAAAATAACGGCATTGTAGAAACAAGAGAAATATGTATTTCTGCTTACGTCTTATGTTTTTTTTTAAACAACGACCTATGAACGGGTACGTATATTTTATCACATACCCTATTTGCGTTTTCCATTTGAAAAGGTGCAATATCCTACCATATACGCCCAAGACTGGGTTTGAGGCCCCAGGACTACTTTTTTTGTATTCATGTTATATTCATACGCGCTCTAACGATGGCAGGTTTGGCAAATAATCTATGTCATTGTGTTTTGTTGTGAATTGAATATATTTTGAATTATGACCATTGTTTGATCGATAATCGAGAAGGATATATAACAAAAAAGTTTACTGAATGTTTATGTTGAAATATTTACGCCCTCGTTTTGGGGGTGGAGAAAGACCGAGCAGCTTGCGAGCCGTGCCAAGAATTTGGGCGTTAATATTTTAACTCCTACATTCAATAGCCTATAAATATTTTACTACCATAAAAAATCAAATCCAGCTAGGGTGAAAATCGTGTTTACTCTCAGTGATAGTACGTGTGCGTGAGACATCAGACATTTTCACGTGCGGTACGTAGGTCCCACGCACGAGCATCTCATTAAATAACAAAGTCCTATCCTATGCATACTCATGTAATGTCGACATGCAAAATATTTGGGTGGTTTAGAGACCGCTGTGTCAAAAAAGAATCCGATAACGACAAGTGTTCAGTTGACCACCCATGAAGTGATTTAGATCAAAATTGTCAACAGGAAACTGGGAAACATAAACAAGCTTGCATAAATTACTGGAAAACGTTTATATTATTGCTAGCTCACGTCTACATTATGTCGAGTATATTCATGTAAATTCATTATCGTCTTTGATTTTGTTCTATACACTGTTTACATAAACATCAAACAAGTCTTTATTTGTGTATACAGTAAAATGCTGCAATAAATTACCGTTCGTATTAACTTCATATGCTTATGTACCAAATGAACGATGTTGTGTCGGAAGTTTGATAACAACAAAGGGATAATATCCCGAAATTGAAGTAGTAAATATTGGTAGTAATGACTTCATTGGTGTAATTCGATTTTTAATATGTTGATTTGCATATTCATATAAATAATTTGGAAGATTTATTGACTGCGTGTGTGCTGCCATTAATTAAATAAACGGTCCTGTGGTACAATAAAATTTCACCATTTTATACATTATGAATGATAAGTCTGCGTAATTTTGTTTCTTAATTATTGTCAGTATGGAGTATAATGCATGGGATGGGAAAAAATTCCTGCAAAAAATCAAAAGGTGCTATTTATGGTACGCCAACACCATGTTGATGATTTAAATCTCTCCAATAAAAATCTGAGATACCAAACTATAAATCTTTAGGATTTCCAGAATATAGATACAAATCTGGTAAAAATTGAACAAACACGGATGTCTGGAAATCAAGAGGTGGGATCAGGTGCCATGGAGGAGTAAGTATCCCCTGTCGACCGGTCACACCTGCCGTGAGTCCACACTCAAGTCCAATGAAATACGCGAGGAACGAATCCCAGTCACAATTAGCACAGGTCTCAAAAACCGCTATCGAACACACTATTCAACATTTCACTTAGTGAAACAGAGTAATCGCAAACAAGACTATTATACAGACCGTAAAATTTGCGGAACGTTGACATCAAACACGGTTTTTGATATCCTTGTGTCAATAATTTGTCAGTGAGTAGTTTACCTCTGTATATGAAATGTTCATATGTTGATCACGCCCTGGCATATCGGATCATTTGTGAAATATAAACTCCATATGCAGGTGATTGTGGAATATTACTATTAATTATATCGCGTTTGTCGTATAGCTTAGTTGTTAATTTGCTGTGTCTATAGTACGTAAAATGTCTTGGTATGAAGCGTGTGACCTTGATTGTACTGTATCTTTAATTTCTAGTTCGCTGGGATATATCACATTGACACATGTTTGAAAATTGTCATTATTAATGGACAAAATGAAGTCGATGTTAAAGGACACCGCTAGCGTTGTCTTCTTTTAATTCAGCAGTTTCTGAATGAAGTCTGCTTCGTATGAATAAAGGAACGGGTCAATTTATAAAGTTGCACAATTGGTTCCCATAGGTCTCCGAAC
This sequence comes from Atrina japonica, assembly GCA_030159075.1. NCBI lineage: Eukaryota > Metazoa > Mollusca > Bivalvia > Pterioida > Pinnidae > Atrina > Atrina japonica. The sequence goes on from BROG01000116.1 coordinate 653,415, forward strand.
ATTACAAATATATTGTCTATCAGAAACTCCAACATATTTTTTTATATTAACTTCAGTGTATTTATATGTAGAATCAGAGTGTTGTTGGACAAAATAAGTATCCTGATAACAAATGACTAGATATTTAAATTTTCGGGTATGATGCTAACAAGTCCCTCTTTTAAATTTTCATGTGGAATTGTTGTGTAAAGAGTAGAGAAGTCGTATGTTTTGATACTGTGAAGTTGAGAAAAAATATGTGCCTTCAAATTTGCTATTTTTTTTTAATGTTGTTTAGAATTTTTAAGTATCCACATCTGATTTACACCGCTTCTGGAATAAGCAACTGTACAGTATTGCTGAAAAATCAGCTGTCAGTATCTTGGTAAGGAGTAAAGATGAAGGTTTGGTAGAACATTTGCTTCATTCTGCTATGTACTTCTGCTTATATGGGGTTTTGCGAAGTTTAGGTACCCTATATAAATATGGTAGCTTAATATAAGTATCTGTTTTAGGTACATCAAAAGAGCGTAACACGAACACGTGGTTTGTCATTTGTAAAACCTAGTTATCAAAATTTCCATTGACTGGAGAAAAAAACTAGTTTTAATTGAGAAAAACGGGGTTAATCTAAAAAAAATTAGGTTTAAATCATTGTGATGATTTCGGCATGATATATTTACTGTACGTGTACTTCTTTTAGCGGTATTCAAATATTAGCGCCTTTCGCGCTCAAGTCATTGCGCTAATTCAAGGGCAGCGCTAAAATTTCTCCATCCTGTCATTCTGTATACACGACAAAGCCAATGAAATTAATTGCCAGAATTCAAGATTGCGCTAATAAGTCTATACCCCTGAAAGCGCTAAAATATGAGTGTGCTTATTTAAAAACACATGCAGTATCACAGGAGTTTTGAGTCCTCAATCAAATCCAACGAGATCAATTATGATACATAAAAGACACACGTGTGTAATAAAAGTGATACATGTATTTCTGATAACATTTTGTCAAATAAATAATGTATCTACTACAAGATTAGTAAGAACATGTATGTACTCAATTTGTTCGTTGAAATTTTAACACAATTCTGTACGTAAAATTGAAGGTAAATACGATTTCGTTTATTTCATGTTTGTGTTTGCCATTATGACTGCGCATTTGTTTTCAGAAATTTATTCTCTAAAGGATCAGTCAGAATTATTATTTATTTGCGTCTATTTTTTTTCCAATCGTATTAGTAATGGTATTTTTCCATGGTCATTCATAGTTTATTCCGATGTTTTGATTTGACAAAAACATCAATTATCTTTTAATTACATCAAAATGTATTCTAAATTACGGTATAATTTCCGGTAATACAGATCCAAACCCTTCGTCCGGAACTATCTATTCATGGTTCGATGCACATTTCGTAATCTCTCCTTTCCAGTAGGCCAGAATACGTGTGTTTGTCTGGATATCTTAGTTACAGCTTGTTCTAATACTGAGTGTAGTTTCGTGGTTGTATCTAATTTATTGTTTTGCACACAGTGACATGGTATCATACACTTATAATTGCATCATTTCGAGTACAACTTCCACTTAATATAATAGAGATGAGTCGATGAAAGGAGATGAGGTAGTAATAGTCGGCGTTCGTACTTCGCACCCATCCCTCACACTTATACCTCAGCGTGTGTTAAAAGAGTGATGCACATCTTACATGTCACACCTCTAAGCTTGATCTAGATTCGGAAAAACTGAAAAACTGCTAATGTGTAAAATATTCAAACCAACAAACAAAAAGAAAATCCTGAATGTAAGTAAATGTATATGTAAGTCCAAGCTGTTATTTTCACTCCTTCACACAACAATAAATAGATTAACTGACGTCATTGTATTACGATGGAGAAGGAATTGTTTTGTTTTGCATTGTAATTGTTGGGTTGCAAACTTTGGGGTTACATAGAATAATCTGTTTATCGTTTAACAACACCAGTAAACGTATCATTACAAGGGTTGTCTTTCTTTTCACGAATGTTAAATGGACACGATAGTTTGTTTAACGTCCCACTCAAGAATCTTTCAATCACCAAATGCCGGTGAAGGGCTTCAAATTTTGGCCTATGCTCGGCACTTACGGCCATTGAGCAGTGAGGGTTCTTTAACATGCCGACACCTACTGCGACACGGGACCTCGATTTTTACTTTCTCATCCGAAGGGCAGGAAACCAACCTGCCACCAGCTGGATTCGAACTCACGACCTCACGATCAAGAGTCGAGCGCACTACCGACTGAGCCAGGCCGGCTCAAATGCACACGATCCTTGCTTTTTGTTTTTGATTGTTTGTTATGAGGTTTTACGCCACAATCCGCACTTTCTCAGTCATATGGTGACAGTCAGTTTGTTATGATGGAGGAGGGAACCTGGTTACAACATATTCAGGAAGAGACCACCGACCTTCCGCAAGTAAACAAAATCAACTTAGATTCCAGCGGGACTCGAACTCAATCTGACCAGAGGAGAGATACTTCATGTTTTGAAGCACGATGCTTTAACCCTATAAACCTTACATGCCATAATAGACTTGTCTAAGCAATAGAAAGGAGTATACCACCTAGATACTTAGGGTTGGATGGGTTAACATGTGTAGATAGAATGAGGCGTTATATAAAAAGAGAAAGGGCCTGATTTATTATTGTGAAAATAATCCTACCGTATTTTATTTTACCGAGACTGATTTAAAATTCAAAACAAACTCAAGGCGATCAAAGTACATATTACGAGCACTGGATTTTTTCTCGTACAACAACAACTAAATCAAATGATCTAAAATAATATCAGAACAACCGAATGTCGATCAAATACGTTTATAAAATCATAAATACCAGTTAAAGCTGAATATGAATTTAAATTGCCATGATTTTGCTTTCATTACACAAATTTTCCATTTCATCCACAGAGTACAAGAATCACTTAAGATTGACAGCATATATAATGTATTTTACCTTGGCCTTTTAATTCTGTATTTAAAATTTGTACTTAAGACCTACCTGTAATGTAAACAGTATCAGGCACTTTTATAAGAAGTCGCACGTAAACACACTCTACCCCAACAAGGGATAAAGTCAATGATGAATTATTTCTCTAATGTACAATGACACCAAAGTCTACCTTTTACATTATACCGTAACTGCTCGTTTTGTACAAAGACAGCTATAAGGTTATCATATACTGATTCATAGATATGTCATCAATTTCGGCCTTGCTTACCTCAGACATCAAAGGGTGTTAATTTCTTGGTACAGATTATTTCTCAAACCACTATTTGTCTGGTCCTAATGGGTACGAGATTGAATTCTGGCTGATCTATTGCATTTTTATGCAGGGCAAACAGACTCCTGAGGGAAATAAATAAATAATGCGATGATTTGACACACGATTGGGGTAATGAAACTGTAAGGGTATATACAAATAATGAGGGATATTGATCACGTGATATCTGGTCGTAATTAGTGTCTCCCTGGTCTTGAAAGTTTAAATAAAAAAGACGAAAAGCCTCTGAAAACTAACACGTCTGTAAATACATATAAGGACATGTATGATAAGTTTGAAATAGATTCATCTGTTTACATTAAATTTTTTGAATTCATTTTTGCGATAACGTCATGTTGAGACCATTTGTACATTTAATTTGTCGTATTGTAACGGACCTGGGGTCCGTTTTACGAAAGGTCCCAAGTCCTAAATCCTAAGTCTTAGTCCTAATTGTCATTGGATTGACCAATCAGCGATGCGTTGTCATGGTAGTTAGGACTAAAAGTTAGGATTTAGGACTTAGGACCTTTCGTAAAACGGGCCCCTGGAGTTTCGATAATCCGTAGGTACTTCATTTTTCCTTTTTTTTCAAATACAATCTATATTTAAAGACCAGACAAAACGTAGATTTAGTATAGTACATGTACCTTTTAAATTCATTTTATTATGTACATCAAACAGTCCACAGTAACATATATAAATTAATTGAACTCGAGTTGAAAATATTTGAATTGACTGAATATAAATAATAAAACAACTGCATTTTTCATATAAGATTTTAAAAATGATTCTAAACTGTCTTAGAGGGGCATTAGCTGTATTTTTTAAAACAATTGTCTTTCCTTTTGTACTACCTAGATTGATATACAATAACAAAATAGCATAAAACCTCTTATATTCTAAATATATTTTGTGAAAAATGCTTGAGAACCCCAGTTTGGCAATTTTTCACTTGCAAGTGATTAACTCAACCTTACTATATGCATATCACACTAGAACTGACAATATTTTCACAAAATATATAGCTTATAAGATTTTTTATGCCTGTGTATAGCTTATTTGCTATTGTACATCAAGTTACATTAGAAATAATGTCAAAAAAAATTTTTTTTTGGTAAACACAGCTAATAATCATTTAATAAGGGATGTATTTAAAAATAAACATGCAGTAATTCTTTCAGCATTTTAGCACGATATGACATTTTGTTAAAGAGCACCTTTGACATGACATTCTATTAAATTATTACAATCGTCTTTACGAGTATGTACATTGTGTATATGTGCCATGAAATTGATTCAAGTTGTATAATCCTCATTTATACGCTTTCTATATAATTATGTGCCTCGAATTAAAAGTAAACCACATTTTAGTATCTCTTTGTGATACTACTTTCAAAATGTTGCATAAATAAATTTCTAGTAATGTTTAACTCTATCAGAATCCATTTGGCGGCTTTGAACTCTGTGTTTCAACACTTTCTGAATTTTGTTGTTAGTATTTAATGTAGATTTTAGTGTTCAATATCAATATATATGATGCACAATAACATGCAAATCATTATATATTGACTATTTCACAATAAAAGTGTCATATACACATAGCATTACTGATGCACTAAGTATGTTGTTCCATTAACTTCTAATATGCGCTCTATTGTTTAGTACCAAACGATATGTTATCAATAATTGTGCAGGTTTCAATACATGCAGTGTAAATAAAACCTATATAAAAGATGGAGATCTTACCGAACGAGCTTTTTCAATCATAAAATGTCTAGTCAAATCACGCATGCACCGATAATATTACCTAAATAATAATTAAAATTATATCATTTCAATATCCCACTTCATTTTATAAAGATGTTCTGGATCATTAAAACGCTTTATTGCTGCTCTGTCTGAGTGCTAATAAGACAAGCATAATAAAGATCCCCAATAAATTCAACGTCACCTATAAAGTCTTTCAGTGAAGACAAAGGCATTTTATTGAGTACGGGTGTATTTCACAATGGAAATTGTCTGTGTAACTAATGGACGCTCATGATATTCTGCGTGGTATTAAACATTTATTGTATTTTGGAGATATGTGTAATTTAGTATAATGTTGAGAAGTCATGGGAAACATTAATACGTCAATTTGTCATGTTAATGCCAAGACATGATACCTCCCCCTCATTTTATCATTGACACTATTGTCAATTAAGTCCACTGGCGCTTTTAGGATAATGAAGGAAATCATATTTTTTTAGCATGGATATTAATCTATATTTGAATACTTTAAAGTGTGTGTGTGTGTGTGTGTGTGTGTGTGTGTGTGTGTGTGTGTGTGTGTGTGGCAATATTTGTAATACATTCTGTGTCCGTTACATGATATGAAACGATTTGTAATACCATATTTGTAATACATTCTGTGACCGTAATATAATATGAAACAATATGTATGGCAATATTTGTAACAAATTCTGTGTCCGTTACATGGTATGAAACGATTTGTAATACCATATTTGTAATACATTCTGTGACCGTAACATATAAAACAATATGTAATACATTCTGTAACCGTAACAATATAAACGATTTGTAATACCATGTATGACAATATTCTGTAACCGTAACATATAAAACAATATTTGTAATAAATTCTGTGACCGTAACATATAAAACAATATGTATGGCAATATTTGTAATACATTCTGTGACCTTAACATGATATGAAACGATATGTAATACCTTATTTGTAATACATTCTGTGACCGTAACATATAAAACAATATGTATGGCAATATTTGTACATGACCGTAACATGATATTTGTAATTTGTATACATTCTGTGACCGTAACATATAAAACAATATGTATGACAATATTTGTAATATATTCTGTGACCGTAACATGATATGAAACGATTTGTAATACCATATTTGTAATACATTCTGTGACCGTAACATATAAAACAATATGTATGACAATATTTGTAATATATTCTGTGACCGTAACATGATATGAAACGATATGTAATACCATATTTGTAATACATTCTGTGACCGTAACATATAAAACAATATGTATGACAATAATACATTCTGTGACCGCAACATATAAAACAATATGTATGACAATATTTGTAATATATTCTGACAATATTTGTAATATATTCTGTGACCGTAACATATAAAACAATATGTATGACAATTTTTGTAATACATTCTGTGACTGTAACATAAACTGTAACAACACTCCCAAGCGAAACTCATTTTACTTAATGATAATTAAGAAATGTATTACACCAAATGTACATGTATTTCAATATAATTTATGGTAGTGTTATTTTCGTTTTCTGATCTAATCTGTGCTCTGTTTCTATTGTTCTGTTGGTATTTTATTTCACACTCAGTTAATTTTGGTGCTGGATAAAACAATCTAGTTTCAATGTACCCGGTAATACATTATCTACTTTCCTCCTGACAAATTCCTCATCTAACCAGGTCTGGTTCAGAAAGACTTGAGTCCGTTTTTACTAGGTGGCAGACATCGTGGTATTATAAGCGATGCTTGAACCACTCGGCCACGTCCCCAAAGAAATTAAGCTTAGTAATATTATTAGTACTGAAAATCCGAAATTTCAGAGCTCTTGCTCGCGAAAATAAAATTATCGCGTAAGCATGATAATAGTATGACGAAATACGCCATACGGAATCGCGAAAATATTTTCTCGCGAATAAATTTAGAACTTGTGTATCGCGAAAATAAAGTCCCGCGAAAAATATCCGATTTTACAGTAGCATGAATGTTTAAAATGTTTGTCAACAAATGATGGATAATTATACTCAGTATTTCATGTGCTTTGATCACATTTGGACATGAAGCAAGACGTTTTTTTTTCCAGTGAGCCACCGCGAATTTTCTGACAAATGTTGATGTCAATCAGTCATTATAACACTTCATATTTACACATTTCCACATATCCATAGATGATTTATATCTTAATTCTGTATAAAACGTAATGTTTATGGTTTTTTTTTTCATTTTGTGGTTTATTTCATTTCAAGTACATATTATACAAGATATCTATTTATTGTCCGATAGCATTTGAAATCCGACTCAGTCGAATGAAATTAGGTCACTTTATTTTCCAATCGAAATCATATCGATTGCACAACATGACCTCATACCTATAATTAACCATTTCAAAATTGCATAGGTTCAGAGTGCAAATGTTTTGTTTACTACTCTAAAACGAGGCGTGAAGGATCAGGACATAACATAATGAAATTGAGCTGATACTAGGACCAAGACGATGGAAACTGACATCGTCTATTTCCGTTGTAGGTCAGTGTCTGACACCGTGATTTATTATATATAATCATGTTGCTATCTGTTGAAACTTACACTTCCAAATTTTTATCTTTTTTAAAAACATTTTATAGTTTTTTTTTCTAGAAATCAACTTTAACATGGATAAACATCTGATGGTATTTTTAGTATTTTTCCTCGCGAATTATTTTTCTTTTCGATCTTCTCAAGAATATACGAGAATATAAAAATGTAATGTTCATTTATAGAATCGTGTCTCGAAGTCACCAATTTTACTCAGTACTAAAGCTCAACTAACGTTTTATGTTTTAAGATACAGGATTGATGATGCAACAGAACATCTCTGTTTATTTTAATGCAGTTATAAAAATGATGGAAGATGTTTGCTGCCTTGACGAAAACGGCCAGATATATCAAAAATAGTTTAAGTACGTGCTCAGTGTTTGAGTACCAATCTCAAGATATAGTTTTAATGTTGACGTAAAAAGATGATAATGTGGTTGCTAGTCAGTTACATCTCATCTTCCAAAGTCAAGGTTTTCCGATCCACTCCGTTATTCACACACATTGACAGATTTTGCCTGTATGTTGTCGATTTCCACTGGCTTCAGGAACCGTTTTCTGAACCAGTCAGAACGCGTCTAACAATCGATCACGCATCGACCACATGGTAGAAGGGAAAGTACGTAAACACAGAATAATGGCAACGTGCAAGCTATGTCACGAGTCTTTTCATTGGCTAAAGTCGGAGGTCAATGTCGTGTTTATCTAAGTAAAATTTTTAATCGGTGGTAGATGTCGCCACCAGTGACCACCAAATATGAAATATAATCTGTCAAGGCGTTTGAGGAACGACGTGGATTAGAAAACCTTGACTTGGGAAGATGGTCACACCTACATGTTTTACAGACAACTATATAGTCAAAATAACAAAATAAAATTTGTGTACTGAGTAAATGTGGTATCTCCCCACCCCGGGTTCTGAAATCACTTCTCACGGGTCAAAATGTTACTTTTCCGGATAAACGAAGGGGCGTGCAGTGATCGACAATGAAATCTATAACCAAAAATTTTCTGTTTCAACAGACAATCATTAGTGTGAACATAACAATTTCCGATACCAAATTATGGACCATCGGGAAGTTCCAGAGACTATATAAAAATCTGGAGAACATGGAAAATCCAGAAGTGGGATCAGGCGGCGTGATGGAATACAGCATTCTAATATTGATTTGTATCTGGAGTGAGGGAAAAAGCATGGGCGTGTCTGTGGTCGACAATGAAGGTAATTACCATAATCAATATAGTGTTCTGATGTATTGCACAGAACGAATGTATTACATGTACTGAATAGAGTATTCATACAAGTAAAAAAAATTGTTGAAAATGGTGTAAAACATTTATAAAACAATTGAAATGTGAAATATACAGACTGAGTTACGGGAATGTTGCTTGGTATACATTTATGATATGAAAAGTTCTTTACAAAGAAAATGCTATACTAAGAGAGTATCCCGACGTATTGTACAAGATTATATAAATGATCCAGGGCGATTTAGTATATTGTCATGATGGAACTTTTGTTGTAGGAAAGACCTCAGATGTATTTTTTCAGAATGTAATAAACAAGCGTGATTTTGTATGATGAAAATACAATACTAGGAGAGTGCCAGTGTGTTTTGTACAGAATGCCATAAACGAATGTGACTTAGTACATTCTCATCATGAAACTAACCTATTGTACTAAAAAAGTGTTCAGATGTACTGTACAAAATTGACATATTAGATAAAATGAGCGTTCTCATATATTGTACACAAGTTTCCACATATTGTATAAAGAGTGTGTTCTGATAACTTATACATTATCATCGTTATTCTAGACGGATTTCGGAATACATTTCGGTTTCTTATTTCCCTTGTACGGTAGCACTTTCTGTTTCGAAATTGTACACCATTTTTAAATTTGAGCACAACTGATGCAGTTTTATCTACAGAAACAATCATCTTGAACATGTGGTTTTTTTCCTTTTTCTCAAAATCATATCTTTATCAATAAGTTTATGATATGAACATATTTTTACAAAAAGATGTAATAAATAGATATGCGATTTAGCACGGTATGAACACACTCAATTAAGAGAATGGTTAGAACGCATTGTACAAAAAAAGTTGTTTTCTTCGAGTTTAGAGCTTGTGCTCGTCTACTATGACAAAAATGAATACAAATCCATATATATATATGATCATATGGGAAAAGTTGAAGGCTTAAAATGTAAATTGTAACAGACGCACAATAAAGCATTTCAGCTAAAAAGATCGGCCTTTGATCTTAGTCATCGCTGTGTTTAAATGCTCAGATTTATATTCATCATTAATACTTGATATAAAACTTTAATGGCAGTTATTCAAGTTGTAGAAAGATTCATTTATATTTTTGCAGGGATGTTATTTTGATTATACCTTACCTTGTTAAATTTAATATTTTCTCACTGACTTTGACTGATTTTACTTAATGTTTTTATGGTTGTTACTTTGATAAATATTTGAAACTTGTACACAAAAGTTCTTTTATCCCGCCATGAAGACATTTTGATTTTTTGATAAAGGGAGCTCCGTGGCAGTATATTGCTCTTTTAGTCATACCGTCCTGCAAACTCTCGTCAGCGCGAATTTGATTAGCGTATCAAACAAAGTCATCATCATCATCAGCAGCAGCAGCAGCAGCAGCAGCAGCAGAAACAGCAACAGCAGCAGCAGCAGCAGCAGAAACAGCAACAGCAGCAGCAGCAGAAACAGCAACAGCAGCAGCAGCAGCAGCAGAAACAGCAGCAGAAACAGCAGCAGCAGCAGCAGCAGAAACAGCAACAGCAGCAGCAGCAGCAGCAGTAGCAACAGCAGCAGCAGCAGCAGCAGCAGCAGCAGTAGTAGTAGTAGTAGTAGTAGTAGTAGTAGTAGTAGTAGTAGTAGTAGTAGCAGTAGTAGCAGCAGTAGTAGTAGTAGTAGCAGTAGTAGTAGTAGTAGTAGTAGTAGTAGCAGTAGTAGTAGTAGTAGTAGCAGTAGTAGTAGTAGTAGTAGTAGTAGTAGCAGCAGCAGCAGCAGAAGCAACAACAAAAGCAACAACAAAAGCAGCAGTAGTAGCAGCAGCAACAACATCAACTATGAATAAGAACGGCACAATTTCCACATAACTAATGAACGTATAAAAGAAATCTCTCATACTAAGGTATAAATCCTCATAATGTCCAGGACACATTTTCAAATTTGGTAAATACTGGACAAACACGGACCTCTGGAAATCCAGAGGTGGAATCAGGTGCTCCGGAGGATTAAGCATCCCCTGTAACGTCCGATCCTTTATTACGTCTTACCGCCACCCTATATTTGATCTAACTCTAAAATTAGGCAATAGTATCGAGGTCAGATGACGTAAACAAATCACATGTACTGAAAAATGTATATTGTTTATTGCAAATGCTTTATGCTTCTTAACTTGACGCTTGTCCTTACATCCTTTACAAAACGTTTTCAAATCAGACCTTTTTGGAATTTTACAGGTTATTTTTTCTGTTTACGGTATTTTTACAGGTTATTTTTTCTATTTCCGGTACTTTTTTAAAATTTTTTTTTTATTTCCGGAACTGTTAATGTACTAGATATTTGACGTTATAACTAAACAGTATGACGTAATTTTTCTAGAAAGGTGTTGTCAGATGTTGTTTACCTACGACCATTTTAAATACAGAGATTAACTACCAGTTATCATAAAGAACTGAGAAAAGATTTAAAAGTTTTTTATTTTAAAAGATGTTATGGACTCATGGCGGTTTGAGTTACATTTCTTGATGCTGAGTCATAGTTTTCATTTTGTTTTTATCAATTTGAGTGGATAAACAAATCTTAATTCAAGGAATGAAGTGACTTATAATAAAATCAGAATCAGAATAAATCAGAATCTAGAAGTCGTTTCAAAATAAACATTACCCATATTTTAAGTTGGGTAAAATGATCGTGTTTACAACTGATATATTTCAGTGAATGTTGAATTGTCCGGATACTGATTACGTCACGTGACCACTTGTTTTGATTATCATTTTTACATGTGATGAATGAAAATATACTGAGTGTAGCTCCACCGTGTATGAAATTAGATAGCTTCATATAAAACCCCTCTGATATTAAGTGTAAATAACATTTCAATTTCCTCCTTGTCAAAGACAAATCTGTTTCTCAGGATCCCATGAAATTAACCATATTTAGGTGGTCAATAATCTACGGATGATTTTACGACTTAAAAATGACACGGCGCAAGTAGAAGAGACGTGACGGCTATTAACAGGTATGACAGGTCCAATAAATGAATGAAAAAAACACATTTTATGGGTCTTTGTGCTTCGGAGACACAAGGATTTTTTATTGGCTAGATTATAGAGGCACCACATTTTCCCTATATGTTAATTAAAATTTATATTCGATCTTGTGAAAATGATATTTGGCACTAGTGATGTTAATTAAAGCTGCACAGTTAAATGGGGTCAAAGGACGCACAATTATGCCATAATGTCCAATAAAGTGTAACAATATCTAATACAATGAATGGGAAAAAGAATTCGAGTAGCGATCAATCAATTTGGATAAAATCAAGCCACTTCTTATAAAGCTATTTTAGATTTTGACTCATTAAAATAACAATCAAATCTCTCAGAGTGGTGGTTTCAGTATATCATTTGCTACCTTGTACCCGAAAACATACTGGTGTACACCTACCATTAATTATAACTTAAGCCTTCTGAATTAAACAAGAAAGGTATCCATTTGATACAAGAGTATAATTTCATGATTTGATATGTCAAAGTTAAGAAGTTGTCTTTGTAAGTGAGATATTTCATCAAGATACTATAATTTAATGGTGTATATTCGTTGTGTATCGTGTGTGTGTGTGTGTGTGTGTGTGTGTGTGTGTAATGTGTGTCCCTGACTGTGTGCGTCTGTGTCTCTGTGTGTTTGTCTATGTGTGTGACTGTGACTGTGTGTGTCCGTGTCTCTGTGTGTCTTTGTCTCTGTGTGTGTCTGTGCCACTGTATGTTTGTGTGTGTCTGTCTCTTCGTGTATCTGTGTGTCTCGCGCTCTCTGTGTCCTTGTGTCTGTGTGTTTTTTTTGTCTCTGTGTGTCTGTGTCTCTCTCTCTCTCTCTCTCTCTCTCTCTCTCTCTCTCTCTCTCTCTCTCTCTCTCTCTCTCTCTCTCTGCGTGTGTGTGTGTTTGCGTGTTTGTGTCCGTCTTTGTCGTGTGTGTTAGTGCCTGTGTGTATGTGTCTGTCTGTCTGTGTCTGAGTGTGTTTCTGTGTGTCTGAGTCACTCTCTCTCTGTGTTAGACAGAGAGAGAGAGAGAGAGAGAGAGAGAGAGAGAGAGAGAGAGAGAGAGAGAGAGAGAGATAGTCAAATACAGTAACATCAACGTTAGCGAAAAGGTTGTCCTTACTGCACTTCGTCACCACAACCGTTTCTAAATTAACAGTCTATAATTACAAAGCAAAAAACAACGATTGTGTCTTTGTGAGTCAAATTACTTAGTTACAAACTACATCAATTTCCTTTTTTTTCAACAATTTGCTCATACGTTGCCTTTTGTAACTTATGAGCTTATTTGAACTGTGTGAGGAAGTCAACGATATATTTTAAATTATGCATCAGTCTTACGATTGTTTTTCTTCAAACAAAAATACTGCTTGCTGTTTTCATCAAAGACACTCATCTCCACTATCGCAGATGCTGTACTTCATTTTCTCTCTAACTGAAGCAAGATCAATGGGTTCTTTTGTCTCCGATGCCCTCTCGTGTCAAAAACGGTAATTAAATTTGATGGACAACTCTGTTTTTAAATTCTTCACCATTTTTTTCAACTACAATCTCAAATTATCACTGACCTCCATGTACTCATGTTTTAGTGGTGTATCGTTCCTATTGTTTGACTATTTAGACAAACAAAATTACATTAATCAATATGGTGAAAATTGAATTAAGAAAAAGTTTATATCACTGCAGAGAATATTAATAACATTTTTCACTAATTTTCACATTTTTTTTGACAGATGGCGATTTTTTTGTATCTTTAGCTGAATCGGTTTTTTTTTCTTGACTACAAGAGAGGTGTATAAAACCATGCTAACGAATTATCTTCATGTTCAACAATATAATTTTAAATGAATTTTTCAAAAATTAAACATCAGTGGTGCAGTGAGGTGTTTAACTTTAGTTAAAAACATATATTGACTGTATCATCCCTAAGCTTTTATATGGTAAGTTCTTTTCAATAGTTAGGGCACGTTTATTGTAGTCTGTAGGATTGAAAGGGTTATAGCTTTTCAATAAGCGTCAAGGTTCCAATGCTATTATTCTCTCTCTCTCTCTCTCTCTCTCTCTCTCTCTCTCTCTCTCTCTCTCTCTCTCTCTCTCTCTCTCTCTCTCTCTCTCTCTCTCTCTCTCTCTCTCTCTCTCTCTCTCTCTCTGGGAGTGTGCATGTATGTGTATGCATATACAGTTAGAAAAAAAACAACAACAAACAAACAAACAGTGACGTGTAAATATCTTAGCTGTATTCCGTGTCTGCGCTACACCGCCGGCATGCTTTTGTTTTCCCTCAGAACACTAAAAGAAAAGTAGCTGTTTTCAATCGATTAGCAGTGGAAGGTAGTTATCAATAATAACACAGATGAAGCGTTGTATGCCAACATATCAAAACATAACTTGCTCGGTCAGTATCATAGATATCAAATACTCTAGGCGTTAGTAGTTGGCGATTATGACAAGAATGAAAACAAACAGTGGTATGCATGCCTTGTAGTTGATAATCAATATTTTAATGAGAATGTTGACGGGTAAAACTATGTTCTGACGGTTACAGAACATTGTATATACTATGGTGTATTATAGCGTATTGCTTTGGTCGGTACTTAATACTGTATGTGTATTTAAATTAGCGCACTCATATTTTAGCGCTCTTAGTTGGTTTAGACTTAATAGCGCACTCTTGAATTCGCGCAAATACGACAGACCATAATGTAATCAAAACAGTACACACTGAACTATGCACACACGATATTATTTTGTAGTATAAATACCATTAGCTTTACCATGTATGCAGAATGATAGAATGGAGAAATTTTAGCGCTGCATTTGAATTAGAGCATTGACTTGAGCGCGAAAGGCGCTAATATTAGAATATCGCTAAAATAAGTACATTACAACTCCTAAAATAGAGGACATAGAAAATCAGCATTTCTCCCCTCTCATTCTCTCTCTCTCTTTCTCTCTCTCTCTCTCTCTCTCTCTCTCTCTCTCTCTCTCTCTCTCTCTCTCTCTCTCTCTCTCTCCAAAATATTTTACGTATATCAGTGCCCGGCACATACATAATCAAAGTACTGAAAGTACTGATATGACATCAGCCTTTTCACTGAGAAAATGCATGCTATTTCCAGAGGTGACATTCAAAACATCACAACTTTTTCACATTCTTTTCCATTTATATTATATCACATGTGAGTAGCATATATCCTGAATTTCTACAACGATTTTTAGTAACTAATTATTTTGGTACAATTAGGTTTTACAAAAATGTAACTTAAAATCGGGGCAGACATTCGGCCTAATGTGAGTACTGATGGCTTATTTATTATGCAAGAAACTACAAAGATCACCGATATGGTTATAAAATCCTGTGCTTATAAACATCGTTTCATCGATATTAACTTTCTATGTGACAGGACAGTATTATACCCTTACACAATACTTCCCATCAGTCGCTAGCCTTAAATCTTTACTACTATACGTGTGCATTTTCCCAACTTAAAATTCTCATCGGTTAAGATCACGTGAATGACAAATGACGCAACTTTTTTGTCCAACTTCACAGCCAGATCTAGCCAATACATAGTAAGGGAAAGATACGTAACTCGACCAAAAACTCATTTGCATATTAATCGTGCGCAAGAATTGTAAACATGGTAAACAGTCCGGTTAATCGCTTTAAACGTCAATTCTGTCACAAGTGTACAATTGTTAAAAAATAATTGAAAAATAGCATTCTAAAGTAAATTTATAATATCTTCAATCTCATAAAGGACGCCGAACTGACTTTTAATAGCATATATTTCAACAAGTCTTCTAGACCTATATTATCCAGCGAACTGTTACTTGATTTTCGTCAATTTAAAAAGCAAAAATTTACTAATAAAAGTGTGATTTAGAAATGTCAATCTTGAAGTTGAGTTTATGATGCTGAAATGCACATACATGTTTAATTCCCTGTCAATATAATGTGTTATTAATCCCATACTGCAAAATGTGCTTTGACTTGATCCCAATAAACAACTTACCATAACATTGCTCAGATGTTGGAACATCAACTCGTAAAAACGGTTAAAATTAGAAATGCAGATATTATTTACCAAACCATGAACGCATTCTTATTTTTAATCTTCAGATCTAAAGATTAGCAATGAATACGTCATTGCTTTGGAAATGAAACTTTTATGAAATATTCCTTTCCTTTATTTAATCAACATGCATTGTGTATTTCCTTTTCGGATATTAACTTTTTTTTTGCGACGGAACCATGCTCTAGATATCTCAGTTTGATTGAAAGGCAAGCATTCCCTATATAGTCAAAATCATCTTGTCTGATAATTTAGCATCATGTGTCTGACACAGCTGTTGATAACCAGACTGTTTCCCCCTTATAGCTATCACGGACAGTGTAAAATAACTTCAGTATAATTATATTTGTGTAAAATATAACCTGATTTCTATCAGCAGAAACAATTTTGTATATCTGTCGGACACATCTTACTCAGCACGTCTGATTAATCACAGTAGGAGACCAATATATATCATTCTTTTTTGTTTTGTCTATTGATGTGCAATTTGCAAGAAAAAAAATCCAAGTATTGCTACGAAATCAATTTTTCGAATTTCAGTAGCGTTAAATCAATGCATTTCTTTTTAATCATCTACGAAGAGGGAGATAAGCATTGGTACCACTTAATTTCGACATAAAATTTTCATTTAAATAACCATTCATTCAAAATGACAGTGGATTTCTTAAAAATTCTTGTAACATGCCGAATTGCACAAAAACAAGAATAGCGAAAAGAACAATACTCCGAAAGTATCTGATTTGCCGAGTAGATCATCTTACTGGACGTATGTTAAATCGATGAACTTAGTCCAATAATCAAACATATTTAAAATGTATTGTATCTTAGAGCAATTTGGGTCTATTTTTTACGTGAGATCAAACTCGAAACCTAAATCACTGGTTCGCGTCTCTCAGGGTAAACTAGTGCCCATTAATGTACCGAGCACAATTTTTCAATTCAAAGGTAAATGATATCTTTCAAACACTAATTCAAAACATCAATATTGAAAATGTATTTTAGTGCATAAAACAATTTGATTCTATTTTTTATATATGAGATCAATATCAAAACCTACATCACTGGGTCGAGTTTTCTAGGGTACACTAGTACCCCCTAACTTACCGAGTACAATTTTTCAATTAAATGGTATTATACAATTTTTCAAATCGTTTCATCTTTTGATAACATTCTTGGTACAAAAGGAAAAGGATGTTTTATACCATCAAGACAATTTTGTCAACACCGTATGAAAAGAATAAAGGAAAACTGAAAACACGAATAAACCGCAATTCTGAGATAAAAAATAAAAAATAAAGCGATATTCAGTGTGTTCTGTCTTTTGTATTCATGTACAGTTACTCGGGTCATTAGAGCAATTCATTTAATGACATTTCAATTCTTCATATATTTCAGCACGTCTGAAGTGTGACTCAAAACTTTAAATCATAAAATTACCATCCCAAATGTTGAAACTAACCGGATATTTCAGTCTTCAGACTTGAAGATATTTGAAAATTTCCATAGGGATGGTTAAGGGTGGGTTGTTTAGTGTCAAATTATTTTTTATGTTTATATTTTCAGGTGTCATCAGATGTTGTTGTTTAACCATATTTTAACGTAAGATGTGCTTCAATACGTATAATAGTAACATTACCTTATATCTACCTGTAGGTACCCGTTTACCCGTGTTTCTTAACATTAGGTACTAAAGAGAAGATCAGGTATTAATTGCCATCCTCCACAGGTGTGACTGACGCTTGGTGTACTTCAAATTAACATTCCCTGCTTAAGTGTCTTTAAGATGCATTTTAAATATGGAAATGTAAATGTCAATTTATATTTTGTGACCCGGAATTAAGAGACTCCCTGACACATGCTACCGAAATCTACAAGCCCCTTTCAAAGTCCCTTAAAACAGTCTCGACTTTAATCAGTTATTCAAATGCATTTCATTCACCCAATCCCTTAAAACAATTTACGTGACATAGAAATTTATTTTAATCGTTTATAACTCTGTGTACCTTTAAATATTATAAACATATTACCAGAGTTTTAATACTCAAGGCAATTTTTCGCACCAAGGAAATTTCATAACTTTTAGAATGGTTCGATCAGTTTCCGTTTTATTAGATATTCTTTCTGTTTCAATCATTCATAGTATGTATAGGAAGGAAATTCCGACAAAATTCTCAGATTTGGTAAAGTATCCGTTATTTGTTTATCCTTCGAACATAAATCTTCCCTGTCGAAGTAAAAGTGACATATTCAGCGCAACCGCTTGGCACACTTTTTGAGGTCTTTTAATATTGTTGGCGGAAGCAGAAAGCATTTAGTTGTTTATTTCAACTTTTACAGAAGAGGACATTTTCATATCATGCTTTATGCACGAGTTGACCAAGAACAAATATATTTACTTTGATGTTTATTATAAATAAATTGCGTTAGGAAGCACTAAAGTAAAATTTGTTAAAAGAAAAAAATTGATTTATGAATTCAGGCTACTGATTCTGTGTTATACTAACCTGACATCACACGGATTTCTATTAAAAATCAGTGATACAGATCGTCCATGAAATTATAAAAAGCAATGATATATTAGGAAAAAAGTTGTAAAAAGATCCTAGTATACGCCATAAAATTTTATGCTTACCGATCATTTTACGACGTTCCTTGTATATCAACTAGTCTACAATGTCAATGACTTCATTTCCGATTTATGTATGTAGTTAAAATCCATATAAATTTATCTAGCGTACGGTCTGATTTAACAATAATGCACCATTGTGTATATATTCAAGCTTCACTCCTTAAATTTTATACAAAAAAATTTCAAATTAAGCAATAAAGTATTCATCACACGCCCCAATATGTAATTATTTTGCAATAAAAGGTTAATTCGATCACAATCATTCTTCTTTCTTTTCGTTTTTCTTTTCCTCTTCTTCTTTTTCATCATTTGTTTTCTTTATCCTCTCCGACTTTTATCTTCATTTTTCTTTTTATTGTTTTCCAACTTTTTTCTCCTTCTTTTTCTCCTTACTCTCCTTTTCCACTTCCACACCTTTTTCTTTTCATTCTAGACTTTTCTTCTTTCTCTACTTTTTCATTTTTTTATCATTTTTTCTCCCCTTCTTCTTTTCCTTCCTGGGATTTGTAATGATAACAATAATTATTGCAGTGATGATGATGATGATGATGATGATGATGATGATGATGATGATGATGATGATGATGATGATGATGATGATGATGATGATGATGATGGTTTACTTTTAATACCAAGTGCTAAGTTTTGTCCAATTATCTGAATCATGCATTTATTTTGGGAATAATTAGTTATATAGATGTACTTGCATACAAGAACTCCGATTGTATCTAAGATAAGCACTGATATATGGTCACAT
The DNA here is from genome assembly GCA_030159075.1 of Atrina japonica. Lineage (NCBI taxonomy): Eukaryota > Metazoa > Mollusca > Bivalvia > Pterioida > Pinnidae > Atrina > Atrina japonica. Next base: position 672,822 of record BROG01000116.1, read on the forward strand.
ACACTGTGTAATTATAGTTTAATAATATGTCAACAGAAATAAATCATTTCATATATAAGTAATTACCGCCGAGTGCTCTCTCATTTTCCTAAATTTATTTCATTTGCTTATTTTTGCTACATTTGGTTAATCATATAAATATTTGAAATGTCAATCCTGATGACGTATACATATACTGTAGTGGGTAATTTAATGAAGGTTTTTAACATTCAGTAGATTGTCTCTTGCATACAAAGAGTAACATAAACAGCCTATGGACGTCTGGGGGAAAGCCGTAACACTTTACCAAAACGATGCTCTGATCATTTAAGTAAATGAACGTCCCGCGAATTTTGATAGAAAAAAGACAATGGACAGCATTAGTTGATCACAGTTTGTATGAATAGAATGAAAACTGAACTCGATTTTCCCACTTCAGAGAAGACAACCAAAATATTATGGTCCATTTTCCAAAGATAGGAATGCACAGGTAAAACGTGATTCCATCTATTAGTACTATTACTGTGGCTTTAACATTTTTGTTGACAAAAACAAGTCTGTAACCTCTGTACTTATGATTCAGGTGAGACTCGTTGTGGTTGTAAACACGTGTCAATTTATCTTGGTACACCTGTACGGATTATCATTTACCAGAAAAACATACATACACACAAATTATTAACTTTTTGAAATACGCTTCAAATGCATTCTATCAATTGCTCATTCTTATTCGAGTGGAGTTATTGCACCGTAGATGATATGCGGAGAATCTGAAATAGCTAATTGTTACAAATAGGAACCAATTTGGTTTCGGTTTATTCTCCGACATCACTGGTGGTTAATTAACATTTTTTCCTAGAAAAACACTGATCAAAAGTCACTATGATTCAAATCAAAGTCGCATTTTTGTTTTATCAAAGATGAGTTAAATTTGATTATCTACTTTGATTTAAAGGTTACCCAACGTAATATCTAATCTTGAATAGCTCACACATAACTATGTGGTCACTTAATAAACGCCATTGTTAGAAAAAAAAAATCTTATTTCATTAACTTGAACAAATTAATGTCAAGAATTGACTCGGAAACTTAACAATTAACGCCTTTCTAATTAGAGTTGAGCTCTCATGTAGAATGTTACACCCCATTAAAATATTCAGCAATAACTTAAGCCTAATAATCATTGGGTAGGATTCAGATGTGAAGATCCGGTGTCAAAGGTTATGTCAAAGCGCACTCAACTTTAAAAACATTTAGTGTGTAATTTACTCGATTATACCGACTAATCTACATAAATTCCAATTTAATCGGTGAGATGCAATTTTCGGAAAAAAGAACAATAGTCTTTTAATATTTTTTTTTTCTTTTTACAACCAGAACTTTTTTTCATTTTCAAAATTGCGACAACTACAACAAATCAGGATTTTACTGACAGGAACACATCTAACTTAACCCAAATAATCAAGTCGTTAAATTTCGCTTACTTCGATCACTACATCTGGAGAGGGCCCTGGCCGCGAGAGGGCGCCGTAATTATTCGAATTTGAATACACCTAAAAATATCAATGTGAAATACCATTCCTTCTGTAAACAAACAATCGGAATACTTAGCATACCGATTAGCGGTGAAATCTCTAATCGATCACGTTCTAAGGACGAGTTTTGGGATGCAATAATAAATACATGAAGTTAAATGATTGCTTTCATTCAAAACATCTAAAGTAACATCAATCAAGGCAAAGCATGTATAGATCTATATAAACAAAGTATATGCATTCGTACTTGGCTTCTGTTCATCAATTCATGATTTATTTTTACTGTATCATCATTATCATCATCAGCGGTCAGTTCTTTTGAAGTCGGATATTTATTGTATATGTCTGCATTGTTGTATACTTAATATTTATTCGTCAACACCACTTGTCATTTAAAAAGAACTTATGTTTAAATCATTATCGCTTTATCAGGGATAACATAATTGTCAGTCCGTTAGCACCCTCTGTATTTTCTGCGACAGTGACATTAGTATATTTTTATACTTCTTATATTAGTGGCAACTGACATGTTAGTTAATTTGTATATACTGCAATTTTGAATCAGTGGCCATAGGCCTGCATGTCAGTTCATTTGTATTTTCACATGATATGTGTATCAGTGACAATAGACATGTCAGTTCATTTGTATTTTCACATGACATGTGTATCAGTGGCAATAGACATGTCAGTTTATTTGTATTTTCACATGATATGTGTATAAGTGACAATAGACATGCCGGTTCATTTGTATTTTCACATGATATCTGTATCAGTGGCAATAGACATGTCAGTTCATTTGCATTTTCACATGATATGTGTATCAGTGGCAATAGACATGTCGGTTCATTTGTATTTTCACATGATATGTGTATCAGTGGCAATAGACATGTCAGTTCATTTGTATTATCATATGATATGTGTATCAGTGACAATAGACATGCCGGTTCATTTGTATTTTCATATGATATCTGTATCAGTGGCAATAGACATGTCAGTTCTTTTGTATTTTTATATGATATTTGTATCAGTGGCAATAGACATGCCGGTTAATTTGTATTTTCATATGATATCTGTATCAGTGGCAATAGACATGTCAGTTCATTTGTATTTTCATATGATATTTGTATCGGTGGCAACAGAAATGTCAGTTCATTTGTATTTTAATATTCCTTGGCATCAGTGGCAATAGACATGTCAGTTCATTTGTATTTTCGCATGACATTTTTGTATCAGTGGCAATAGACTTGTCAGTTCCTTTGTATTTTCGCATGACATTTTTATATCAGTGGCAATAGACATGTCAGTTCCTTTGTATTTTCACATATTTTTGTATCAGTGGCAACAGACATGTCAGTTCATTTGTATTTTCATATGATATATGTTTCAGTGACAATAGACATTGTAGTTCATTTGTACTTTTCGATGGCAAAATGCACGTCTGTTCATTTATACCTCTCTTTATTTCATGTCGAAAAGGCAGTGGACAAATGGACACGTAAGTGGTTTGTGATTTCCTGTATTTCTTGTTTAAGTGGTAATAAGAATGTCAGCATACTTGTATCTGCCTATATTTCTTATATCAACGATAATTGGCGTGTCAGTCCATCTGTATCTTACTGTATTCCTACATACCTGTGACAGTACATTTGTCATTCCCTTTGTATTTACCTGTATTTACCTGTATTTTTTGTATCAAAAGTAACTGCTATGTCAATCACTCTGTAGAGTTGTGTATTTCTGTATATCCGTGATAACTAATCAGTCAGTTCATTTATGCCATCTGGTTTTTGTTTTTTTGTTTTTTTTGTTTTTTTTTGTATAGGTAGTTCTAATAATTCAATATATTTATTTGTTTATTGGTACCTGGTATTTCGGTACCAGCTGATAATCTTATACTAAAGTAATATTTGACAATGATAACACCATTTAAATTCTGAATTATTTAAAAGCTAATATAGCCATCTTTTTTACAGTAGTTACTCTTATATGGATTTTGATTATACGTTTCGATTTATTATTTGGCCTTGTATGATACCACTTTCCCTTAAATTATAAGAAATTATATTTAAAATCGGAGCTCAACTGATGAAGTCTTATTGACAGAAACGATCATCTTGAGTATTATAACTTTGGTATTATGTTTATTGTATATAACGGACATCCTGAATATTAATACTTTGGTATCTGAGATTTTTATATTCGCTATTGTTTAAAACATGGTGCCAACTATCTCTGTATCCCTGGCTGATTATATCAGGAAATTCACCACGTTATTTGCTTTGGTCTTTTCCAGGGGAACATAAGGGTAAATATTATCTACAATACCAAAGTTATAGACTATAGTTTTACAAAAAAGGCCAAAACAAATGCTTAAGACGATCGTTTCTGTCGATAAGGCTTCATCAGTTGACCTCGAATAAACTGGTTTTCTCCTGTGTCGTTAGAAACTGAGCGAAACAAATTTGTTTGTGGTGTTAAAAAGTTCAGTAAAATAACGTTTTGAGATGTCGTGAACATTGATTCACTCAAAATTTTGACAGGTGTCTCTAGTTTTTTTTTTCTTCCGCTCTCCCTCTTAATTCACTTACTCACACCGTTTCATTCTCTAAAAGCCTTTTAATACAAAGTTTATCAACTGTTTCAGATTAAAACATTTTAACCACGAGCCAAGACATGTGGAATTCATTTCTCCCAGTTCGTGTTTTCAACATGGCACTGATTCATTGTCTGTTTACAGAAAGGGGTCAATATTTCGCTCTGGAAACATAGCGTTGCATTAAATGGTTGTTAACACGAATCAAAAGTATGTTTTAGATATACACGTTGTATGTAAAACATGAGAACTCCTTCATTTCCCGGGAATAGTAAAGTAATTCATATCAATGTTGCCATTGCCATCTTCATGTACAGAAGTCATTATAAAACAGTCATTTGACTGAAGAACGTGTATGTACCAGTTGCATGTACACTAAACATATAGATTTGTTCTGCATCATAGATGTTTTTTGACAGAGTCCTCCATGGTCGAGTGGTTAGAGCATCGTGCTTTGAACCATGAAATCTCTCATCTCTTGTCAGCGCAGGTTCGAGTCCCAGGCTGATGGAGACCTAGGCTGATTTTGTAAGAAAAGTTACCAGTTTACTTGCAGAAAAGTCAGTAGTCTCTTCCCGGGTGCATTGCATCTCCTCCAACATTAAATATGACTGAAAAAAATGTAATTTAGAGTGTGACCTTAAGCACCAGTCAAACAAACAAGGATATTGTGAGTAGTATGGCGGCTTTAAAATGTGTGTGCGTCATCACGGGGAACTTGTATCATATATTTTCTCGATGTTTTTTAATATACGTAGCTTTTTCCTGGAGTAGAGCACATCGGATCGAAGTTACATACTCATTACTCAAGCCCAATGTTCATTATTTTGAGAATACAATATATCTGTAGATGTGTTATATATATATATATATATATATATATATATATATATATATATATATATATATATATATATATATATATATATATATATATATATATATATATATATATATATGATATAAACAATACTGTTCAGAGAATAACTTAGACTAGAAGAAAAGACAATCCTGGAGAAGTAAAAGACAACATAGATATACCAAATGTTTGTTCAGAATCTGACTAAGAACTTTGAAATATGAAAAACACAAAGGTATAAAATAACAATTCCGAATCATTCATACTATATTTTCAAGACACAAAATTACAAGTTAAGGATTACAAAAGATAGTATATGTAATGTAATATTTTTAAATTATATACCATCGTGTTCAAAGACTTAACTTTGACAAAAAGAGTATATGATTTGTCTACGTGCTTCATGGCATTGTGAACATTTCGGTCGGGTGATGACTTCAGATGTATCTGAGAAGTGCGATGTATGCGTAGTCAGTGTGTGTATAGTAATATATTTATATGCCCTATCCTGTCGGCTTGACACGTATTTATTTATACACTACGGATAAGACGTGTCGTGATGAACCGGAGACACACAACGAATAGCATTGACTAGTATGTTCAAATCAATGAATTTTATTTCGTCGGTGAATGAAAGTTTTTTGATAAATATACCAGACAATACCTTCAAAAAACAAGCCATCATGTGATGCAATTACCTCAAGACTAAAACCTTAGGCAACAAAGCAGTCTCAAATATGAATATAAAAGATCTTATATCAAAATTAGTTATATGTTTGGAAAAAAGATCAAATACGAAAACCACAGAAACCAAAGTATTTGTCTTCAGGGTGTCCAGGAGACGATACACAAATCTGCGAGCATTGGATAAACACGGACCTCTGGAAATCCAGAGGTGGGATCATGGCGGAATAAACATCCTCTGTTGATCGGTCAAACCTGCCGTGAGTCCTCAGTCAAATTCAAATGAAATAAGTGATGAATAAATCCCCGTCACAATTGGTACAAACGACTCAACAACCGCTATCGAACAGGTTACTAAGTTAGTGAAACATTGACTGTTCAATCATTAAGGTTAACATACGAATAGGTCCGAAGAAAGTGGTATGCGAAAAGGCCAACAGCTATATAGAAATTTATTGTCTTGTCCATCTAAGACGTTATCACTGCAAGGAGATTGCTATCTTAGTTTTTGAGAGGTTCAGAGATTAGTCAACGGTTTTATCTTCACAAATTTTACTATTTCATAAATTATCAACTGGAAACGACGGTAACTGTTCAATGAATATCCTTAGGTCCACCAACAGTGGCAATATTTGTGTGTTTAAACGATATTTTACGCTACATAATTTTTCAGTTATAAGATGCTCCAACCACGCGGTCAAGGGGGTCCCACAGTGACAATGACCATGTGGTAGTAAATATCATAGATATTGTACCAAATTTGTATACATATTGTAGTTTTACAAAAAGGGACATTGATGCAATTTCATAGATGTATCTGTATAAAATAATCATACAAATACATATTCATTAGTGTGTTTCACCACAGCTGTAACGTGAAATGCATTAGCTGAAACGTATTAGCTGACGACTTCAACACACGTCCATATCACATCTGTTCTGCTGTTGCTATTGTCTTAATCTTATAAATTCGCATACCTACGTCACAAAGTCGCGATGTATAGTAGCAACATAAAATATTTACATACTAATGTCGTAAACTCACAGCATGGTTTACGGTATCAGAGTACGGAAGTCTTGACTTTGCAGTCTAGGTGTAACGAATAATTCTAAGATGTGGGAATAGTTTTCGTTCTCCGTCAAAATTTATGTCAGCTAACAAATATTTGTTTACAGATTATGAAGCCATTACTACATATTTCAAAGCACGTGACAATCTTAATTATGTAATAATTATTTATAACAAAACCTTAGCACAATACAATGTCTCACATATGCATTATATTCGGACGCCAAATATTTACACCATTTCTTTCATGTTTCATTTTTGAGATATTTTTCTGCCCATTACCATCCGAATGTTTCACTTTTTTATATTATTTCCACATTTTAACATTCTTCCCTTTCTGTCTACAATTCTTCTTCAGATTTATTTTATATTTCTGTCTTGAAACTTTTAAGAAATCGGTATTTTATATTGTATGTTCATATTAAAGTAAATAAATTAGGAATTAGTGTTTTGTAAATAATTGGAAACACTATACACTGCTGTTATTGATATCGTAATCCAAATTAACCGCACGTGTTTCATCTATTACAGGTTGTTAATATAGTCCTTACTTCTCATGTTCTGAGTGCGAATCTTGCTTCATCTGATTTTGTACATTAGACAGAAATTCCTTTTGCTTCTAAACATATGTCTTTCAAAACACCATCTGCATCTACTTATCTAAATCTACAACAACAAATTTTCTTCCTTTCTTTCCAGAGCTGAAACAAAGTGTTAAACTTAGTAATTTTTTATTTTCTAAGTTTCTATGTTACATTAATCTTTGTCTCAATTTGTTTATCTTCAGTATATTTCGTATGATGTGTGAATAATTACTTTGTTTAGTCGTTTACCCCTCACTATGTAAATCAGCTACATGGTATCACTTTGTAAAATCTTTACTTCTATCCTGTGTATTTTTTGTTTCGGTTATTTGTGGGGTTTTCTCCGTCAGAAACTTTTCAACTTTTATAGAAATGTCACGAGTTTTAGGTGAAGTGCCACAAATTTTGACCTGTGCTATGCATTGACGCCAGTGTAGTTAGGGTTATTTACGTGCCACGCCTGTCGTGACACAGGAACTCAGTTTTCAGTCTCTTCCGAGAGACCCATGACTTTCACTTTGTATTACCGAGCGCTTGGCGAGGGAACAATCACTACAATTTCTCTTGTGGACCGAACGCACCACAAGCGGTCCCTCTCCTTTAGTTCTGTGTATACCAGGATCATGTGCTACTTTGAAACTTTCGTTCTTTTATGTCTTACTCGTAAAACAAGTGCGTGGGATTACTGTGTCTAGTTCTTAAATCTAAACTTCTCAAAATCTAAGACAATCCTCTTTATACAATGGTTACTCTTCGACAGATTTGGTAATACGTTCAGGTTTATCATTTGACCTTATATGTCACCACTTTTTGTTTCGGAACTCTACATCTATTTCAAATTCGAGCTCAACTGAGGAATTCTTATTGATTGCCTGAACGATAGTCTTGTGTATTCATTTCTACTTCTTTGCAAAACTTTGGTATTTTCATAATATTTGCCTGTCGTACCAGAAAAATCAAGCAGATGTAGTTAATTTACTTTCACATTTCACATTTGCATTAAATATCGTACTTTCATTTTTATTACCTAAAATCTATATTCATTGATCTGTTTTGAAGATATTATCTCCCAATTAATACACAAGGAATGGAAGAATGCCATAGTTATGCTGTTTACGACTTCAGTTTTCCATTACAACCTCCTGCATTTGTTTTTAATTTTTAATTTTGTTTTAAACCACACCCAGGAATTTTTCAGTCATATTGTGCTGACTAAATTTTAGTAGTAGAGGCGGGAACCCGGTTACAATGTACCCGGGAAAAGACCACCAGCCTTCCACATGTAAACTTGTTTTGTCACATGCTCAGCTTAGATTCCCATGGGACTCGAACCCACATTGTCTAGAAGAGAGATACTTCCTTGTTTAAAGTGTGATGTTCTTACCACTCGGCACTGTAGATAGGCCCTCAATTCCATGCAGAAAATTTTGGTAATTATAGGTTGTTAGTTATTCATATTGTTTTAAATCAAGGAAGTTCAATACATCATATATAACTATAAAAAAACGTTCAAATCTACGCGAAAATAAAAGTGTATTTTACCATACTACTTAATAAAGCGTGAAATGGTACATAAAAACTTAGGAAGTATGAAGATATTTACTAGCACAGATCACAGCAATCATATTATATATTTCACACACGGTTATCTTGACTTTTCACCATCCTTCCCAACAACATAACCACATATCTCAAAACATATGGCTATCATAATTCTGAGCAACATAACTGTCGTTACCATTCGTCTTAGAGTTAACACTTTGGGTTACGTCTGCATTTTGGTGAAGATGCAAAATATTTATATAATCTCTTTCATCCAACATGATACAAATATATTCCATCCCATCGACCTCTGAAAATTACACGAAAATATTAACAACACATTTTTCTTTATTCTCTTTGTTTTACTTTCAGATTGAATGTTTATTTTTTTTTCAATTCTATTTCAGACTCAGCGTAACTGGGAGTCGAACTCGAGGATCTGCAGATGGAAGTATAATATTAAAGTCAATTGATTGATCTATCTATCTATCGATCGATCGAACTATCTGTCTATCTATCTGTCTATGTATGTATATCTATCTATCTATGTATCTATCTATCTGTTAATCTATCTATCTCGTGTCACAGTAGGTGTCAGCACGTTAATGAACCCTCACTGCTCAATGGCAGAAAGTGCCGAGCATAGGCCAAAATTTGAAACCCTTCACTGGCATTTGGTGACGTCTCCATATGAGTAAAAGATTCTTGAGTCGGACGTTAAACAACAACACAACAGCAAATCTATCAATCTATATATCCACCTATCTATCTATCTATCTATCTATCTATCTATCTATCTATCTATCTATCTACCTACCTACCTACCTATCTATCTATCTATCTATCTATCTATCTATCTATCTATCTATCTATCTATCTGCCTCTAGATCATATAACTGTGAAGCTGTGATGTTTTTATCATTCAACTTAAGTACCATTTTATCACCACGATTTTATTATTGTCTACTCTCCTACAATTGCACATCTAGTATACACAGCAATTACACGGTATATCAAGTAGATGGATTCCAAACATGCGTAATGTAGAACCATTTCGTTCATGTGAAAATATTTTGACCCTAGAAGGTTGAAATGATCATGTTATTATATCACAAAATCTCACATTGATTACTCTGGGAATTGTTTAACTAGCGCTCTTTTAGAATTTAATGACGTTTTGGGGAGTAATGCGCTGATATCCATTTCATCGCCGATGAAATAAATTTTGGCCAGTTTTAATTTAACCAGCTTGAAACATTTTCAGTAAAATTTTATTGCGAATATGATGAGCTAGAATTACAGAAATTATCCAATAAAAAGGTACATATGGGTAATATTTATCAGCAAATCCGACACCTAGGTTTTAATGGCGGTGCGATATCAACTGATCTTTCATTCTGAGCTCTGTATGTTTAGATCATGAGTGACAGTTTCTTCACATTCAGTTGAAACAGGAATATCTTTGTATTCCGTTTAATCTAGAACTATAAAATGGGAGAAAAAAGAGAATTTGACATTTTCTTTGTACGTGTACGGCAGATTATTTCATAACTTCAAGATAACACTTTTTAAGGAGCAGTATTACTTATCGTTCGATGCGATATTTATCTTTCATCTCTCCAGAGTAAATTATTCTCTGCTGACAGCTTACCTTGACAAGTATGGTTAAATCATGAAAAACTTATTATCATAGTATCTCGCCTGTGTATCAGTCATCGATAAATATCTTAATTAGACATAAATTATTTCGTCTTGAAATATTCCGTAACTATTGGATGAAGCACGAAGTTTCGGTTAGAGTATCACGCTCCTAACCATGATGTTTCTCATCCCTTGTCAGTGCAGATTTATAGAGCCACAAAAGAACCTACGTTGATATTGTGAGAACGTTTGCCAGTTTACTTGCGGGAGGATACGGGTACATTGTAACCGGGTTCTCTTCCGCCATTATAAACTGGTTGCCACGATTTTCTGAAAAATTGATGTGTGGCGTAAACCACTATTCGATCTTAAACAAACAAAAAATCAAAACGAAGTTTGGGATCACAATCACTTAACTCATTTGCCCCCTGATGACACAATTGAACTGGTCTCAGTCATTGATTTACAGAAGAATCCACTTTTTCAGGGGTTGGTGAGTTAACGAAATGATGGGAAATCTTTTTTTATGATTATATAGACGGTCACAACTTGTACAATATAACTGACACAAAATAACACATTTTTGTAAAAGAAACAACGAATATAGACTCACTAATGTACAAATCACTGAACACACATACTAACACACTGATATGTAAATATGGTACTCAATTACTTGACAGCACAGTGGAATACACCGCTAAAATACATACTAACACACTAGTGCACACCACTTACAAACAGACTAATATACACCACTAAAATACATAACACCACTCAAATACATGCTAACACACTTTAATTCACTACTCAAATATATACCAAAGTAAACATGAAGAAGTACCAATGGATAATCGAAACTCAAGATATGTAAATGGTCTCAACATGAAGAACTATTGCGAATCCCAAAAGGAATAGGACCAAGTGCCCGGAAGGAGTCACCGTCCTCTGCCAGCATGCCACACCCATCGCAAATATTACATGAAAACCTCTCGAGTTCTGTGAAAAGGTCAAGTTGGGTGAAAATGTCATTTTTAATTTTATATGTAATTTGCGAAGGGGATTAATTGTCTGTGGTGGTGCTGCAGAACACTATCTAATATTCCTGAGAGGGGAACTAAAACAAACAACACTTAAAAACACATGTACAGTCCAAACGGAACGTAATCATTGAATCTGCACAAACTTGTGTACACGAACACAAACTGGTAAAATTATCATATTGGGCAAAACACATTCGTGTGATTTAATGGAAAAATGATTACAAATAATGTATGTGTTTCCTTGTCAGTTTAAACATTCAGACGTTTTACAAACATCTATATGGTTTTATAACGAAAGTTGAGCTTGAGACTTGAGTTAATTCGTTGAAGTCGGTCCCGGATGTAAAAACATTCTTCTGTCGTTCTTTATATTTCGAACTGTACATTTATCATTTTATTTTTGCTATGACTCATCAACCACTGAAAAGAACAATGGATTATTCCGTAAATTAATTACTTAGAGCAGTCCAAATGTGTATTTAGGGAAGAATGAGTTAATGTACGTTTGTGGTACTTACTCGATAAGCCGATCATAAAACAATCGACTTAAAACAATCCTGCACTCCTGACCCTTTCTCCCCTTAATGTCTTAAATGGGTATTCTCTTTTCTATTGTTCAGACCGGTCTATTGTTGTCTGTAGGGATGAAAGATTTAAAAGTCTATTATTCCATTTTTTCGGTATTTTTTTTTTTTAAGATTTGTTATAGAAATTAACAAAACTTCTTAGATACTAAAGATTATGTCACCCAATGCGTCTAAAACTCGGGGTTTAATTTTAAATTGTTTCAGAGCATGACATGATTAATTGTTGAAAATTTCATTGGGTAACGTCACTGTTACTCTGACTTGATCGTTCCCAGAAGCGGGTACTATTGTAACAATACTTCTTATAACCACCGAATCAGACTTACTGCCCTTTGGTCACTCTTTTAATGCGAGGAACAAAAATACCATAGATCTCGCGAGATGACAGGGAGAAAGCAACTATGTGTAAATCAAGTACCTTGATAAATTGACTTGGATGTCAAATATGCCCGTGAAACACTGCATCAGAGTAGAGGTAACCTCGGATAGTAGAAAAAAGGAAATTTGATTTTACCAGTTGCCAAAGATTGGCAATAGTCGCAAAAAGTGGCTAGATATAGAAGGACTTAAATTGATATCAATACTGAGTCAGATATTTGCCATTCGGCAAATTTAATGCGTCGGCAATCTCACATAGGTCAACAAGCTCATTTTGTTTTCTTGTTGGGATGTTGAATTCCTTTAGACATCAGTATTTACCCTAAATAATCGCATTGTAAACTACGGTTATTTGTATTTACCGCCATGTTGAAGTTCATTTGTTCATAGGTTGCCCCAGAGACACAACTAAAAGCGCCTTTAATATGAAGAGTTCCACTAATGGAAATAAGACGTATTGCCAGGTGCTTTCACATTGTACTTGACAGAGTTATCTTCCATATACAGAATGACTAAATATTCTACACTATGATAGCAGAGTATCTACCTAAACAGTTATAAGAGCCGGCCTGTCTCAGTCGACTCTTGATCGTGAGGTCGTGAGTTCGAGTCCAGCCGGCGGCAGGTCGATTTCCTGTCCTTCGGACGGAGACAGTAAAATTCGAGGTCCCGTGTCACAGTAGGTGTCGGCAGGTTAAAGAACCCTCATTGCTCAATCGCCGTAAGTGCCAAGCATAGGCCAACATTTGACGTGACGTCTCCATATGAGTGAAAGATTCTTGAGTGGGACGTTAAACAACAATAAACAAACAAACAAACAAACAATTATTATCAGGTAAATCGTGTACGCTATGCCAATTAGTGACATTTATGAATTTCCGTGAAGGCAAACTTCACAGGATATCTACTTCACATCACTTTCTGCATATAAGACCTGTCTTAATTGAATTCCATGATTAAATTTATGCATGGAAACTTTGTTCCAATTACTTTCCATCTTTAGCAATCATCACACCTGCTTTTTCTCTTTCATAATGAAAATTAATATTCTTCATCAACGTTACGTTTAGGCCAGTCTCATGTGTGCTATGTTGATGATAGGTTTTATTTTCTTTTAAATCTAGGATGCAGTATGAATTTTTTTTATTGATTTTTTTAGAATATATTGTTAGGATGGAAAGGAAATTGATATCTGGAAATGCCAATCAAATACATTTCATTCTAACAGCTCAGTGTTGATATCTATACAGATAAGAATATCATTTCTACATCAAAACCAGGATTCATCAGTGTTTGCAGCTGAAACTAACAAGCTTGATCATTTCCAAACATCTGGGTGGTCTGTAGTCAGGTATACTGTGTCAATATTGTGTGAATATATTTCTAAACTTTTTATAATTCTTCCACATATTTTCCGACAAAACATTCTTACAATGACTCTTAAGTCTCAATAAAAGTACAAACTGTGGAAATCGTAGCGAATGGTTCTGTTCAATTATTTCTACTTTTTCTTCTTCTATTCCACCATAATTGTCGTCGTAATTATCATCATCATCATCATCATCATCATCATTATTCTGTTGTTATTATTATTACTAGTTGTTGGTGGTTTTTAAAGATCACCCGAGTCACCTTCGCTGTTCGCTGCTGCCCAACGTCACGAAGTAATGAGTTCTACTCATTTTTGTAATATTTTTCGAACATTTTTTCCAACTCCATGTCAAAACCCTAGTGGTCTTTATCCTCAAATTTTGTAAGAAGCATTTGTTGGGTAAGTATATAGAAAATTGTGAAATTGATTGTCCCTGAATCATAGATTATACAAAAATGAATAATAACTTTTGATGTTGTACTCGTTATCATATATTGATATCATATTGCATTGTTGGTCTCTTAATGTATGTATATAGAAAAGAAATCAGGGAAAGTGTTTTTCATTTTCCATAAAAGGGATTGGTCCGGGAAATTCCTCACACTCACGGAAAAAAGCTTTGACAAATGTGGATACTTGTTATCGTTGGATGATTAAAGTCAAACATGTTTATAGTAATTAAAGTAAACATGTAATAAAAAAATGCAATAAATATATAATATTCTACTCGGAATAAAACTTCAATCTTTCAGAAAAATTAATGAGAATTCCCATTTCATTTTGACAACCGTTCACAACACCACGCGCTGAAAAACAGCTTAAAATGCAGCTTTGAGATTGGTTGTTAATTTATGGAGATGACGTTTGTGAGAATGGCGTGATTTTATTTTACGGTGATTGACAAACGAAACTGACGCTTATTACTGACGATGTTTATGGTTTTCAACACCTTTTTAGATACATTCATCAGAGCATTGCACTTCAACAAGACAACAACAAAAAAAGTTCAAAGAATTCGTATCAGAAAAAAGTAATTACATCGACTGTGTTTTACTTCTTCACATTTTCATGTGATTTCCAATTAATTAATTCCACACCAGATGGATTTGTTGCAATAATTGTGGGAACTCTCTTAAGTCATCATATTCATAGAGGCAAATCATCTGTGTTTATGTAAATTTGTAGTTTTAATTTCCTATTTAATCAGGTAAATCCAAATGTAATCAGGACCAATTTGAGATTGTAATTGACCAAGAGTCTCACGTTACCGTTCATTGGTATTCTGCTTTATAACAAATATTGTTTCATAAGAGTGTGGAACATCAAAGACCAGTGTGGTAAATCATTGCCTGATGAAGTGGGTTTTTGTTTTTTCCTGTAACCAGCGACATTATCCAGACCAGGCATCACTTGTGTGCATTCTAGGGTTAGTTTGACATACTTATCAACAGAATAGTTAGTCTGGACAACAGTCAGAATAGACACAGAAGCGTGGGGAATTTTAATTCTTTAAAATTAGCCGGTATGATTTTCAGGAATAGGTGCCCACGTTTCTAAGTGGCATGACTTGTATAAACAATGTATCTCTCATCAACAGTTGGTAAGGGTCTGCTTCCTTTTCTACTTGGCTTAAATATATTTATATTAGTGCTGGATTCCACGTTTGGGCCGCTCGGGTGGTCTGGCGGCAGAGCATTCAACTCACAAGCTGAAGGTCACGGGTTCGACACCCGACACTGAGTAAGACTTTTGAAACAACTGTTACTTTCCCAAGCGCTCGGTACATGCAGTGAAAGCAACAATCCTCCCGGATGAAATTTAAAACCAAAGTCCTGAGCCAATGCAGAAGTGAACGTTAATTTGCTGTGACAACGTTTTAGAGATTTGCTTTGATAATATTTAAGAAAGATTTGATTTGATGGTGCACTCATTATAGATTTTTAAAGTTTTTATTCTGAATGTCAGGAAGTAACGATTAAGTGTCAGTTGTTATGGCTCAGGAGAATTGCTATAGAATTCTTTACATCTGTTTGAATGAAAAAAAAATTCATTACACATTTACACTAGCACACAAATATATATATATATATATATATATATATATATATATATATATATATAGAGAGAGAGAGAGAGAGAGAGAGAGAGAGAGAGAGAGAGAGAGAGAATATTATGTACAATAATACCAAAGTTATACTTTTGATAAAAACAAGCCAAGACAAACGCTCCAGACAATCGTTTCTGTCAGTCAGAATAAGATGAAAGGATGAGAAAGTTAAAATTGTGCCGTGAATTTAAAAGAATGTTTTGAAAAAATATAAACTATGATAATTTCAATCCATTGGTTATATACAAGTTTATGGAACTTCATTAAATTCGAGTTAACATGTGCTATAATACTACGAATGAGTCGAATAACTGATTACTTTCTATATACTGAATATATAGAGTCTATTACGTGTGTATAAATCTGAAAAACAATTATGAAAACAAAAGTATATTTCACCTCTCGCCATTATCACATCAAAACCGACTTATATCCCTTTGTGAGATAACCATCAAAGTCACTGATCGAACTATCTGACTTATAATTTACTTTAAGATAAATCAACTTCTTTTGTTGTCGCCAGTAGTTTAGATCGTATCAGATTATCTCCCTTTTCTCCAGTTCATTGAACCTCTGTCAGCATTGTTTAAATATTATTCTGACAGTTCTTTAAATCAATTCTAACACTTACGTTGCACCCGTCTTTCTTTACAGAGATAAGAACCTTCGTGTCTGTCTTCTAAACACCAAACATCTGTAACACCATCAAGTAAGAAAAAGAAATATATTCTCGCGTGACTAATAACGTGTAATTCAAATAATATTTACAAAAAGTATCAATTTCACACCAAAGTGAATTATAAGCGTACTTCGACCGAATTAAAATCAAAAGTTGTGTTTAGTTGATCACAGCATCTTAAAACTCTATTATCATTTTCACTTCTATTCAATATTTCTCATTTCTGATAAAATCATTCGTTGTATTATGTTAAAAACTAATTTCCCAGTTAATACGTACAGTATGAACAATGAAGCGCCCCCGAGTGGCTCATTTATGGACATATTTCATTGTCATTCGCAAACTTTGTAGATATTGACTGTATAATCATTCACAGAAAATTTGAAAGTCATCTGATCATTGGATTTAAAGATGTACCAAGTTTTGGTTCTTTTTTTATAGATCCTAACCCCTTTTCATTCGCGAACTTTATGCGGCTTTACATGGGGATGTTATATGCAAAGTGTGGTTAAAATTGGAGCACTGGTTCTTGAGAAGAAGTCGAGAATGTGTAAATGTTAACGACGCACGACGGACGACGACAAACAAAAGACGATCGCAATAGGTCACCATGAGCCTTTGGCTCCGGTGACCTGAAAATCTATATCGTCTAAGCTCGCCATGTTACTTCTTTATATGAAAGTTATAAAATCCAAAGCAGAACAAAATGTCCAACAACAGGTTTTTCAATTATCGATATATAGGCTAGAGAATATGTACATGTAGATGTGTTCAATTCAACAAATGATCACCAAAAACATGTTTTTCGGACGAGACATAAAAACCGAGGTCCCGTGTCACAGTAGATGTCGTCTCACGTTAAAGAATCTTCACTGCTCAATGGCCGTAAGTGCCTAGCATAGGCTAAATTTTGAAGCCTTCCACCGTCACATGGTGACGTCTCCATATGAGGGAAAGATTCTTGAGTGGGACGTTAAAGAACAATACAACAAAAACAACAACTTTAACCAAAAACAAAAAACGCGCCAAAAATTACCGTACATATGACAGTCTTCTTATTACTTCTTTAATACACATTACTTATTGTAAACTAGCTTTTTGTACAAAAGTTACGCCCTTAACGATATATATGTACGTCTGCTGATATGCAGTACGTGCAGTGTGGCACTGTTTGAGGAAATTTCTCCAGACCAATGTGATTTCGCTAAGATTGGTATTCATACGGTAGCATACACATGCTTTGGTCTGAATGTGTGCGAGTACGTTTCACATGTCTTTTGTATATATTTTGTGTACAGTGTATGTCTATTCATGCCGTGAAAACGAACAAACAAACAAAAAACCCAGCTTTTTGTGCTTAAATAATTTGGCTTTCGAGTGCATAATTCTACAATATACCATTTTACTTATTCTTAATTGAAAACAAATATTTTTTACAACCATATTGGAATACGTTAGCTTTCGAATGAATTTCATACAAATATTTGTTGAATATTTTTAGAACTGCAATAAAATATTAACATCTGCCATTTTATTGGACCTCATGCTAGAAGCAGACGTTAAAATACCGAGAGAGTTATGAAATAGTGTTGTGTAGGTTTAACGTTGCTTCATATGATACATCGAATTTGTTTTATCTATAAATGTCAGTCTACAAAATGTTCCCTCGTTGTCAGACACGGTTCTTTTAATGATCGTAACAGTTTATATATCTTTTGGTTAATTTGAGGCTTATGTTAATGACCTCGTGAAATTTGACCATGGACCTTTGATCAAAGATACCGCACATATTTTTTTTAAATATTGATTTCAGAGGAGGGGATAATAAAGCTGAATGGTTGGATAGGTTATTCACTAGATGATACAAGTTTTTGAAATATCGCGAACTCCTGATTCGGTATTGACCTTTTGTGAGATTTCAGAGACATGATTGCCACCAGTTTTCAATTTGGAAAAGAAAGTCCGATCAAAGTAGAAATAGTAATAAAACGGTCCTTCCCTTGGGCGAGCAAACTGACAAAGTAAACTTTTGGTTATTACATCATTGAGGTTCAGACCCATAGGATATACATCGTGTTTTAAAGAGCAGTGTTTCATCATTTAGGCCACCAATGTATACGACTATACGCCTATATCAAAAAATGCCAATAGCAGTTTTATTCTAGGCTCACAGCAGGAATCTGGCGTCATTTTGTCGATAAAGTTTTCCTTTAGACAGACACAGCCCTCACCATCGCAACGCCTACCCCTGACAAAACACCATAATATATAATATATATAATATATTCTGTTGTTCTGTCAGGGGTGGGCATTGCGAGGGGGAGGGTTGTATGATATGTATTTCCAGACTTAACAGGTTCGTATATTACGGTTGATACGGGGATCTTGTTAAACAATATGAAGCCCCCATCTCAGGAATATAAGATAGTATTCTGGAGCACGACCACAGACAGTGACTCCCTTTCGCCAATTATATATAAAAGTAACTGTTGACAATTTTACCGAACTTGGCCTTTTCACTGTACTCGAGAGGTTTCCATGTAACATTTGCGATGGGTGTGGCATGCTGGCAGAGCACGCTGACTCCTTCCTGACACCTATCCAGTTTGGGATTTGCAATTGTTCTTCATGTTGAGACCATTTACATATCTAATTTGTCGTATTCTAATGGACTTGAGTTTCGATTATCCATTGGTACTTTTTCATTTTTACTTTATCTTACACTGACTCGTTCCAGAATTCTATACATTCTATACCCGAGAACAAAAAGGCTATATTTTCGAATAGCCTTTTAAAAATGATCCGGTTTTGAAATTCTTTCCGAGAATAAAATTCCTTTAAAATGGGTTGGTGATATTTACTATTCATGAAGTGTTGACAGGATTTTGATTCGAGGCGAAAATTTACACAACATTTACAAGAATTGAAAATGGTGTTATCTAAATGATTTTGATATTTCAGTAATGGAAAACGATGATTCCATTGAGAAAAGCATGTTTTTTAGACTTTGAAATCTGAACCTGCAAAATTGATTGTTTTGTCAGCTACGTTCTAATGATGATTTATAAACCTCTATGGAAATAGAGCATTTGGTGTCCGTTGACTGAGTTTTAAAAATTACAATGTTTATCAAACCCAAAAGGAAACGTAACGTTTTCCTGCAGGAGAAATAGTCAACAAGATCGCCATTTTTCAATTTTATTTGATGTTGATCTATGTTATCAGCATTAGTAACAGGTAAAATGACGTCATGTAATTGTACCACGTGACTTGTCTTGCCAACTATTGTCGAATCAAAACCCTGGCGGCTAATCTGTTAGCTTAGGTGACTAATGATGAAACGGAATGGGGTGTTCTACAAATCAGCTTGTCTGTTCTAAATATCTTTAACAATACCAAAGTCATAGTTTTACAAAAGACGATCGTTTCTGTCAATAAGACTTCATAAGTTGAGCTCGAATTTGATATAAAATATATATTTCCGAATGATTTGTATGTTTTGTTCATGAATGCCCAATATCTTAGGAGCGTAACACTAATTATCGAAGTTTGTTAAATAAATATTTCGTGCTGTGAACATTCGAATCAGACCCAACAAATTCTATAATATTTTGTTGTAATTTGAATTTAATACACATTGTATTCTTAACTCGTGTACGAAAGGGTGTTTCGTAAAAGAATTCCATTCAATTGCAAAGCAATTCTTGTCAATGCATTCACGATGTGACCATGTGCTTTTAATATATATTGTCTTATTCTAGTCTTAATGAACATAATAATAAATTGTTATCATCAAAGCAAAATAGAACCTCAGTATTAAAACCACCTAACCGACTCGCTGATAGTGTACTGATTATTGAGATGGTCCGGTTAACGGAGGTTAGACTAAATATTTTATATTTATTGACTCTCCTAATCAGTGTAGTTTTTAGGTGAAGTTCCGGTGTACTTGAAGTATGTTTTATAAATAATCTACACGTATATCATGTATGTGTTCACTTTAATATTCATGTATGAATACAGCATTATGTAGAAACAGGATCTTCACCAATTAAACAACATTACAGCTTATCATGTTCCCGAGATCCAAAATCTGGGTGGGAATATTGTTTTTGTTAATATACAAATTACATCTATAAATAAGACCTTGGATCACTTCAGAGTTATGGAACTTTGTAATGTTCTTAAAGGACATGATGTATCCCAAACACATTTTCTCTTCTTGATTTCTTAAACTGTTTCATAAGACTTGCATTTTCATGAAATAGCTACCGTCTAAAGCATTGAATATTCTATCTGCTCAACAGCGATGACATTTGTGACAGCTGTGACGTATATCACACACACAATCACTTTCATCTCCTGTAATTCATTTCAGGTTGAATGACGTAACAAGTGCTCAACACTTATCAGAAGAATCGCGTGCCCACTAGGTCACGTTGCTCCTTGCTAGTCATATTTTTCTAGATTATCTCCTGAATGCATCAAGTTGTACATGCTTCACTTTCAACAGATAATAGTAACTTGTCATCACAAACAAAACGATTTTATTTAATCAATTTTCTTTTCAGAATGCAAAATGATTTTCACCAACATTACTCCAAATCTTCAGCCATTGTTTTCTTTTGCTATTGAAAGCAACGTGAAGAGCATGGGTAGAATTAAATCTTTTAAGCAAAAATATAGCTTCCTTTGACATTTTGACCTGAGAATTATTAATCTTCCAAAACAGATAAAGCCTGTGTCGAATCTGATTGATTAACTCTCAGATTAATTTTTCCTCAGGTTTCTAACAATTTTGAAAGAAGACTATTTCTCGCGTCATCGTTTTAAGCCATGGATTTGGGTTTCTGAAAGTAATTAATTCTGCGATTGATAAAAATACCATTAAATGGAAATCAGCAGAAGTAAAAAGAATCTGCAACTTAATGCAAAACTAAGCTGCCCTCATTGTAATAAAACTTGCATTATACACTTAGAGGACCTCGACATTTTGCGGTGCTATATAGCTATCAATTTCAGTATTAGTATGGAAGCAAGTGGCATGTTTAGAACATTAATCTCAGGTTTATTGTAAAACACAAAATTATGATATCGGCAAACAACACAAAATATGGGAAATCCAGAAAATTGTTTTTGTTCGATTTTTAATGGCTGCACTTTAGGAGTTATCCGTATGGTGGGACAACGCATTCAGGGGGAAATGACAGGGGCAGACTATAACATTTACACTAAATGACCGGGCAAGACATTGATGGCTTCTTGCATAATTATTTGTTTTAGCTTGTAATCATATGTATATTTATCAGCACCCTTCCACAAAGGCGAATGCTAAAATGACGCAACAATCTTAAAAATATATTTATTATGAATGTATGTTAGTGTACATAGTATATTCCTTGATAAACAAATTTTACTATCGACATGCCTATAGTCATGCCACTTTTGGCAGTTTAATTTCTTATTTATTGCCCGCCACGGAGAAAATAAATATAAACCAGCATCATTTCAATGGCATCCACAAAATCTGTTATTTCATTTTTTTCATTTTACAACGTATTCCTCTTAAGAGTCAAGATTCAAAATGTATAAAAAATTAGTCAGTTTATATGGTTAAATATATATGTATCTCAATATAACTGTCAACAATAATCCCTGTCATGTAATAATGTCAAATTATAACCACTTTATCTATGATGTCAAATACAAAATATCATAACTACTATCTCCAGAATGTCAAAAACAAAACATCATAAACGCTATATCCTTAACGTCAAATACAAAACTCTATAACCACTTTCTCTACAACGTCAAATACAAAAAACCATAACCACTTTCTCTATAACGTCAAATACAAAACATCATTACCGCTATCTCTATAATGTCAAAAACAAAACATCAAAGCCACTATCTCTATAATGTCAAATACAAAACATCATAACCACTTTCTCTATAACGTCAAATACAAAACATCATAATCGCTATCTCTGTAATGTCAAATACAAAACATCATAACCACTTTCTCTATAACGTCAAATACAGAATATTATAACCACTATTTTTATAATGTCAAATACAAAACACCATAACCACTATCTCTATAATGTCAAATACAAAATATCATAACCACTGTCTCCATAATGTCAAAAAGAAAACATCATAACCGCTGTCTCTATAACGTCAAATACAAAACCCCATAACCACTTTCTCTATAACGTCAAATACGAAACATCATAACCACTATCCCTATAATGTCAAATACAAAACATTATAAACGCTTTCTTTATTATGTTAAATACAAAACACCCTAACCACTTTCTCTATAACGTCAAATACAAAACATCATAAAAGCTATTTCTATAATGTCAAATACAAAATATCATAACCGCTATCTCTGTAATGTCAAATACAAAACTCCATAAGCACTTTCGTCAAATACAAAACACCATAGCCACTATCTCTATAACGTCAAATACAAAACACCATAACCGCTATCTCTATAATGGTCAAATACAAAACACCATAACCACTATCTCTATAATGTCCAAAACAAAACTCCATAACCACTATCTCTATAATGTCCAAAACAAAACTCCATAACCACTATCTCTATAATGGTCAAATACAATACATCATAACCGCTGTCTCAATAATGTCAAATACAAAACCCCATAATCACTTTCTCTATAATGTCAAATACAAAACATTATAACCACTATCTCTATAATGTCAAATACAAAACAGTATAACCACTATCTCTGTAATGTCAAATACCAAACCCCATAATCACTTTCTTTATAACGTCAAATACAAAACATCATAACCGCTATCTCAATACTGTCAAATACAAACAAAACATCATAGCCACTTTCTTTATAATGTCAAAAACAACAAATTATAAATATTATAAACATAATAACCTATATCTTTATAACGTCAAATACAAAACTTCACAAATACTATCTTTATAATGACAATTGCAAAACATCACAACCACTATCTCTACAACTTCAAATACAAAACATTACAATCACAAAAACATGGCGGTCCTTAACTCTATATATACAAAGTTATATACTAATTTTTCTCATACCAATACGTAAACTGTACAGTCTTTTCTGAGAAGCTGTAAGGTGGTTTTATGTAATGAAGTATCATGGCCTTTATCACGAGATGGTTCTCAAATTAATATCCATGCGAATTCGACTGTGCATAACATGATATTGAGTTGATTTGATTTCAATTTTCTGATTTTGACTGAACTTATTTCATATTCCTTCGGCTATACTGCACAAAAGGCGTCAAATAAAAACTTTTAGTCTGATCATTCTGATGTTTAAAGCAATGGCGAAATAGCCCAGTCGTGTCAAGATTCTAGAGGACCAAGATGGCTTTTCTCAGCAGTCACATGAGACATGGAGCACATGATTATTTATAATCATTGTTTACCTAAAATACTGTACAGATAATATAGACAAACCTCTAGAGTTATACATCATAATGATCGTGGTCAATAGACTCTCTCTAGACAAAACTGTAATGACCAAAGATTGCATCATGACAATAGATGAGACAGTTCCCATAAAGAAAGATCAAACGCACGCATCAAATATGCAAACATTTTGGTGAATACGATTATTTGTGAGTCCGATCGTAATCTGTCATAAGAATTGAA
This sequence comes from Atrina japonica, assembly GCA_030159075.1. NCBI lineage: Eukaryota > Metazoa > Mollusca > Bivalvia > Pterioida > Pinnidae > Atrina > Atrina japonica. The sequence continues at coordinate 697,149 of BROG01000116.1, forward strand.
TGCCCAGATGACCACTTTCCCGATGAATGTATGATTGAAATTCTCATTTGATATTCTGTCCTCTACAAAGAAAAAGAAGGGAAAAACCCGTTTACTTTAGAATGGAAGACTTCTGTCCATCTGCTTAATTGTTCTGTCTCTTTGACAAATAGTTGAAGCCACCCGGCTGTCATTTTTGTTAATTTTCACAAAGACATTGGTCAATTATTTGTCCGCTAAACAAGACTAACAAAGCAAGCAGATACAACACATGGTGTTTTCTGGTGTATTTGTTACATACACAAATATGTAACGTATAAACTTTTGGAGTGCGGATGTAACAAGCTTACTCATGTAAGGTACGAGATTTGGGGGTAACTATGATATATTAAGATGTGACAGTAATGTACATATATAAGTAACGTATGAGGTTTTGAAATGTGACTGTAATGTACATATATAAGTAACGTATGAGGTTTTGAAATGTGACAGTAATGTACATATATAAGTAACGTATGATGTATTAGGATGTGGTTGTAATGTACATAGATAAGTAACGTATGATGTATTAGGATGTGGTTGTAATGTAAGTAACGTATGATGTATTAGGATGTGGTTGTAATGTACATAGATAAGTAACGTATGAGGTTTAGGGATGTGGTTGTAATGTATATAGATAAGTAACGTATGATGTATTAGGATGTGGTTGTAATGTACATAGATAAGTAACGTATGATGTGTTAGGATGTGGTTGTAATGTACATAGATAAGTAACGTATGATGTGTTAGGATGTGGTTGTAATGTACATAGTATTAGTATGATGTATTAGGATGTGGTTGTAATGTACATAGATAAGTAACGTATGATGTATTAGGATGTGGTTGTAATGTACATAGATAAGTAACGTATGATGTATTAGGATGTGGTTGTAATGTACATAGATAAGTAACGTATGATGTATTAGGATGTGGTTGTAATGTACATAGATAAGTAACGTATGCGGTTTTGGGGATGTACATGAATAAGTAACGAATGAAGGTTTGGGATGTGGCTGTAATCTACATTAATAATTAAGGTATGATGTTTTGATGTGGTTGTCATGTCATAGATAGGTAACGTATGATGTTTTGAAGTGTGGCTGTAATGTACATATATAAGTAACGGTTAGTGTTTTGGGATGTGATTGTAATCTGAATAGATAAGTAATGTATGATGTTTCGGGATGTGGTTGTAATGTACATAGATAAGTAACGTATGATGTTTAGGGATGTGGTTGTAATGTACATAGATAAGTAACGTATGATGTATTAGGATGCGGCTGTAATGTACATAGATAAGTAACGTATGGTGTTTCGGGATGTGGTTGTAATGTACATAGATAAGTAACGTATGTTGTTTAGGGATGTGGTTGTAATGTACATAGATAAGTAACGTATGGTGTTTAGGGATGTGGCTGTAATGTACATAGATAAGTAACGTATGGTGTTTAGGGATGTGGCTGTAATGTTCGTAGATAAGTAGCGTATGCGGTTTGGGGATGTACATGAATAAGTAACTATGAATGTATTGGATGTTGTTGTAATCTACATTAATAAGAAAGGTATGATGTTTGGATGTGGTTGTAATGTAAATAAATAAGTAACGTATGTTATTTTGGGGTGTAGCAGTAATGTACACACACGTATATGTAACGTATGAGGTTTTGGGATGTGACAATAATGCACACGAATAAGAAACTATGTGATTTTCTACACTTTAAGATATAGCAACAATAATTAACATATTGACATGGAAGAAAAAAAACCCAGGTGATAGTACATGATATCCATCAGTACATATTAGACTTCAGTACAGTTGATAAGAATCCATGTAGAATAATCGAGTGACCAAACACATTAATGGTGCATATTTAAGTATTGACAAATGATTTCCAAACACAAAGAGTGTTATTATAAAAAAAATCACAGTTGAGGTACATGTGACATTTTGCACTTATTATGAAATGGATTACTTTTGAAGTACATGCGACACGTATACACCTATTTTGAAATGAATTACAGGTAAAAAGTGCATAGCATACGATTATATCTACCTATTATACACCTATTATGTAATGAAGTACAGGTAAAAAAAAAACAACGACAAAAGATGCGAATATAGATACAAGAGTACCAAAATAAATGTAGCAGTAAATCCAATTAACTTCATTTGCAATGTATGAACATTACAGGTATGACTAGCGTATTAGAAATGGTAATTGAAATATCAGAAAGTGATGTTGGTAAAAAAAAAAAAAGAATACGGATTATAAAACAGATAACCATAATATACTGCATACCTGAAAATTATCGGCTCTCGTTTGATTTTCGTCATTTATGCTCTTAGATGAGAGGCCGAATTTGAAATAAGAGCGAAATTTTAAACTTAAATAATTGAAGCACTGACATCCATGCCATGATTATATGGTTACGAAGGGCAGATTTAAAACGGGTGAATATGTTTCCTGCCGCAAAAGGACGAAAATAACCAGAGGCGAAAATATCCTGGGGCAAAAATAATCAGAGGCGAAAATATCCAGGGGCGAAAATAACCAGGGGTGAAAATAACCCGGGGTGAAAATAACCAGGGGTGAAAATAACCCGGGGCGAAAATATCCAGATATACAATATGTATAATTCATATAATAGAGATGTTGAGAGCACCAATTTAGATGATATACAACCAATTTCTTTTCATCTGTGCTATGGACTGATGTCATTGCTGTGGAGGTCAGCTTACCTGCCACGCCTGACGTGACTCGGTACTTCATCCAAAAGACCGTTGACTTTCACTCCGAGCGCTCGGTAAAAGAACAATCATTCTTATTTTGACTTGACTGTGGCCTCACGGCGGATGTGATCGGTCAACAGGGGATGTTTACTCCTCCATCTCATGATTTCCAGAGGTCCGTTTTGTCAATTTTTACCAGATTTGTATCTATATCCTGGACATCCTAAAGAATTATACTTTGGTATCTGAAATTTTTTTATATTTTAAAAGTTTTTGGTATGACCTGGTTTCCTTGAATCGGATTAGGGCACGTCTGCGTGTGAGTCGAACTCTCAGCTACTAGAATCACTTATGTTATGAATCTTTCCGGTTCTGTTTGGGTTCTTTGTTTTATATTTACTATGTGTTTTACTAACTGTTTCAACGTTGGTACTTATGAAATACAATATACACAAAGTAAGTAAATAAAAACAAAGAACCCAAACAGAACCGGAAATATTAGAAATATAAGTGTTGGAGAGTATATATATATCTACATGTAGGTAACCTGGGCCACGGTGAAACCTGTGATTGCATGTCATAGAAATAGAAGATCTGCTTCTTATTCATAAGTTAATGACGTATGTAAAATGAAATATTGAAAAACAAACATCAAGAAAAAAAAAACAATTGTTAATTCTTATAAAAATAACATGTCTTTGTTCATAAAAATATAGTTTTATCATTTTTTTTCAGGGACGCATATTGACAAAAGAACCCGCCAAGTAACCAGCTAAACTCATTTATTTTCTTTTGTTATTGGCCCAGAAAATGTAGTTATTATTACGATTTCTGCAGTTCCAGCTTTTTAAACATAATTAATCAACACATTCCTGGAGATTTTTATTATTCAAAGTAATGGGTCTGCCATTCTTCTGCCTTGCCTTTTGATGACCCTGATTATAACATTTAAATACATTTCCATTTTCCATTCTTCGAATCACATCTTATGTGGATAAAAGCTTTTCATTGCTAATTGATTTTTTCTACTATAATTGGACAAAAATTAAGGATATTTTTTATTATCAATAGATTGTTGTTTTGCCTTTTCGAAGCAATATCGAACCGAAAGTAGGGGCTTCCGGACTAAAGAAAGACTATGCCATTTTAAAAAAGAGGATATATAGGTTGTAAATGCAGACGAGGGATTCAGACAAGGCTTAAAGGTCAGACATTCGGTAATGGCTGTCTGTCAGTTTTTTGTTTGGCAAAGGAACTACCATAATGAAGTTGACACGTTAGGGATAATAATTTTGTTATCTTTGAATTGGTTCGCCCTGCCAAAAGCTCAAACAATTGTTTTGATTAAGGACCAAATATTTAAGTGCATATTCTGACTTTGACATTTCGCTGCAATGTTTCGTTTGGTTTTCTATTAATCTATTCTTCTGTTATCAGTTTTACCATGTCTTTGATTATCTATTGTATTGTCCCCAAATTTCATCAAAATCTGAACAGAGATAACGGATGTCTTGACTGTTTTGAATAAGAACTGTATTAAATAGTAGTGTACGCCACACTCAACAATTTTTCAGTTATATGGGAGGCGGCCAGTTTTAAATAGAAAAAGAACCCGGATACAGTTTATCCGGGAAGTGACCACCGGCCTTCCGCAAGTAAACTGGCAAACTTTCTGACAAAAATCAACGAGAGACTTCATGAGTCAAAGCGCGATTCTCTAACCATACAGAGGCCCACTTCTGAGCTGGTAAATCACACAACATTCCGTATCCTTCAAAGCTGTCTTTCCATAAAAGAACCAAAACAATTTTAATAGTCAATTCTTGCAATTGCAGTTTTATACCTGATTGAATATACATGTTATATTGTACAAGTCTACAAGTATAGCTAATGGAACGCTTATACAAATCTTGTATGTTCGATGATTCTAACAATTCTGTCGATAAACAAACCTTGAGACTATTGTTTCATTTTATTTTATTTATTTATTTTGATATTTGCAATAAACAAAGTCGTTGTGCAAAATATATTCAATAAAGTCAGTTCAAAATATCTGATGCAACATTGCGTGATATGAAACAGATTTGTATTTGATAAACGGAATTCTGGGTAATCATTAATTAAAGCAATTACTTTCTTATTAGTAATCTTACAATACAGATATTGTGGGACACGAATTTACATTACATTGATTAGAAAGCAGAGAGAATGAGAGAGAGAGAGAGAGAGAGAGAGAGAGAGAGAGAGAGAGAGAGAGAGAGAGAGAGAGAGAGAGAGAGAGAGAGAGAGAGAGAGAGAGAGAGAGAGAGGTTGTAAGCTGTTGGTATGAAAATCTGGGCATCAGCCAACTCACTGGCCAAAACGGAATTTTCATCGGTCAAACTGAAACTTCATTGGTCAATTCAAAATAGCCCATTCAGCTACTTTTAAGAATATAATTCTAGAAAGAAACATTTCGTGAGAAAATATATTCTGAGAATAGTTCACATTTTATATATATATATATATATATATATATATATAGATATATATATAGATATAGAGAGAGAGAGAGAGAGAGAGAGAGAGAGAGAGAGAGAGAGAGAGAGAGAGAGAGAGAGAGAGAGAGAGAGAGAGAGAGTCTATAGTAAATGTCCAGTGTTGTATGCTTTATACATGTATCTTTCTTCACTGCTTGTAACTTCAAGATCCATTGCCATTTACACTGGATTCTATCTCTACGACCGAGTTCTCATGTTCGGAATCTTAGAACACCGCCAACTAAGCATACATTTTTGTGAATTCGTAGATGGACGAGTGGATTGGGGCGTTGCGCATGAAAGCAAGGCAATTGGTACTGTAGAACGAGAGTTCGAACCTTAACCGGGGCATGGTGAGTTTGTAGGTGCCATGGTATTTTTGTATTTTTATGGAGGTGGGCTAGGTTCAACTTTTTTATACTGGATTATGTATTTGAAATATCTTATCAAACTTTTTATTGTTCACGTCATCCTGGCCTCGATTTTCTTTTTGTTACCCAAAATATCAAATTCTCCTATTAGGTAACAAAACTGATTTGAACGTTTTTATATCATTAACAGATACGTACACTTATATCTTTATTGAATGCATGGTAACATTATATAAAAATAGTCTAGTACTCTCATAGCAGTAGCTCTCATAGCATTTGATCGCGGAAGCTAATAACAAAATGACGAAAACAAACCAAATATGCCCCCCAAAAACGTATGTTACACTACATATCACGTTTGTATATCATTAGCAGATCAGTACACGTATATCTTCTACTTAATGCATGATAACATTATATAAAAATAGTCTAGCACCCTCATAGCATTAGCTCTCATGACATTTGATCGCTGAAGCTAATAACAAAATGACGAAAAGAAACCCAATATGCCAAAAAACGTCTGTCACACTACATCTTACGATAATGTGTATTTTGAACAGCGCTAAATTAAATGAATTTGCTAATTCACCAGCTTAAATATTCCAGAATAAAGATAATTATGTTTTTCTACCTTTTGGAAATGTGGTTTTTAAATATTGTTATTGCTTTTCTACCTTTATATCTATCATTAAGTGAAGAAACAAAATGATTGATCGAGACTCCGAGTCACACGAGACGTTGGATATACTGATTACCTCAACATGAAGAAGAACAATTGCGAATCCCAAAAGGGGTGGGATCAGGTGTTCAGAAGGAGTCACCGCTTCCTGCCAGGTCAAGGTTAACCACTCTAGTCACACACTTGCTATTCAGCATCAAAATGTTTACGGAAACTGGTCCTGACTATTTTCTCCAGTTTCATCCTGCCTTTTTTTCAAATTTTGACCAATTGCTCATCCTGGATATATTTTTTCTCCATTAAATCTAGTTCTGCCTTTTTATTTCAAATTTGATATCCTAGCTCCTAACTAAAAAAAATTAAATGGTTGCTCCCTATAGTGCCTTGTTTAGGTAGCCGTCTTTTAGTATTATGAAATGAAATCAAAATAATGGACTGTCCTATGCTGATTAATCAAATCCATTGCTTTTTTGTTTTGTTTTTGTAGACACGTTTAAGAGAAATTGACAAGGATTTAAGGAATGCTTTAATCAAGTTGCTCGATATCTTAAGATATTTTTTCTTTGTCTTTTTTTTTGGGGGATAATTTTGATCGGCCGATGCATGGAGAAGAAAAGGAAATGGAATCTAAAAACTAATCATTAAAACACATTTGAGAATATTAGAGACAATTGAAAGCCAAATAATCTTATTGCATAACTCTATTATAAAAACATTATTCACTATTGTTGATTAGTTATGAGAGCATTGAAATACAAGATAAACTTCATATTGTGAGTCATTAACAGATTCGATTGTTTTAATGAATTGAACTGCCGGAAGAAAATAGTCTTTTTAGATGATAAATTGCAATTATATTAGATACAGGATAAGGCTTTGTCTGATAAAGAGAACCACACCTTTCAAACATTTCCAGAATTACCCTGAACACGCTATATGTTTGGGTTTCTTGGAAGAAGCGAAGCGCAACCAATTTCACTTTTGGCTTTGTTAGTACCGGTTGTAGCGCTGTTTTGGAACGGTATGATGTGTAAAATTTAAAACCGGTAAGCTTTAATTCCGGAACAATGTCGGTCATTGACGGTAAAATTTAAGCTTCTATGTCAGTTTTATTTCTCACACAGGGCCGTAGAAGATTTGTATTTTTATGTTTATATACAACATGCACTTTTCTTTATGTTAAGTAATCGTCTGTGTTTCTATATAGCACCAGCGGTGAAATATAAAAATTTCAGATACCAAAGTATAAATCAATAGAATGTCCAGGACATAGATACAAATCCGGTAAATATATCATTTCATCACTAACAGTAAGATATAATAGTAATACGGCGCGAAACGGAGGGAAATAGTTTATGTTGAGGGAAACAATGAACTTGCTTTTGTCGGCATAGCCAGGAAATAAGAGTTATATGATACAGAATTAATAACTGATTCTCCATTATCGTCCAATATATTTTAGAAATCGATTCCAGAGAAGGATGCAAATCTGCCTTCTACACAATCATTCTGATGCCTCATCATTATCATCATCGCCGTCGTCGTTGTAATTATCATCAACATTATTACTATTGTTGTAATCGTCGTCGTCGTCGTTCTCGTCTGTACCAATTGTGATGAGGATTCGTTCCTCGCGTATGACATTTGAATTTGACTGTGGACTCACAACGGATGTGACCGGTCGACAGCGGATGCTTACTTCTCCATGGCACCTGATCTCACCTCTTGGTTTCCATAGGTTCGTGTTTGTCAATTTTTCCCCACATTTGTATATATATCCTGGACATCCTAAAGATTTACACTTTGGTATCTCATAATCATTATCATTTTTTACCAGTGATTTTCCTATTATATGATGAAATCATTTCAGAAAATTAAATCTAAACTTACTCGCAGAACATAAATGAATACAAAAAATAAACAAAGTCAAAACACAATATTTCACTCGGACCCAGACGATCAATTATAGATATTTTATAAAGATCAATTTAGCGGAATGTCTCATTGGAACTACAACCAATAAACAATATGAGAAACGTTCAAGCTGTTCAATTAATGATAAACAGACGATATACTTATCAAACAGAGGGATGGTAATACAATGTAACACCACTTTGAGGGAGGTGATGGTGAAATACCTATCCCAATTTCGAGATTTGTGTATGATCATGACGAGGCTGGCTCTTTGTCTCTCCATCTGACGCATTATGAAATGATCGAGAGCATCTATCTTTATTTAGCGTATAGTGTAAGGTAACATCTTTATTTAGTGTGTAGTGTGAGGTAACATTTTCACTGACATCCGAAATCAAAGACAAATTGTCTCATTGTCGCAAATATAAAAAATCTCAGATACCAAAGTATAAATCATTTGGATGTCCAGGATATAGGTACAAATCTGGTAGAAAATGGAAAAACACGGACCTCTTGAAATCAAGAGGTGGGGTAAGGTGCCACAGAGGAGTAAGCATCCCCCCGTGACACTCGCCGTGAGTCCACAGTCAAATTAAAATCTATTACGTGAGGAATGATTCCTCGTCATAATTGGTACAGAAGTCTCAACAACCGCCATCGAACATAACTCAACATTTCACTTAGTGAAGCAGAGTAATAGGAAACAAGAGAAAAAACAAACAAAAAACAACAACTGTAGAACACAAAAAGAGTAAAAATAAAACAAAACAGTTAGACATCAAATTATCAAAAGGGTATCATCGATAAAAAAGGAAATTTATTTTGAGGTTGATATTGGTAAATTGGTGCAATTAAAACAAATAAACAATGGACACTGATCATCTGTTTTTAATGTTCAAACAGTCGGTTTCACAATTTCATTGCAGAACTTTATAGATCTCGTCGTTGTCAATGTTGCTTTATATCACATTCAATATCTTTTCTGCCAAATGATAGTCGTCTGCTTTTAATGATGGAGGAGGTTATGCGCGCGAAAAGACCATCGCCCATCCACAAGTTAACTGGCAATATTTCCCTATACAGAAAGTAAGGTTCTTGTGGGGGACTCAAACCCACGAATGAAAGACGCCTTGGTTTAAAGGCAATAACCACTCATAGTTTTCAGTAAAAGTGATCAGTTTTATAGTTTAAACCACATACAGTCATTGTTGTCAACGAAAATAAACTGTGGTTGACTATAGTTATAGAATAGCTCCTGATGGTGATTGCTTCGCTGTCATAACTAATTATAATGGTTCTGCATCATAAATGCTCTTTGAAACTGGGGAAATGTTAATCATTTTCTTTATGACAAAAAATAGCAGATGTCCTTATGATTGTTATGTGTCCCGTTTTCCGATGAATGGCGAATAAATGCATATTTAATAAATGAAAACGCAGACTAGGGAGGCAGACAGTCCAGATGTCACATCACTGTATCTCGTAATATTTCAGCCATTACGAATTCCAGAATTTTAGGCGTTAAAGGGGCATTAGCTGTGTTTACCGAAAAACTATTTCAATTTTTTTTACTTAACAACTTACACTTGATTTGCAATAACAGTCAAAAGTTATACACGGGATTTGTAAAAATAACAGTCAAAATTTCTCAAAAGTAATTTCACACGGGTATAAAAGAAACAAAATTATTCTAATATATTTTGCGTTACATTTATGATTTTCTTGTAAAATGCATAAATGGTTGAGTAGGTACCAAGTGTGAGTGTGTACAACAGTAAGTTTTTTCTTCCTATTATCAATTGCAAGTTAATTTTCAATTTACTGAAAATCAAAAGTAAGGAGTTTGAGTATGAGCAATGTGACTTACTTTGTGTAACAGTAAGTTTTTATTGAGTAATTTTCACATATATAAGGATCGTATGGAAGCTTTGGGTTTAATATGTTTATGCATATGAATTTTATATATATATTTTTTGTTATTGTACAAAAGTAGTAAAAAGGAAAGATTTAAACAGAGAGAGAGAGAGAGAGAGAGAGAGAGAGAGAGAGAGAGAGAGAGAGAGAGAGTGAGAGAGAGAGAGAGAGAGAGAGAGAGAGAGAGAGAGAGAGAATGCTTCTTTAAGGATTGGGCTGTGTAAAAAGGATGAAACACGATGAAAATTTATTTCGATTTAATTCCGGAAATAGTTTGTTTACAAAAAGAACGATAATATTAAAAAGTGTACTGATATTACGATGTATTAATAGCCTATAACATGTTCGCGATTTTGAAGGGAAATCATCAAATATCTACATAGCATTTTATTGCAAGTTTCAAAACTTTACCATCGCAAAGGGAGGAGAAACTATAAAAATTAATTCCTTTGAGCTAGAGTAACTGAAGTTAAACCGTAACGATTTCCAGAATTCTTCTTTGAGGAGTATCCGACCAACGAGTCTATTATCCAAATGCCTCGTTTTATCAATTAATATGTTTATTACCCATATTCACGATACGGTTGCAATTGATTACTGTGTAATACATTAGATCCGCCTCTTTTGAAGGGAAGACAAGTTGAAACACTTATAAAATCGTATAGAACGTCAATGCATGTTTAAATTCATATGTATTTTATTTATTTCTGATTAATGCAGAACAATTTTGCATGCAAACAGTCGTTGTATTATTTGATGGTGCTTATTCTTGGGAGATGATAATTCATCCCTCATTTTCTTGCACATCAAAATAAATTCAATCGAAATAAGATACCAGATCAAAGCTTCGATCGGGATTCGAACTAAAAAACAAATAGGCGTTTGTGAAAACGGAATTGTAGGTACGAGAGAGAGAGAGATGATGAGGAGAGATGACGAGGGAGAGAGTGAGAGTAGAGAGTGAGAGACGAGAGAGATAGAGTATGATGATGATTGTACGTTTTTTTTGATTATGTTTTTTTTCTATTTTTTTGTTTTTGTATTTATTTTTTTATGTTTTGATTTATTTTTTATTTTTTTTTTGTTATTTATTTTTTCGTCTTTTGCTTTTTTTTTTCTTTATTTTTATGTGTTTTTGTTTGTGATCGTGTTTTTTCTTTCTTTTTTTTTTTTGATCTATTTTTTTTTTTTTTTTTTTTTTTTTGGTTTTTTTTGATTTTTGTTCTTTTTTTTTTTGATTTGTGAGTTTTGTTTTTTTTTTTTTATTTTTTTATTGTTTTTTTTTATTTTTTGTTTCTTTTTTGGTTTTTTTTTTTTTTCTTTTTTCTGATTTTTAGTTTTTTTTGGTTTTTTAGTTGGGGGATTTTTTTTCTTTTTTTGTTTTTTTTCTTTCTTTTCATTTTATTTTAATGCTTTTTTATTTTTTTATCTGTTGTTGTTTTTTTATTTTATTTTGATTTTTTTTCTTTTTTCTTTGGTTTTTTATTTTTATTTTATTATTTTTTTTATGTTTTTTTGTGATTTCTTTTTTTATGATTTTATTTTTTCCTGATATTTTTTTCTTCCTTTATTTTAGTGTTTTATTTGTTTTTTTTTTTTTGATTTTGTTTTTTGATTTTATTTTTTTTTTTTTTTTTTATTTTTTTATTTTGTGTTTTTTTTTTTTATTTTTTTTTTTTTTGTTTTTTTTTTATTTTTTTTTATTCTTTTTTTTGTGTTGAATGTTGTTTATTTTTATTTTGGTTTTCTTGGTGTTTGTTGTTTGTGTTTTGTTTTTTTTTTTCTTTTTTTTATTTGTTTGTTGTTAATTTTTTGTTTTTTTGTTTTTTTTTATTTTTGTTTTTTTTTTTTTTATTATGTTTTTTGTTTTTTGTTATTTCCTTTTCTGAACTTCTTTTTTATTTCTTTATTTTTTCTTGATTTTTGTTTATTTTTTTTTCTTTCTTTTTTGCTTTTTTTTTTGTTTTTGTTATATTTTTATTTTTTTATTTTTTTTTTTAGTTTTTTTTATTTATTTTTAACTCTTATATGTTTGTTTTGTATTTTTTGTTGTGGATTTTTTTTTATTTTCGTGTTTTTTTTTTTGGTTTTTCTTTTTTTTTCTTGTTTTAGTTTGATTTTTATTTTTTTTTTTTATTTTTTACTTTTATTTTACTTTTGTATTTTATGTTGATTTTTTTTTTTTTTTTTTTTTTATTTTCGTTTTCTTTTTATTTTTCTTTTTGCGATTTTTTTATTGTTTTGTTTTTACTTATGTTTTTTTTTTGTTTTTTTTTTTTTTTTTTTTTTTTTTTTTTCTTCTTTTTTTATTTTTTGTTATCATTTTTATTTTATATTTTTCTTCTTTTTGCTTTGTTTTTTATTTTTTTTTATTTGTTTTTTTTTTGTTTTTTATTGTTTTATGTTGTTTTATTTTTTTTTTTTTTTGATTTGTTATTTTATTTTTTGATTTATCTATTTTTTTTTTTGATTTATATTTTTTTTGTTTGTTTTTTTCTCTTTGTTTCCTTTTGTTATTGTTTGGCTTTTTTTTTATTTCCTGTGGTGTTTTTTTTTGTATTTATGTGTTATGTTTTGCTATTTTTTCTCTTTTTTTTTTTTTTTATGTATTTCTTTTTTTTTTTCTTTTTTTTGCATTTTTTGTTTTTTTGGATCTTGATTTATTCTGTGTTTTTAATTTTTTGTTTGTGTTCTTTTATTGATTGTTTATTAATCGTTTGTTTCTTTTTGTAGGTTTTCATGTTTTGATGATTTCTTTTTCTGTTTTTTTGTGATTTTTTGTTTTTTTTGTTTTGCTTAAATTTTTGTTAGTCATTTATTTGTTTTTTTGTTTTTTGTTTATTATGATTGTTTGTTATTTATACTTTTTTTTTTTTTTTATTTTTTTTGTTTTTTTTTTTGATTCTCTTTGATTTATTTTCCAATTGTGTTTCTTTTTATTTTACTTTTGATTTTGTTTTCTCTTTTTTTTTGTTTTTTGAATTTTTTTCTTTTGTTTTTTTTTTCTTTTTTTTATTTTTTTTTATTTTTTTTGTTCTGTTATTTTTTGTTATATTTATTTTTTTGTTTTCTCTTTTTTTTTTTTTTTTGTTTGTTTAATTTTATGGATTTTGTTTTTTTTTATTTTCTGTCTATTTTTTGTTATATCTTTTTTTGTTTCTTGTTGTTTTTATTAGTTTGTTTTTTTTTTTTCTATTATTTGTTTTTTTTCTTTTTTGTTTTTATTTTTATTGACTATAGTATTTTATTTATTTTTTAATTTTGTTGATCATTTTTTTTTATTTTCTATTTTTTTTTGCTTTTTTTTTTATTTTTTATTTTTTTTTGTGTGGTCTTGTTTTTTTTTTTGATTGCTTTTTTTAATTTTTTTTTATTTTTTTTTGTTTTTTTTTTGATTTTTTTGTTTTTTTTTCTTATTTTTTTAATATTATTTTTCTATTATAGTATTTTTTTTTTATTAATTTATTTTATTTTTTTGTATTATCTTTTCTTTTTTTTTTTATTTTTATTTATTTTGAATAGTTTGTTTTTTTTTTATTTTTGTTGTATTTTTCGATTTTTTTTTTTTTTCTTTTTTTTTTTTTTATTTTTTCTTGAATGTTGCTTTTGTTTAATTTTTTTTTTATTTAGTTATTCGTTTTTATATGTTTTATTTTTTGTTTCTTTTTCTGTTTTTTTTCTTTTTTGTTTTTTTTTTTTTTTTTGTTTCTTTGATTTTTTATTATTTATAGTTTTTGCTTTGTATTTTTTTGTGTTTTTTTATTTTTTTATTGTTTTTTTTGTGTTTATCTTTTTTTTATTTGAATTTTTTTTTTTTTTTTTTGATTTTTTTTTGAATTGATTTTTTGTTTGTTTATTATTTTTTTCATTTTTTTTTTTTTTTATTTGCTGTTTTTTTTTCTTTTTTTTTTTTTTTGTGTTCTGATGCTTTTTTGTGTTTAGTTGTTTTTATTTTTTTTTTTTATTGTAATTTGATCTTTTTTTGTGTTTGATTTTTTTTTTGTTTTTTCTGTATTCTTGTACTTTCTTTTTTGCTTTTTTTTTTTTTGTTTGTTATATTTATTTTTTTTTTTTTGGTTTTTATGATTTTCTTTGATTTTTTGTTGTTTATATGTGTATTTTCTTTTTTTGTTTATTTTGTGAATCTTTTTATTTTTTATTTTTTTTATTATATTTCTTGATGCTATATTGTTTTTTTTTTTTTATTATTTGTTTTTCTGTGTTTTTTTTTTATTTTGTTTTGATCTTTTGTATGTTTTAATTGTCTTTGATTGTCTTTTTATTTTATTTGTTTTTTTTTTGATTATTTTTTTTTTTTATTTTTATTCTATTATGTTTTGCTCTTTTTTCTCTTTGATTATTGTTTTTTTTTTTTTATTTTTTTTTTTTTTTTTTTATTTTTTGTGCATTCATTTTTATGATTTTGCTTTTTTTGTTTTCTTTATGTTTTTTTTTTAATTTATTTTTTTCTTCTTTTGTTTTTCTTTTTTTCACTATTTTTTCTCTTTTTTTTTTGTTTGATTTCCGTTTTTTGTTTTTTTTTTTTTGCTTTTTATTTTTTTTTTTTGATCTTTTTTTTTATTTTTTTATTTTCTTGCATGTTGTTTATTTTTTTGTGCTTTATTTGGTGTTTTATTTTTTGTGTTTGGATATATTTTATGTTATGTTTTTGTTTTTTGCTTTTTTTTTTTTGTAATTTTTTATTATTTTTTTTTGTTTTTTTATTTTTTTGAGTTGTTTTTTATTTTTTTGTGTTTTTGTTTTTTTCTATTTTTTTTATTTTTTTTTTCTTTTATTGATGTTTTATGCGTTTGTTTTATTTTTTTTTGTCATGTATTTTCATTTTTTTTTTTTTTTTTTTTTTTTATTGATGTGAAGATTATTTGTTTGTTTTTTTTTGTGTTTCTAGATTTGTTTGTTTTTTTTTTTTTTGTTTTGTTATTTTTTGATTGTTTTTGGTTGTTTTTTTTTTATTTATTTGATTTTAATTATCTTTTTGGGTTTTTGCTTTTTGGGCATTTTTTTGTTGTGGTTATTATTTTATTTTCTGCTTTTTGTTTTATTTTATTTTTCTTTTTTTTTATTTTTTTTCTTTTTTTTTTTATATTATTTTTTTTTTTTGTGGATTTTTTGTAATTGGTTTGTTATTATTTTTTTTTTTGTTTTGATTTGTATTATCTTATTTTTTTTGTTTTTTTTTTTTTTTTTGTTTTTTTATTTGCTTTTTTTGTGTATTTTTTCTTTTATTTTTTTTTTTTTTTTGGTTGGTGTTAAATTTGAATTTTTTCGGTGTTTGTACAATTTATTGTTTTGATTTTTTCTTGTTCTATATTTTTTTATTTGATTTTTTTTTGTTTTTTTTATTTTTTTTTTTTTGTTTTTTTTTTTTTTTTCTTTTTTGTTGGATTTTATTATTTTGTCGGGAACTTTGACATGAACTACAAACAATAGTTTTTAAAAAGTTATTGATTTTTTTTTTTGTTTTTTTTCTTTTTTGCGTTGAAACGGAATTGAAAAGATGAGAGATTTTTTTTTTTTGTGTGTTTTTTGATATTTTTTTTTTATATGTATTTGTTTTGTTTGTGGGTTTTTGTTATGTATTATATTTTTTTTTTATTTTTTTCGGAATGAGTAGAGAGATGAGAGAGAGAGAGAGAGAGAGAGAGAGAGAGATGAGAGAGAGAGAGAGAGAGAGAGAGAGAGAGTAGTTTGTTTTTTTTTTTTTTTTTTTTGAGGAGAGAGAGTGAGAGAGAGAGAAGGAGAGAGAGTGGTGTGTTTGTAGAGAGATGAGAGAGAGAGAGAGAGAGAGAGAGAGAGAGAGAGAGTATGATGATGAAGCAAAGAGTGAAAGCACACATGGTCACTTCTTTGGAAGAGACAAGGAGATACAGAAACACGCCTGTGTTGTACTCTAGTACAACGTCCTTCCAATCGTGTACAGGCTTCGGAAGTTGCAGACATACCCACTCGGGTAAATATAGTTTGCGGTCTATAGTAAATTATTTTCTGTATCTGGAAAACAATGCGAACGCACGTGAAACTCACCAGGAAATGGATTTTCAATGATATTGTATGTAAATACGGAAGGCAACTATTAATTCATGAAATGTTGAAAATGGATGTTTAATTTTGTATTATTCCTACTCTGTCAGGTGATAATATGTTAAACGAAATTGGGTTGCCATGGCAATATATGCATTTTACTAACGGTCTCGTGCAAATTACGGTTTTTGATTGATATGCAAATCTGTTCAGGAAAAACTACGCATGGTTAATACACACAATTACCTGCACTTGAACTGTAGGTCATTTAGAAGACAATGATTGCACATGCATTGCACGTGTCGACTGGACTAATTCTACCAGGAGATAATTCAATATTCTGATTTGTTTAATGTTTGTGAACGTATTCAATCAAGCTTGTGGATGACCAGGAAGAGGAACAGCAACATCAATTTCAACATACTTCGCCTTTTTAAAATCAATTACGACAGAAGTCGGGCGCTTTGAAACTGATTGCAGTGTGTTATTATTGGAATACAATCTAAAATGCAAATACTCTGAGTAAAGAAAGGGCTTCGTTTTGACTCAGCGGGTCATGTATGACAAACTGTAAAGTTAGATTGAAGTGATTCAGTGTTTGAACCGTCCACACAATACAAGAGTATCTTTATCACAAAATTTAGAATCATGCCTTGATCGTTATAATGGCATATCGAAATGGTGACCGGATACCAGTCTGAAATGGATTAGAAATATTAGAATTCTGCTCAGATAAGATAATAGAGATATCTATACGTTAAGCCTGACGAGATATTATTACCACAAACTGCATGTCGTATAACAAAATACGAGTCATGATAACTTCATAACTTTTTCATTTGGATACTCCACGAATTATTAAACGAATTTTTGTGACATTGGTAGCAAATGTTACGTATTTGTGGTACACGAACCAATCTAGTTGTATTAGACACAAGAGTAACTTTTAAATTTTGAATGTTGTTTTACACCATTTTCAACAATATTTCAGTTACATGTACATGATGGTTTTTTTGTATTTAATGGTGGAGGAGAGACCAGCGGCCTTCCGCAAGTAAACTTGCAAACTTTCTTACAAAATTCGGCTTAGGTTCCAGCGGGACTCGAACCTGCGCTGACCGGGAGTGGGAGACTTCATGGTTTGAAGCGCGATGCTTTAAACTACTCGATCATGGAGTCCCAGCGTTTCAAGAAAGTTGTAAATCGGGTCGATAATCGATAAAAAGAAAAATGTATGACTTTCGGACAAAATAGTTGAACACACAATCTTCTATAACAGTGATGTCGTCTACTCGGTAATTTGTGACCGGTATTTAACGCTATTTGTTTTGAATTTAACTGCGAACTTGCGGCGAGTGTGACCAGTCTCCAGATTATTCATACTCCTTTACGGCACCTGATCTCATCTCTGGATCTCCAGATTATCTCGTTTGACCAATGTGGGCTACGTTTGTTATTTCATATTTCATATGTTGCTCGTCCTTTGTATAACATTATGGTATATCTGTTTTGTCATAAAATGATATAACATATTTTTAAAAAATTCTTTAAAAGACGAAGAAAGCTTTAGAAACCATTCATTCACATCAGATTAGGTATGTGCAGGTTATCTATTGCTTTGAAGCTTATATTGTCAGTCTGCTGAATACAATCCAGATCCAGTATCTATTCTACAACTGCTGTTGCGTCATTGCAAGTTATCTCCTACCCAATATTCCTCTAGTGTGTTTGTGGAACACCCTTTTGCCTCATTAGGTTACCCAGTAACGCTTATATCTTCTCTTCGACACGCGCTGAAGCTAATTGCTAGATGATCCTTTACTGTAGTAGTTTTAGATAAATTGATCGACTGGTAAAACGTGTCACTGTCATGTATTTGTCATAATAATCGCACACTACCACCAAATGCCCTCAGAAAAATATGAAATCTTACACGTGTCCTGTCCTATTAGTTTGGCTTCCGTCATTATTTTATTCGTGCGAGTTTATAACGTAATTAAACACAAGATTCAATATCAAAATAGATTGCTAATAGTAATATTAGATGTCGGAGTCATCAGAGTAAATTATGAAAGACTTCATGGTGAATATTCAAATCAAAACTTCGGACGTTTGAACTTATTTGAAGGTTTAATTTATATATACATGGAGATGGTGATATGTTTATATACATGTGAAAATGAGAGTTTCTATATATTTTTGTTAGAGAGAGGAGAGAGAGAGAGAGAGAGAGAGAGAGAGAGAGAGAGAGAGAGAGAGAGAGAGGAGAGATGGGGATTTTTATATTTTTATCAAGTGTAAAAAAGCTATTCCTATTGCAATTTATAGTACAATGCTCTAATTCAAATGATAGGCTTGCTCTTTGTTTTATTATGAAATCATCTATCACGGTGTATATCTCTAGAGAATCTCATCTACTAAAGTTTTAATGCAAATTTTCTTTAAAATAACTTCCTTGCAATAACTGATTTTGGTAGACTTGCCCTTTGGTATAAGAAATCGTTGCGTTTTACATAATCTCATCGCTTTATAATATCTTTAAAATATATAACTGATTAAATATAATATATAATACATCTAATGTTTTAATGTTTTATTATTTTGTTATATACTGTTTTATGCTATGTCAAACAATGAAATCCAGTTATACTGAAGAGGAATAGCAATCTGACACTTCCGATAGAATGCGGATTTATTCTTACAGCAAGAAAATGCCATAGTCTGACCACTCTGGCATCTATAAATGGAATTAGTGCAAAACAGCTTTTTTTCTTCTTTTTATTTTTGACAATAACACTGAAAATTGCAACATTTTAACAAAAGCTTAATATTTATTACATGAATGTGTAATCATACAGTTACAATACAGAGTTCAATACACCAGTGCAATACGTAATGTCGTATTGCACATAGTTGGATACGGGAATTTCGCTGGAGCTACTTTTCTAAATGGCATTCATGTCATTCAAAATATTTTATGGCTTCGTTGAAAGCGGAATGAATTTTAAATATGTATATACATATAGATAAATAAGGGACATGTAATAAAAATGTTTCTATCCGTATCATCAGACTGCACTTGATCGTTGTAACGGATCGATTCAACTCGAGCTACGCTCTCGTTGAATCCTTCCGCTACAACGATTTCGTGCAGTCTGATGATACGGATCGAGACATATGTGTAGTTTTGTCTACGTATCGTAATATACAGTGGAACCTCGCTATTAAGACCACCTAATTGACTGACTCAAAGCGGTTTGATTAATGAGGTGGTCTCTTCAGTGAGGTTCTGTACTTTATGTATATTTAAGTATTATTAAATTGTATATTGATAAAGTGAGTGAAAACATGTGGTCTGGAATTTGAAGTTGTCTCCTAAGCGAGATGGTCTTTAGGCGAGTTTTCACTGTATAATCTTTATGGAGGAGGTTTTAGAATAAGGACAACCAGGCGATATAAGGAATACCAACATCCGTCATCTATACAGTGCAGACAAGAAGTTATTTTGAAGCAAATTATTCCTTACTATGCAAGTCTCATAACTCTGTCAAACAGTAGAAATATTGGCTTTATGAATAGAAAACATCCAAGTCCTCACTGATTTAAAACAAAGCTGATAAAAGCGAAAGGTTGTAAAAAGACGTACAGACCAAAATATCAATTTTCGAAACGTTTGTTTGTATGGTGATTGATACTACAGTCAACAATTCACCTATCGTCAAATGCCCGACGTGGCACCTCTTGGCAAACTTTTCCATTATGATGTCATAATTATATAGCCCGTCAATTACTTGTGTGATTATGACATCACAATCAAATGACGTCAAAAACCACATGGACAGCCATAGGCGATTGATCAATTTGTCATTTATATGGTGGCGGCCAATTTTAATGGTGGAGGAGAGAACTTGGTTACAGCTAACGATATACCAGAGAAGAGACCACCGGGGTAATGAAAGAAAATTGATAAAAATTCCGGCAAAATCAGCTGATGTTTCGGCGGCACTCGAACCCTGGCCGAGTGAGAAACTTCAATGTCTAAAGAACAATGCTCTCACCACTCGTCCATTTTCGATTCATTTATAGGAGTTAAGGTTTTTAATTAAATAAGAACGCTTGTATTAAGGTAATATCCGTACCAAATTTTGTCCCAAAAATGTGGTTTTATCGTGAATGGATATTTAAATATGAATTCTGAGTGACACGTTTTCAAATTAGCTTATTGTATAAATCTTTATTCATTTGAATCCGTATCTTGTCTTCCATATGCATTTCATATATATATATATATATATATATATATATATATATATAATATATATATATATATATATATATATATATATATATATATATATATATATATTATAATAATAATAATAATAATAATAGTAATAATTCACCATTAAAGACACTCCCGCCTATTAAGCATTTTTAAAATCATGATAATACATCATATATATATATATATATATATATATATATATATATATATATATATATATATATATATATATATATATATATATATATATATATGTATAACATAACACAATACGTTTTGATCAGTAGACAATATTAGAAACCAACTATAATATAAATAGTTAATACAAACAGTATCAATATCGCGGTTTATCACAACGTGAGAATGCTCATACATAATTATTTTAAGGTCTATGGGATTGAAAATTTGTAAAAGAAAAATTAAACCGTATTTCCAAATCCGGAAGAAACAAGTCCATGATATGTAATTGGATCGATACTAATTAATGAGTCGGAAACCAATAATATGAAGCAATATGAATGAAAATCTATGTAATTCAAAACTACTTAGATCGTTAGATATTTCTATATGGCGAAACATTTTTTTTTCTTAATTGTAAAATTCTTATTACAGCTTCAGGCTCAGGTGTCTAAGTTTTCTTGTTAGAGCTTCATTTTCCGCCAACCTTTTATACTTTCCAGGATTTCTTATTTTGGTGCGCCCTTTGAATGCTCCTTCAAAACGATTTCGCGGATAAATTAAGGATATTAAAACTGTGCGGAAACTTTAATACCTCAAGGCGACTCGCGTTTTCCCACTCAATAAAAGACGAATCATCTAATCACCCGGTTAGAAACAAATTGGTTCTTAAATGGAACATAATACAGACATCAATACATAATACTTAATTCACGTCTTATGAAGACAAAAGAATATTTCAAATTTTCCCCATTTATTGGTTTGCATAAGGGCTACGAGCAAACCCTGCTGCTACTTCATTCCGACACCATCTGTTGTTTCAGACGTTTGGGCAGTGGACCAGACATGTCATTTTCTATCACATCAAAGTGATAAATTACGAGGAAAGGGAAACCGTTATATGTGCGAGTTGTAACAAATAAGATTCATAGACCGTTTGGATAATGGCTCTTCATGGAATTAGAACAAAATGCTGAGCCTATATCAAATCCAAATCTTGGTGTTAAAACTATTAATTCTGTAAACTCTATAAAGAGAATATATCAAACTACAATATCAACAGAAAGGCTAGAATTTCAACATCACACAATTATAAACATGAAAACCTGTGACGTCACAAAGAACCAGGACTATGTTCTCTTGATCCCTGCTGTAATTGTAATCTATATTTATCGTAACAAAGGTCGTAATTTGTCATAACAATTAATATAAAATATATTACCTTCTTTCTACCCAGTTCTAGTAACTACAGTGGAACCTGGCTATTAAGACCACATAACTGACTGACTCAAAGCGGTCTGATTAGTGAGGTGGTCTCTTTGGTGACGTTCTGTACTTATTGTATATTTAAGTATTATTAAATTGTATATTTATCAAGAGATTGAAAAAAATGTGTTCTGAAATTTGAAATGGTCTCCTAAGCGAGGGGTTCTTTAGGCGTGTTTCCACTGTACAACGTAATATTTCAAAATTAGTAAAGACCACCTCTCAAAATTCAAACAACCTCTAACAAATTTAAAGACATTTTTTTTCTAAAATTCTTTAGTATTAAATCATACAACCTTTCTTCGCTGTGTTTGAGGATTCCTTCCTGACAAAAAATAAAGCGAATTTGATAAAACGAAATTTCTGTTTATTGTAAATGTACTATCTCCATTAACGAGCAGAAATAACAAGATTTTAAAAATATTTCATTATTAATTTATGGCTGGTGGTCATATTTGGTTTAGTTTCCAATATTTTAAAGTTTAAGAGAAATACAGTGAAAGAGCATTTTATAAATGAAAAAGAAGGAAAATAATAATAGAAAATAAAGTAGTAATTGTTATTTCAAGAAAATTGTATCTATAGAAATGATGACAACCTTTGATGGGGCGTGACTGTTGGATACAACTCTGAAGGGGACCAACCAATTATTATGTGGGCCAAATTTGATTCACATTAATAATAAAAGTTTTTAAAAGATTTACGACAACAGACGCCATGCTAACACATATGTAGTCCAGAAGCTGAGTTTAACGCTAACTGTCGGATCCCTCTGGGTACCAATTTATTTCATGATCTGCTCCCTTAACCATACACAGAAGACATTCACGTGTCTTCTTCCGGAGTAGAATAATAGCAGTCATCAATCACTTTCGCCAATAACAATGAAATTGTTCATGTTTACGTCAATTCATTATATCCAGGATATAACAGTTTCCAATTAACAACACACATATGACATTTGGATGCCATGTCTTTCAGCATAGTGTTGGAATCCCTATGGGCACCAATTACGCCCCATCTTATAAACGTATTCTGTTATCCATATAACTTAGACATTTAAATGCCGGGTTAGAAGGAAAAAACTGTAAACTGGCTTAAAATAAATTCTTGCCAGGGCAATGGATGGACGACAAATTCAGCTTTGTTTGTTTATTGTTGTTTAACGTCCAACTCAAGAATATTTCTCTCATATGGAGACGTCACCAACTGCCGGTGAAGGGCTTAAAATTTTGGCCTATGCTCGGCACTTACGGTCATTGAGCAGTGAGGGTTCTTTAACGTATCGACACCTACTTTGACACGGGCCGCCTCCAAATATCGTTACAAAGCGAATAAAACAATTACTAATTGAAACATTGACAAGAATTTGTCGTCAAACCATAAAAGTCGAGGTCAACTTCATTAGAATTTTGTGACAAAAACGCCCTGATGCACTGAAACAATTTTATACATAATCACATGACCAATATGCACTGGTCCCAGCAGACAAAGTCTCAAATATTATTAAATACAGTTTTTATTTGCTAGGCACATTACTATAATTGTTTATTAGAAGAACTAGGGTTTAATACGAATTCTGGTGATCCTACATACACACGTGGCTCACTTTCAAATGACGAGATCCTTCAAAATCATGTGTCCGTATTACGCACCTTTGATGCACCTACAACCGATACTGATTTTGAGCTACCATATTTATATTGGATACCTAAACATATAAGCAGAGGTACATAGCAGGATCCAGCAAATGTTCTACCAACCCTCTATCTTCACTCCTTACCAAGATATTTACAGCCGTTAAGGAGAAACTTCAGCAATACTGTAGTTATTTATTTCAGAAGCGATGTAAATCAGATGTGGATACTAAAAAATTCTAAACAACTTTTAGAAAATTTGATGGCACACAATTTTTCTCAAATTCACAGTATCAAAACATACGACTTCTCTACTCTTTACACAACTTTTCCACATAAAAAATTAAAAGAAAGATTTTTTAGCATCATAGACAACTGTTTTTTCACTAAAGGTGGTACCCGAAAATTTGGTTATCATGATACTTATTTTGTCAAACACCACTCTGATTCTACACATAAATACACTGAAGTTGATATAAAAAACATGCTGGAATTTCTAACAGACAATATATTTGTTATGTTCGGAGTCTTTCAACAAACTGTCGGCATTCCTATGGGAACCAATTGTGCCCCTTTATTGGCCGACCTGTTCCTTTATTCATACAAAGCAGACTTCATTCAGAAACTGCTTAATCAAAAGAAGAAAAAGCTAGCGGTGTCCTTTAATTTGAAATTTAGATATATCGACGACGTTTTGTCAATTAATAATGGCAATTTTCATACATATGTCAATGCGATATATCCCAGCGAACTAGAGATTAAAGATACAATAAAATCAAGGACACACGCTTCATACAATTTACTTACTCTAGCTTCATAAGCTATACGACATGCCACGATTTTTCCCAGTAATATTTAAGTAGTTATCCCATAGTTTGAGTTTATATTTAAAAATGATCCGATATGCCAGGGCGTGTTCAACATATGAACATTTCATATAAAAATGTAAACTACTCACTGACAAATTATTGACACAGGGATATCGAAAACCGCGTATGATGTCAACGTTCCGCAAATTTTACGGTCTTGTTTGCGATTACTCGGTTTCACAAGGTGAAATGTTGAGTTGCCTTTTCGTTGGCGGTTGTTGAGACATCTGTACCAATTGTTACGAGGATTCGTTCCATACGTATTTCATTTGGACTCACAGCGGGTGTGACCGGTCGACGCGGGATGCTTACTCCTCCATGGCACCTGATCCTACCTCTTGGTTTCCAGAGGTCCGTGTTTGTCCATTTTTACCAGATCTGTATCTATAACCTGGACATCCTATAGATTTATACTTTGGTATTTCAGATGTTTTATATACAGTTATAAATAATGATGATACTTCATCAGGGTCCTCGAGTACTTACTGAAATTTTGACTAACATACTCAATTTGTATGAGAATTCATAACACCATATTCAATATGTATGGGAAATCATAAATCTACCTCACAAGGTTGACGTGAATGAATATAAAAATTGCATTATCTCGTCAATCGCTTCCAGACATTTTACAATGCAAAATAATAAATAATCATTAAACAAGCATTCTGAGAGTATTGATGAACCAATACTCCTCTCCTACCTGTAAAAGGGTTATTAAAGTTGAATTCCTCGTCTATTAACGGGTTCTGGTTTATATATAGTTTGGTTAACCTTTCATTTATTGCACTAAACTTGCTTGGATCTAGTGGCTGTTTTCTCATTTATCAATAACAGTTTCAAACTGGTTCGGAAAACCGACCAAACTACCTCTGGATGCCGTTTCAGAGCTTTACATGCAGTCAAATGTATGCAAAGATGGCGGTTAAGACGCAGCAGTAATGAGACAGGTGAATAACTGGCCATGACACTCTTGTTTTATTCATAAAGTTTTAAAACTATACTTCAATAGAGAATATTTACTGTTATTTCCTTCATTTCAAGTATACAGACCGATTGCGTTGTATATTTAATGCTTGACATACAGCTGTTACGTCATATGACCCCCACCCCCGCAAAGTCAATTATATAGAATGAATTTCGTATCCAGCTGACTACAGATTCACAGAATATGGTAATACATGTATGTATATACAGTGAAACCTGCATATAGGGACCAGAATATATTGACCTTTATATGCAGGTGACCCTTATACACAGGTTCAATTTAGTTGAAGCATGCTTCAAAGGACTTGAAAAAAACTATAAAACAGGTTATCCTTATAAAGAGGTGGCCCCTATAGCAGGTTTTAATGTATATATAAATATAAGGATTGTTTTTCATTTTTTGAAAAACTTAGAACATACATGCAATGGCTCATTCGTTCTGTACAGTGATTTTTTCCCCATTGCATGTATATTCCATGTTTTTCAAAAATTGAATAACAATCCTTCACTGGATAATGTTTCAGATACTGTAAAATATACACTTAACCCAGTATAAGTAGGAGTACGGAGCAATTTCTAATACGTCTGTCATTTTGAAAGTGCAACCCTGTCATTTACTGCACACCTTCAAACTTAACTTAACGAAATTAGATTCAAACCATGTTAAAACAAAAAACCAAAACCAATTGTCTGTCAATACATTCGCCCTAAGTTAATTACGAAACTTTGACTGTACCCTTTGCTAACGGACACAGACAAAACCTCTAATTCCCCGGTTTCGCCGCTAGGGTTCTAATGGTCGGAGCAGTTGCTGAATTAATTGGCGTCAGGCTTCTGTCTCGTTTGATTCTTCAGTTCTAAAATAACTTCTAGATAATGGAGAGGCATAACAACGAACCAAAATTAACTGACCCCGCATCTTCAATCTTGTTGAATAATAATAATATTAAAAAATAAATAAATAAAAAAAATATAAAAAACAGGACACTAAAGTGGCATTTTGGATTTTTATTACATGAATTTTACCATAAATGGATTGATGAGGCATGACATATTTAACAGATATTGTACATTCATAGGATTTCTGAAGAGACAAGGATATTTTGTTACAAATATAATTTTCAAATAAAAAAAATTTACATCCTAACGATATGCACATTTTTCTCTTCCGCTCTCAATGACTTCAAAGCAACAAATCTCACGCTCTCCATCTTTCATTCTCACTTGTGCTAAAAGAACACTGATTCTCACGTATCTATGCCATCTGCTCATCAAATAATGCTCTCACTAACTGCAATCTTCTCACTCTAAATCTCCAGGGAAACCATCTGACTAATAGCAGGCAAGCTCTCGTAATCACCTTACTGTTAATCTCACTTTTATCTCAAACTCTACAGGTAACTAGACATGAGTCAACAGGTATATAAGTTTTGTCGATAGATATATTTGATTGTTTGAATGCTGTTTTATGCAACAAACAACAGCTTTTCAGTTCATTTTACGTGGCGACCATGTTTTTAATGGTGGAGGAAAGAACCAGCTCAGCATTAACTGTAGAGAGACCATCGGCCTTCCACAAGTTAACTGGCTAACTTTCTTACAAAATCAGCTGAGGTTCCAGGGGGCTGGAGAGTTGAGAAACTTCATGTTCAAAAAAGTTTGATGCGCAAACCACTCGACCAAGAAGGCCCCTCCTGTCAAAAGATTCCATCTGAACACCATTAACTGAACACAGTCAATAGAGCCTGGTATTACCTTGCAAGATTCAATATATGAGTATGATTCCAACTTTACAGATATACCGACGTTGGTAAAATACTTCAACTGCCATTGTTTTAAAATATGAGATAAAAAATCGAATATTTCTCCAGCAGACATCTTATAAAATGATCGATGACAACTGATATAGTACAGATCCATCTCCTCAAAAGTAAAAAACCCATGCCTAGTTCATCACATTTTTATATATACGATCAGTTCAGTCTTGGGGAAATTATTGTTTCAGGAGACAAACTGAAAAACAGATACTTTTAGATATCAGAAATCTGTTCACTTCTAATGACATGACTTCCATTAATTCCAATTCATACATACAACTTTTCTTCTCCGATTTGAACACGAATCATTTTCTTAATTGGATGTCATTATAGAGTCCTATTATGAGCCAATTAACAATTCTTGTTTCCACGTGGAAATTAGAATAGAAGCATTACAATCAAATATTAAGCTAACTAGATGATGCCAGAAGACATCACACAACTTGCACTAAATATTCTAGTAAACAAAAATAAAAAAACCATTATGCTCACGTAAAAATGGTTATATAAATCCATTTTCTTTTCACAGGGATATAAAACAAAATAAATAAATACTGAAAATATTTTAAACAATAAATACATAACAATATGCAATGACACAAATACATGATTATCCTTATTGCTCAAGCATGTATACATATTTCTCTTCCAACTGTACAAGTTACTGCACAAAGAATCCGTGGCTGATGTGCATGTAAGAATGTCATTGGTTACCTGAGGTCACATGACATTAATGATTGACAAGATGCTGATTACATCATCACAAGTGAAAAACTCAAAAAGACCAACTGATTACGTGATGTCCGGAGTGAGTGAGTTATGTTTAGCACTTATTGCCTAGATTGTTAGAGATCTTATGCTATATTGAAAAATGTTGTTACTTAATGGATTAAGAAGTCCCTTCCTAGCATATACACGATTGATGATTTTACACAATAATATCATTATATCCTTTTTATTTACATAATAGTTAAAGGTTTGCAAGGTCCACTGCTGTATTATGTTTCTTCAACTCTAAGGAATTGAACCTTGAACTTTGACCCCAAGAACAAAATAATTATAATTATACATGTCTATTGGTATGCGAAGTTTGAACAAAATGTGGTAAAATTTAATATCACAGTGTTTTTCTACAGTGTTGATAAAAATTACGAAAATTACTGTTCTCATGGTTTTTGGCAAAAGAAAAAACAAAAAAATAAAACAATTACACATGAACAAACATATACTCAAATCTTTCTTGTGAACATATAATAAAAAAATGCATATTGTGAAAAAAGTCGGAATAAAAGCAGAATTTTTTCTTGGCACAAAATATCTTTTTTTTTTTTTTTTTTTTTTTTTGCTTCTCATTGATTAAATGATTCTCTCGTAAGGTATACAAAAGATCCGTAATGTACATAAATGGGAATAGAAATATCTAACTTGAAGCTAATATAGATTGATTGGCAGCAGTTTTAGCTTAAAAAGACAAAATCTGAAATGTAGACATAAAAATTGGGTCAGAATTGCAGAAAATGTACAACATGGTTTGAAGATGCAAAAAAAAAAAAAAAAAAAAAAAAAAAAAAAATAATACTGACTCATGAACTTTCAAAATAAAATGCTGAACTTTGAAAATAAAAATGTTCTGGACTTTAAAAAGAAAAAACAAAATATTCTGGACTTTGAAAAGAAAAAACCAAAATATTCTGGACTTTGAAAACAAAATGTTCTGGATTAATATTTTTGAAACATTTGCTCCCATTATTTTGCAATTTTTACATGGACTGCGTGTGGTGGAACAATGTGAATACAAATTAAACTAACCGGAAATTTTAGAATCATAATCAAACACTATTCCAAGGTAGATGTAGGTAAGGAATATTCTAATAGATAAATTTTTTGAATTTTGAATGTTGCTTTATGCCACACTCATCAATTTTTCAGCCGTATGGTGGCAGTCAGTTTTTACTGGTGGAGAAGAAACTCCAGTTACAATGTACCAAGAAAGAGACCACCAGCTTTCCGCAATTTAAAGATAAATTCAAGTGCGAGAGACAGCCTCACAAAAATATTGGCAAGACACACCTTTTTAAAATCATTCTGATTCCATTATCAAATCATCATTTTTATTTTATATGTGTATTAGTTTAGCTTATACTGCCAATAGTAAATCATATATATATACATATATATATATATATATATATAGATACATGTTAACCAAGTTTGAATCATGTGATTACACGTTTCTTTGTCGTATTACTGAAATATCGGTCAACGATCTGTATAAGTGGGGCACTAACAGGGTTCAAACGCAACCTAGACAAGAAAGTGCATGTTTCCAAGTCACATAAATGCCTTGAACTGTTGACATTTCTATTTTTTTCCACTCAATGCACATCAATGTCTAAGCTGAATGTACAGAGGAGAGGTTAGAAAATAAAAAAAATGGTGTAACACTTTTTTTCTAAGTAGAATACAGTGGCACAATTAAGTGGCACAACAAAACAAAAAATATCATAAGATGAAATAAAATAATAAATTCTGTTATCTCGTCTCTCAGGGTATATTTCACAGTATCGATGAAGAAAATCATTCAGTTGACATTTTGCAAAAAAAAAAAAAAAAAAAAAAAAAAAAAAAAAAAAAAGACAATGACCTTGAAAATTATTCAAGGTCACCAAATTATTTCCAGAAGACGATTTTAATTTTATAGACATGGATACAATAAGCATTAACAATTTCACCGTGAACAGCTAATACACGAAACGCAGTGGCCGGCTGCAAGTCATTAGTAACATTTGATCCACATTTTCACTCTATACTGCAAGTGTACAAAACAAAAAAAAACAGTTGGATTTCTTCTATTCTATTTTGAGGGTACAAGCCGAACTTTGAACTTTTATACAGCATAAGACACACAGTTTGGTTCCTCAGATAGACGATGCACTATAAGGTTTATATGTACATATATATCACCATCTTCAACAACGATAATATTCCAAATATAAACATCACTTATTGCTCCTTCATTGCACGTCAGCCTCACAAAATTATCATTCACTCTCGACACACAGCAAAACCAGTTTGCAAGACAAACGGAGAATTTGTTTTCTTGAGGTCGCTATAATCCGATCGTGTCATCATCATAACTGCCGATTGTCAGATAAAAAAAAACAAAAAACAAAAAAAACTCTGACAATTGTGTGTAAATATTCCACAACATCACAAAGAATAATGGCGAATCTGACGACCAGTGGTTTTTGTTTGTCCCTCTATAATGACTTGGAATGTCCTTCATTAGTCAAATATCCTCTCCATAATTATGCTCGAGTAAAAGCGGTTTTTGCGATTTATTTTTTACATAACGGTGCAATTCACCACGAAAGGTCTACAACACAGGTACGCAACTTTACTGTCGCTCCGTTGGTGGTGAAATATGGCTACAGTGGTGTACCTCTTAAGGAATAGCTTTTTTTAAAAACTGTTTATCACCCATATGTTTATTCTCACTTCCAAAACTGCACAAAAGCTCAATTTTCTACGAAGAAACATGGCTTACATGGCAACATGGAATGAACAATGATTTAACGCTGACCGCCCATAAAGTGACAGGAAGTTTACAGTCACGTAACATACAAGTCCAATGTACTGACACGGAACAATCTTCTGCATTTCCTCTCATACTTTCATGATACCGTCTGTAAAAGAAAGAGAAGAAACTTTAATATCAACATAGCCTTTCACTTTATTGTACAGACAAATACATGCATATATTTCTTACAGTAAAACCTGTCCTACATGACCACTCCATTATCCAGCCCACTGAAATGTGGTCTTTCAAGACAGGTGGTCTCTCAAAAGAGATTTTATCGACATGTACAGGATTATTTGACCATGTGGTTCTCAAAATGTGGTCTCAGATGACAGGTGATTGTATATAAGAAGGGTCTATTAAGACAGATTTCACTGTACTGCATATTGCAACCATGCCATGATACAGCAGTGGAAATGTTAATGGCACTGTATAATGAAATAGCATGATATGGAATGCAACCAGATGGTCAGTTAAACAAGGTGTCCTGTTCAGAGAGGTGGACTGTTTCACAGTGAACTAAGTACTCAACGGACCAATTATACTTCTGATCTATTTTTGCATTTTTTAATAAAAACTCTTAAAATACAACCTTTAGCATGTGCCAATTTACGGCATACAGACCTTTTTCTGGGTAAAAACTTTTGTTTTTAAACTTTCATAGTTTGCACAGTTCGTAACTAAGCTGTGCAAGATGTAAAAGGTAAATACCTATTATCTAAGTGTACTACCCACCCCAACCCTCCAAAAAATAGACTCTTCTTTACCCTTTCACCCCTGAATATCTGAATGGTATGCTCTATTATATTGTTTACGACCAGTCTATTACGGTCTGTAGGGTTTACAGGGTTAATAACAATGACGTATCCTATCTAAATGCATGTATAGGGGTGAATGGATTGAAAAGAATCTACAGTTCACCAAATTCATGCACCTTAAAACAGATTTCGGACACAACATGACAACTTACGATGAAAATCTCTAGTTGATTCTTCATTTATACCACTATCCTGCCCATCCTCTTTAGTACTAAATGATTTGCTACTGAGGTTTGATGAAAGGGATTTAGGCTTATGTCCTACGGGGATAGGAAAATTTGGCTTGTTGTAAGAGGGAAGGTCGTCATCTGTAATGAGGATGAAAAAAACAGGGTCACCATTATGATGATGTAACGCAGCAGTAGTCTACAGTCAAACTTCATTATCCTGACCCCTTCCTCCGTTTCCCCCACCCCCTTATAATTTTTCAGTAAGCCTTGATGCATATAGTAATACATCAAGATTTAAAGTAGCTAATTAGTGGCGAATCAGTGTTAGCTGTCTAATGATGAAGACTCAATAATGACCAGAGAAACCATTCTGATACATGGTCTTGCATTTTACGGACCTCAGGATTATGAAGTATCACTGTAATGGGTCAGTGACCAATTCTCGCCAGCTCGCAATATTTTGCCCGATATTTTTCAATTTGTCAGATAGGTAACTTTTTCTTTTTGTCTAGCATTCAATAAGTGTCTTGTCTTGAGAACTCCAAAAAGTATTTGGAATGTTTGCCTGCACCACATCAAGTCGAGGCAGATGGCAAGAATTGGTACTAGGTGAGAATTGGTTGCTGACCAGTAGCCTTCTCATTCAAAGCAATGTGAAATGTGAGGGTATGCAGGGTTTTCCAAAAGCTGGGTAAAAACTGATCTACTGACATACTTCACTCAGAAACTTTAGTCATCAATATCTTAAAAAAGTAAATTCTGATGTTTTACGTCTATTATTGTGTTTTTAACTTTTTACCTTCTACCTAGTTTGAAATATGTTAAAACCCTGAAAATGCAGAACTTCAAGACTGTCTGCATAGTATTAGCACTTACCGTTTGGAGTGTATCTCTGTTGATACTGTTGGGACATCACATCTTTCTTTGGCCATTTTCCTACAAATATATAGAATCATGATTAAGTGCTGTTTGTCCGTTTCTTATTTTTTTTTTCTATTCATATCCAGTCAAGAATGTTTCACTTGTCAACAGAGGTAAGTGCCACTAATTTTGACCTGTCTAATGCACTCAGGTTTCCTTAATGTGTTATGCCCTTCAAAGACACCAGGACCCGGTTGCACAACACATTGTTAAATTTAACCTACAGTTAGTTAGCCCAATGGCTTTACATTGGTTAACTTCACGTTAAATTTAACCCATTGTGCAACTTCTAATTGAAGTCCTATCCGAAAAACTTCAGCATTTTCAATTTTTATGTGAGTGTATGACTATTAGAACGGTTGCAACCTTTTTTTCAAAATCTCGAGCATGACATATGCCAAGAATCAATGACACAGATTTACCGTAACTCATCACCCCCTGAAAAACAATGGACTCTTCTGTAAATCAAGGACTTAGACCAGTCCAAATGTGTCTTTAGGGTTGAATGAGTTAAAACTTCAAAAGACAGCTGATAGGATTTCTTATGTAAGTTTCATAACAACTACAAGTATTTAACTTCAGTTCATGTTTCCACTAATCCAATAAATTCTGTTTTGAAACAATATACATCGACTAATAATTTATCTACTGTATTGTCAAGGACCAGAAGCCGGCTATGGTGTGATTTCGTCTCAAATATGTACCATGACAATATTTGTTTTCCTCCTGTTTGAGAAAAATGTCCAACAACAGCTGATTGATCTCAACAAATCTCACAAAACTGTGTTCTATATAGCCGAAATCATTTAATAGCTGGCTACTGGTCCTAGCTGGTTACTGGTTCTCTACCGTTACATTTTGAATTTATAATCTGGAAACCAACCTTGATCCATTAGTTGTTGCTTTCGTTGTGACTTGGGATATGGTTTGCGGACAACTTCACTAAAATTGCTGTCTGTGCTATAGGGACTGGTTGGCCGAGGCCGACTACGTCTTTTTTGTTTTCTTACAGCTGAAAAAAATGTCAAAAACAACAATTTTGAGAAAATGATTCAAGTTCACAAAAAACATACATATTAGTACTACAAAATCATCTGGAAACAAATGATCACTTTAGAAAAAGAAGCATGAATATGAAAAGGATATGAAAAATGGTCCCCTTAAAATCCAGAACACAATAAACTCTGACAGAGAATATTCTAACATTCAAAATGGAACTGTAAATAACAGGAGGTTCACACCTTGCTTCCCTGCTGTAGGATCAGTCACAGTGGTCCCGACAACAGTCAATCCGGACATTTCCGCTGCCCGAGCTACAGCACTAGCAAAATCTGCTTCATTTAGGAATGATCCATCACTAGAACAGGCTGAACTGGAACAATTGCTGCTGTCCTCTGTATTGCATTGGTCAGTTGGACTTGCGAATGTTTCTGGGCCTGTTAAGGGAATTTATCGGACTTAATTTATGAACTAGGAATATTGTGCTGAAGCGACTACTGGTATATATATTTGGCGGATATATCTACAGACACTTATTTCATAGCAAAGCACCGATCATGTACAACAAAACTAAATATTCAATTTTCTTTTTTTTGGAATAAAATATTTTTCTAAGACAATATACAGAAACCAGTGGTACAGCTAGATATATATCTATATATAAAAAAGGCACATGCTTTATCTATTTGACAAATAGAATATTTGGAATTTATCCACTTTTAAGTGGGAAATTTTGCATGAAATTACAACCCCCCCCCCCCCCCCCCCCCCCCCCCCCCCCCCCGCCCCCCCCCCCCCCCCCCCCCCCCCCCCCCCCCCCCCCCCCCCAATAAAAAATCTCAAGAAGTCTAAGTTGAGTCTGATACAACTTTTTGATTTCTGTGCCCTGGACAGGATAAATTTCTTAAAATGGTTAATTGATTAATTTTGGTGGAAAGTTGAATTGCGAATTAATCAATTACCAATTTAACTCCTTCCCCCCTAAAGACACATTTGGACTGGCCCAAATCATTGATTTACAGAAGAGTCCATTGTTTTTCAGGGGTTGATCATGAGCTCATACCATTTGTTAAACACTGTCCAGCATATATTGTTCTATACATTGGGTATACATTTTTGCATACATGTATATATACATGGCATTCAATGACTAAGTACATATATACCACTGGAAACAGGTTACCTAACAATACCTCTTCGCAAATGTTGTACCGCTTAAATTACATGGGACCCATTTCAATTTGGTCAATAATCACTTACGTCTTAAAATCATATTTAGATGAAGAAGAGGACCATTTTTCATATATGTGAGACGATTTTATGAAAATTAACTTTAGTTTTTCAAAGCAATACTATTAAATTTAAATTCATTGGGGCATTAGCTGTGCTTTCGCCAAAAAAATCATTTCCTTTTTTTACTTCTTACTTTGATATACATTAACAAATAAGAGATATACATACGCATAAATGTTCGTATATATTTTGTGAAAATAACGTCAGATCCAGTGTCAAATATACATATGCAAATAGCAAGGTCAAATTAATCATTTGCAAACAAATAATTGCCAAACTGGGTTTCTCAAGCAATTTTCACAAACTATATAGGAATTGAAGATTTTTGTTTGAATGTGTACATCTCTTTTTTTTGCATTAATCTAATAAGTCAAAAAAAGGAAGAATTATTTTTTGAAAAACAGCTGGTGCCCCTTTAAGCTATGATTATGGCCAAATGCGTACAGCTTAGCTTTGCTATAAGTGCAATAATAGGAAGCATCAATTTCATGACAGCAGTAATGCATCAGGCGTCTGGTTCGCACAGAGAGAAGAAAAAACAAGGTGGTGACAACACAAGACACAACACACACAAACACGAATCTTTCCATCTCAAGTTGTTTTGTTTTTTTTCAATGAGCATGCATCTATTTTGATCTGGTTTTCATGCAGTTAGTCTAGTCTAAAACAAAAAGCCGCTGAAAGCTAGCATGATGTTTGTGTTAATAATATGTAAGTCAAAATCACTACCACACAACAAAGGGTAAGTTTAGAAGTAAAGAAGAATGGCAACTTTGCTCCGATGAATAACTTATTAACCTAACACAACTCTTATCCCTTCCGCCCCCAAAAGTATATTCTTTTCTATTGTTTATGACCGGTCTATCATGGTCTGTAGGGTTGACAGGGACAATCAATGCTAAATTCTGACTTAAATATTGGAAATTTGCAAAAAAATATTTTCTGTTGAAAATGTCTGAAGCTGGTTACACTTATGATTTTTTGTGCATATTACAAAATTTTTTTTCTAGATTTTTTGAATTAAAAGTTTGAAAGATACTTGAAACTAAAAATGGAAAGATCTGTTTAAAATAAAAGTTTGAAAAACATTTTCAAAATAAGAGTTTGGAAGATGATATGTCTAACCCCTTCCTCATACATTGAATGAGATAAAAAATTCAAACAAAGTATTTTCGGTTTAATAAATACGTAAGAATTTTCATTCTAATGGAAAAAAACTATGAAGAGTGACTATGAAATATATTTGCAAAATACATAAGCTGACTGGAATGTTCCAGGAGCAAAGATTTGATTTATTCATCTTTCTGAGCAAAGCAAAAATATAACAGTGTGCCAGACTTGGATACCTGATACATTACTATCTTCATCATGACCTTGACCTTCCTCAACATCGGCTGTGTCGTTTCCCGTCTCTTCTGCTTCAGTAGACTCACCAGCATAATCTTGCCCCATATCCGACACGGGGGAGTCAGCGTTCCTACGGTAACCATCTACAGCTATATTCATGGGATGCCCACTACAGCAGATTAGAAAAACACAAATTCATATTCATTTTCCAAAAAAATCATGAAATTTCAATTAATGGAAATAAATAGACTTTTATGATGACTAGTGATTCCAAAGCAGAAAGATTTAAGGACAGAAAGGTTAGAAGTCAAATCAAAAAGTGAGTACAGTCAAAATTGTCTAAAAAGGTCACTCAAGGGAACAGGCAAAAGTAGCCATTATAGACAGGTAGCTTTTACATAGATGTTTACTGGTCATTAAAAAGCTAGCCAAAGATATGTTTAAATGGCCTTTATTGGCAGATGCCCATTATACAGAGGTGGCCTTTAATGTAAATTTGACTGTAAAAAAACAAGAGACCTAAAGGGTATTACTGGTCATCAGGAAATAAGGAGCTGTAAAATGAATTTTTGTTTGATAATTTTACACTAGAATTGCTTAACACCAAATTTGAAGAACTTGTTCTTCTGTGAAATGTTAAAAAGTTGGTGTGGAACACTAATGATATAATCTAATTGAATTTTAGAAGAAGAAACGAAGTCGTTAAAACAAAATGAGAAGAGTCATAGACAGATGTTTTCATTAGCTGCTGCAGACAAATAATTACGTAAAATGACTTTACGATCATTATTATTTTGAATCATGTAAGGTATATCTCATTACAAATTTATTTTAAAAATAAATTTGATAATTTTTAAAGAAAGAGAATGAATAGTTTAAAGTCTGCTATATCAAATTATCTATATTCATCTTAAGACGATTCAACTAAAAAGTTTAAAACACTCTACTGATCTAAATGGAATAAGAATTGTTGCTATGGCAACAGACAGAATGTTTCTGTATATATCGATAACTTACCTATTATGATATAAAGAAGAATGTATGCATTCACTTGCCACACTCGGCAACGATGACTGGCAGGCTCTATCCATGCATTGCCCCATCTGTCCATGAATATTGCAATGCCCCTCGTGCCCTTGATAATTGCTGCCACATTGGCAATGTCTTGTGTTGTGAGGGACCTGCCCTCTATCATTGTCACTTATAAAGTGGTGTTCACTTTCTGGATGTTGCATTATTTTATAATTTTGTAATAATGGCAAGGAGCCTTGTTCTTGGTCACTGTAACAGGTTCGACACTTCATTTCGGCTGGGTTGCCTCTTACTACATTGGGGCACGGAACTGATCTTTGACCCCAGGTATCCTGTCCCCTAGGATAATTTCCCCAGTCTTGACTTCTTGGAGACTGGGCTCTTTGTATCACATTGAACTGATTTGGTGAGTAAACTCCGGTATCACAATATTTAGGAGAACAACAACGAACGCATCCAGTGTCCGAATAAGCGGGCATATTCCATCCGGACACAGGAGTGGCATTGTGCGGCACCGGACACGAACACGACGAGATTTTTGACATGGGCGACATGGGACTTCTATTTGACACTTCTCTGTTTAGACAGTTTATTTCTGCATATTGTTGAGAAGTTGATGAATTTCCAGATGAATGTTGAGACATGTTCATTTCACTCGGTGGTGGAGGATGCTCCGGGGGAGGGGGCAAAAATTCTGCCCAGTTAACCATGGCCTGTTTCGGCTGAGTAATTTGTTTGAGAGGTTTCTTTCCTTTCTTGAGAAGGAAGCCATTTTCATCAGTTGTATGACTTCCGCTATCACTGGTTGGACTCTGCATTGGATCATGTTCATGAGGGACACCTGAAAAGTCACGCCAATATCACATATAATAGGTCTCACAACTGATGTTTATGAAAAATAAAATATTCAGAAATGTATTGTTAAAAAAAACCTATGAAGCCACGCCTACTTAATAACTCAAAGTGTATGAGAATGTATAAGGTATCGGACAAAAAAAGGCAAAAATATATCGTGAAGCTTAACTCATCCATCCCTGAAAAACAATGGACTCTTCTGTAAATCAATGACTTAGACCAGTCCAAATTTGTCTTTAGGGTGAACAAGTTAATGATACATGTACATGTAAAAACCTTACACATCATGGATCCTAAAATCAAACGTAGTAATTTTGAAATAATTTATTGTGATAGGAAAAGTCAAACCCCTGAATTCAGAAAGCCAAATGTATGACTAAAATAAAAAGAAGATTTTGAACTAGTGAAGTACAACACTACGTTGTGTTTCCTGTTAATGGCCAAATCTTTGCATAGTTGACCACCAAAAATACTACCAAGGTACTCTAAGTGTGTATCAATCTACATCTGTAAACATCTTTCCCACCATGCACAAGTTGATCTACAACGAGCAACCTCGTCTCAATCTTCCGCATCTCACACTTTCTATCGTAAACCATACAGCCATTTTGTTGTCAACACAATCCTGGATATAACAACAGCTAGATGGAATAATGAGAGTTACACTGGTTATATATAATGTGTATAACATATGATGAGTTACGCTATAGTGACTTGAAAGCTAACATACAGGATGTAAGCCACTAGAAAGAAGCAGTGCAAGTTGCCTCGAGTGTGCATCTATAACAGAGCGAAAGATTCAAAATGCATGTTATGATTTACCTGTATTCGGTCGACTGTTGTCCGTGTTTGAATCGCCACTACATTCATGTTTACAGGAATCTCCGGATCCACTACTCTGTGTTATTGGTCGGAAGACGTGTTCCATTCCTTGTGCAGATTTTCCAGGAACATTACCAGAATTAATCAGCGACGTGGTGGCATATGGAGCCACTGGATCTTGTTTATTATAAAATGTTTTCATGTGTGGCACATTGTAAATATTTTGATTTTGCATTTCCACATCTTTACCCTCCAATAAATTCGCGAATTCCGGCGCCATTGGTGACATAGCTGTAAGAAAGAAGCAAAATTTTTCCATTAAAAAAAAAAAAAATATTCCAAGTCCAATAACCTGGCAAATACAGTGAAACCTGTATATAGTGGCCACCCAAGGGACCAGAAAATATTGACCTTTATGTGCAGGTGACCTTTATACACAGGTTCAATTTAGTTGAAGTATGCAGTCAAGGGACTTGAAAAAACTGGCCTTTATAAACAGGTAACCCTTATATAGAG
Source organism: Atrina japonica (assembly GCA_030159075.1). NCBI lineage: Eukaryota > Metazoa > Mollusca > Bivalvia > Pterioida > Pinnidae > Atrina > Atrina japonica. The sequence continues at coordinate 736,728 of BROG01000116.1, forward strand.
GTGGTCGCTATAGCAGGTTTTACTGTATTGCTAAACATTGGTCATAGTTATAAACACTCAAGATCTTGTTGATCTAAACCAGCTTACTGAATTTGGGTTAAATTTATAGAAAAAAAATACTGAAAATGGTTTTAATTTTGAAGAAAAAATCAAACATTATTTGACAAAATATTAAATTTTTTAAATAGACAGATGGATGGACCAAAAACCACATGGCTCTCGTTCCAAAATCTTTGACTGCATAAAAACACTTCACAATACAAATTCAATTTTAGCAAATTTTGATTTTTTAAATTGCATTTGGAATATTTATGCCAATGACATAATTACTATAACACTTAAAATTCATAAAAAGAGATGCTATAGATTACAGCATTCTATATTTTACAAGATGCTATTAATTTAATTATTTATGATTTTTCACTTGTAACAAATGGTGTTACAGGAAACCTCAAACTGTTTAGTACTAAATCAAGAAACCTTAGATAAATTTTGCAACTAAATAAAATTTTCAAAACTGGCACTTTCAGATTCCGCTACTGCAGATTCATCATATTTTAAAGTACAAGAACGCTGAAGTCAGAGGTCTCTCAGTAACTAATTTTTGTTTCTTTTAAAAATTCGTTTGTTTCGGTCCCTTTTGGTTTTTTTTTTTTTGGGGGGGGGGTGGGGTGGGGGTGGGGTTACAGATTCATGGTTCATTTGATGTCACATCAATCAGAATGAACAAGTTTTTCTTCTTCTTCAACAAATTAACCTTCAAAACAAACATTAGAAAGTTGAAGGAATTGTAAAATTGTAGAGGAATGGGACAATTAGATTAGAGTACATTACGTAAGCCAAAAAGCCCAAAATTGAGTCAATTTATGGCAGTTTTATTTTTATTAATATTAGGTAAAAACAGATAAAATGAAATTTTATATGACCACTGAAAACATTACACAGTATATCTAGCATCATCTGATAAATTGAACATCCCATTAACAAAAGGTTATCAAGTTCACAATTAACTTTTTTTTTTTTAACTTTTATGTAAGTGATTTCAACACGATTAACTTGGCTAAAAGATTCAATAACAGGGCGAACATTTTGTAACATAAAAACAAAAAACTGTTAAAATACTCACTGCCTCCACAATTCTGAAGGTCTTTATGGCCATAGCCATTTCTATAGAAAGTACCACAGCTATTTCTATTGCTTTCATCACACTTTTGGAAATTTGGAACTGGAAAAACGACAAAAATTGATTGTAAATAAAATTTGTAGCGAAATTAGTTCAGTAATTAAACTGCATTGCATTTTATAACTTATATATGATGTAGTCTGCATTATGTCACAAAAGTGTAATTCAACAGCCATTAATGTACTACATGCCCCTTATATCCCTGCTGTATCTAGTATGATTTCATCAGTTGTCCCTTATATCCATGATAAGGCCACTATTGCACTTGATGCCAGTTTTATCAGAGATATTTATCTATCATACTAAAGCGAGTGTCTCATTACATTAATCTCAGTTTCTATTGACCAGAAATATTCTCCAACTAAATGTACTAAAAATTTGATTTTATGTGTACGTGATCTGTTGATTTTAATTGCCATGAATTCGGTTACATTAAAATCATGTTCGCTATTGGACAAACCAATAAAATACCATCATATTTTATGCACATAGTTTTTATCAGCGGTTCAAAGAATTCAATAATTTCAGGCATAGATTTTTCTCCTGATCTTTTTCATTCAGATGTTAACGGTAAACAACAACAATTAGGCAAACTTTATATTTTTTATAAAAATATGTTGAAATATCAGAAAATATTAAAAGAAAACAACAAACTATTAGATATCCATTTTCCTTTCACAACTCCAAAGTTAGATAAGATATGCAGCATATATACACCACTGTGTGTATCCACAAATATACATACAGTGAAACCTGTATAAAGGGGCCATCTAAGGGACCAGAAAATTTTTACCTTTATGTGCAGGTGACCCTTATAAACAGGTTCAATTTAGTTGAAGTATGCAGTCAAGGGAGTTGAAAAAACTGGCCTTTATAAACAGGTAATCCTTATATAGAGGTGGCCGCTATAGCAGGTTTTACTGTACTTATAATTAAAAACTGGCCTTTATAAACAGGTAATCCTTATATAGAGGTGGCCTCTATAGCAGGTTTTACTGTATACACTGAAATAACTTTTCTGATGATATATCAGAAAATATTATTTTTAAATTTTCTTACTATGACTAGTAGTGTCTGAAATAATCTGACTATTTTCTGACAGACATTTTAAAATAATCTGACTATTTTCTGACAGTCTGAATAGTCAGCCTGAGATAAGTGGACTATTTCCTGACAATCTTTATTAAAATGACTGTTTTCTGACTAGTCAGACTAAATGATTTAACTTTTTTCTGACTGTCTGATGGGTAAGTCTGATAATCTGACAATTTTCTGACTATGTCTGACAGGTAAGATTGACAATTTAACTATTTTCTGACTATGTCTGACAGGTAAGTCTGATAATTTGACTATTTTCTGACTACATCTGACAGGTAAGTCTAATAATTTAACTATTTTCTGACTAGTCTAGTCACTTTCCACTCACCACTATACATCTCTTGCATCTTCTGTTTTTTCTTGTTTTTCCTTTTCCGACATAACCAGACCGTAAATATACACAGTGCCAACCACAGTGTCCCTCCGATTACCCCGATCAGTAAACCTATAAACCAGGTCTCCTTCATCAAACTTGCATGCTCTGGACCTGAAATGAAAATGAAATAAACATAGTCATAATTATCTTAACTCATACACCCCTAAAGACACATTTGGACCGATCTGTGTCATTGATTTTCAGAGAGTCCATTATTTTCAGGGGTAGATGGGTTAATCCATTGCTGAATTGAAAGTAGAACAGATATGTCTGCTAAGACCAACTGTCATATGATAACAGCATAAGTAGAATCAGTTATACAGTGTCTGCCAAAATCATGTTACTCATCTTGACAAAAATAAAAGACAGAACCATACTAAAAATCTAAATTAAAGGCAAAATTATGTGATACAATGTATATATATTACAATTTTAGCATAAAATTAAATTGTTTTTCTATCTATATCTATTTTAAATCTTTTAATTGTAATGCACGTTTTGTCTATAAAATAATCTTCCTTTTTTAAAAATTTCCAAGGAATTTCAAGAACAAATATCATATGCTGTTAAAAATATTCAGTATTAAGATTTTGTCACGGTTTTTGTGAACATTATTTTAGCGTAACTGTGTAATCCTTTAAATAAGACGACCGCTTTTGGGAGACTAACAGTTCTAAGAGGTCACATGTCATCCGCAGATAGCTTAGTCCCTCATGACACGTTCCCCACTTTAATTTCTGTGTTCTTAACAGTTACTATAATTTGTTACCAAATGACAGCTTCAAAAAACTGAATGAATCGAAAAAATGATCTTAATTGATCAGGAAAAATTTGGTGATAGCCTCATTGTATGTGATACAACTAATTTGCACTAAATATTATTGTAACAGCTTGGGAATAAATCATAAGGCAATTTTAATTTCGACATTCCTCGAATTTTCATTTTGTATAACGTAACAAATTTGTCACCATCAAGTTCAATGAATTATTAACAATTTCCTACTCATCTTTTTGCCCCTTTTCTATGTATGACTGATTAACCGGAGTTGCATCATCAGATGTTGAGCATAATGTCAACTTCCCGTCTTATTACACACTCCCCCCTCCCAATAATAAATGCGCAAAATGAAAAATAGAAAAATTATACAGTGCTTTTGGACAAAATTGGAGTTAACATATCTACGGAAACAGCATTTGTGAAAACTGCCAAAATTCATTAATTTCTACATAGCTAAGCACCCTGATGTTGTCTCCTGTGACTCTTCTTGTTTTACACTTGAGTGCACTGTGACAAAAGCTCGAGTTTTATTTTGAGAACAAGACAAAGGTTAATAAAGTTTCTCATTATATTCAAAGCAATTTGTGGTTTTTCAAATGAGATTTGCTTGCAGAAAATGTCCCCATCAACTTAATTGAAGCTTTTTATCAAAACTTCATCTATTTGAGTCCAGACAACAAAGTCCAAGCTATTAAAATAACGGATTTATCATGCTTACCATTGACGGCAGAAATCTTTTTGCTTTTTTATGGGAACTCTCCTGTCATTGAGGTGAATTATGTTCATTATTTGCTTAGAATTTTCGGGATCTATTTTCTTGGTACTGTCATGTTTATTTCGAGTCAACCTTCCATTTTATTTAGTTCCATCATTGCAATGACAAGATCAATAAAGTTCCGAATGTCACATGACATAATAAAACACTCGTAATTCAACACAGCCTGCGAAATGTTGATATCATGATGGCTATCACGCATTAGAAATAAGACCCCACTCCCAAAGCGAAAAATATATATGTATTTTCATCTAATTTGCTATCGAAAATTCCAAAATGAAGTGAAATGGCAATGAATTTGAAGAGATTATTGTATTTTCAAACTGTTTTTTGTGTATTATCAGATTTCCTAATATCAATGAAATGTTACTGAATTAACCAATTCTAAATTCCCAATTCTAAAGGACTAAGTCCCATTCCCAAAAGAGTTATATAGTTCTAAAATACTAAGAAATTACGGTAACTAATTCTTCTTTCTCTCTCTTATCATATTAGCGAGATTTTTATTTTTGAGTTTCAAATTTTGACTTCAATCGCATTTTCCCTTCCTTTGAAATTTTTTAACCAAGGGCCTACGTAAAGGTAAGAGTGGCATGTTGAAGAACCTGTTTGACATTTGCACAAATCTCGTCTCTTTCGTAACGATCAAAATTTGTGGTAATTCACCTGAAGTCCGTAATCTCTTTATTACTGACATTTTTTGGTGTGAGACACAAAGAATAAAGTACAAATGAAAGTAATTTAAATCAGTGTACCGGTAGCTAACTGAATTCAGACTGTCACCAATCTTTTCATTAAAATTTACATATACAAATAGAATTACAGCCAGAGCAAGCGACAAATGACAAATCAAACAGAATAATACTCCAGAGAATCTGGCCACGATAATTAAGAGCAAATAGATTATCAAAGCTTAATAACAATTCCAAACCCTCCCTTTACATGTTAATAGTAGAAGCCTATGACATCACATACTCGTGTGGTTTTGCCCTACGAGCTTTTTCATTAATTTTTTGTAATGGAGTATGTCAGTTGAATTTCCATCATTATTTTTTAGTGCGTCGAGCAAACACGGAGGGCAGTGCGAATATCAAAATTCGTAATTTACTAAAGTAGCCATAAGACAAAATCGAATTGATTGAATGTCCTCATTAATAACTCTGCCGGGATGTATCAATTGTCACATCATTTATCAGATGATTTCTGTATAAAACCCGTCACCTGGCTCCGATGTTCTTGTTTGCACAAATAATTGTCGGTAACAAATTTTGCGCAATAACGAATCACATTTATGTACATATGTTAAGTATATCACATTTGAAACATTATCTTAAAACAATTTTCATTTAACCTCCTGAATGACTTATTCTCTAGCAAACAGCAAACATATAGGGCTTGAATAACAGAGATTGCTATCAGAAATACAAACAGACTCAGCATCGAGTTCCGTCCATATTTCATCAATTTCATCGGATCGTAACTAAGATTTGGAATTTAGGAAAAAAAAAAAAAAAAAAAAAAAAAACGTTGCTGATGATACACTCTTGATCCTTTCATTCAGAAACTGACTTGCGATTACCGTGAATACATCTGTAAGCAGCTACATCTGGTGGGAAAATATTTTTTATTATTCAAGTTCCAATCTCGGAGTGACATGCAAATGATAAGATATCAGTCGTTTTTTTTTTTTAACCACATCAACCAGAAATAAACGATTTCACCTTTTAAACGATCACTCATGTGTTATGAGAATGTTTTTAGCGTGACAAGTGATTCTATTCCAAACAGCTGACGACACACAATGACATCAAATACAAGAGGAGAAATGAGACAGCTAAAATGTTTCATTATCGCAATTCTTTTGTTCGGCCAGCGACAAAATGAGCCCACGATTATCTCTGCTGATCTTTTATTGTTATCTAAATCTGCGCCATTTATCATCGTAACTTCCTTCTTTATTTGTTTCATCATCAATTCAACTATCTACCTATTTCAGGAGAACGAAAACAGCAAAAGTGGTCTCACTTGGCTTGGAATATCCCATTTACATAATTAGGTTCAGACAGGTTTCATATAACAATACGTGAATCACATGGGGGGATAGAGGTGGGATTTTCAACGGTTATCCAATTTCGCCAGACCCATCAGTCATCTTAACTGGGTTTTTTTTTCTCTAAAAGATTGAGAATGAACAGCAGGAAATGGACAACTCAGTTTAACGCAATAATCAAGTTCATCAGATGGCTAATAGCGAAGGTAATTTATCTTGGTAATGAAGATGACATTTCAAGAAATTCAAGCGGGCGATAATATTCTTTAAAGAATTTTTCTCTTCTCTTTATTATTTTGATGGCAGATAGGGTCTTCATGATAGACAATATTGATTTAAAAAAAAAAGATAATATGATATTAGATTCACATTATAGGCATTTCCCATTTTATCAATTCTGCCATCAAATAATGCAAAAATGGCCGATAATTAAATATTAAAATGAATGCAGGATCAATATAGTCATAATGTTTTGTTAATCATAGTAATTATGAAAATCATAAATAGATGAAATCTGAGATTCAGAAAAAAAAAAATTCATGTGCACAATTGGTTATGCTTGATTTTGTTTTTTGGAAGGGGTGGGGTGGTAGGGGGTGTTCAACAAATGAGTTAAAATAACATTGTAGACATCCAGTATATACAAGAGAAGGTCCCATTACATTAAAACTAACAAGACATGAAAAGCTTGTATTTTAGTTTCCGATCATAAGAATTCAACATTTTTAAAGGATGCAGATCTTGATTCCAAACATTTAGAAAATATTTTATCAGACATCTTACCTAATACAAAGGCTTTGCTCCATGTACCCGTACCAGCCTGTGTACGAGCGGCTACCTGAATGGTGTAGGTCAACTGAGGCTGTAGGTTATTTATAGTAACACTTGTTACATTGCCGGGGACTGACATACTACAGTTGTGTTTCTCATTATGACTCATACATTTGATCTGAAAAATGAAAACTTGAAAATTACTTCTTAACCGAAGATTCTACATTGACAAATTTTAAGTATTGTAATATGTGACCGGCTTTGGCTAGTGCATGACGCTCTTCAAGATTGTTTACGAAATATTTATAAAAAAAACATTTTGCGGATTTGCTGGTATAAACAATAGCCAAACATTTGTATTTTGTTTAAACAGTATTCTCATAACGAGTAAAAGAGAAACTACATCATACATTTACTATTCAACAAACAGGTCCATATGCGTGTGTGTATGTTTATATGCATGTCTGTATGCATGTGTGCGAATGTGTGTGCATGTCTGTATGCATATGTGCGAGAGTGTGTGCGTGTCTGTATGTGTGTGTGCAAGATTGTGTGTGTGTGTGTATGTCTGTGTGGGACCCTGTGTACATGTGTGTGTACTAGTGTTTGCGTACTTACATCATAAGCTTTGATATGTCTGACAGAAGCAAAATTAGATGGTGGCAGCCATTGTATAAAAATACTGGTGTCGCTGTTCTTGTGTGTAACTATGTCACTAGGTGGCGATAATTTCCCCGTCCTTGGTGGTGATGTGGAAAGCTGACCTAAAGGCTGAACTTTAAATGGCTGACTGCAGGAGGTACTAATGTTTCCACTTAAAGCTTTTATGCAAATGCTGTACCTAAAAATAGAAACATTCAAGTAGAATAAGAAACCTGATGTGTGGATTATATGGTTTTTAGATATACTGCAAAAAAAACAACAAAAAAACATAATAATAATCAAATGTCATACTTGTTTTTAACCATACATGTACAAAACAAATTGTCCTAAATATTGCTACAGATTTTTTTTCGTAAAATAACACCCCCCCCCCCCACACACAAATTCTAAATATTTCATTTCATTCCCATTCATTTTTTGCCGGTCTTTGCATTTTCTTTATAATCTTGTATACACACATACACCTAAGAATTACATGTATTTTAATTATCCAAGATTAATATATATTGCTTTTTTTATTATAATAAACCCATTAAAATACATACAAAACAGGCAAATTACAACAAAAACAAATATTTTGGGGGTAATTAAAAAACACTACAAGACTTCTTACCATAAAGAACTTTTCAATTTTCTGATAACAGTTGAGATTTGATCTCTACTGACAGTTTTGGTATTTTTTCTCCCCATACGGCTGGTTTTCAAATCCAAAATTTCGGTGTACTCTATTTCAAATCTGTCAATTAATGCCATCTCTTTGTGTACCTGTCATAAACAAGGAAAAAATGTACATTATTACATAATCAGAACATTATAGACAAGAGATAAAAGCTGAAAATGATCATTGGACAAGTTAATCGCTTCCCAGTGGGTACAGCTCAATCCCGTTAGCTTCTCGCTCTTTCACACAGTGTCTGCCCCATCAGACAGTATCATCGATATCGACAACGTATTTCACATAGATAAAACCCTGTAATAATAATAATCTATTTCTCAAACAAATATAAGTATGGGGGCATGCTGTCAGTTGATGATTTGAGCTGCCATTTTTGTGGTTAATTTTGACATTGACAACATGAAACTGAACAGTGTTAATTCCGCTTGCTGGCGCATTGACTCGGAAATATGCCCTAAGTACGAATTTAATGGACCCCTCCATCAAACTTTGCATAATAAAAGTCTCGTAAAGTTGCATGTATAATGTCAATGGCGGTGTCTGCATTTTCTGACACCTTTAAAAACTTTTCATCACTCAAGCAAAATACAAAAATAATACTTCCAATTCAAATGAAAAAAAGGCAGAAAATACATTGAAATGTTGATTGACAATTTAATATGTTTAATACAGCCACAATTATACCGGTAGTTCACAAGTATATCAATGCCAATTTTTTTTATCATTTCACTTAAACTAATCTCAAATTCACACCATTCCACTATCCAATCCTATTCTAACACAAATTATTTCAGATCAATTTAATTTCAAAAGTTTTATAGGTTTATTCAAACATAAATCTTTTTTCCGAAGTTTTCGACAGTACCCTAAATGTACTTAATTTTAAATGTTAATTTCCAAACTATTTACTTACGGTTTCCATATCAAAAAAATAAAATTTTTATCTAAAAAATTTCTAGTCTATTCAAACATTAATTTAATTTTTCAAAATTGTACATGATCATTACATGAAATTTACGTGTTTATTTTCAAAATATGTTTACTACATACAAATGGATGTGTGAGTTCAAACAGTAATGTTTTGGATAAAGTTTTAAATTAGGTTTGCTTATTACTTCGTAATTCACTAAATCTCTTACAAATTACTTGAAGTGATCCTGTACTACGATTTCGTTCATTTTTATTGCCGTTTTAATCTTAAAAATATAGATACTAATCAATATTACAAGCTCTTGGCAATGTGTGTACATGTACGAAAAGTTGCTGTGCATCGCTTCTCTCTGATAAAAGAATACCATGGAACCTGATCAACAGACCACCTCACATAGGAGACCACCTCACATTTCAAATCACAAGTTTTGCATCTCTCGCTAAATATCTAATAAATACAAAACCTCACATAAGAGACCACCTCACTAATCAGACCACTGTGAGTAAGTCAGGTCTTAATAGCCAGGTTCTACTGCGATTTTGATAATGTGTGACTATAGTAATTTATTTGTAAACCTACCTTCCATGTGACTTTGACTGCCGATGGTAAAGGCTCCACAGCTTTCAGCTCCACAACCATGCCACGTAAACGTCGCTTGACATCTCCGCCTGGTTTTGAGAATCTCTTACTCTCTGCAAAACAAAATAATCGTATTTACAAAGTGCACATATCATATTTTGTACAGCATCATATCACAAAGTAATCATTTAATGCTCTCTTTAATCAAATGTATGCCAAATTTATCAATATTGATATACACGTGTACATTGTATTTACCATATTTTCCCCGAGGAACTATTAAGATACTTACGTTGTGTTCTGACGGGCTCGGAGAGCTCACTTGGCACACTGGTTCCATGAGAATTTTTGGCTCGTACGAGGAAGACATATATGGTGTCAGGTTGAAGGTTTGGAATGGTGTATGGACTCTTTTGTACAGAATCGGAAGCTACTAACCACCCCTTAAACAAACATAAAAAAAAAGAAATATAATATTTCCTTAAAAACAGAATATATACATATTAATGAGTTACCCTTTTTATCATTAAAAGTATGGAGAAAGTTTATCAAAAGAATTTATAGTCATACATTCATGATATTACAACGATTTGATTTATATCACAGTCAGTCATGTGATTTTCATCGCCACAGATTCAAATTTTAGGTGAAAATACTCACAAATTGTTACAAGAACTGTAGGGGTTTCTAAAATCAAGGGGTCCACAAGGGAGTTTACATCTTTCAAGAGAAAATATGCATTAGTTAAATAACATGTAGTAAATGCAGCCATCTTTACTATTTCCGGTATATAACTATGAATTCTTGAAATGTCACGTCTTTGTGATGCTTACCACAATGATAAGTGCCAAGAATTTTGTTTACCTCACATTAGCGAGAACATACATCTATAATTTTTTTTCTATGTTACAGAATCAATAAAGATAAAAAATATTTTGTTACCTATTATATCTATATGCATATATGTATATATACAAATATCAAAAACAAATCTAGCATAGTCTGAGAGAAGACAGAAAACAGAAACAAGTTATACAGGTAAGGATACTGGGAGTAGATGTATTTTAACATATTTGATGGAAAACACATGACAACAGAGGTGTAATTATTTAAATTGAAATCTACAGCCATTTACCCCAAATTTGCTGAATATTATTTTTGTGTATTTAAATTTTCCTAGCATAAAAGGGCGCAAAAAAATCACGAATGTAGAATGGCAAATGTCAGTACATAGAATGGCTATGATATCTTGTCTAAAGGGGATTATATAACAATTTTATTGTGAATACAAAGTGATAAAATTGATGTGATGGGTATGAATAAAATGTCATCTACAATGATGAACAAAATCTAGTATGAAACTCGATTCAAGAGGAGAGAGATGCGCATCAGATGAATGTTTATAACTGAGACAAAATACTAGTGATAAAAGGAGTTGTGAAGTACACAAGGGGGCAATATAAAAAGACTTGTGAAGTACACAAGGGGTAATAAAGAGATTTGTAAAGTACACAAGGGGCAATCTAAGTGGAGTTGTGAAGTACACGAGGGGCCCTATGGAAATGTCCTACCTCTGATGTTTCATAGCTGAAATATTCCAAGATGAATGCAAAAACAGGAGAGTCACCATCTTTGATGTTTGGTTGCCATGACAACTGAACTGAAGTGTCTGACACATCTGTTACAACAGGTTTGGAAGGGGCTCCTGGGAAAGTTTTGACATCTGGGGTTCTGACAAATGGTATGGATTGAGAAGGAGCTGTAAATCACAAGAAAAAAAAATTACCCATTAATGTAAAAACAATGCAATAAACAAGTAAATGTTCATTGGTGAATTATCACAGTAGCAAAAGGTTCACACTTTAATGTTGATTCAAGTCAAGAGAAAATATTAAGTGCAGAAACCCTCTTCCAACATAGCTTTTCTATTTTACACCCTAATATCAGAATGATCATAGACATAGCTTTTCTATTTTACACCCTCACTTGAGAATGATCATAGATATAGCTTTTGTTTTACACCCTCACTTCAGAATGATCATAGATATAGCTTTTCTGTTTTACACCCTCACTTCAGAATGATCATAGATATAGCTTTTCTGTTTTACACCCTCACTTCAAAATGATCACAGACATTGCTTTTCTCTTTTTCACCCTCACTTCAGAATAATCATAGACATAACTTCTCTATTTTACACCCTTACATATAATTATAATCATAGACAATTGGTGAAAACAGAAGACTATTTTTACATAGAAAGTTGATTTTTAGAACTCACTTATAACAAGGAGGGTGGCAGATCTGGAAGTCTCTCCAGTTTCACTGGAAGCTTTGCAGGTGAATGTGCCACTGTCTGATTCCTGTAAATCTGTTTGGAGGAGAATGATAAAATATCATACTTATTTTTCACAGTTCAAATCTATTAGAATTTTTGATTGGATTATATGTATTAATGATACAGTCAAAATCAGATAATTATAATGCAGCAACTGATCTAACATCCGATATTTCAACGAATCAAGAAAAAAAATATTTTGCTATCAATATCATCATATGACAAGAATATTGTAAAAAACTGCTAAAAATGTTCAACTTCCGATAAATGTATTCACGGTAAAACAGTGCTGGAAAGTTTCTCCTAACGATGACACTAAATCAGGGAAACTTAGGAAAGACAAACCTGATATCTGCAGAGTTCCGGAGCTCAGCTGCAATATTCTGGGATCTATAGGGATGGAATTTCCATTCTTGTACCAGCGTACAATGGGTTCTGGATCTCCGACAGCCTCACAGGCAAGGAAACCCACATCTTTGGTAGGTAGCGTCTGATTTTGTGGCCCAATGCGTATGATTGGTGGAGGTCGAGGGTCGTTTTCTGGAATATCAGTATCGAGGTCAGCTGGAAAAATGTTAAATACGATGCAAGGGATTGGTGAAGGTCAAGGTCAGAGTGAAGCATTACAAACATGCATAACAAAATCTCAAGCAAATCGGAAAACTAATGTAAAAGACGGCTAAATAACTGGTATATTATCTAAATAATTAGTTGAGTAAGGTGAGCTGACCAATCAAATGCAGTTAGATGTATTTCCTGGTGTTAGTATGGATTTGAACTAAAGATGCAAGATATCTGCGACTGTGTTGTACTTCTGATACAGGTTTGAAATTCTGGTTCTACGGACTTATGTATATGGGGGGGTCGAAACTGGCATCTCTATCACACTAGTCAGCTAGACTAGTTGAAATAAATTTGACTAGTCCTATGGCAAATCCACTAGCCCCATGGTGGAACGACGAATTACCAATTTGGCAAGTATTTACTGAATCAATGCCACAGTTACCTAAGTTGTCTATTTTTGTGTTTTTATATTCTCATGAGTCAAAGCAACTAGATTATTTTAATGGGAGTTGAGAAAAATAATTAAGGGGCTGATTAGGTAAAACTGGTCTTGAATGTACATTTTACACTTTCAGTACTATAAATGTTCATATTGTTATGTTTATACAGACTTTCTACTAGTCAACCAGACTAGCTGAAGCACTACCTTGACTAGTCCGCTGCGAAAGTTAGTAGTCTCGGACTGGTGGACTACTGCTAATTTTGAGCCCTGGTATATATTACAGATATATTTCGTGTATACCTTTACTGAGTTTATTGTTTAATGCCATATCTAACAATTTTTTCTCTGTGGCATTTAATTCTTAATGTTGGAGGAGAAATCCAGGGAGAACACCGCTAGCATGCAGAAAGTGAACTGAAAAACTTTTCACGATAATCCGCAATGGTTCCAGAGGGGTATGAACTTTTGACCTTGCCGACAAATGATGAGAGATATCATGCTTCAAACTTCGGTGTTCTAAACACTAAACTAACACAGGGCCTTTTGGGTGTAAATGTAACCAATGATGTTATTCATTCTGCACACCTGACATACATTTCAGGTGTAAATGTGAACAGGTGTAATTATAGACAGGTGTAATTGTAAACAACATTGTTAAAGGTATTTGTTGTATAATCTGCACACCTGACATATATTTCAGGTGTAAATTGTAAACAGGTGTAACTGTAAACAATATCGTTAAAGGTATTTGGTGAATATGAATCACAATGCAGGTAAGAACTACAGCATCTAAAACTAATGATAAAAACTAAGTATTATACAAATGCAGGTAAAAAAGTGGTAATATTAGGTTATAAAGTTTCCATGACAACAAGTATATAGCTAAATAACACAGGTACAATATGTGAGCTAGGTACAAAGGTTTCTATGAGTACAGGTGAGTATATACTAAAATTAGTACTAACACAGGTACATTGTACAATAAGTGTGAACTATAGGTGCAAAACATTCTATAACCATGTATATAAAATGAATGTGTCAATCCAGGAAAAATCTGAATTGGAGTATGCCTATGAACTTGGAACAAATAAAAAGAGGTTAATAAAGATATATAAGCAATATTCACAGCTGGTAAAGTTTGGAATTTTTTTTTTCGTCATTATAACTTAACATTACAATGTGCTGTTAATTTGATTGATTGGAAAAATGATGTTCGTTTCATTTCTTTCAAAATACTGTACAGCACGGCTAAATATATTGCAATAACAGACAAACAACATGTCTGCCTACCTCGGACTTCAAGAATGGCTGTCGCCTTTGCGGATCCCAAGCCACTGAGAGCTTCACACTCGTACTCCCCGGCATCAGCCAGCTGCACACGATCGATGCGGAATGTTCCATCTGACGCTACCGAGTACCGTCCCTCGGCAAAGTTACGAAACATTAGAGTCTGAAATGACATATACCATTTCTGATTTTACCATCGAATTTGATATTTGTTTATTAGCAAATTTTGCCTCATTGTTTTCTAATTACAAACAAGAAACCCATTACTTTCACTCTTGACTTATGCACAATCGTAATCAAACAATATGGCATGTAGATTTATTCAAGATAAAAAGTACAATTCATAAGATGAAAGCATAACTTTTTGTTTGTTTGTATGCAAACAGCTTCCTGCTTTAACTAAAACTGCAGTAAAACAGCCACTCTTTATTTGCTCTATTGATCTGGAAGCTTTGCCATTTCAGGAAAGTTTATCTGAAATATGGGACAGAATTTACAACACGGAGCTGCCAAAATATTTTGGAAATCTATGGATTTCTGCAAAACTCCGAAAGAACTGAATCATCCAATGGAGGAATCTTATTTAGTGATAGAAAGTTGTTTCCATAAATCAAAACTCAACTTTGCTCTGATTAACGCATTCATCATAAAATAATCTTCTTTGTCATCAGTTTTTCCCGGAAAAATGTGTTCATCAAGACGCAGCACAGATATGTCGGCAAAAGAATCAACAGATATAGGGAGCAGTAATTTGTCTACAAGCCCTGGGATTAAAAATGATCGCTAATGTGTCTTTAAATAAACAAAATCATCACACTGCTACAATATCCCAATATTCCGCTATCAGATTCAATTATCTCTCGATATTGATTTATTCCGAAGTCTAGTATGACTTTCTACATAGACTTCTGTAATAAATGTGCGCTTTGTACTCAATACAAAATAACATCTTTTCAGAAAAATGCTTTAGAAAGCAGGGTAGCTCATTTTTTATTATGAGTAATGAGAAATTCATTGAGATGAGGGTTAAATCGATAACACTGTTTTTCCTGAAATGGCACAATTTTTATTTAACACTCTTATTGTCAGGGACGGAAATTATTTTTTTGTTGATGATAAATCCCAAATATTATGATTTGAGTGGCGAGGCATCAGGGTTCAAGTTGCTGGGTTCAGTAAGAGAGAAAAATAAATTAATTGCAGACTTCATCAGTCACAACCATGACACAGCATCGAAAATTAACGAGGCAGAAGTCAAAGCATGCATTTCTTTATCTTTAATGATTGCATTTTGGTCATCAGAGTGAGTTTATATTAAAAAAAAAAACAAAAAAAAACAAACAAAAAAACAAATATGATAAAAATCTTTGATCAGTCATTTGCAAGTTAGATAAAAAATAAAGTGTTTCAAGAAATATATCAGATGGTCGGAGAGGAAGAAAAAAATTTGGTTACTTTTTCTCCGGAGGGTTTTCTTGCATGTTTGCTCCACATAATTGTTGGAGGCGGGATACCAGCTGTAACACACTGCAGGGTTGCAGTCCGTCCAACTCCCACCACTTTATCCATTGGTTTCACCACGAAATATGGTAAATCTGAAATCGACAAAATTATATCATCATAATTATCAATGTTTTCAGTATACTCGGAGAGAGGTAATCAATGAGCGAGAGATTATATATGAGGGTGGGAAGAAAGTGAGATAGTGAGAATAAAATGAGGGGAGAGACACACACTATAAATGAGGAAGGGGCAGAGAGAGAGAGAGAGAGAGAGAGAGAGAGAGAGAGAGAGAGAGAGAGAGAGAGATAGAGAGAGAGAGAGAGAGGGAGAGAGAGAGTATATAAGGGAGGGAAAGAACACAGAAAGAGAGAGAAATTGAGTGACGTTATAAATGAGGATGGGGAAAGAGATACATGTACTATAAATGAGGGATAGAGAGAGGGAAGAAAGAGAAAGACTATGAATGATGGAGAGAGGAGGTGAAAAAGAGAGATAGAGAGAGATAAAAAAACGAAAAATTTAGAAATGATTTTGTTTATGTGTTATCAAGCATCACTTGTTTATTTTTCATTCTCAGTACCGACATCAGGACATCAGGAAATTATCGACTGGCAAGGATACAATTTTCTAGCCTTCCTCTAAACAGATAAAACAACATGAAAAAGACTACAAACCAACCGATATTTTTAAGTACTGTAACACCTTGTGTTAATTGCAGGACTTGGAAAGCTTACAGAACGTTCTCAAATGATGTATGAAATGAACATCCTAAGAATCGTACATGTCAAAGACAATAACAAATGTTGGGATTATCACCTTCTTCAGGTAACTGTATCTGCGGTTCATAACATGATGTAAACACAACCTGTATCGATGGTGGCGATACGGTAAATTGCATTTAGTTTGACTTGAGTCGGTGATTAAAATACTTCTAAGTGAAAGCAGAGGAAAACTGGTACTTTTGAAGGTTATGAGTAGAGAGGGATAAAGATTTCAAGTACATATACTATTCCTTCAAAATCAACAAATTTTTGGTATGCAACCTTACTTACTAGTTAAGTTCTACAATTTAAAAATTTTATTTTTTTACAGTATTCTATTTTCTAGCCTTACTCTTGTACTAGTCATAGTTTCATACTTAATTTTTAAGGCAGCCAAATGTTCTTGCGACTTTTACACGGCAAGTTCTCACCATCGGATTTTGAATACGAAATCAGTTTGATCTCTTCAGACTGATACCTAATTCTTGTTCTGATCTGAACATACAAACATTTCCGAGTCTGGTACTGACAAAATATTTATGAAGTAAAACATATCATAGTTCTAGATTCTGGAGTAAATTCTATGTAGATAACTTTGTATTTATTTCTTCTATTATTTCAACTGATTTTTACGTTGATTGGCATGAGTAAGTGATGATTGCCAGGATGTTATCTCCGGATAGATTTTTTTCTTAACAAATGTCAAACAGTCTGTAATAGATGTTTTGTATCCAGGAATAAAGATGAAAAAAAAGGGAAAAGAAAAACGTAAGGACAAAACAGTCTTAATTGTCTCTCATTGCACACTTGCTTGACTTGGACTAATTAACCAATCAGATTTCAAGATGAGTTGAAGCTGAGTAAAATTCTCGGATTTGGGTAATGCAGTGGAACCTGGTTTGCTGTTTTGAGAGGTCACCTGTCTTGGGAGACCACATTTCAGTGGCAGAAAGGATGGTTATCAAGACAGATCCCACTGTACTCCAGTTTTATGCAAGTGGGACCAAGTCTATGCCTATCTGTGTTACCCCTGACCCAGCGATCACAAAATTTTATCATATGTTACTGCCTATCTGTGTAACCCCTGACAAAGTGATCACAAAATTTTATCATATGTTACTGCCTATCTGTGTAACCCCTAACACAGCGATCACAAAATTTTATCATATGTTACTGCCTATCTGTGTAACCCCTAACACAGCGATCACAAAATTTTATCATATGTTACTGCCTATCTGTGTATCGCGATCACCAATGTGTATATGTTTTACCCTGACCCTAACACAGCGATCACAAAATTTTATAATATGTTACTGCCTATCTGTGTAAGCCCTGACAAAGTGATCACAAAATTTTATCATATGTTACTGCCTATCTGTGTAACCCCTAACACAGCGATCACAAAATTTTATCATATGTTACTGCCTATCTGTGTAACCCCTAACCCAGCAATCACAAAATTTTATCATACGTTACCCTTAACTCATTCATCCCTAAAGATACATTTGGACTCACCCAAGTCACCATTCACCCCTAAAGATACATTTGGACTCACCCAAGTCACTGATTTATAGAAGAGTTCACACTTTCTCAGGGGAGGATGAGTTAATCTACAGATGCCACATACAAAATTTAAAAAAGAACTGACTAGGCAGTTTTTATTATGATATTCAGATTCTTCTAAAGACAACCCCAAAGGGAATGGCGGGGGGGTGGGGGTTGGGGGAGGAGGGGGTTGAGGTGGGGGGGGAGAGTCTATAACAGATCATAATAGGACAAACAAAGAACTCGGTGAACTTAACATATACAGGGAAGATAAATCACAGATGTCTGATAAAGAAATGGGAATTAATTGCCAATTATAACATATCTTGATTAAATATCTTTTAATTCTCAAATACCATTAAAACAGCACAAAGTGCACTTCAAATACCATGCTAAATGTTTCTGTCAAAATTAACTCGCAATAAAATACTTGAATTTAGCAATTTTGAACAACTTCTTGTAAATGAATTTTATAAATCTATTTCAACTTGCCCAAGGTTAACCACACAAACTTCCAACCAGGAAAGGAATTCTGAGTTTACGAATGTTTAAGTCGAAAATGTGGAGTATGTATGTTATCAATGGTGATCTATGCATCCTATCGCCATCAAAGTGGCTTAGTGATTCTTAAGAAATCATATTTTTTGTGGTTATCAATTTCATCAATAGCATTATAGCTCAGTTGGTTCACAGATGGATAAGCAATCGACACTGTGCCAAGGCATATATTTACATGATCCCTGGGATTAGATAAGTTAAAATAGAACAAATGATCTGTTTATGTCTGTGTGTGTGTGTGTGAGAGAGAGGGAGGGAATAGAACAAACGATCTGTTTATGTCTGTGTGTGTGTGAGAGAGAGAGAGAGAGGGGGAAAATAAGACCTAGACTATGAAGGCATGGATATGTGTGTATAAGAGAGAACTTACCTATTTGTGCAAGAGATTAACAAAGAGAGAATATGGTGTGTGTGTATATGTGTGTGTGTATAAGGGGGACTTACCTATTTGTGTAAGAGATTAACAAAGAAAGAATATGATGTGTGTGTATGTATGTGTGTGTAAAAGAGAGAACTTACCTATTTGTGTAAGAGATTAACAAAGAGAGAGTATGGTGTGTGTGTGTGTGTATGTATGTGTGTATAAGAGAGAACTTACCTACCGGTATTTTTTTAAGAGATTAACAAAGACAGAATATGGTGTGTGTGTGTGTGTGTGTATGTGTGTATAAGAGAGAACTTACCTATTTGTGTAAGAGATTAACAAAGAGAGAATATGGTGTGTGTGTATGTATATATATATATATATGTGTGTGTATAAGAGAGAACTTACCTATTTGTGTAAGAGATTAACAAAGAGAGAATATGGTGTATGTGTGTGTGTATGTGTGTGTATAAGAGAGAACCTACCTATTTGTGTAAGAGATTAACAAAGAGAGAATATGGTGTGTGTGTGTGTGTGTGTCAGATGTAGTGTTTGAATATCTATCAGAGGCAGCAATAAAAAGAGAAAGTATGGTGTGTTTGATAGAGTATTTGAGTATGAGAGAGAGAGAGAGAGAGAGAGAGAGAAAGAGAGAGAGAGAGAGAATATGTATGTACATGTATGTGTGTGTTCCAGCTTGAAATGCAATGTTGTGAAAACAAATTCAGTAAAATTTTCAAGGACACAAAATCCCACATTTATGTGGAAATGCATTTATCTGACAGATACATACGACTATGCTACATCAGTACCAGACCTTTCCTAAGCTTCAGCAACCTCCTATTGCCTAATGCAAGTGTTAATACCCATTAGGCATACAGGCTATGGTGATAGGTTTTCTCTCTTGAGCAGCCATGAAATCATCGGTGACATTTCAAATAATTCACTTGCCAATTATATCCAGAAAATTGTCTCATTTTATTTAAAAAGTAGTTGAATTAACTTGAGTGACAAACACACTGAACAATCAAATTGAAAGATTATCTGTCCGATAGGAATGACAACGAAATTTTGTCTCGCATCAATTTTCACAGATGACATACCGGTCCATCATGTAATCATTTTGCCGTTGTGAAGTTTTTGTTTCTTAGAGAAACCATCTTTCTAAGGAGATAAAAAACAAAACAAAAAAAAAAACAGTTAATTTTTACTTACACTGCACAATGAGTCTTGCTACCGCTTCGGCAGACCCAACACCATTTTTGGCAACACATATGTAAACACCTGCGTCACCGGCCTCCACTTTTTCGATTCTTAGTGTATGATCTCGTAACATTCTCATTCTTCCAAACTTGATGTATCCACCCTCTTTTTTCCACTGAACATGCAATGGCTGGTCCCCGACCACATCACATGGGAATTCTATTGTTTTCCCTTCTCTTGTAGTAATATCAACAGGAAATTTTCTAAAACTTGGTTTTTCTGTAAAAAACGAAAAAAAAAAAAAAAAAATTTATATCATGTAATATATTATTTCATGCTAGTTCATACGACAAATTAGTTCTCTTTTTTCTTGTCGTCACGCTTTGGTGTAATTACGTCAGGTGACATAATAATTAAACGAACACTTAATCGTCGTAAAAAAAAGTTTATTGCACTAATAAGTAATATTTTCTGATCATGTGAAATAACATTTATTTATGATGTAATACAGGGATCATTGATTCTGCAATTATCCAATTTAATCATTGACTATTTTTTTTCAAGATTGACTTGCAATAATTCTTATTGGCTAATTTTCTAGCCAATACTTTTTGGTCATATTTAGTGCATGTTTTGTGTATGTTATACTGTTATTCATCAAGAATAAAATATGGAATGGCCATGGATGACTGACCACAGCAAGAGAAAAAAGGCAACCTTGAATGGTATGATAACTGCAAAATTGTTCCCTAAAATTATCGTGATCAGGAAAACCACCAGACATGCAAATAGTGTGCCACATGTATATATATAGCTTTGCACTTCTCCACCATCTTGTGTAAAGCTATGAACAACAAATACAACACCTGAGTTTGCCAATCAAAATTTCAATTTTCTAAAATAAATCATGGTTGGCTAATATTTAGGCTCACAGTTCTGCTGGTCAATTCGAGTCCTGTATTATGAAACTGCAAACCAATTACGGTACAAACTTGAAGGTCACAGGAAATTTGTTTTTTGAAGATTTCAACTTACCAAGCACTCTCAAAGTAGCGGCTTTACTCTCTTTTTCTCCGGCCAGATTTGTTGCGAGACATTTATACTCTCCAGCATCAGACACCATCACTTGAGAAATGACTAGTGCTCCGGAATCCTGGATCTGTACACGTTCATTCGGCTGAATCAGTTCTCCACCTTTTCGCCACAAAATCTTGGGTTCTGGCTCTCCTCGTGGAGGATGACAGTTGAACGTTGCCGTATCACCGATAGCAACTCCAGTATCTTTTGGAGATTCTTGAAACTCATTTCGCAAAACTGAAAAAATTTAAAGTAATCAAAGATTACAAAGCTCACACTTCACACCAGCATGTTTTACTTCCCTACAATCAACTTAATCTCATACAATCTTTTTAAAAACACCATTGAATATATACGAAGTCCAAAACTGGGGCATTTTTGCAAAAAGAATAATTTTTTTTTTACTTAATCCTGCATCTGAAGCATGGCATCATGTGCTTAGATTCATAAATGGTATATACAGACGTATACGCCATACAAGTTTTGTTGATGTATGAGCGGTAGAAGCCGGTAAACCTGACCTCAAACAATCTTCTCAACTCATCAACCCCTGAAAAACAATGGACTTTTCTGTAAATCAATGACTTAGACCATTCCAAATGCATCTTTAGGGGTAAATGGGTTATTTGGCTGCAAATGCCAGGGTTAAAGCATAAGATCATCTGAACTTGATAGAGTTGAGGTAAAAAGGCTGAAGACTTTACACGGATTTCCCACTGAAATAAGACCACATTCCCAATGCAAAAACGATGGGATTTTCCCCCAAAACTGCAGTTCAAATTTCCCATTAGCAGTCAAATGACAATGACTTTGAAGAGATTCTTGTATTTTCCAAGAGTTTTGTGTATTTCTAGCTTTCCCAATTTTGATAAAAATTCCCAATTCAAAAGGCCCAGGCCCCATTCCCAAAGAGTGTGGAAAAGTCCTGCTTTATATCATACATATTGCTATGCAACAGATTGATTTATCCCATATTTCTAGTTTTCAAGGGTATGTTTTGTTTTTAAGCGCTTTTCAAGGACACACTCCTTATTCAAGCATATCTCAAGGTCTGTAGGAACAATCAATAACACTCCACACTAGAGAGTCAAAAGTAAGTGTTCCTAAAAATAAACAAAAAACCTTAACCCTTTCACCTCCAGTATATCCATGGTATGATCCTTTCTGTTTTACTGGTTTAGTCTATAAAGATCTACGGGTTTTCTAGAGTCAAACTACACTAGAATCATTGATAAATGCCTTTTAACAGTCAAACTTGCATTAAAAGCCACCTCTGTATGTATAGCCCACCTCTCTAAAATCGCTACTTGTAAGACAAGTTTGACTGCATCTCGCATTTATAAAATGTCAATAGTTTAATAAAAACAACACAGGATATTCATTAATCAACCATTGCCATCGCCTCCTGTGCTTTAATTACGGAGCAAGAAGTCAGTCAATATTAAAAAAGAAAAAAAAGAACAAGGATACTGGAATAAGTCAAGATGTCAATATCGCAAAAATAATACTAGATTAAGTAACACTCTGTACTGTGAATTAATCAGTGAATATCTACATAGGCTGTACTTTAATCAATGAAAAATACCCTAAATGCACTTTAATCAAAAAGTAAAGGACATTGCAGTGTTAACATCAATATTGTATTTAATATGCGATGGCGATGGCTGCAGAACTGGCGATCTTTATAAACAATTGATCTAACGACATTCTGTGCTTCTGTTTAGATAGAGAATGCGTGTGGCAATTCTACACGACTTCAAGAGCAGCAGTGCTCAAATTACAACAGCAAAATGTGAAATTTGCTTTAATAGACTTGGGTGTCTATTTTCTAATCTAACAGGTCTCTGTACAAATCATCAGTACCACCATTTTGAATGCGGAAACTAATTGAAATTGATGCCAAGCTGAATGCATGCAATGCAATTAACTAATAAAGCGAACACCGATCCCTACATGTTGTTGCATTGCATGTGTTAAAATGTAATTGAGAAATAAACTCACCAGCAATTTTGAGTGTTGCATTTTGGGATATTGCACTGCCATGGATGTTAGTGGCATTGCAATAATAAACTCCTACATCTGGTTTTTCTTTTTTCGTATGAATGACTCGTAGAAAAAACAATTGTCCATCTTGAATGATCATTCGATGGGATCTGGGATCGCTTGGGTAGGTTGTCACGATCACGCCATTCCGATACCATGTTATGACTGGTTTAGGATTGCCCTTGGCTTTGCAGTTCAAGGTCGCGGGTTCATCTTTTGCTAAGTAACCATCTTCGGGATTTTCAACAATTACAGGATTTGAGTCTCGATTTGGATTACCAGGGGCAGCACCTGAAAAGATAAATGAAAACATCATGTAGACACTACACGACAACATTACCAAAATAACAAGTACCGTCAAACTTGTCTACAAAGGCAACTCAAGGGACCAGACAAAAGTAACCGTTATAGACAGGCGGCCTTTATAAAGAAGTTCATTCATTATAAACAAGTTAATGAAGGTTATGTTTTAATGACCTTTATAAGCAGGTGCCTTTATACAGAGGTTGCCTGCATAGAGAGTCATCTAGGTTTTTTTTTTTCAAGAAATTTTAACCTCTTTTTGGTAGAAGAATCCCTGATGGTAGGACAGTTTATTTTCAGAAAGGGTGGTCTCTTAAGGCAGGTTACAATGTACACAGAACCTCACTATTAAGACCACCTAGTATCTGACTGACTCAAAGTGGTGGGATTGGCGAGGTGATCTTTTAAGGCAGGTTACAATTTAGAGTTGAACCTCACTATTAAGTTCACCTATCTTACTAACTCAAAGTGGTCTGATTGGTGAGGTGGTCTCTTAAGGCAGGTTCCAATATACAGCGGAACCTCACTATTAAGACCACCTATCAATGTGGTCGGATTGTTAGGGTGGTATCTTAAGGCAGGTTCTAATGAATTACTTTTTGACAAACTCAGCATTTATAGATATCAAATAATCCACAGAAATACCAAGACAAATGTTACTTGCATGCAATAGATCTTATTTTTGATTTTTGTTTTTTTGGTTTTTTTTAGACAAGTTCCATTAAAAATTCTCATATTGGAAAGGATATGTTCTATTAACTACTAAATTACAGGAATAAAAGCCTGGTGTGGGATTGTTTATGTGTGTTTTGCATGAAATTGAGGTCGAAATCACAGCAGGTTTGTGTACTAACCTGATTACAGTCAACAAGATATAGATCTGATCTGTTTACATGTCAATTACACTGGACACTAATTGGATTACACCATTTCAGCAGGTGCTTTCTGTATCAATAATTCTCCTGTGATTTCTTTTCACATTTTGACACTCTGACAAGGTACTTCTTCAAACCTTTTGTCCCTAAAGTATCTAAATGATATGCTATTTTCTATTACATAGGACAAGTCTATTATTGTCTATAGGGGTGGACAGGATTAAATCACAAGCAATAATACTTTAGTTTACTACAGTTGTGTTACTGGAAAGTCCACTTTCATTATCCTTTGTAATTGATTATTTCTTGTTTTGATTATTGTTTTTCTAATATGCAACAATTTTTTAAGAGAAAATGAACCAACGAACGGGTAGTGAAAATTTGGTTATTTAGATGGACCACTGGAAGTACGTTTGTATTCACAGCCCCAACCTAGATATCGAAAATGACATTTCTGTGATCTTAACATGGAGGTATAGTAAAATCCATATAACCTGGCAGGGCGGAGTCTTGTGAACCCTTTCTTGACCTGGGCGAATTCAAAGTTTGAATAATAAAGCGTAAAAACATTAAAATTACACTGTCAAGAGTACTTGGTCGTACTTGTCACCATGTGAGTACTGGGTCCTACTTATCACCATGTGAGTACTGGGTCCTAAATATCACCATAAGAGCACTGGGTCCTACTTATCACCATATGAGTACTGGGTCCTAAATATCACCATAAGAGCACTGGGTCCTACTTATCACCATATGAGTACTGGGTCCTAAATATCACCATAAGAGCACTGGGTCCTACTTATCACCATGTGAGTACTGGGTCCTACTTATCACCATATGAGTACTAGGTCCTACATGTACTTATCACCATATGAGTACTAGGTCCTACTTATCACCATGAGTACTGGGTCCTACTTATCACCATATGAGTACTAGGTCCTACTTATCACCATGTGAGTACTAGGTCCTACTTATCACCATGAGTACTGGGTCTTACTTATCACCATATGAGTACTGGGTCCTACTTATCACCATATGAGTACTGGGTCCTACTTATCACCATGAGTACTGGGTCCTACTTATCACCATATGAGTACTGGGTCCTACTTATCACCATGTGAGTACTGGGTCTTACTTATCACCAAGGGTACTGGGTCCTACTTATCACAATACATACAAGTAACTAACGAGGAATTAAACATGAAGTTTGTCATAACAGAAAAGTGAGTAGAATCATCCGTATTAAAATCTACAGGTTACTCTCTGCTCTCCAAATTGTGTGAATGGGAAAATAATCTCATTTACTTGGGTGTAACTGGTTTATCATATTGACAACCCACACTGTGTGATACCTGCTCACGTTATCACCTGCACAAGGTAAATATCTCAGGTAACACCAACCTCAGCAACAACAAGAAAATGAGCATTTAGAACTAGTGACTCTTATCTTTACACAGAACTGAAAATCGAAACTGACGAAGAGAGTGAGAACAAGCAGCTGTTCCAATAAATTCTCCCCAACAGATGATATAATTGGATGACCTAACTCCCAACTAATGATCACTCAGCTTATCTGAAACATACATTTGAGAATGCGCTGAAGTGGACATTAAAGGGACACTTGGGATAGTGACCATCTGATGTGGCATTGTTTGGTCATTATGACCAATCAGTAATATCATGAATAAGATTCCATTCACCTACAGTGGTCTCCAAAAGCGTGTTGACACTTCACAGATGAGTGGACAATTCAGAAATTTTTCTGATGTTACCTCACACAGTACGAATGTGTACAAACTAATTTAGTAGGGTACAGAAGTATATGTATACAAGGTCTAAACAAAATCCTCAGTATTTTGTATATTCTGAATAATTCTGATTGCAGTCTTGACATTCAAACTCTTTATGACACCTTTTTTATGAAAGAATTTTCAAACCAAGCAACATTCACTGTTTTATTTAGTGTCAACACTATTCCCGTTAGCACAGTTTGTCTTCAACAAATCCAGGAAGTATACCAGGAATTTCCATTAGCAGGAGCGATGGAAATAAGGGCTGGTATCAAGCATTAAACTGTATTTATAATGGTCAGCGGAATAATGCAGATAAGAGAACAGTTGGCTTGTTTATGGTTTATTACTTTCCAAATTTATCAAGGAGTAGTATTTGCTTTGTTTTTACACAAGGAGAAAATTGGCCTATCGAGAGGCGAGAGACAAAGGAACTGTGTCATTCTGACCTTCTGCCATTTTAAATTTGCGATGCTCGAGTGAAGTCCTCACACATTATATTAACTTTTATTATGACTTAAGCACATTTTATGGACTCGATACCTTCTAATGAATGCTGGACCAGAGGCATGAAATACTTGTACCAAGTGTTTAATAAAACCAATCCCCTTCTTAAATTAAAAAGTCTCAGAACTGAAATACGAAACCTTTTGAAGTTTACTTTGATACACATACAAACTTCACATATTTCCTCTGTCATTTTTTAGGTCAGTTTATTACAGAATTTTTGTCAAGTTCTTCAAGAACAATGTCAATGTACCCGCATAGGCACATATTATAATACAAACAAACAAACAAACAAACAAACATACAAACAAACACACACACACATACACACACACACACACACAGTTACACACACACACACACACAGAGTCACAGACACACCAGTATGTACACACATACATGTATGAGACATGAATATTCTCATAAACCAGATTTTTGTAAAATGTGTATTATGATGATATGTAACTCCGGAAAATGATAAGATAGAAACTGATTCACCCCTAAAGACACTTTTGGACCTGTCTAAGTCAATGATTTACAGAGGAGTCCATTGCTTTTCAGGGGATGACAAGTAAATGACATAGTAGAAAATGCCAGCCCCCCCCCCCCCCCCCCCAAAAAAAACCAATCACACTTCGGAAAGAGAGCAAGGGAGAGAAATCATGAAAAATTTGGCACTAAATTTGTGTACATGTATATCCTATTTTATCTAAATGATACAGTCAACAAGCCTGTGGGGTTTATAATAATTCTAAATATTTGATTGTGAGCTAATAAAATCCTTCTGTTGTCTCTAATATCGGCTAACGTGGTCCGATGTGTACATATCAATTCAGCCAAATTCAGTGTCATTTAGTTCGACATATGAGTAAACAACGGGATACAAATTTCCGATAACATTAATAAAAAAATTCAATATTTACATTGTGGAATATCTAATCACTTCATTAGTGTAAAATCGTATCCCGTACACATTAGAATATTATTACAGATCAACAAATAGATGCTAAAAGGAATAGGTGGCGACATTAATGTTTATGGGCCGATTTTAATCACTGGTTCAATGTCCCCAAGATTGTCATCCATTTGATAAAAACCTCGGCAAAAATAAACAGATGGTTTGACCACTAGGCCATTAGTATTGAAGTTAACCATATGCAACGCTAATTACTAATTTTGGATCATGCAAAACTTGGTAATTGTTACACAATGTAACTGAATTGAAATTGATTACTCTTGGCTTTTACCAGTAATTATAAGGGATAGTAACAGGATACTCACTTTTTCATCTCTTCTAAGATATGTCAAATAATGTTAGGGTCTTTATTTATTTATTCATTTTTTTTAGAAAACTATAAAATCTTCTGTGTGTGGGTTTTGCTTCAAAGAAATGACCCAGAGGAACCAATCCTTCCCATGGGTTATTAGAATAAATGCAGATGTGTATCACATATAGTCTTTAACAGTGTTAAAATGAGTTCAATAGAAGTTGAACCTTGCAAGAGGGTGAAAAACATTTTGTATCTAGATACCTTTTTTTTTTTTTTTGGGGGGGGGGGGGGGGGGGGGTATTACAACTACAGATACCACCTATGTAAAACATCCTTTTAATTTCGTGGTGGAGTGTGGTCATTGCATGGTGGTAACAGCAAGATACCACTATGTATAACAACACTTCTGATGTACGGCTTGATGATAGAGTGGTAGCCGCCATTACTACTCTGCTGACATTGGCCATTACTTGTCTGCAAGTATTCAGTTTACTATCAGCCATAGGTGTCAACAAGAGTTAAGCTTACGTGAAACACAGCACCGTTACACTGATAGGTGCTATTTTCTTGCCAATAAGAAAAAAACCTGCTGTTTTGATGCCTTCGTTTTTTTTTGTTGACACAGATCAGAGTATAGCCTCATTGATAAACATGGAAGTTACAGACCTCCAAAGCCGTGAGTAACCCCACGTTCATATTGACCTTATACAAAAACAAAATTAACCCCCAAGTCCCAGCTGTTTATTGCTTTACAAATCCAAGTGGATGACTGCTGCATTTGAAGTCCTCCAACTGTATGTACAGTTTGTTTATAATAATACGAATATAATCATGGTGTCCAACAAACCAAATTGATAATTAGATTCTCATTTCAGATCTACACACAAATAAATAATCTGTAAATTTATACAGACGGCCATTTATATTTGTGGCTTTTATAAACAAACCGGTGTACTTGTAAGAGGCGACCCCTGACCCCTTGGTGATTGGATGGCCGAAGGATAGTTAGATAAATAAACACGGAGAGGTAACTGCTTTCTATGTAAAGATCATATCATTGGTAATGGCGGTAGCATCACAATTTTTATCACCTGTAAAAGTTTAAATACAGTGTATTAAGTTTTTCTGGTAAGTTATAGAGATGATAAGTTTGTCCTCGGTTTTCCATGAAAGGTTGACAACCTTAGCTCTGTGCAATAGTTGTAAAGTTAGCTTATCAGCAAATCTGCTAGTCCACCAATGAAAATCCATTCAAAGAAGAGAAAATTTGTAGTTGGGATACATAATGACTAAAGAGTACCAACCAGCCCCTTATGACAAGTACAGTTTGTATCAAAATTAAGTAACCCCCTCCCATCCCAAATAAAAAAAAATTGCATAAAAGTTTGTAATAGGAAGAATATTTGATAAACAAAACATAAATTCCAATGAAAGAAAAGCATGTAAGTTTTTTGTATTTTTTCTTAATTTTTGTCATTTCATACAAAAAGCTTATGGGTGGGTACTCATATTTTGTTGTGTACTGTATGCACATATGTATCATGCTAAATATAATATATTATCATCTCAATAAGATGTCCCTGCTACGGGCCACACATAAAGCGGGCGGGTGAACATTTAAAACTTGAGCAACATCTTCTCATAGCCTTTGTAAACAACTGCTTACTAACAAGTTTAACCCGTAGACCTGCCGTGTAATTACCACCTTACATGTACGAAATGTTTTACTCAACAGACATTGTTGTAAATACATAAAAATGCGGAAACGGGTTTGATAAGGCTAGAAAAAGTAGGTAAGGAAGAATCAGAGAAAAATAGAATAGTTTAATTCTGATGTAAATAGAAGGTGAATTATTATCAAACTCCAGCTAGAAGTTATCGCCCGTTATCTGGACCTCTTGACACAGATTGATGTAGCATAGTCATTAATCCGCAATCAGCGTATAACAGTCGCAACACTGTAATTCATTTTTATCAAACCTACTTAAAACCGGGTGATATGTTAGCAAACTAAGATTAAGAATGAAGTCTACATCAATATATTACGTACAGAACTAAAAATGTCAGATTTGAGAGGAGGCCAGTCTTGTGAGTTAGTTTTAACATGCAGGAGGATCTAAATGTATGAAGACCATCTACCGTTTTTTTGCTTATTGAGATGTTTGGTTATCTATTGTGTATACAGTACTTTCAGATAAAAACCTTTTACAGTGAAACCTGTCTTGAGAGACCACCACATCAGCCAATGAAATGTGGTTTCTCAAGACAAGTGGTCCCTCAAAAGAGGTTTCAATCCCTCAAAATAGGTTTCATTTACAAAGTTATATTACAAAGTGTTTTTTAAAAGACAAGTTCTACTGTATTGGAATAATGACCGTTGGATATATACATGTAAAACCTGTCTCAGAAATTTCACCGATGGTTTGTGCTTTAGAAATGATCTGTTTCTGTATAAATATTTTATTTCAAACACCAGAACAATTCAATACACTGGAATACAGATTTTATTTGATTTGGACCATTTTTTTTTTAAAAAAGAAAACAAGATTATTTCAATATTTAGATAGCAACTTTCAAACATCAGGATATTAATTGTTATGTATGACAATAGAATTTCCTCATACTTTTCCCAGTTGTGCTACATATAAAATCATGAATTTATAAAAAAAAATTATATTACAATCTGAATTATATAGTTTCCTAAAAATACCATTTACCATCATCATCACCATCAACATCATCATCATCATCATCTTATTCATTATACCCTTTTTGGAGTGATGATAACATTTTCTTACGAATTTACAAAAACAACAAAAGATGTGTGAGTAATTTTATTACAGGACCTTGCACTCCTTATTTTTTCTGCATGAAAGAATAAGGAACAAGAATTGGTTTTGGAGAACTAAACGCCTATTTGTTGAGTGGTTTAAAAACTGGGCGATTTCTGTTTGCATTAGGTATTTTTATGACCGATACAGGAAGTGGGTTTGCCATATAACAGTGTTATTGCTTCATAGCCTGCTTTGGACTTCGTAATAAAACTGGACACTGAACCCATTTTATTTAATTTCTTTTCTGAGCAAGATCTTACTTAGTTCAGAGAACCCACATGACACCTGACAAAAAAAAAGTCTTCAGGGGAAAAAAAATAAAAAACATTCCACCTTTCAAGTTGTATGATAAGCGAATTAAATTAAGTCCAGTTTATTCCGGGGTGGTCCGATCTAACTGTTATGTAGACAAAAAGCATATTTAACTAATGCAGGGGGATTATATTAATGATTATTTCACCCCCTTAAAATCCTGGACAACTGGACATACAATGTGCACGGGTCAATACAAAATTCCTGTTTACATGCACAAATCCTGGATAAACATTCTGCTTCTGGTCACTCTGATATATAAATATTTATCAGAGAAAACACAGCGAATAGTAATACACAAAAACAGCGGTATCAGGTTCCCTGCTGGCACCGTTAAAAAGATGACAAAATCCCCGCGGGAGTAGATTAGCTCAGCATTTCAAAACCACTGGATTTGGAGAGAATGTATTTTAAGTTGTTTAAATATTTATAAGATGTCTATCTGATTCAATTAGATTTATTTTGTTACCTGGGGGTGGATAATGTACTTGTATACAAAAAATGTCTGCCAACGACAAAGACATCAAAACACTGCAGTTACAAATGGAGCTCCAGACCAGAATCGTAGTCAAATGCCAGCAGGGGGTCTTTCGCATATAACATGCATCATCATCATAGGGCAAAAGTGTGAAATGATGTACAAGATAATTAGGTGCAATCTGCCAAAACTGAA
Source organism: Atrina japonica (assembly GCA_030159075.1). Classification (NCBI taxonomy): domain Eukaryota; kingdom Metazoa; phylum Mollusca; class Bivalvia; order Pterioida; family Pinnidae; genus Atrina; species Atrina japonica. Next base: position 768,856 of record BROG01000116.1, read on the forward strand.
TATATACACGTCTTGTTTAGAGAACAGGAATATCCCTCTAAATTGGGGCAGATTAATTTGACCTATCTATCATGTGGCATAACCAAGTCTTGAGAGTTTTGATATAACTATCAAACTTGACAAATATGAGACAGTTGCCTCATTAGGCCCATACAAAGTTACCAATTAAATTTGACAAATTGACCACTGGTCAGTTCATCAATCATGTCTGTGTCCAGTCATCAAGTCAAATAATTGTCTTTTGTTATCTAAAATCTAAATTTTGGTTGTTTGAACTATAGATATTCTAAATTAAATTCTGACTTTTGTTTATTTTTTCTTCTTCTCTCTCTCTCTCTCCCCCTCCCCCCCAGGGGTGAGTATGTGTGTCTACATATACATGGTTCATATGTTTGTATATGAAATAGGGAAATTTCAAATCTAATGCTATTTGTTCATCATAGAAATTGTGTATACATGTATGTGTATTTGTGTATGGCTTACATGTCTGTACCTTTAACTACAGACAGTAATATCAATTCTTGGGCCATCCGGAGTTCACTGATCTTTCGACCGATGGTTAGAAACTGATAACGGTGGCAAGGTGAGACAACTGAATGTGGTAATTGGCAGATAGATACTGATTAATATTGTGAAATGATGTGTTTGTACATGACCGGACAGACTACACGTAAATGATTTGTTTCTGAGATAATGACGTATATACCAACACCAGTAACATACCATAGCCATCAAAGAGACAGAAGAAAGATATCATAACTCATTCACCCCTAAAGACACATTTGGACTGGTCAAATTCATTGATTTACAGTAGAGTCCATTGATTTTCAGGGGTAATTGAGTTAAGTACTGTATGATAATCAGGGCATCATCATCATCATCATCTCGAGGAATGCCACAAGGAGATGAGGGGGAATTCCCGGACAAAGGCGTTAAGACATTAGGGCCGATGGTATGATAGCTACTTAATTAGAGGATGTGAATTCCAGTATTAAGTAGAAAACTGAAGGTCAAAACACTTCTCACTGATATCTACGTTGTCTTTTTTTATCTCCAAAGTTTTAAGATCCATTTTCACCAAAGCAAGTGTACATGTAAGTGGTATAGGGTATACTAGAACTTCTGAGATTACAAAAGTGAGAAATTTGTCACTTCTTCCCCGATCTAAACTTGTAAAAATTGTTCTCAACTGATCAACTGAACTAGTTAGTGGGTCATACCAAAGACTTTAAAAAACGGTAGTGACAGGTTACTTTACCAAGTGTAACAAGTAAAAGTCCCGAGACTTTAGGGATATCCACTTAAACGGGACATCCTGTTTCACAACCAATGTGGTACCGTTAAAGATCCCTAGTTAACAGCAATGTCACAAGAACACAGCTTAATTCAAAATTTGTGGCTGTTCAGGGAGTTTCCACACTATTTTGGGAATGGGGCCTGGACCTTTTGAATTTGAAATTTCAGCAACATTTTATTGAAATAGGGAAATCCAGAAATTTACAAAACTGTGAGAAAATGCAAGAAGAATCTCTTCAAATTCTTTGTCATTTGTATGCAATTGGGGAATAATGCTTTGATTTTGCATTGGGAATGGGGTCTTATTTTGGCCCCATATGATAGGGTGGAAAATCCCTGCTGGTAACGAATACATCATACTGTATTACTGGATATATTTGCTCCCTGTTTAAATTTACACCATTTTCCCTTTTACATGAGAGAGTAAGTTTAAAATTAAAGTGAAGTTTTCAAACTAAATGATTTAAATATGCCATTAACGATTTAGTGATTTAGTGTTTAAATTCATGAGAGGAAGAATATGTTTTCTTTCATAAAAGGGCAAAAATAAAAAGGTGAATATTTCCAAATATACGGAAAGCAGAAATTTTTTGGACGGGATGTTAAACAACGAAAAAAAAAACAACTTTCGTATTCCGTAGCACACGAGTATAGTATACAGTTAGCACTACATTTGTCACGTTTTATCCCATAGCATCTCCTAAGCCAATACGAAGATCAAGTATCTTATTGAAACAGAGATGTATTCTTCCATTATTACATTTCTATGGTTCAGAAGATAATTTAGAGATCATTTCTGTCTCAACAGGATCTAATGGCTGAAGACATTTGTACATGGCTAGAAAATTAATTTTTTTTTCACTGCTTGTGATCGCTGACTATATGTTTCATACTCTTAATCTTCTATAACAGCTCCCTCCATCTTCAGATCCCTCCAACGCTATTCGGCATGTGGTTTTATAGCAATGAATTAAGAAAAGAACAATTATTGGGGACGTATTGCAATCAAAATTCCAATAACTGTCAATTGTATTTCTATAGAATTCCATCCAGACTGGCAACAACTCAGAATAAATATTGCGGCAGATCGAGGAGTTCTCTAATGAAGAATTCATTGATATGATCAACTGCTAATAGATCTAGCAAAAAATCATTATCTCAATGTTTCGGCACTGAAAATTTAATTTGATTAAGGCATGAATGAATGAACCACTCTAAATCATATGCACAACTTTTTATGAACCACTCTAAATCATATGCACAACTTTTTATGAACCACTCTAAATCATAGTTATGACATTTTATAAACCACTCTGTCATAGTTATGACATTTTACAAGACACTCATAGATATGTTTTACAAAACATATAAGACATTTTATAAACCACTCTAAGTCATAGATATGACATTTTATAAACCACTCTGTCATAGTTATGACATTTTATAAACCACTCTAAGTCATAGATATGACATTTTATAAACCACTCTAAGTCATAGATATGACATTTTACAAACCACTCTAAGTCATAGATATGACATTTTATAAACCACTCTAAGTCATAGATATGATATTTTATAAACCACTCTAAGTCATAGATATGATATTTTATAGGGATTTAATTCCAAACCTTAAAGTCTCTCACTTCTGGTCAGCACGGGTTTGAGCCCTGCTGGAACCTAAGCTGATTATGTGAGAAAGTTTGCCAGATTACTCGTGAGAGGACAGCGGTCTCTTCCCGGGTAGTTGTAACTGGATTTTCTCCTCCACCACTAAAAACTGGACGCCACCATATGACTGGAAAAGTTCTGAGTGTGGCGTAAAACATTTAACCTTACATTTCATGTTTTATGCTATGACAGTCATTCTTGCATTAAAGGCCACCTCTGTATAAAGTGCACCTGCTTATAAAGGCCATTTAAACACAGCCTTTGTTTAAACTTTATGATCAATAAATCTCTTTATAAAGGCCACCTGTCTATGATGGCTACTTTTGCCTGTCCCCTAGAATGGCCTTTACAGTCAAGCTGGACTACATTCATTGAATCAGGCTTCATCGTAAGTATGATATTCGTTATCTTTTTTACGGTGTGAATGTATCTATGTCATAATTATACGACATCTTCTGTCTGTCATATCGTAAAACGACATCATATGATCACTACATTAAACCTACATAATTAACAATTACATGTGTGACATCTAATAACGGGGACAGTGGCAAGAATGTTGAATAGTTCATCTTGTTCAGAAAATATCATCATTTTCATATCCAACGCTTTTAATGTCAATTACCGTAGAATATCCATCACTGTGATTAGAATACCAAGTAAGCTGTATCTTCTCGGAGAAGTTCCATTGCAGAAATCGATAATTCTTTGGCTGATAATGGTATGTTTTGTGCAATGCCACAGCGACTTACAACAGTAACATGACACAGTAACTAATAGAGCAGCATTTTGCTATTGTAACTGGCCTAATAAAATCTTATCTACTTTGTCAACTAATTTACATCTGAAGTTGTGTGAGAGGAAATGTCAAAATTTTTATAGCAAATTTTTCCATAATACAAGTGTTGAAAGTCATCTTCCTGAGAAATGCTTAGGATATGATGAGAGAGAGAGAGAGAGAGAGAGAGAGAGAGAGAGAGAGAGAGAGAGAGAGAGAGAGAGACAGAGAGAGAGAGACAGAGAGAGAGAGAGAGAGAGAGAGAGAGAGACAGAGACAGAGATAGAGAGAGAGATATTTTAAGTTCATAGACTTTAAAATTTCTTTGGTTTCCAAACCCCCTGGGTTTAATCTATTTATAGCAAGCTATTTATATTTATATACAAGTTTCTCCTCTGTTAAACTGTTATCTGAGTATCTACATCTATTTTTTTTTTCTTTTAAAAAATCATCCAGTCAGTTTGATTCTACATTCACAGTAGATAAGCAATTTTTAGAAAGAAATTCTGATTTTTTAAATACAATAAAATATCAGAGGCTGGACATCAAATATCTGACACAGAAGCCTGGTTTCCATCATCTGGGAGATACCGTTGTTGATGCAGCTGCTGTTGATACGGAACCTATACAGGGATTCGTGAGATCGTCTGCTATATGTTTTGTTTGGGTAAGATTCTATTACTGCTCTGATCTGCTTTGCCTTACTTTCTTATTGCAAGAAACAAAACAAATATGTCAATTTTCTATTTTGTTTTGTGATCTGTTAAAATTTCGACTAATTCGAGGGCTTGTTTGTATAGGCGTGTGACTAGTCTGAACTGATCGCTAACAACTCAATGAGATGGGATATAGTAATTGATAATGTCATATTCCAGAAGTGATAGAAAAATTTCCTGGTCCTCTCACCAGATAACTTTTTTGTAATACATGTATAACCATTTCGGCATATCCCAATATTATTAAATTGTATTACAATACACGTATTATAGTCTGTACTGGGTCCAGACCAAAAGTCACCAAATTTACTCAATACACAAGCTCAACTTTGATTTGTTCCTAAGTTTTCTTCAAATGAGTAATATTTTTTGCCATATATATACAACCATGTCCAGTTACAGAATAAATTTTGCATTTTACCTTAAAATCATGAAAAGTAAGTGTAGCTTTGAGTACTGAGTAAATTTGGAGACATCGAGCCCTGGTCCAGTTTAAACTAAAGAACATTCTAATGTGTAAGAACTTTTTAACTTAGCTTTCAAAAATAATCAAACTTCAGGTTCCACTAAATTTAAGTAAAAATTTCAGATTCAAGTAAAGAGGTAAAGAGATTAAATGGACCATAAAATTTCTTAAATTTCTCTCTATCACCCAATCTATATTTCCCTTGCATGCCGGACTCGCCTCGTTTCATGACAGCACTGAGTGCCGCTATCGTATAATATTGCCGAACCTTGCATAAATAACATTAACCGACCAAGCAAGAAAATAAAACTTGTCAGGTATATAAATGACCCTGTCATTCTTACGTTATGTCTAATGTCTCATGTCAGTCAGTTTGGAAATTAATTTAAACGAAGAAATGAAATTCAATTTGTTTTGCTGATGAAGGTAAATCTTTATAAGGGTATGTGTTTCAGTTGAACAAACTATCAATATATCTATATGTTTTACATACGTAAAATGATGCCACCACATTCCAACGCATACAAATTAAATTAATCTGATAACGCTATCATAACTGAAATCAAATAGAAGCCCTGTCAACAAATTTAACTTGTTAGAAATTTAAACTTTACGATAAAAATTTACTCAAAATAATTCTCAATCTACGGAAGTAACTGAACACTGCTATGTAATATGTTTCAATGCCAATGCAAAGTGAATATTTAAAATTAAGTTGACAACAGGATATGCTTTTTGTCGACTCTGATGTCAGCGTTTCAATTAAACAAAAATTGTTGACAGGTGTAAAATCGGTGATGTAGACATCCCACAATGCATGAAGGAATTTTGTTAATTTTATTTCTGCTTATGAAAATATAGAGCCTCATAGCTATGGAATCATAAATAGGAAATTCTTAACAGATTACTTTCCTACATTTTCTGACTTGTTCTGGCCATTTGCATTGTGGGAAAATCAATGCCGTCACTGTATGACCTTATTCTCACCCATAGCTAACCTTACATTTGTACCCTTCATAACTGAGGAATGGGTATATTTGTACCAAATGTTTTAATATTTGCCTTGTGTGACCTAAGTAATTAAAAGTAAAAATATTCTAGCTTTATTCCAACTTCTATTCAAACATTTCCACTGCTCTGATATCTACCGGCTCCCAAATCTAATCTCCCACCGTCTAAGCAAAGAAATCCATGTTTACTTCATTTATGTATGTTCTGTGTATAACAAGAAGCAAACGATACCTATATCAAACATACATGTACGAATATATCTGAAATCCATTAAATAGACAGGATTCAGTCTGCAGCAGAAAAAAAAAAAACAAAAAAAAACAAAACGGTAACCTATTTGACAGAGATATTGCAATTACTCGCCACCATTTTTACCCCGCTGTGTTCTGTGCAGGAGAACTCTGTTAATACTGTCCCTATACAACATTAAGTGGAGATTTTTATACCTAACTTATATATCATAGGTTTAAAGTATGCCTGTTACTGCCTGGCTTTCGTCATAATAATGTTAGTGTGATTTCAAGGAGCGAAAAAATGAGAGTAATAGTTCTGTGATGTATATACTACCCCTTAGTCGAAAAAAGCTTTTGTCAAAAAGGGTAATAAAAGTCTTCAAGAAAAACAGATATAGAGAAAGCGAAAGACGAAAAGGTTGTTACATAATGGAGCTTCCACTAAGTGGGGATATAATTGAATTATACAGATTTTAGCGAGTAATATTTTCTAGTTCTTTGAGTGAACACACCCATTTCTGTTGTAAATGTGAAAAAAATGAGTTCCTCTACAGAACAAAACAAACATGTGTCTGTTACTACGGTAATGTTACAAATTTTGCAAATGGCTTTCAGTAAATGAAATAAACAACGGAAGTCTATATAACAGAGAATGATTTCAAAGTAAAAATACCTCAATGTGTACAAAAAATGACAAAATTGTGTTTAATGTTTTTGACCTGACGGCAAAAAGTATGTAAGTCAAGGTCAAAGGTCACTGTCATCTGCAAGGACATTATCAATATTAATTATATTTACAAATACTAAATAATGAAGCATCTCTCTCTCTCTCTCTCTCTGTCTTTTACTTTGTAAATATATGGAAATGCTTTCAACTTATTATCGGTAGATGAAAATATTGAATATAGGTCTTCTGTATAATTAAAATACATCAGGGCTTTTATCATATTTTTGGGAAAGACCATCACATACTGTATACAGGGTTATTTTTGCCCCGTATTATTTTCACCCTATTACACTCATAAACAGTTTCACCTTGTCTTAAATTCTTCATAATGTTGAGAAATTTGTTGAGTTTCTGAAAATTTGGAAAACTTTCATTGGTGAAAATTGACATGACTTATTTCTATAGCAGGGCCAACCTGAAACCTAACAGAGTAGAAGTTTTACTTCAATTTAATTTTCCAATGAATCCATAAAACTAAAGATTTCTTGGGAGATCAAACTAAGGGATTTTTCTTGAAAGTTTGGGAAAAGAGATATGAATTAGAATTAGGCGATGTTGCAGCATTTTAGCTATATATAGAAGAAGCCCCTCATACATATATCCCTTGGTAATTAAATGTCCACGGTAAGCGCAGCGCACATCACATCTAATCAAATATATAAACTAGCTTTCCTGCCAATGTGAATCAAATCTTCTTCCAAAATTATATTGTTACACAGCGACCATAGTTCAAATCTTCCATAATGCGGTAGCTTACTCTTTCCTCTTGCGTAACTAAAAGAAATTACGATACTTAATCCGGTACTAAGTCTTGGATTTATTTACATATCAAAATCAGATGAAACCTTTTACATTTACGGATTGTCTTGAGACATTGCGTCTTTTTCATACATTTAGATGTATCTCGGTTCCATGTGGTACATCAATTTAATTGGCCCCATGTGTGTGAATTTTAGCAGAACTAAACTCATAATAAAGCAAACTTACAAATGCAATAAAAATGTCTAATTTTCTTTCACTTTCTGATGAGTAAATCATCTATTTAAATTAACTCTATCTATACAGTAAAAAACATTGAACTGATCCAGATGTTTTGAATTTGCAATTGGACCAAGTTTCACTTAAATATTTGTGTATTCAGTCGGTGAAATTCGATACCACATTTAAAATAAACATTTTCCTTGAAAATTTCATTTCTGTAAATCAACAGCAAAATAGATCTTAAAGACAGTGAGCAGAACAAGAACATTTATTTGTTTGTTTGTTGTAGTGATTTGCATATCACCAAGCACTTTCACTTTAAAGTATCCATGGTATAAAAAATGACAATGTTCAATCTGGATATTTTTGTCACACTATTGGTAAATTCCAGAAAAAAAATCGAAAGACTAGTGTTTTGACAAGTAACTGACAACTTTCATGTAGAAGATTTGTCCCCATCTAATTTTGACCTTTTATACAATGGAAACCTTAAACACACTTGTCATTGACATTAGATGAAACGCCACAAATTTTGACCTGTGCTATGGACTTATGACTATGCAGTGAGGATTCTTTTATGTGCTGTAACTGCTTTGAAATGGAACCTCAGTTTTAAGTCTTGTCTGAAAGACCTGTGACTCACTTTTCTTACCATGCGGTTGGCATTAAAAGGAACAGACAACACATTTTAAAAAGTCTTAGGCAAGACCTGACACCAGGGATAAGATCTGTCCTGCTCAAGATGGACACTAAAGCGATCACGCTTACACACACTAGACATCTCTCTCCCTGCCTCGCAGGAATGAGTGGCACAGGCTATGTTTAGGAAGTCATGCCATTCCGCTCCTTGAAACAAGCCAAACCAAAGCAAACATGCATACATACACATTTTCAGTGTACAAGATTAGACAGATACATAATACTACCCATCACAGAATCCTAAGAATAAACTATGTCTCTGTAGCAACTCTCTACTAGAGAATGTGTTGATGGATCTTTTTTTACGTTGATCTGCTTTTCTTAGGATTTCTAAATTGATCTTTCAGATGTGTGTAATTACGACGGGTCCCACAGATGTTTTAAAAAACACATACAAAAAAAAAAAAAAAAAAAAAACAATTAGAAATCTTACAACTACAAAGAGATCTATGTTGTTTGTTGTTGGAAATCCCTCCTTTATTACCGAGGGAGAATGAGTCGGAATCAAAGATGCTCGTAAACTTTCTAAGTGTGGAATTATCGCATAAACTAAGTTCAGCGTTTGATGTGAGATTTTCTTTTAAATCATTCACCTCTACTCATGGTACCGATACCAAGATAAACCTATCTCTTAAATAAAATTTGACAAAAATCTATTTTACTTAGATCTGAAATGATCCATCAACTAACTTCAAAATTTATCAAGAACCAACACTACATTCATTTCATCACATTTCTTAAAATGCTAAATGAGAGAAGAACCGAAAGGTTAATATAAAATAAATGAATTTTGTTTCCTCTATCAACGGTTGAGATATAACATTTATGAAACTAGAAGTATAACACGTTTATCCACCGCAACCACTGCCTACACCAGGATTTGTGTAAATATCTTGAAATCCCTAGGCCTACATGAGCCTAAAGAATAATTAAAGGCATCTTTTATTCATAACAGATTTTGTATTAATTCGCAAATTTTGAAAACATCGACTTAACAATCATTCATACCCAATTTGAAAGAAATCAGATCTTTCTTTCTTTGTTTCATGAGAAAAAATCATTTACAGCAAATCATTTAGAATTCAAAAATAATTTACAAAGACATGAAAAAGAATTTTTAGATCTCAATTCTTTAAAACCATGTGATGCTGAAGTAAGCCATCAACTCTTTTGTGATGGAGGAGAGATTGGCATACACAACCATGACAAGAGGTGGCTCAACAGCTGCCTCATCACCTAAGAATTTTGATCACGAAATAAATAACAATTAACAGTTTTGACAAGTCTCGTTTGTCATGTGATACAAGAATTTACCCAGGCAGATGAACCATGAAATTGACTATTTTTGATGATGGAGAACAGCTGATGGAGAACAGCTGAAGTTTAAACAAAACTTCAGACACCTAAGTAAGACATCTTACATCATATCGTTTAATTTTACACACAGATAATCCTTAGATACTTTGAACAACGCTGAGCCATAGAAATCTCGACAAAATTGCATAAAATTCAAGGAGAGTGCTTTAACATGACAGAATACTCTAAAAATTTACTTCACATTCTGCATTTGAATATATTCTACAGACTCTTTATCCATATCGGAAGCATTATATGTCGAAAGCATGTAGAAAAAATAACTTCAAGTGATTTTGCGTCAAGACAACGGAAATTTAAATATAAATTTCTAATATCAAGTATCAGTGTTATACAAAAATTAACATGGGTGATCTAGAATTTAAATATTTTCTCCAAATTTATAGGGTATCCTTTTTTTATTTGGATTTAAGTAGAGGATATAACATAATATTTAGAGCTATTTGCATAAAACATGAATGGGAAACCAATTCTAGCCGTACCGAGACAGCAATTTCTCAAGTCTCCAATTTTATGCTTTATAAACTCACTTTTATAGGTGTTTTTCATAAACATAAAAAGATTACGATTTCATTATTATACAATCGTAATTCAATCAATCCTCATTGTGCAAAAACTGACCCATACACAACCAGGGATGAAGTAATTACTGGCTCAAGTTTCCGAGAAATCACTGGGAAATGATAGGTTTCCGTAATCTCCCGACCCATGGCTATGGTTGTCAACCATAATCACCCTCATTAGACTTTCATCTTATAAAGCGGAAATTTTTGAATTTGATAAAAAGGGTGACTGGTGGTTCTACTCTCTCCTCATCTGCACAGAATCTTCCTACGCATTGTGTGTTGGTTTGAAATGCTTTACGCAACACTCAAAAGCTTTTCAGTTTTATGGTGGTAGCCATTTTTTTAATGGTGGAAGAGAGAACTCGTACAATGTACCCAGGTAGAGACAACCACCTTTTTTTTTAAAAAAAGGAAATTGACAAACTTTCTCATGAGATCGGCACTGACTTGTGGTGTGAGAGTTCATGGTTTAAAGTGAGCTGCTCAAACCACTTTACCATGGAGCCGTCACCCCTTAATACCCTGCTCACTTGTTGTTAAAAAATCAAAGAACTTTCTTAGCTTCCATCACTTGCAATCAGATATATTTTGATTTATGTGAAAAGAAATTATACATCAACTGAACATCATAATATCTAGTTAGTACAGTGGAGCCACTCTTGACAGACCACCCTTTCTACCACTGAAATGTGGTTTCTCAGGATAGGTGGTGCTTCAAAAGAGGTTTTATTTACCGAGATATTTAACTTAAGTGGTTTTCAAAAAATGATCTCAAAAGATGGGTGGTTTTTGATGACAGCTTGCTAACTTTTGACTTGATATAGAGAGCTGCGTAACTACTTAAAACTCTCGCCACTCATCCCCGTGAGGCAGGTTTCACTGTACATGTTCATGTTCCTACCACAGAAGTCAAAAGATGTAGTGAACTTGTCTTCAAGATATCACAGATGGTGTAAAGAACTGCTTCAAAAATTAGAAAAATTGCAAACGATCCATGAAATTAACCAAGGTTCTTAGAGATGTACTTCACAACAGAAGAACGCATATCTGGAGTAATAGTACTCTTTGAGCATTCGGCAATGTAATTAGTCCTGAATCAGGGGCAGCAGTTTTAATGGACTGTGAAATAAGAAGTAATTTCCTCAAAACAAATCAAATAGGTGATGACGTCTTTTTTCCAAGATCCATTTTATTGTTTTTGATTAAAACTTTCGATTTCTTTAAATAACTGTGAGTGAATTTTTCTACGGGTTTGTCGAGCACAGCTGTGAATATGCGACAAACCAAGTCTGCACTTTAACTCTGGTTGACATAATCTAATTTATAGCCATCTTTTATCACTGTTGTAGAAATTCTAATCACAAAACAATGCTGGCTCGGATATTTTCTGCATGACAGTACATGACATGATTAAGATTTTGAAGGTTTACCTCCCTTTGTTATGCATTTCAAATTTTTCATTTTGCACATTTCAACATTGGTGATTAATCCATTCACATTTAAAGACACATTTGGACTTTTCTAAGTCAATGCTATATGGAAGAGTTCATTATTTCTCAGGGGTTGATAATTTAATGAAAAAAATCTATTTATTAGTACAGTCAAACTTGAACATAATGACCTCTTTACGGACACAAGAAAACCAGTCTTTATAGGGAGGTGGTCTTTATATAGAGGTTGATTTATACAAAAATGTTTCTATTGGGACGGCAAAAACGGTCTTTTGACCAGGTGGTCTTTATACACAGTTGGTCGCTAAAGCAGGTTTTACTGTATTTCATATTTTAAGCACTTTCTGTGCTTTGTTGTTACTCTTTTGTACAAGTTGCATGTTTGATGATTTTAATCCAAAAATATGCAGAATTCGTGTTGAAAAATCTTTTCTGTTTAGAAAAATCTAAATTTAGAAAAACCAAATAAAATAAGTATTGTATTCCATGTTTATTACCACTTAAGTTTTGGAATGACATGTTTTCTGAATCATTTACAGAAAAAAATTGCAAATGCAAATTTCTTCAATTTGATAAAGTTTTTGAACATTCCCATGAAAATGATATCGACAATCCTTTCATAGTAAAAAAATAAGTTACATCATTTTAAATTTGATTCACCGAGGTGTGAATAAATATCATTTCAGGTCATAAGTCGTGATTAACTTTTGGGAAATTATTTAAATTTTGGCGTTAACCCCCTTATGTGCTTAAAAACACCAAAATGACTTAGCTAAAGAGATAATGCACTACCTGTTAAAGTACAAGTTCATTTAATATTGACCGAACTCATAGCATGCACAGTACTCAAATAGATTTTTAACATGCAATTACGCCCGTTATATTGATATTCCGTAACTTATGATTTGATTAACGAGAAATCATGAAGAAAGGATACCTCATGATGGGGTGAATAAGTTCAGGGGAAGCAGTTTATGAAAAAAACAACAAAAAAACAAAACTCGAAAAGTCCACGCAAAAACAAAGGATGAATTCAAACTCAAACTAGTTACACACCTTCAATATCAAACAAAGTATATATATATATATATATATATATATAGTAAAACCTGCTATAGCAGCCACCTCTATATAAGGATTACCTGTTTATAAGGGCCAGTTTTTTCAAGTCCCTTGACTGCATACTTCAACTAAATTGAACCTGTGTATAAGGGTCACTGCACATAAGGGCCAATAAAGGCCTTGGGTGGCCCCTATTTACTGGTCCCTTGGGTGGCCCCTATATACAGGCTTTACTATATATATATATATATATATATATATACACACACACACACAATATATCTAAGTTGTGCTAATTTCATTATGTTTTCACATTTTCAGCTTCATAAGATAACTTTTTTAACAATATCTATATAGTCATGTCCATTTCTTACCCCATTTTTTTTTCAAAATGACAGGGTTAGGGTATATATCTAACAGCCTATACAACATTGCACATGTATAAACCTAACAGATTTTTTCCTCAGAAATCCAGACAACCAACATGTGGGCCATAGAAGTTATTTTAAGAAAATCTAATGAAGCATTATGACTGATTTCAGATCTATTTCACTTCTGAAATTGACTAGGATGTGGTGACAGATCAAAACCAAAATCAATTGACAAAATCTATTTCAAAGAGCCTCGGACAGACCAAAATTCCCAACATAGTAATTGTCTTGTAAACTACTTTTAAACAATTAAAACTGGCATTTCACATTTAAGGTCATGATAAAAACAGGAAAAGGTCAAAGTCACCAATAAAACTCTGTGTCAGGTACTAAGTACAAAGTGGAACCTGTTTTTTAAACCTCCCACTCCTTTGTATGTAAATGGAATGCTCTTTTCTACTGTCTCAGACCAATCTATTATGGTCTGTAGGACAGATTTAATAACAATCTAATATGTCACTGAGATGCCGTCTTTCAAGGCAATTGGTACAATTGAACCTTGCTTTTCGGACCATCTAACTGACTGAATCAAAATGGCCCAATTAGCGAAGTAGTTCAAGTTATCGAAAATAAGGACTTCTGATTTAAATAGGGTAAGAGATTTTTGATTGTCAACAATTAATTGACATGTATACTAACATAAACCCTAACCCCTGCACTTCCACGACACACACACACACACGGTGTTCTGTTTTTAAGAGATATAAAAGTCATTTCATACAAAAATTAATACGCATTACTTTGAAGTTGGAACTAAAGATATAAATAAGGTATAACAATATTTAATGTTGAACCAAAATTCATTTCGCTCAAAGACCAATGAATGTTTTGCTTTGAACTTTCAAGATTAAGAGCTAGATTGCAATCGTATATTGCGGAAAATCAAGTGAAGTATTAATTGTTCGAAAAGGAATAAAGGTAAAAACCATCCACTGTTTCTGTTAAATCAATGAGTTCTGACAGTGAATGAAATATATCTACCGTTGCTAGGGTCTGGAAAGATATTTTAAAACCCAAATGAATTAAAATGTTCTGCTCGAAATGAAAGTCACACAAAGTAATGTAATTCAATTTGCCTTGTCATTTATGAAATATCAGAAACAAATTGCTCAATGACACGGAAAACAAGCTGTAATGATTCAAAATTTTCAATCTGTTGGAGAACAATTTAAAATCAATTACTGCACTGCAAAACAAACAGTGAGCTATTGAAAAGGGAGATAACTGGGTCACATTTATTTGTTGTTGATTTTCATCTCATGACTTGTAAAATTCTCTGTCTAAGATAAATTTGAAATATTGAAATGATTTATATTTCTGTTAACGCCCTCGGCTCATAAAATAACAGTATCGGTATTTAATATGATTTTCTCAAGATTTTGTAAGAAAGTTTATCCTTTGAGCCAATTACGTATTCTTTAATATTATGTAAAAGAAAAGCCATTATTGTAATAATTTACATGTGCATGGAAGAAACAAACTTACGATCATCAAACTTTGAAGAAAATTTGATTCAGCTGTTTCCTAGGCATGACTACCAGTACGTATTCTTTCATTCAGTATTTGGGCAAAAAATGTTTGCGGTTTTTAAGAATTTGTAATATCCTCTATATAAATCCCGACAAAATTGCAGTATAGAAATATTCATTGACAACAAAAAAATCAAAGTCATATTTATATCATTGGGGGTGAAGTTGCCTGAATTTGAAGGTGGTCATTGTTTTGAGGTGTGATTAAAAATAAGATTAAGCCTCTTTTGTCCACTTTACATGGAAGGATTTACAAGTTAGAGCTAATCTGAATTTCCAGAAATCTTTAAACAATGTGTGTATATATATGTATTTACACATGCACTAATGAGAGTCTAAACTTTGTCAGAAATCAACCCTTCATTGTTTATATTACAAAATGTCTGATCTGTCAGAAATCTTTATATGTGTGTGTGTGTGTGTGTACTACTGTGGGTCTGATGTTGTCAGAAATCTCCCCTTCATATTGTGTGTATATTACTGTGGGTCTACTTGTCAGAAATTGCACTTTCATACTACATGTACATGTATATACATGATATAGGGTCTATCATTGTCAGAAATATCGTATTGTTTGTATATCATTGAGGGTCTACTCTGTCAGAAAACTCTGCTCCATATTATGTGTATATTACTGTGGGTCTACTTTGTCAGAAATCTATGTATTTGTGCCTGGTTGTTTTGAGGGTCTCGATGTGGTAAAAGTAATTCACACGTTGCATCGTGACATGAAAGATCAAAAAGTAAAGATGTGGTCTATAATGAACGTGTTTACAGCACCCTATGTCATACATAAACATGGACGATCATTGTTTAGACCCAATACTCAGAAAAAATATTCCCATTTATCTTTCATGTACAAAAAAAAAAGCCACTAGCTTATGAAATTTTATACAGAATTATACAGAGATCGAATTTCCCCTAATCAAGAAGTTTTCCAAACACCCTATGACCCCTAAAGCATGTATCTCCTTACTGATGTATTTAAGCAGTACAATCAGTCTTTGATCCCAATATTTTACTGGCTTTGTAATACAGCAAAAAGTGACCATTTTGAATTACCTGTATCTATAGCATTAAACTCACAAGAGGACAGAAATACAGTGTTATATTGCGCGTTTAATGATCCGTGATGTAGCACTTTATAATTTTACGTTTCGAAAAACGAAGTGTGTGGCCAAATTTGGAAAATAATATTCCACCTTGAAGTTGAAATACATCCACATGGAATTTTAACATCTTACTCTTTTTTTTTTTTTTAAATTAAGATAGAAATAATTACAGTTAGGCAAAATTTTATACTTTTTTTTAAATGCTTGTCAAGTATTAAAAGCCAACAACTTCCATGGCGAGCTTTTGACAAGTTTTTATGTTGGAGTTACACGTACAAAAATGAATATATGAAATGAAAATTAAACTGAACGAAACCAAATCTTTAGAAAAGGAAAAATAAAATTTTTATTTTATCTTATCATATTTCATGGACAAAAATAAAAGTACACATATAATGTACAAATATCTTATTTTTAATAGAAATCTGATTCTTGTATATTTCAATAACTGCAACGATATACTGCTTTTCTAATTATGAATGATGAATTGATTCAGGTAAACTCTGAGCAGTTTGGCAATTTATCTTCCAAATAATCTGATTTTGATCAGGGTAGCATCTCATTAAAAAGTTCCAATTTCGGTGAGACAATCTTAAAGGTGTTAGAATTTTCCCCTTCTTTACAAGCTCTTTTAATGTGAACTATTATTGCCTTCGATCAATGGGAAGTAAAAAAAAAAACATAAAAAATTTAAAAACTACTTTTCCCAGGACTTGCAAACCCTAGTTGTGTATACTATAAAGTTGTCATGGTAAATTTCTGGTTCAGTAATAGCAATTTTTTTTTTTCTGGAAATATAAAGTTTTTTATTTAGATTGAACTGGTAGGGGAACATTTTCCCCAGGTCTGTGGTCTGATAACAAATACACACTATTTCAGCAGGCATGATCATTTGAAGAAAAAATAAAGGATGTTTGTTTAACAGGCCTGGGCAAAGTATCTACAAGATACCATTCACAAAACTGAAATGTGTTGGCACTGGGCAAGAACTGTCTACGGTGAGTCTGGTCAGTAGGATTTCTTTGACTGCAGATGGAAGTTTAAAATTGAGTGCTACAGAGTTACAAGTCTATAATTAGTTAAAATTTTGTATCACTGACCAGTTCTAGAGGTGTTATAATGGCTAATGATGTACCATGGTTATCTCTTGTCTCACCAATTATTAAAGGGACTCATTAATTCTGACCACTTTGAAGTCCATCCTTAGCCATCTGTTGTCCAGAACAAATGACCAATTTATTAGATAACAGCATTAAAATCTGAGGATATTCAAATATGGATTATCGCTTTTTCTCTTATCATCTCCAGATGGAAATCATACATTTGTAACATTCCCTATATCCGATTATGACGCCTATTTCTCTGATCAAGGCCCCAACGGAATAAGATCATATATGTGACAAATGTTATCATTGACCACAATGAAAATGATGTACATTTCATCAGATTACAAGGTAAATATAAAATATATGCTAAACGATTTCTTTTAATAGAAAAAAAAATCATTAGGAATAAATGCATCCAACTGATTTTGTCTTAAATTTCATGCTACTGGTTTGAAATTAAAAAAAAAAGAAGAAAAAAAGCAAATTAGAAGGATATCATGGAAACAGCTGCAATATATTTCACGCCCATAATAGTCTTAGAAAATCTTATCAAGATTGTAACAAGTCATTGATCTACCATCATCATCATCATCATATCTAGAAGAATCTTTTCTTACATAAATGTCCCTTCTTTATTTTTCAAAGCACATGTAGTCTAAGCTTTTGATGTCGGAAAAACAATTATTCAACGTCCACAGAGATTTGAGAAAATGACTTTCAAGGTGTCCAAAAATCACATCCATAATCATGACCAGAACTGATAAAGAAATTCTTGAAGAAAAGCCTACTTTTTACAAACACCTCTTTCTTTATTTCTCTCTCTTTCTCTCTCTGTTGATTTGTCCTCTGTAACTCTCTTTGTCCATCTGTCTCTCTCTCTCTCTCTCTCTATGAGTGTGATCACAAAAGTCTTAGAACTATCCATAAACTGATTTCATTAAAACACAAGATGATACAATAGTACAGTGGACCCGATCTTCAAATACTACCCTTATAAAAGACCACTTGTTTTCTGAGTCCATATTCTGAAAATCACTTGGTCAAATAATCCTTTAAAATAAAGCCTCTTTTGTGAGACCACTGATTTTACAAGACCACATTTCAGTGGCAATAAGG
The DNA here is from genome assembly GCA_030159075.1 of Atrina japonica. Lineage (NCBI taxonomy): Eukaryota > Metazoa > Mollusca > Bivalvia > Pterioida > Pinnidae > Atrina > Atrina japonica. The sequence goes on from BROG01000116.1 coordinate 787,178, forward strand.
GTGATCTTTCAAGACAGGTTTTCACTGTATTGCCACCGATTTCATCACATTTCAGTGACAATAAAGGTGGTCTTTTCACTATATTGTCTAAATATGGGGTGACTTTTATTTGGAAAGATGATAATAAAAGTTGACTGTGTGCACATATATACAAATGTATGTATAGGTCAATACAGGATTAAGCGGGGCAATACATCTGTTTGGATTATGACATGGTTTTGTTTTTACGACATATATCTATTAGGATTACAGAGTTCAGATAGATGACACCATTTGGAGTAACACATGGTCTGGCAGAACCCTCCACAAATTGGAATTTTAGAATTTGGTTTATAAACATATACAGTGATACCTCACCTAAAAGACCACCTCAGTTAGGAGACTACCTCACATTTAACTAATTGACCCCTAGAGACATATTTGGACTGGTCCAAGTCATTGACTTACAGAAGAGTCCATTGTTTTATCAGGGCTTAAAAGGTTTAAACCATAACTTTTCTGTCTGTTGAAAATATTAATCATCAATATTTAATATATTTAGAACCTCTCTTAAGAGACCACCTCCCTAATTCGACCACTGAGTCAGTCAGTGAGGAGGTCTTAACAGTGAGGTCTCAATGTATTGGTATTCCAAAATATGAACGAGCAACATCGGGTATAATGTGATAAGCGAATCTGGTTTTTAACAAATCTAACCAAAGCCCTGGAATATTTATAGATCACAAAATCTGAACAGTTAATGGAACTACAGTTAGTTAAATTTTGATGGAGGAATCTCCGTCTTAAATAGACACTGAAGTATTAGTCTTTGGTAGCTTGCACCATTAGTAAATGACACCTGAACCTCACTGAAAATGGCGGCAACTCAAGTGATAGATTTACCTGTGCCTATAATTGTCCAAATTTCATCCATCATTGGTCACTGTCATAAATGACCATAATTACAGACCGGACAACAGACAGACAGGCCACGGGTCAGTAAGAGAAATGTTTAATTTCAACAAATTAGAGCCTATTAGGTGTTTACAGTGGTTAAGATAAGACTTTAACATTCCCGATAACTGGTATGTGATGTTCTCTTCCAGATAAGCCAGAGGTCAAGAAACAACCAAAAGGTCAAACTAATATAGTGCTCACATGCAGGATGCTTGCAGAATTGTCGGTGCAAGCATTTACTACAAATAATTGATACAGATTAGCCTTAGCCCTCTTTATTAGCTGACTTACAGGGAAAGTGCAACAGTTTCACTAACATAGTTAGGCATGGGTATGATTAGCTGAGGATGTGTTTCCTAATTCTGATACATCCAGTAAAAGTTTAAACTAAAATTCTGAATGGTACAGACCAGCTTGCATCCGCTTTCTAGAAATAATAATAAAAATGAATTGGTGATAGCAAACAATATTCTATATAATGACCATTTGGTTTATCAACACTCGGATGATAAAAACTTTTTTGCACCAAAAAAAAAAAAAAAAGAAAAAAAAAAGCTGACTTTTCACTTACCAAAATCACCTTATTTCATTAAAATGTCGCTATTCCAATCCACAAATCTAAATTTTTTTTCAAATAAATTTTTTTCCACCAACAAAAACAGCCACTGGATATATATATATCAAGGCAAAATTTCAGTTTTCCTTGACTTTGTTAAAATAACATTTTTCACTGATCAGATTTCAAATTTTAATGACAATTTACTGACCTTGAAAAATAAACCAATTTTCTCAAATATTTAAAGATAGGTGAACCCCTCACCTCTTACATTGTTGGAAAATATATACTTTGGGTTCTGGGGGGTGGGGGTGGGGGTGGTTAAAGTGTTTAAAATCTTAACTTCTCTTTCTCCCTCAGTCCTTTTTCAATCCCCAGCCATATTACAATTTTAGATCAACATTTTATTTATTTATTTTTCTAATAATGTTTCAAGGACACCCTGTGTTGATATAACGATATGATGTTTTCCGAGATGTTAAGCTGATATATTCTAAATATAAATAAGGTCGTGAGATCAGTAGCCACGTTGAGATTTTTTTAAAAAGTTTCTTTGTCTATTTTTGTTTCTTGGAGGGATGGGGGCGGAGGGATCTCTCTCCATAAAGTAGATTATATGCTGGTATAATATGTTTCACCTTTTATGTACAAATTTCAAAGTTACATCATTTCTCTGGCTTTTATTGAACAAAATCACGGATCAGCATGCAGTGTCTCGGCTTTATCCTTTGATCATAATAAAGACATCTCAGTTGTCCTACGTACATTTCTCAGGTTTAATTGTCACCTGTTCACCGGTCTCGTAACAATTACAACATAGAACAAGAGAAAATTAGAAGGAAATGTTCTTTAACTTGTTACAGGACATCAATGGAAAGCCACAGGTATATTTTTTACCTGAGGGTGGCTATAACAAATTGACGTACTTAAGATATGAATTGCATCATGATTACACCTCCATTATTTAGATGGCGTCTGATGAAAGAGATGCTACAGGGGGTCCCTGATTAATGTTCCTTCATTAGACAGCCATTTTGGAGATCTAAGTGGATTTGGTGTCTCACAAAGGCACACAACCACAGCAGTTATCTACCAGAACATTTTTTTTTATATTTACTTTACTCTACAAAGATAAAAAAAATGATACAATCTCAGGGAGAGAAGATATGCCCTTTGGTATATAGGTACCTAGCACATTTAAGTACAAACATTTGCAACAACTTATCTCAATATGGCAGTGACACATAGGCTACCCTATGTGTCATTTAAAACCTATGTTTAAAAAGATTCTTGTAAAAACTACAACCTGATACGTAATTACATAAAAATAATTTTTCCACATCCCAAACGTAAATTGAAATTAAATGAATATGAGAACAAATTACATTGCTTGTAATTTGTTGGTTAAACTAGCAGTATTACTTTCTTCATAAAGGAGCATTAGGTGGTGTTTCAAATTATTTCAATTTTTTTTCGTACTTTTACTACTTGTACTTGATGTACAATAACAAATAAGAGCTATACACAGGCAAAAAAATCTTATATTCCTACATATTTTGTGAAAATAAGGTCAGGTCCAGCGTGGTTTTCATATACAAATAGTAAAGCCAAGTACAGTAAAACCTGCTATAGCGGCCACCTCTATATTAGGATCACCTGTTTATAAAGGCCAGCTTTTTCAAGTCCCTTGACTGCATACTTCAACTAAATTGAACCTGTGTATAAGAGTCACCTGCACATAAAGGTCAATATTTTCTGGTCCCTTGGCTGGCCCCTATATACAGGTTTCACTGTATTTCAATTGCAAGTGAAAAAGTGCCAAACCTGGGTTTCTGAAGCAATTTTCACAAAATATATAGGAATTTAAGAATTTTTATGCCTGTCATATCTCCTTTTTATTGCTGTATATCCATCGATATAGGGAAAAAAGGGAAATTCTTTTTTTGAAAAAAAAAAAACCAAAAAAAAACCAGCTAATACCCCTTCAAAAGATATTACTTTGCACATAAAATATAGATTATTTTTAGATCAAAACAGAAAATGCATATAAATGTATTCAGTGATATTTGTCTTAAGAGACCATCCTACATGCTAGTAAAACATGAACGGTCACTAAAGCGAGGTTTTATTCAAAGGATGATCTAACAAATATTTTGTCCTGATAGTGGTCTCATAAGACAGGTGATTGTTCGTGACACTGACAGGGGTGTCTGAAGACAGGTTTCACTATATTTATACATTCTTCATCTGGGACTTAAAGTTTTGGTATCTATAGATGGTGTCCCAATGGGCTTCTCTATCAATAAGGGTCCGCAGAATGGGCGATCAAGTAGTCTGTCCTATCAATAAACAGTGGAACCCACCTACAGAGACCACCACCCTTTCTGCCACTGAAATGTGGTCTCTCAAGACAGATGGTCTCTAGAAAGAAGTTTATTTAAAGAATCATTTAACCAAGTGGCTTTCAAAACGTGGTTTCAAAAGACAGGTGCTCTTTTGTAAGAGTGGTCTTTCAAGACAGGTTTCACTGTATTGATAATAAATAGATGGAATAACTTTTTGACAAAGTCTAGACATTATTACAGCAGCTAAAATTTCCAATATTCAAACTGTACAAGTACAAAGACAATTACATTTTCCCATTTATAACAAAATGTCTGTAAACTAAAAATTTCTAAAGGATTTCAAAAACTTAAGGATTCAATTGAAACAAAACTGGTTTGACAGGATTTCACAAAAAAATGTTGGGTTTAGAAGAAACAAAGCAGACTTGAAAACTGTTCATTGTTTGTCTATATTCTTGATGTACATCTTTATAAACATCAGAAATTCAAGATGGATATATAGATTTCTGATTTACATATATAAACAATTCAGAAACGATCCTATCTCTGTCAATACCAGCCATTGTTATCTCCCTTTTCATTGAAGTCAAATACATAATTTATGTACAAGCATCCTCTTGACTCCATTTGGGTGCATCTGGAATATATTCAGTTGACTGTTAAGCCTTTCTAACTATCGGAGACATTGGGGTTGGACAATCTCGGATCTTGAGTAAAAAGCTTTCAACATTGTCAGAAAGTGTATGTATATATATTTATCAGATCTTCCGTATGGAGCTTAGGCATAGCAGGAGCCACGGGGTCTGTAATGTATGTCACCAAATCACAGCTTTACTTATTCATATGTTTTCCCTTTTTCGACGTGAAAGTCATTCACAGGGCTTTTTTTTATGTGTATGTACTGATAAAACATTTATAAAGGTTTTCACACATTTATGTCTCAGGTTGTTGTACAGATAGTGATTGTGAAAATATTTACCTGTCCAGCAGGTGAGAAAAAGTTAGATAAAAATGTAATAGCTCCAACAATGAAAGTTAGATTGACCAGAAGATGACCACAGATCATTGACGTGTGAACCTGCAATTCGGTCAGTCATTTATACCTACACAATTACGTATAATACACATTTTACTATTATAAAGGATTTCCACGAGTACCGGTATTCCTAATTTACATGTACAGTAAAACCTGCTATAGCGGCCACCTCTATATAAGGATCACCTGTCTATAAAGGCCAGTTTTGAAAAGTCCCTTGACTGCATACTTCAACTAAATTGAACCTGTGTATAAGGGTCACCTGCACATAAAGGCCAATATTTTCTTGGTCCCTTGGGTGGCCCCTATATACAGGTTTTACTGTACTTTGTAAAATCTGTCAAAATTTTCAGAACATGATTGGTTATAAGCTGTCACATGGTGACCTGATATTTTATCGTACTAGGTTCCTATCACAGAAACACCAAGTCAGCGGCAAGATTGACATTAACAATAGTGATGATACCATATCCTTATCACGGAATTGACACAAGTCTACAGAATATTTCAACTACAGCTGGTAGTGTTTTATGTCAGTGACTTTTTAGTTTTTCATTTTTGTAGTCGACTGGATTTATAAACAATGATAAAACAAATGAATAAAGCACAATGCTGAGAAGACCGAAAATTGATTCCTAAATCCTAAAACCAGTCTTTTTTTTTTTCATTTTGATTTGAAGCGACACTTTTAGCTGGTAGCTGCTTAAATGAATACCTTAAATCTCATCTGAACTGGGGAAAAAAAAAATAAATTAAAAAAAAAACAACCCAAAACTACCACTACTTGTAGGTTAAATACCCTTCACCACCACTCTTGTCACCACAAATGGTTATACTTCAAGATATTGAAGATAATTCTTCATAATGTAAATGTGTATTGCACTGATAGTCAGACAACAAGTTCATATTTGTATTATTCATAATCTTTATGTGAATTGCCATGACAGTTATACTAGAGTATTTACTTGTATTATTCATAATCTAAATCGTAATTTGTATTCATCTCCGCGCCATTGTTTGTATAGCATCCCCAAACGCAACAGTTCCATCAAGCCAAACAAATCGGGAATTATCACAACTGAAATATTTGGCCAATACAGTATTCTAAGTATTTGCCAATTTACCCGTTATAAGCCTACAAATTGCTTTGTATCAGCTTCTGTGCAGACCTGCGACTCCATCTCTATTGACAGAGAATATTATGATAAATTATTGGTCATCATCGGACATACATACACGCTACTATGGCGGATGCAAAGCAAAAATACTTGGACAGGAAGCAGTAATGGGCGCCACATTGAATGCCTTTCTGAATTTTGGGGTAATTACAAGCACATTGGTCACCTGTTTATGGGATACTGGGCATACCAACGTAATTAGATGAACAGGAAACCACCTTTTGAATTTTTCTGCAGACTTTACTCCATAAAACTGGTCCTTTTCTTTACATCAAAGTCGACTGTGTAAAATGGTCCCGTTTGATGTTATTGTTGTTTTTAAACTAAACCCAGAATGAAAAGCTCTTCAAAATGGTGTAAAATGAGAAGATTATTTGCATATTTTATCTCATTTTCAAAAATAGCGATTACCTTGAAAAGTGATATTTCAAATAAATTTATTTAATTGTTTTATTAGAAATATTTATAATAACTGTAAAAATATTTGTTGCAAGTTTTAAAATTCATATCCCAAACTGTGAAGGTTCAGAGGAAGCATTAATTTTAACCGTCAGGAAATGATGACTTAAGTTAAACTGTTTGATAAACATTTGAGTGTCAATTCACAAGCAATTTGGCTGTTTGGTCAGATGTCACATTATCTAAGCCATTTCTGTGACACTTGACATAGAAATGAAATAAGTGTTTGGGTTTGTTTTTTTTTTTTTTTAATGTGAATCATATTTGGTATAAATATTCCCAGAATATAAAAATATATGTGGATATTTAATCTATTGTCGAGTGAAAAACTGTTCCCATAAAAAAATTATATTTAATTACCACACAAATAAGTGTATCGGTTAATCAGATTCCTAATCCGTAAGCGTTAATTTCAAGTGTCTTGTTAATACGGACTACAATGTTCATAAATTAAAGTACCGGATACTTGACTTAGAATTAAATGTATATTGCTCAGGATAAATGATGTGGTTTTATTAATCTGAAAATCTCAATTTTTCAGCACTTTTTTTTGCTGGGAAATTTTCAAATATTAAAGAAAACTTGACGCTCGTAAGAATATATACATGTACATGTAAGAAAAAGACGTGAGAGCTAACACTGATGTAATGATCTATAAAAAAACTAACATCTATATTGATGAAAAGAAAATTCTAAAATTAGATGACTGGTTCAGTTGTATCCTTTTTTATTTTTTTACATCTGCCAATCAGGTTTTATGATTTATGGGCCAGGTTTAAACATATATTTATAAGAGATTAAAATCAACAAATAAACCCCTATGTGTGCCTCAATCAGATATTTTGTACTCTTCTGTTTCAGAAGTCTTAAAAGTTCTGAAGATGTTTTTTATAGCTAACGCATCAACCACTACATCAACAATGCAATGGTAGAATTCACCGAAAAGTGGGTGAAATCTTGAGATTATCTAAGTACTATCAAAAGAAATTTCCAGGGCAACAATTTTTAGTATATATTTTATAGGACAATGCCATTAAGAATAGTATTTGTGTAACTCTTTGAGGTTGATAAGGGGAAAGATGAAACCTGATCACAAGAACGATGAAATATTTTCATGCACCGAAAAAGTTGAAAGGAATCTCCCAGACAATAAATCATCCCTGCAACTTAACTCTGTAAGTGTTTACGCGTGACACACATTCTGGGGTGTGGCTAACTTACGGAAGAACAAAAAACTTAAATGAAGGAGAAAAAAAAGAAGCGATAAGATAATAGGCCGAGAAGACCTAATTTAGAAGCTGTCAAACCATTTATCACATTTTCAAATTCTCACCGCGACCCACTAAAATCTCAATTCTAACAGAGAAGTGGTACTTAGGTTTGCTTTTGTAACACAGAGATTTTTTCTTCGAGGGCTAACATGAAATATATATATACATGTACAGTATCACATAGATTTGGAATAAAATATGGTTTAATTCGTCCTTTTAAAAAACAATTGTTTTGGTTGTTTGCTAATTGTCAGCTTTGTTTTTATCCTGCTAAAACTATCCTATTGATATTATTAGTTATTAGGTTTGTTACTGACCTTTGCCTCGCCTTCCATGGATTTGATCAACCCGAATAAATTTCTGTGGACAGTCAGTAATAAACCTAACAACGGTTTGGTTTTGTCGATGACCATACGGTCATTTAGTAAATGTCTTTTATTGACACTATGCATGGAATTGTGAATCATGTCATCTGCCATTGCTGTCTACTTTTTTTGCTACTGATTGTCCATAGAATCATGGACGGGAGTCACGCATCTCGTTATACCCAATGAAATGACGACATTTCAGTCCGAGGCAAAACAAAGAGACATCAACAGGTAGATAAGCAGTACCATAACTATTGGCCTGGCTATGGACTGTTGTCAATGCAGCGAGCATACTGTGACCATGATCTAAAGTCTTAACCTTGAAAATCTGCGACGTTTACTTGGTCAGCGGAATGTCCGGCAAAGGAACGGTCACAACCGGTGTTTAAATGTCTAGAGATCTGTCCAACATTCGAACCCTGGGCCCCCTACCTTCAAGACTGATGCTCTACCATAAGACCACCAGGAGAGGACCACCAGGAGAGGCTTAATTAGTAATAAATACAACAAAAAGAACTGCAAATAAAATCTATACTAGACTAATCAAGCATAATCTGGCAATATCTACTGTACATGTACGTGATACCACCAAATTCAATTAAATACAAATTGTAAATCTATTCAAAGTCTGATAAACTTATTACATTCTGAGTACATGCATTTCAAATCTTTGTAATACTTATGATTTATGACGTTAAATTATCCCAGTCACTGTCCAAGAACAGTAATTACACAGTATATGAATCTATTTATAGCTATATGTATTTTTTCTTTATAATATGTTATAATCATTTTCTGAAAATTCGTAGGAGCTACATTGTAATGTATGCCTATATATATCTGTTGAATTTTTAATTAAATAGGATGCCTGGTATTTTGTGGGGATTTACATCTCGAGATGTATCTAATATAATTTAAGGGATGGTACATTTCATATGTATATATATATATATATATATTCAGCTGCCTTAATCCTCTGTATATATAGTGATCATGTCAATTTTATCTATAGCCGAAATGATCAGTGACTATTATGTATAGCTATTATACTTTGGATTATCAATGAACAGTTGATGTTTGAATGGTTTTAAGAGAATTGCCAAGGGGGGCAATTGTGGAACCGTGATTTAGATAGATAGCACCAGTGTCGAGGGTAGACCTTTCTGTAGGTATATTCTCACCTGTTCACCTTAACAGGTGTAAGAAATACCCCATTTCACGCACACAAAAACTCAAATATATAATTACCCTGATTAAAATCTGCTAGCCAGCTTTTAAAAAAATAAAAGAATACTTCTCTCAGGCATATATCGCAAGAAATACACAACATCATAAAAACACCATAAACAATACAAACCAAGAAGCTTGTACAAGTCGTGAAAGAAATTTCGTTGAATGAGTATGTGTATATCCTTCAATAAACCTGTACAAAACATCTATACAAGCTAAAACAATATATCTACTAGAAACTGATTTACTAGAGTATAGTAACTGGAGTACTTTTAACTCTCAATCAACGTTTTTGTATTCTGTCCTACAACGGACAACAGCAGTAGATTTACATATCAACTTTTTCGACACCTTAATAGCAAACCTTTCACATTCTCGTCCTCACCTGGTTAGACATTTCATTGATTTATTGACAGGTATTTTAACTTGTATAATTATTGTTTTCAACGTTTATTTTTACTGTAGGAAATTTAATTACAGTAAAAAATAAGAAGTTCCCAATTCGGTAATTATGCTAATTAAACCTCCTGCATGGCTATCAATTTCTGAAAAAAAGGGAAATTTTTTTATTTTTTTTTTTATTTTTCAGATTTAAGAGTTCAAATTTTCAAGGTTTTGAGATGGCTGACATGAAGTGTGTAAAACGACAGTATTCTGTCTTTGAAGCTGACCTTATCCTTTCATCTTTGTTCCAAAACTGCAAAGGACTGCCAGGTGTGATGGTTCCCACACCATGATACTCATTTTAAAAGTTTGTTTGTAAAACTAATTACATTTTAAGTTTGCAAAAATATTTTGTCATAAGAATGTTTAATCATATCTTGTTAAATTCTCAGTAAATGAGCTCTTTTAAGGAAAATATTCTATCGGTAAAAGCAAAATTTTTTCAAAAATTGTAAACATTAGCCGACTGTACAAAAGAGTCAAGCATGTATTCATTTTACCAATAACTTACATTTGCCCCCATACTGTTACCAATCTATTTCTAAAATGTATTTACACATTTTCTACGTAAAAAGTCCATTTGATTAAAATTTTAATTTTGGAACTATTGAGAAGATTTTTTTACTTCTATGCGATATAAGTATGCCATATATCATTACGCGGACCTCCTGGAGTAGACGATCACTTTGGTGTTTGTTCTTGTTCAAAGACAAAGCATGCATGATCACAAAAGACTTTTAAACCCGGGAAGTGTGTAAATTGAAAATCATTTATCGCAAAATAAAACAAGATCGATGTAAAAATTGACAAACGAACATGCAAAACTCTTAGGATAATTCCAATAAACAACTTGGAGTTTGTAAACAAGGGCATACAAAGTAAATGTACTCCACTCGATAGTTCTTGATTTAAAATTCTACTTCAGATATTAAACAAAGCAATATGCATGTAAATTTTGTCAAAGGCGTTATCTTAATATTGTAAGAGATATTAGAGGGTCGGGTTTATCAAATCTTTTGTGCAATAAAGGGAAAGTCTCTAACAGTTTTTTAAACTTAAAAATTTCTCTAAAAATAGATACTGATGTGCATGCTTGTTGTGTATTGTCTATACACAAATTTTGGTGAAAGTCTTGTAAGTCCAGGGTGTTAGAGTCAATCCATCAACACTTCGGTGTAAATCATCAACACATAGCAGTCTGTACAACTGTTAGTCTGAAATTGATTTTTGTATCTCTGTATGTAAATAACATGCAGAAGGGTCAAGAGGTCAATCAAGTATCACGTGCAGTTTTAGTGCATTAAAGTGATGCTGGTAATAATGGGAGCGTTAGGGGAATCCCTTTGACGTTTATCGATCTTCATATATATATATATATATACACACACATAGTATTGATGAGGTGGCAAGAGAGATATTAAATACAGCATCATAAACATTACATGAACTTTTGAATCAAATCTCAATTTATTTCGCATCGAGCATGTTAATGGCGAAGGGTTGTCTCAACATTCTGCCAGTAATAATAGTGGTAATCATCGGACCATCTCTGGCTTTTAGGTGTTCTAAATGATAAGTCAAATGAATACCCTAAGTACTTCCAAAGACATTTTAACCGAATGAATGAAAAAGTGCAGATCAAATGGTCGATTAAATTCTGAATCATTAAATGACTTTTAAATGTACATGTATACATACATATAGCAGATTTTTTTTTAAAAAGGGCCGAATGCATCTTGTTGCATTTACACGTTGCTGTCGTCGTAAATATTTCACAGCATATAAATATCATTATTGTGACTTATTACACGTTCTGTCATTATTACATTTCACACCGTTTTAAAATGTCACGATAACGTGAATTTACTGGCGGCATAGAATATGGGTGATTTACACGTAAGGAAAGGAAACTGTAAACTACAGAAATGTATCATAACTTGTAAACAAATGCGAGTTTCCCCCATGTAAATTCCAAAATATACCAATAAAGAAAACATGACCGAAAAAAAAAATGAAATTATACATATTCCGAGCCATCTGGTAGGGTTGGCAGCTTAATGCAGTCTTCAAAATTGCTGATCTCAGCATTAATACTTTTTGTATATCTTACATTATGTATTACATACTTCAGGCCTCTAAACATTGCAGCATTGTATAAAATTTGGCCAACATCAAAAAGATTTCATATTAAACTGAAAATGTATATATATCGGGCCGTTTATTATTTTTTCACATGTTCAAACTTTATTGCATTTCAGGGGGGAGAAGGACTAGCCATATTTACTTGAGCAGAAGTTAATGAAAACCTCTAACAAACAAGATAAGCTGAACTAAAGAGATAGAGTACACCTAAATTGCCGAACGTTTTATATTTTACAATTACGAAATTAGTCATAGATCTCTTACTTCTTTCATTGGGTTTTGCCGACATGCAAGGTACATTTAATTTACATAGAAAATAAACATGAGAAAGAGGAAAGTGTTGTAAAGGAAAAGATAAATTAAATTTTAAAATTATGCAGTTATTCAATTACTTCGAATAATATTCCCCGTGAATCATTTTAAGTTAAGGAAACCATAACTATTTATTTCCGAACTTATTGTAAACGTTGTCAATTTTTATGATCGTTTTTCTTTTTCAAAACTGCGTGTATTATGGCTCAAACAAATTTGGTGTCATAAACAATAAATTCCACCACGATCTCTTCCTTATCAGAAAATTTGATCAAAACGCAACAGACCACTAAATTGTCAAACAGACATACCCCTAACAATGGAGTTCTAACAATGCCTGACAACAGGTTTATCTCCCTTGAAAGAACTCTTATCTCATAGAAATCTATAGGCAGAGCAAGACTAATCTTCAATTGAGAACTGTGATAAAAGATTTTGTGAATGAAATAAATCCTATGTAATATTTCTTCGACTCTAAAAGTTTTGCTAAATCTTATAAACGTTGTACACTAACTACATAACGTAGTATTTCAGTGTCGTGGTCTCTGGGCTTGAATAGAGAAGTGCGACATAACTCGACTTAAAATTCTAGGTAAAACCATTAATCTTTTTCAAGGGTCATTTGGTTCGGTCTTAACTAATAGTATTGGACACTTAACAGTTATGTATTGGTAAAAATATCACAATAGCACACAACACTGGACCTATATAACATTTACGATCGTGGTACTTACCTTGACATAAAATCAAAGCAGCTACAATAAAAATTAAATCCACTTCAATCCTGCAATTCATATTGTCACCGTGATTCTACATAACACATCCTTTTTTTTCTTTTCTCTCAATTTCTCAGTATCTAAAGAAAAAAAAGAAACGAAACAATATACATAAGAGCATTGCTTGTAAAACATGTCGAATCACTCCACGGTTTTTGTATCTAATGTTGATAAACTATGATGTAAACACAGCACCTCTTCAACTTCTACACTGCCATCGAAAAAAATTAAAAAGTGTTTTTTAAATAGTTTATTTGTTTAAGATTAGTTGGGCAAGAAAATTCATTTCCTATTACAAGATAAAGATTGTTTTAAAGCGAAAATATTAACTTAGTGACGACATGTTCTTGCCTATGTGCAGCATCGACTTATATCAATCAGGTGAATGTAGCATTATCAGATGTAAGCTTACGAAACCCTTAAGTGAAATGGACGAACTGAACCATGGCTACGTACACACTCCTTCCTCAAAATGTCTTCAAATATGTAAATTTGAGTAGCGACCCAGGGAAATCACAACAGTACGAGAAAAAAATATAAACGACATCAAAAATATAATAGCGTCACCCGAATGAAAAACATATTTCTGGTTTAAAAAGCGTGAAAATTATTAACTGTTTGATAAGTCTGTTATGACTACGATTTGTAAGAATACTGTCTGAACCAGCTGTCTGTTATACATACGAAATCATTATCTACAAAAACATCAAAATATGAATTTAATGGCACAAAAGTTTACTACTAATTTCTTTGGCAGATGTATGTATTTATTAAAACTCAACATTTATTTGTAATACATGTATTCAAATGTTTTTTTCCCCCTTTTATCTGCCCACAAAAAGTCGCATGCACTTTATTACTAAATATTACTAACACGCATCTCTATTACATGTATCAGGACTTGCATTCATATTTAACCGCTTCATGGAGGCGGACATTATTTAAATGGTGGAGGAGAAGGACATGGTCAAGATGTACCTGTGAAAACACAATATTGATCTTCCACAAGTTCAGCGAACTCCTTCACATACATGTAATCGACTTAGGTTCTGGCGAGCTTCAAACCCCCGTTGATTGGACACAAGAGACTAACACAATACTACAGTACAGTCTTTGAGAGACCATTGTCATAAAATATCGCATTTTGAAAACCATTCAAATAAATGATTCTGTACATAACACCTCTTTTGAGAGACCACATTTCAGTAGCGGAAGGGGTGGTCTCCCAAGACAGGGCCAACTGTACTAGGATCCACCCCAAGGATCTAAAACAAGAACTTGCACCATAATTCAACATTACAGAGACCAACACAACCACAAGTGGACCCATTAAATGAACTTCATTTCCGAAGAGTTACAAAACAATCAACCAATCAGAATCATCCTCAATTAATTCAAACTTGATTTAAATTATCTAACATACATGTACATTGTACATCCACGAACATGTAAAACATTTAATACTTGATTAGTTCGCTCTGCTAATGGTGGAAAATGTACATGAGTTTGTGAGATAAAAATACTTCCGTTATCTCCGATAACTATTCATCAACACTGATTGGCCAAAATGTCAAAACATATCACATAGCGCTTTTACTCTCTCTATGAATACTTCTTGTACCTAGAATACTGTCACTAAAATCCAATAAACAAGATTAATCAATAAATTCATCCACGTCTGTATAAATGTATGTTGGAAGAGAAACACTGTACATTGTATATGAACTTAAAATCTTAATTCGTTCTTCACTTATTACCAAGTTTTGGAAGAGTCGTTAATGTGATAAAATGAACAGATAATGGAAAAAACACAACAGCAGGGAAATATTGTAATGGTTGAAGGTCAATGAAAGCTGTCATCTCCTCTGATGTAAGAATTTCACCCCTTAAAGCATCGAAATGGTTAAACACCAATATGGTATGTTCTCTTTAATTATAATCACCTGTCTTTTACGGTTTGTACTGTCGATAAGGGTTAATTACAATGTTGGAAAATATATTCAAATGCAGACTGATGTCTTTGATGCGTTAAATTTGCAAACTTGACTTTCTCTCTTTGAGTTTATCTCATTTCTGGGATAAAAACTGAAATGGAAGTGTAAGCAACTAACACAAAATAAATATTTACAAAATATTTAAAACATGTACAAAACTGATAAATAAAACGTCCCCATAGATTTGTTTCCCCATTTACATAAAATGTTTTTCGTTGCAACAAAGAAGCACTTTAGAGTGCATCGCATCAGATTAAATCTGAAACAAGAACAGATGGGTGGTCCGCATCAGTGTTTTATGTTTCCGCGAGTCAAAGATGTTCTGTCGAAAGTACACTTTTGTCACTACACACGGGATTTTGTTTGTACGCTTTGTACAAACTGTTACTCGTGAACTGAGCTAGCACTTCCAAACGCGTTATAACTCCCGTTTCCATGAGAATTCATCAAAGACCGACAGCTGCGGTATTCCGAACTACTTTGTTTTTTACACTTTCTACGACTAAGCATGCACATCTACAACTATCAGTCAAACATTTAAACACACATTTCTCATTATCTAGTAACTTTAATCATCGTTCTAACCATTAGCTGAACACATTTGTTAGGCTTGTATTTCTGTGTCTAATTTATAAAAGAAAAGTGTTGCAAATTACTGTCAAAATAAGAATAATCAAGTAGGTAAGTATACTTTGTTCGGTTATGTTAGATGCTTCGAACAAACAAGCCTACATGTGTACATTAAAGGAAATGATAAAATCTAAATATCGAAAGAGAAATACATTGAATGGAACAAGATAGCAGATGTATGGGCAACAACATCACAAATTTCTGGCATTTTTCTTCATGTCTGAGAATAATATGTTTACCACAAAAAGACAAAGAACATCAATTTTTCACAACACATTCAAGTAATATGGAATGCCAAGAAAACAATGAGAAAAATGTTTGTTGCCATTTGTGTATGATTTTAACAAATGGACTCTATTATTTGTTTCCACAATGGAGCCAGGGAAATGCATAGGATGCAACCATTCATGTAAGGCACTTAAAAGAAAAGCTAGACAGAATGTGAGAGAGAGTGAGAATGAGGGAGAGAGAGTGAGAATGAGGGAGAGAGAATGAGAAAGAGAGAAAATGAGAGAGAGAATGAGAAAGAGTAAGGGAGAGAGAATGAGGGCAAAAGAGAATTAGAGAGCAAGAGAATGAAAGAGTGAGGGAGAAAGAATGAGAAAGAATAATACAATGAGAGAGAGGGAGAGGGAGAGAAAGAGAGGGAGAGGGAGAGAGAGAGAGAAAGACATAGAGAGAGAGAGAGAGAGAGAGAGAGAGAGAGAGGATCAAAGTTTATTCTCATATGCACAATGGATTATAATATATTAAATGAAAATGACACAGCAGGTCATTTAAACCATGTTCGTAAAATGACTACTGTTACCTAATTAAAACTGAATTCAATATTTTCAGTCAGATTCCTGATAATGCTCGATTAAAAACCTGTTAATAGTGACACTGTAAATATTTATTTTGTCAGATAAATTTCTGTGTCAAGCCCTGGCAGTGATATGTGTATGTGTGTGTGTGATATTGAAGTTTTTGCTGCGTAGCTTTAAGTACAAAACCAGTCCTCTTCTACCCACTGATAAAACAGTACTTTGAAACTGAAACCGTGTAGACATATGGTGGTATTCTTGGGTTTCATCACCAGTACTGATGTTGGAGAGATTTACGGCAGTCAGAGAGAAAGAGACACTGATATATATGTATATATACATGTATATACATACATACATACACAGAGTGGTGTCATTCTCATCAGCTGTTGAATAAATATCCATATGCACTGGGTCATGTGGTGATACTGAATAATATCTACTTCAAAACAGCCCAACCCAGTTCTTAATATTACATGTAGCTTAAATGAAAACACACTCATGCAAATTGGAATTTCACTTTACATTTGTATAAATAATTTAAGTATCAAAATGTTATACTCATGAAATTAGCCTAACTCATCAACCCCTGAAAAACAATGGACTCTTCTTTAAATCAATGAATTAGACCAGTCCAAATGTGTTTTTAGGGCTGAATAAGTTAAGATATTTCAAAATCAATTTCATGAAAATAGAGGCTAATGTTTCTTGTTCTGTCTTATGCAATACATTTATAGGTGTGCTAAGGGACATTTTGGGGAGAAATTTCAAGAACTATTTTTGAGAAAAAGAAATAAATTTAAACAAAAAAATCCCCAATAAAGTCTGGCCATGAAGATGGCCATCATTAAACTGTTAAATATACCACTTGCTCAAACCTGGAATGCTTTTGGTGAAAAGTGGGGTATGCCAAGCATTTTGCCCAAGTACCTGAAATATATTGATCTTTTAAACTTCATTAAAAAAAACACACAGGAATAATAACTCCCAAAATGCTCTCATTCACTCTTTCCAATATTCTGTTAAAATAAACAGCCTAAACTCAAAAGTACAAAACCATGTAAACACAACACAACCGATTGCACTGTTATAATTCAAAGTCACAATATGAATATAGCTTGCAGAGATATGTATTGACAATGGCGAGCAGACGACACCCTGGCAGACGACATCCACAAAAGAAATTGGCCTAATAGACTAAACTTCAATCCAGCAAACCTAATCCTTTCACATTATTAACCAACACATTTCTAAGCATTAATCTTGTCCATTCACTTCTACAGGTAAACATTGGCGAGTAATTTAGAAGTGATCAATTTCGTTCAAGTGTCTCCCATTTTGCCATACAAGTAAATGCTATTATGGAACAGAATGAAAATGCTGTCATTTCTTAAATCCCCTGAAAGTTTGGGCAAGTGTACAATTATATGTTACACTTACTTATACAAAATTGAATGAAAGAGAAAAAAATCGACAAGTTGGCCTAATTTGTATTGCAAACTATTACATGGGGTTGTAATGGATGATCCATGGAGGGTTGTTGAATTGGTGCAAATGACTTCTCCCTTCTGTTGTTCTGCGTATTTTACCGGTGAAGTGCTCGATAACAAAACGTCAAGTAAATTATCGAGTACCTCACCAAGATCTACATGAGAATGGAACAACGAGTACAGAACGAAAATTAAAATAAATATTTTTTTGTCATCCAGATTGAGAGGCGACGTATAGAGAAGGAATAGAAACCTCCAAGACAAAGAACAGAAAGGATTTCCTGAACCCTGAAATAGGTTTAAAAAGCTCATCAAAACAACATAATCATGTACAATGGCAGACTCGCTTTAAAATTTCTCTTTCTGTTTACACAGAGGGCAATGGTGCATATTGACACTCGGCAAATACATGTTATACAAATGTTATTTTTCTGCTTTTAATGAAAATTAGGGCTGTACGTACAGATATAGATGAATACATACATGTCTAGCTACCTAACAGACAAAAGAATGATCAACGAAACACTGCATTTTAGGCGAATATCCAATTCCGAAAGAATGGGGGCAGCTGCAAGAGCACGGCAGTAATGATAGGGCCACATTATCGTGCAGGTGTGTCAATTGTTTCTCGAAAAAACGTTACAGATCAAAAAGGTCAATGAAAAGTACTTTTACCCTAATAATCATAACACTTTCGTTTTTTGTAAGAGTGAAATTTTGAATGGCCTTACTGATTAGAAAAAAATAACATACATTGGGCTTTCTTCAAACCAACCTTGGAAATGCTAACGAGGTTTTTTTTTTTTTAAATTGAATGTTATTCATTAGAATAGAATTCAATCCGGAAAGAAAGTATTTGAACACAAAAGATATACAAAACCAGTCAATATTATTTTTATGACAAAAGTAAATTTTCATGTACAAATGTACAATGTATTACATGTACAGTAAAACCTGCTATAGCGGCCACCTCTATATAAGGATAACCTGTTTATAAAGGCCAGTTTTTTCAAGTCCCTTGACTGTATACTTCAACTAAAGTGAACCTGTGTATAAGGGTCACCTGCATATAAAGGTCAATATTTTCTGGTCCCACGGGTGGCCCCTATATACAGGTTTCACTGTACTTACACAAAGGTACAAAATAACAGTGAAACCTGTCTTGAGAGACCAAACTCGCGAGACCACATCCTCAGAACCACTCAGTTAAACAATCCTTTAAATAAAACTTTGTTTAAGGGAACACCTGTCTTGAGAGGCCACATTTGGGTGGCAGATGGGGTGGTCTCTCAGGACAGTTTCCACTGTAACATACATTTTGTTTCTCCCTATTTGTACGAGGTGCAGTAAAACGGAACTCTAGAAACACTTCCTGTTTACAACAACTGACCTTACTGGCTAAAATGGCGGAACATTATCACATGACAGGTTAAAGTGTCCCTGATAATTAATATCCTCGTATGCAACAGATTAGCCTAAGGGCAGTCAGTTTCAAGATGTTAACAACACATTATCAGTATAAATAACCTGACCCCTTTCCTCTCCCTGGGATTGTTAATCAAATTTCATAAAATGTAACTAGAACTTCTACCATGTTCCTGTTCACTAAACTTGAGCCAATCGATTATAGCGACAAGCCCCTAGATTGTGAAGATCATATTTCAGGTATCCAAGGGAGATAATTTAAAGACAAATATCGGTATCATTGAATCAAAACAACACTTTGACATCAATTACTCATCTGAATGCTTCTTCAGAAAATTGCATGTTTCATTTTATGGAACTTAAATAACAACTATGTCCACATGTATTCATAAACTGACATACTTATTCATCTCCATCTTACATTCTTCTAGTTACGCTTTATTTTGTTTTTTCCACAAATATTATCAATGTGCACGATCTTTTTTTTTTTCTTTTTTAAAAAAAGTCTGTCAAAGAGCCTACAATGGATGGTGCTTTAAATATTTCAAATATTCAAAACGACACTCGTAATTTCGAATGTGTTGTGTACATTTCACAAGAATAAGAAACGTTGTTTACATACATGTATGTTTAAATTTGTGTTGTACAATGTAATCTCCTCCATCTTATACAAATTACCCCTTGTAATTTTAACAACACAAAACACAACTCCACAAGAATCGTAATTATAAATGCAATTGGAAATACTGAAATATATTACCTACGTACTGTTTTCCAAATACATTGCTCAGAATCAAAATAGAATTATCAGCACATGGAAATCTACAACAACTGGGTTGATGTATTGGAAAAATTCACTTACAGCTCCACAGCGAACATTAATATATCTTCCTTTCCACAAAACAACAAGTGCTGCCTCATCTTCTTCACCTAGTTCACTTTTAATCAATATCCAATATTGATCTCTCAGCTTCCGAGGCCGAGAATAAACCAATCTTTCTTAGTTTTTAAGATACAAAATTAAAACTCCTGAATACTACTACAGACATTTATGTTCAGCTTAGTAATGGCAGTCATTTAAGTCCAGGAAACTCTTACATTTGAATATGTGTAAAACAACTAGCTACAATTCCTAATTACATTATGGCTACGGTGATCAATGATGTACCTACATGCAGTGCTGGTGTCTTTCGGCCATGTTTTTCAGCAACTTGGTGTTGTTGCATCTGGCCATCTTCTCACCATTCTGTGTGATAAGAAGTGTTACATCGACTACATTAGTTATCCTTCATACCAAGGTCTCTCAAGAGAATATTCTGCATATTGTTACTGTAAACAGTAGCTGAGGCAGTCTTTCTAGCAAACCTTACACATACATGACCACAAGCTTGTGGTATAGAGAGTCATTGGCCAATTGTTTACCTAGTGAGATTACCTACACAAATCTGAGATGTCAAAATCATCTCTTCTTGTCGTTTTCTTGGCCGAAATCAAACACAGTTGCAACATATTGCCAAAACAATTTGTTTATATAGTACCAGTAAATGCACAGAGTCTTACACGAAAATACACAAACAGAACCCCTGAAACTGATCATGTATGACAAAAAACCAATTGTGTTACAAGAAAACAAATCTCCTCTGATACTACACAGGGTAGCGGGAGGAAAGGCTGAAACCAGATTCAGTGGTTACTTAGTGGATACAGGTTGTACAACTGATTGTAAGTTGCTATTGTCACTATGTCTACAGGTTGATGTCTGTTTTTGTTCTAAAATTAGGTTCAATCACAGGTAAACAATTTTTGTGACTATCACCTTTGTAATTTGACATGCTAAAACACATACATTGAGTCAAGATTTCAAATTCTAAAAATAAGTTCAGGATACAAGCCTCAATGACCATCCCATTCTAAAGCTGCACAGAAACACAGTATTTTTAGCCAATGTTTAATACATGTACATAAACCTAGAATACTTACGTATTCATACATCTTATTTTTTCCGTAAATAGTTTTCAAATCTTTTTTTTTTTAACGTTTGCCACGTTATTCACAACAGGTGTGATTCATTCTAGTACATGTAACAGTTTTAATTGTTTTTTTTTTTTTCTTCTGTTTTTTTTGTATGTACTATTTTAATCTGACCACAAACACCTGTGGAGTAAATAAGGCGAATTATACGATTATTCAACACATTATTTTCTGTGGAAGATTACGAGGTCATGTCTTTGAGTCACGTATAAATCATCCCCACTATCTGCTGTCACAGGACACACTATGGCTTTCATCTCTAATGATATAACAGAACACTGTCGACTCCATTAATTCTTTTTGCCATATTTAGATCTAAGTTTTACCCTACAGATAAAGTCTATAAGACTAGTAACCTAGAACTAACACGATTTGTTTTGATTGTTTAAATAATGGTATTTTACACAACACCATAAACATTTTTTTCCGTTATGAGGTCACACTGGATAAACGGCACTTGCCTATAAAGGTCAATCAAACATAACCTTTCTCTACTGCTTTTTTTTTCCAATGCAAAAACCTCTTAATAAAGGCCACCTGTCTATACTGGCTACTTCTGCCTGTGAGTAGACCTTGAGTGACCTTTATAGACAAGTTTAGGCATACAATTGTTTATTTCGCTACCTTTTTGGTTTATGGTGATATATATTATTTTTTGAAAACATACATTAATACATACCATTATGTACGATGTATACTATTTCATTATCAGTTTGGTTTACATATTTATCCTTGACAGTTGAAGTCTTTTGTTACATTCATCTACTATGTCTGATATTATTTCTCTCCTTGAATGAATATGGTAAATGCTAAAATTTCCCCTGGGGTCTGGCAACAACCTTGAAGGAGATTATTGACTTTACTGTACATTAGATCTAATAATACACACTACATTGTTAATAAAAGTGTATAGGTTTTTGTAAACCAGAACATTGTTACAAAGTCACGGATTCATTTAATAACATCCTTGATAAACCACCTTCAAGGTGATACAAAACTGATTTGCTTTTATCTACAGTCAACCTGCATTAAAATTCACCTCTCTATAAAGGGCACCTGTCTAGAAAGGCCATTCAAACATAACCTTTCTCAACTTCTTTATAATGCATAGTCCCTTTTATATGACAACTTTTGCCTGTTCCCTTGAGTGACCTTTATGGACAAATGTTGAATGTATTGTAAAATCTGCTTTAGCGCCCACCTGTGTATAAAGACCACCTGGTCACAAAGACCGTTTCTTTTGCTGTCCCCGTTGGTACCATTTGTGTACAAATCGACCTCTACATAAAGACAACCTCCCTATAAAGTCCACTTTCCCATTTTCCCTATAATTTCATTAAGGTTTCCCTTAACCTATTGCCAAGTCCCTTTATAATATCACAATCTGGCTAAACAAATTGTGGAAATCTAATGAGGTTTTACTGTACATACTTCTGGATAATAGCAATTGTATAGAAGCATGGGTCAAACCAGGATTATTTTGCCTGCAAGAAAAACACTCTTATGACCAAAGATCCGGCGCCAACTATATAAGTTGAAGTAGGAAATAAGTGCATGAATATTGTAGTTATTCCTATGCAATGTGTGTGTACTAGTTCTGTAAATATTTACTTGGGCATGTGTATAGATCTGCAGTCTACATTTTACCTTGAGTCTCAAAACAAAGACCTATGCATCTAGAAATTCTTGGCAATATACACAATAGCCAAGTTACTATTGAAAATATTATATAAAAGTACCTGTGTCTTGCTTAATATAGGCACACCTATTTCCTTCTGAACATTTTTTATTTTGAAGAGGGAAGTATTTCGAGTCAACACTGTAGTCCCTACAGTAGGCCCTATCTTACATGTAAGAGACCACATTATCTGCCACTAAAATGTGGTCTCCCATGACAGGTCACATGTATAGTATTATTTAACCACTTGGTTTTCAGAATGTGGTCTCAAATGACAGGTGGTCTTTCATGAGTGGTCTCTCAAGATAGGAACCACTGTATTTCTATCATAAAGGAACTGAGGTAAAATATCTGTATACGTAATAACAGCACTCTACCGGATACAAATTTATAGATACACATCGAGAGCCTCAGAACAGATTCTAATCTCACAAAATTTCTTCATTCATAGACAGACATACCCTCAATCCATAATACAAAATATGAAATACCAGTTCAACCCATTACAGATGATTTACAGAAACGTAATTAATGGATAATCCAACACATTTTAAAATGGGGTTATCTCCCTTTATTACAAAAAAATCATCTCAGGTTTCAGAGTGGCTCATACCTGCACTGCCCAGAAGTGAGAGACTTCATGAATCAAACTGCGATGAACTTGCAGCTCAGCCACGAAGGCCCTTTTGTATGTACATGTTACCTCTTATTAAAAAAAATGTACAGGCATTTCACAATCACGATCTTATTTGTTGAGGAAAAATGTAGCAAAACGAAGTACTGTATATAAAAACGAATTGTTTTGATAAGCCATCGTATACACACACTATTTTTTTTCAAAGAAATCAAGCATGTACTTAATGGTTTAGAAAAACAGAAGTATCTGCAAGTGAGAGAGAAGAAAATAAAACCCATTGAGTATCTAATTTGATGGAAAATAAGTCCCGAAAAAATGGCAGTTACAAATAACTAATGGAAAGAGCTAATACTGTTTATATATTTATCAATGAATTCTTTGACACCAGCACCCCAAATAATTTCAACAGTTCTAAAAGACAAAAAATCTCCAGAAATGCTAAGATTGGTCTATTGTTGTTCCATGTAGTCTGCTGACAAAAATCGAAGAATGTTTGCAAAGCAACAACGTGCCAAAACATGTCAAATATTTCATTCTCCATAGGTTTTTTTTGGGTATGAAATGTCAAATATTTTATCATTCATAACATTTTTGTATGAAATCTTTAGATTTATGTTCCGTTGGTTTTTTTTTGGTATTTAACCTGTACGTATTTCAACAACAATAAACAAACAAACAATGAACATGTACATGCAGGTGAAAACAGCAATTCTATTCATAAAAAGAATGATGTCAGAATATTTTACATCATTTTTTTCTTTCAAACCAGAATGATAAATCAGGCAGTAAGAAATTAGAGTGACCAAGGATTATATATTTCAGTAAACATAACATACAATTTTGGCCCAAAACATGGCAATCTGTGAACAGTACCTTTTTAAATAGATAGCCCAACACCATGGTCACTTAGGTGACTAAATACAAAAAAAAATTAAATGATGTGATGTGGACATGAAGGTAATTTTAAATAACTTCTCATAAATGTAATAAATTGTACATGTAAACATATCTTTTTCCTCCAAAAACATAGCTTTCCTTCGTATTTCTAAATGACAGAGCAATTGTTAATAATCATATTTGGATACAAAATTCAACTTAACAAGGGGCCATGAATCAATCTTGTATTGGCCATAATGATGGTGCAATTTTCCTGCGCAATTATAGGAATGGGCAATTAAAATCTCATCAATCAATTTCCTCGTTTGAACTTTTATAGAATTCCATTGGAAATTAACCGTTTTTTTTTTTTTCTAAACAAATATGGTTTCAATATTTTACATGCCGTATTTTACATGCTCCAAGGCCATCAACCCCTGAAAAACAATGGACTCTTCTGTAAATCAATAACTCAGGCCAGTCCAAATGTGTTTTGAAGGGAGAATGAGTTAAATTGATTTGATGTGTTTCGCCCCGCCAACCAAATTACATGTAGATCTGATAATGATTTTGGTTTTTGCTACGATATATTCTGTCATTCTTTTTTCCACAATTTTGAAATTGTTTAAATTCTTACTACAAAATCAAAGGAAAACAAGATGTGTTTGTGAAACACAAATGCCCCCAGTCCCAACAAAATATTGCAATTTATATGCAAGCGGGATGGAATTACGGACAGACACCCAGACAGATGGACGATCTAAACACTAGATGTCCCCTGTGGACTTTCAGGCCAGCGGCATAAAAAAGACAAATATTTTTTACATTTCTGTATAGTGTGACAAAAGATAAATTGCACATGTTTACAAATAAATGTACAATGAGTCTACATGTAAATCAGATTGTAACAGGTTTTTGAAAAATACACATAGACAAGATTGATTTGACTTCTCTTACCAAAATGTTTCATTTTAACTTGGTAATATTCCTACATGTATACCTACTGCCACCCCCCCACCATCTTTCAGGTTCGTCTTGTAAGAACAACACCTGTATTATTCCTAAATGACATCTTCTAAGTCAAGTTAATCTTGCATGTTAAGATTATGTTTCTAACGTAAATCACTCCAAATAAATGAAAGCAATGTGAAACATAAAAAGAATTGATTCTGCGTAAATCAATGACAAACGAGATCTTGAAAATTCCACTAATCCTTGCCAAATCATTCGTGGTCTTGATATTTCTCTAAATCAATGAACACTTATACAGTTTATAATCACTTCATGATCAATAACAACACAGATTTCCCTACATAGCCTGTTTCAAGTTCTTACTGAAATAACCCAGCTACTGACCAGAAAATGTATGTTTTGATTTAGCCTCATCTACGACCCCAGATTCTCTTTACAACTCGGGCCTTCTGTACAACCCCCAGTTTTACTGACAGCCCGAACCTTCTCTACAATCCGAGCTTTACAAACAACCCAAACCTACTCTACAATCCAAGCGATACCTACAAGCGAGCTTAATCTAAAAACTCGAATCTTACTGACAACCCAAATTTTCTATACAATCCAAACCAATCACCCATTGTTTACATAATTCACAATTGATTACCATTATCAACCAATGGATGCTAGCTATATACCAAATTTGAAGAGAATTGGCAAAACCCTTTTTTGAGCACAAGTGTAAAATGTTTACTGAAGCTTATGCAAGATGCAAGCATTGTTGTTGATTACCTGCTGACTGGCAACGTTTTTTTACAGAAATTACGACTACAACAATGACAGACTGCTTAACACTATCTATTATGTATTGATTTACTCTGAGCAGTTTTAATCTACCTCACAAACATGTGCGTTTGTAATTATTTATGAGAAAATGGCCAATCAAACTCAAAAGATTTTGACAGCTAAATGATATCAACTTACTTCGTCTTTTCTTTTTCAAATCTGAGATACAGCGATATTTTTTACCTATCGCTAAAATCTTGTTCAGGCATAACGAAAATGTGCATGAGAATCAGATATGGTTTAAAATCTATTGTGTACACTACAGTGGAACATGTTCGAGCTGTATTATACCAACTTCCAATTTACAACCCATCGAATTGCTTTCTTTTACGACAGGTATTTCGTAAAATTCCACAAATAAGGTCAATAAATACCATATTTTTGTTGTAGTTTTCTCTGTTCCGGAAATCAACCTGATAAAATTAAGACCCATGACAATAGCAAAGGAAATATATACATGTACAGGTAATACACGGCAACTTTAAAGAAAATTTCTTAACACATTAACCAAACCTGAACAAATGAACGAATGTCTATAAAATTGAAAGAATCAGACGAGGGTATTAGCAGTAAAGCGGAACACCTGTGTTTGCTCGATGACACACTAAATGTACGTGACATGAGATCTGAAGAGTTTTATAATTTGATTTTATTAAGTATTATTATAACTACATATAACCTAATATTATCACCGCAATCAAACGAACACTCAAAATTATCATCGAGATGAAAATTATGTCCCGTATGAATATATATTAGAAAGAGATAAGTGGGCAGTGAATTCATTTTCATGACTCTTAAAAATGAAAGGAAAAGTTTAACATTACTGAATATTGGCATTTAACTAGGCAAAATAAATTCTGTAATTGAAGAGGCCACTTAACGTAAGCCGAGAATTTCTTATGTAGTGACTTACGAACCATTCAAAGCCATTTGACACAAGCAAACATTACAAATTTTTTCGAGGACGAAAATAAATTTTATGACATTTTTTTCTCCTAAAAGGTGCAGTTTTTAGTAGAGGCTAATTGCAAATCTAATTACCTCATGAAAATATCAACGAAATGTATTTTATGATTTGTTTCAATAGTTTTTTCTCCTCTTTTTCATGTTATCTACTAGAAATCTAATAAAACATGACTTAAAAGAATACCAAACATTCTTATATGAAGAGGCTTTCACATGGTCACCTTCCATCAGATTCCATTTTCAGAACAGAAATGGAAATTGTTAAACTTTCGGAAATAATTTTAAAGAAAATATTGGATCCACAATGAAATACAGAATACCCAACACACCTCAGTTGCATGTCAACTTTGTGCACTCTTGTCTTGCGGCATGTCTTACTGCACACACTTGGTATAAATGGAAAACTGAACTAATTTACCCCTAATGACACACTTGGACTGGTCTTAGTCAATGCTATACAGATGAGTTCATTGTTTTTCAGGGGTCGATGGGTTACTATCTGCTCATACCATACACATGTAATTTCTTTATATTCATATCTTTTTTCAAAAGTCTGTGAAATTTACAACACAAATTTGTTCTATAAATAAACATAATCCACGTGTGTCAACTACCTCTAAATCACACCTGAACACTTTGTATTTTGATAGCACAGGTATATTTACAGTCGTGTGGGCTTCTATTCATCCGTCATTAATTTGTGATGCTATCAAGTACATCTTTAAATATTAAATAGTTTTCAACACACACGTAGATGAAAAAAAAAATCAAAATATTTCTTTTAATCAGTGCCTAAATCAAACAACTTCAATGGCGTGTGGTCAATTAGTTTAGTAAACTGTTACTTTCCTTAGAAAGTCGGTAGCTTCTAAACTCTCTGGAAAGCAAACAATATGATGAAACTTTGCTACCCACAAATTGTTGTCATTTCTATGCCTGGACAATCCATCCTAGTGTTTGCATGCATGTGCCGGTAAATTAAAATCCAAGCCCAAAATATGTTGAATTCCTCCAAATTTGGAGAATATCGAAATACAATTAATTGTATCTAGAATTCATGTATATAGATTATGTGTATAACTTTTTTCAGAAATTATAAAAAAGATGGCACATATACATGGCACTGTATCTCTAGAATTCTATTTTAAAATCCAAGAAAGAATAATAATTGCAAAATCAATACATCTTAGCTAAAAATCTACAACTCTGAACTCTGCGTGCATGTAGGACATTAGATTACATATTTGCCACAAACATGAAATTTACAATATGTACAAAAATGTACATGTGTAAACTGTATGTATGTCAATAAATTTTTATAGATGTGCATTTCTTTGAGAAAAAAAACAAAACATCATCAGCAGTTAACATTTTAATCTAGTCCATAAAACCAGGCACGACTCTTGTATAATCTGCAGAACTTTAATTAGCTACCATCTTCTCAGAGCATATCACCGCATAAAGAATTCCCAATTTGCCAATCTAATGAGCTAATTTAGTCGCAATAATTACAATGGCTTAAAATTTCCTGTTAGTGTGTTAGAATTACATGTACTCGGATCTCGTAAATATAGTAAAATACAGGCTAGATGTCTGACCACAGAATAAACTGTGAGTTTTTGCCATACCACGGATGATGAGGCACAGACTTCCCAGGAAATTGATTTGTTATTAATTTCGGTTTCTCTGAAATGTTCCTACTTTATTATATACAGTAAAACCTGCTATAGCAACCACCTCTATATAAGGATTACCTGTCTGTAAAGGCCAGTTTTGAAAAGTCCCTTGACTGCATACTTCAACTAAATTGAACCTGTGTATAAGGGTCACCTACACATAAAGGCCAATATTTTCTGGTCCCTTGGGTGGCCCCTATATACAGGTTTTACTGTAGTTAATTTGATAACTGCTTTGAAGGGTAAAAAAATCCTAGACAATACGTTCTGGAAATAAAATGATATATATAGTTATGTATAGTTCTGTGTCAAAGTTTGAAATCGCAATATGACACTGTATCAATGTATCATCGCCGTTTTCATTTTCGTTGGAGCTACATATAGAATGGCCTGAATGTTTTGCACTCAATAGATTTAAAATTAAAGTGTTCTCATGTAAAATTTGCATAAACAACAAAAAAAGTATAAGCTTAAGGGTATTCAAAATGATAATAAATTGTATATGTATTAAAAAAATAAATAATGAAAGAAAATAAAATAAATTTAGATATAAAATAAAGTAATTGATTAATAATAAGTTAACGAGAAAAATGATTAAAATTCTTAATAGTATTTGTTGCCTAATTTCCAATAAAAGTTTATTCTTTTGACAGTTTATATACACATATATATACAAATCTCAATGGTAAAATTTCAAATTACAGTCTAAATTGATAACAATTCTGGAAGAAAAAAGTCCATTGAGAAGTTGATAAACCCAAATACAGACCCACCAAGTCTTTCAAAGTTTATAAGTAGCCAGGATTTTTTTCTTTATTATTAAGTCTCGGAGTCCAACTTACATCACATTGACTTTTTGTTCTAAATGTTGAAAGTCGTAAAATGTGAAAAATAACTACAATGAAATATATATAGATATTTAAAACTACCATACATTGAACTGTAATCTACTATTTGTTGCTTCATTAAATTATTGATTGATTCTATGACATCTGATCAGAGCAATTATCACATTATCTTAAAACTCATTAATTGATGCTAACCTAGGTCATCTGATCAATTTCACAGAGGTATGGCTCTGATGTATGACATCCAATACCCGATACTTCACAGTCAGCATCCAAGAGCAGAGATAGAAATGTGTGTAACAGCTTAAAAAATAGATCAAGTGTGACATCAGTCCCATACAACATCATACTGATAAATAAAGAAAGGGGTCGTTGATTTTTTTTTATTTTTAAAATTCAAGAAATCAGAAAGCATAAAGCCTTTTATGTATATGAATAATTTTTTAAGGTTTTTCTGGATAATTTTTTTCTCTCTAAAAACTCCTACTTGTACATGCAAAATATTTGATCTTTTTCTTCATGTACTGGGTACATGTAGCTAACCTTTAAATTTTGAAATGAAGTGTCCAGAAAAATGTCCAGACTGGATATGTATAATCTGTTCCCCAGATTAGCCATGTGCAAAAATACAGATGAAGGAAATCCAGACATGACTGTAAAAATAATTGAAAGCAAGGAATACTAAGGGGAGATAACTGTACACGTACAACAAATATAACTCTATTCCCACAGGATAAGATTCATGTGTATGGGTGAGCTAAACATTCTTTCAGTTAATGTACCGTAGCCTATTTAATGATGACTATATGTATATATATATATATATATATATCAATTCCCCTGACCATTACATCATACTAGCATCGTTGTATAATTCATATGGCACTCATCTAGAATGGTACCAATAACACCATAAACACCGAAAAACAATAAACCTACCGCTCAATAAATCTGGTAAAAGTAACGCCATAAATGTCTGTAATACAGCATCATGGAATACGTGATATAACAAAGCTATAAATACGTACAATTCCATAGCAGTAGCACCACCAAGCTAGTGGTGTCACTGAAAATAATAACAGCAGCACCACCAAGCCACTGGTGCCATGGTCAATAATATACATGACCCCTGAGATAGAGATGCCACTGTGAATAATGACAGCACCACCAAGCTATGATACCACTGTGAATAATGATAGCACCACCAAGCTAGTGATACCACTGTAAATAATGACAGCACCACCAAGCTGGTGACACCACTGTAAATAATGACAGTACCACCAAGCTGGTGATACCACTGAAAATAATGACAGCACCGCCAAGCTGGTGATACCACTGTAAATAATGACAGCACCACCAAGCTGGTGATACCACTTTAAGTAATATTGAAAAATTTACCCAAATTAGAAGGAAGTAACATTTGTTTTTATTAGGAAGTCAATCACTAGGTATGTAAGCTATATGTTATAGCAATTATCTGTGCAATAGACACCACAAATGTAATCACAACGAAGCCCCATCAAATCTGATAGCAACAAAACTTGCAAAAATACAAGTAATATAAGGAGAGAGTAAGAGGTTCACTTACAGTGACTGCATGGAGCTGCTTGGATCGGTCATTGATTTTTCCCCCAGAATGCTACATATACTTTGCTTCACAGACAAGATTTGCAACAATTAAATCATTTGAAAGTAGGCTTCCCTAAGAGCAGTAACAAAGAGACTTTAATGAATAATTAAAGGTTTTCTGTATTAATTATCGCATTCCACGCCATGTAATCTGATTCAATACTATCTATTTCTACAGCACATTTCTGTGTGTGTGTGAGAGAGAGAGAGAGAGAGAGAGAGAGAGAGAGAGAGAGAGAGAGAGAGAGAGAGAGAGAGAGAGAGAGACCAATTCATGACAAAAAAAAGTTATTGTTTCTGGTAGATTTTGTAATTTTTCTGGATAAATTTTCATGGCCAATTTTGTTATTTATCATCTGGAAAGAAATTATTATAATTTTACCATTTTATAAAATTTTTGTTGTTGTTGTGCTGTTTTTTTATTTGGGGGTGGGGGGGGGGGAGGAGTTCTGTTCACGGTTTAAAGAAAAAAAAAATACTGCATTAAGAAATGTACATTTATACACCCAAGTTTTGGTTTTTAGTTTTATTTCTGAATGAAGTTTTAGGTCGCACTCAAAATTTTTTTCAGTTACATGGTGGGGGCTTTACATGTAGCTAGTTTTTGATGGTGGAGGAAAGAACCTGGTTACGAAGCACCCGGGAATTGACCACCAGCCTTCCCCAAGTAAATGTTATCTGGATACATGCAAGTATCACTTCATTATGTATGTATGGCAGTATGCCTACAGTGGATTCTGTTAGATAATTAGAGTTTATATATATGTATATAAAGATACATCAATTTCCTCTAAATAATGGATAATGTGTAGAATTGCATGTTTGCTCTCACCCCGCCAAGTTCTTGGGTCTTATGAAAGCTTTGCATATAAGCTACAACTGAAGTTTGCATTAACTGAATGAAGCTTTGCATCTAAATACATACAATACAGAAAATTCATAAATTATTGATGAAACCAAACACACCAGGGAATTCTACTGCTTATTTCTGCTTCTTCCATACATGCCTAGCTCAATAGTACAATTCCCAGCAGGAAAACAATTGAATAAATTCTACATACACATTGATAGCTTTAAAGCTATTTGATATCCAACCATTAAACTCAAGTCAAGATTACAGATTATACTGACAACGAGATGCAGAAAGTGCATTACAGTCGAAATCGCTTACAAAAACTGAAAGCCTGAGTACAATTTTACCATATAGATTACACGTTAGTCACAACCTTTCTGATATCGACATCGGAGTTAAAGACATTTATCCAATTTTCACATCTTTTACCATTCTCTCCAACTTCATTTTATTTGAGGTTTTGATTATACAAAGTCTGACAGTACGTTTCCTTCTTATTCTTTAAAAATCGGAGAAGTCTTAAAAAAAAAAAAATCAGCAAAAACATTTATCTTTCGCGTTCTTTTTATGTGCTGATAACGGTGTAACAACCATTGCCGATATGCGGTATTCTGAACTGAACTAAAACACATCAGCTCCAGAGACTATTATTAACCATTTAAACTGATGACGAAAAGAAAGTGATCATACAGTCCTAATCTGAACTGATGAAGAAAAGAAAGTGATCATTCGGTCCTAATCTTTGAAGGTCAAAATGAGGAGCAGTATTTCAACTATTGGATAACAAAAAATGGATATAAAATGGTTAGGTCCTAACTAATAGAAATGCCTGGTTCATTCATCTAATTCCAATTGCATAGATCTTCATTACAAACAAACATGCAAACTGTAGAATTAAATGGTTTTCTAATACAGATTTGATTCACTTGTTCTGCTTCCAAGTTTCACATCTTAAACATGGATGTTCTGGCTTCAATTTTCAGATTACCAGCTGTGATTTCAAGATTAGCCAGGCCAAATAATCCAAGCACACATCCCCCAAATATATATATATATATATATATATATATATATATATATAATCTGACATCAAATTTGATTTTCAAATGGACATTTTTTAGAGACTTACAAGTAACTCACAAGTAAAGTTACCAACCTGGGAGCATTTACATAGCAAAATGGGAGGATTATAGATTTCAGAAGAAAAAATACAAAATTCTGTATTGAAAAAAAAACAAAACTTATACACATAGAATTTTGACTGTCAACTTTTTTAAGGACTTCCTAAGATGTAAGTTATGGGAATGACTAAAACTTGATTGGTAATTTGGGGACGCAATTTTTAGACCTTTACCCTAATGTATGAATTTGAAATTAAATTTGCGAAATATCTGAAAAATGTAGCCTTGCCAATAAACCCAAAAATTATACAAAATGCATTTCAATTACTGGCATTATTTCTGTTTTATCTTGATATTTTACACCCATTTTACACAAGACTACAGCTTAACTACAGTTTCAGAATGTTTTTCTTCATGTATCTGTAAAGTTCAACCACCAATGTGTTAAAGAGATCTGCTGTAAAATATGCTTCCAGAAATACAAACTTGTGTATAACATTTGTAACATGATTGAGGGGGGAAAGCCCTGGTATCACAGCAGGAATATGCAAGGAACACAGAATTGGGATAAAACAAACAGGAACAAAAATAAATGTAGCCCTGGTTTAACATGTGCAGAGACTAAAAATACCCCAATTGTGGGCAAATCTGAAGAAACAAGAGGAAATTGAGAACCAAAAAGAGAGTCTAGCCTAGGAAAATATATATACTTACTTTTAAAATATAATAATGCAAAGGGTTATAATCCAGTGCTTAAATCCAGAGGTCTAACTCCTTTCGTTTTACGATACTCTAGAACTAGAAGTTTATAGATTGCAAACCACAAAAACAGTAATAAAATCCTTGGTGAACATTTGTTTTAAAAATGGTAGAATTTCCTTATTTCATGTCGCACGATCTGTAAATAAAAAGAAAACAACATCATGCTGTATGTACGACTACGAAATAAAACGACATATACATTATTGAATGGCATTAATTGTAATCCATACACTTGAAAATTTACACGATTCCTCGAGTATTTCAGTATTTCGTCAACTTTCACAAATATCTCTTAACAAATTCACTGAAGCAATTATTTTTTTTGAATGTATATAAGTTACATTTTCACACAAAATTGTAATCTTGAATTAAGACAATTTTTCTCTTTTTTAATATTTTGTATATATATTAGATAACTAACTAGAATAATTGGAAAATCAACTCCGATTGACCTCTTCTAAATAAAATCCAATTTGAAGTAAAATACAAATTTTTCCACTAGAATATGTTTTAATCTTTAATCCAGGTAACACATGTTCACCAGTGGAGAAAGCTATACAATGCAGAAGTTTCTGTTTATTAACTGAGAACTCCAGGCTTCCTTACACACTGAACAACAATTGATAAGTGAATAGGCAATGAGAAATAAAGGGGCTGGTCTATTATCATAGAGCTTGTTCCCCTGCAGTGCAATATTGTGTTTGTAACAGCCAATCAGAATGGAGAAGCCAGATAATTGACAGATGAGCAATGTGTATTTCATTTAGGAATAGTACCAATGGGATTTTATCAGATATAAGAGAGGTCTTAAAATAAAAATTATCTATTCAGTGATATTTTAGTCAGAGATTTCAATCACTTAGGAATTTAACAGTTTTCTGTGTGTACAATGTTATGGACATTTTCAAATTTTCACTTTATATATATATATATATATAGTGATAATTTTAAATAACAATCCATTACAAATGCATAAAAATAATTGTTTATGAAAGACTGAGTATATGTTGATTTGAGAGAGAAATAAAGAGAAAAATATGCTAACCTTATATAGAAGATGCAAGGTATACTAATTTGAGAAAGAGAGAGAGAGAGAGAGAGAGAGAGAAATGCTAACTTGAGAGAAAAGAGCAAATGAAAGAGATAAATATGCTAATTTGAGAGAGAAAGGAGCAAAATGTAAAGGAGAGAGAGCTAGAGAGATAAATACATGTATGCTTATTTGAGAGAGAAAGGAGCAAAATGTGTGAGAGAGAGAGAGAGAGAGAGGTGAGAGAGAGAGAGAGAGAGAGAGAGAGAGAGAGAGAGAGAGAGAGAGAGAGAGAGAGAGAGAGAGAGAGAGAGAGAGAGAGAGAGAGAGAGAGAGAGAGAGAATGTTTATTCTATTTAGACTTTTATGTATATATCTGTTAGGTTTCAGTTAGACCTATACAGATATTATGTAAGAGTGGAGTAATATAAACACTGGACTATATTTACAGAAGTCTTGTGAACTCCAAACTAAACAGACTAATATATTTCTTGTATACACATGTAGATTATGTAACAATATTGTAGAAATAGCACAAATAAATCAATCTTAGAAACAAAGAAATTTATGGAAGTGTAGGCAGACAACCACAGCACTATGAAGATGAAATTCTGTTTGTTATATGTTATATTTACAAGTTTATGACACAGACAGTGAGGTAAATCAACTCATAGGTAAACTAAGGTGTTCAAGGCAGTTTTCCAGGTAAGTTTAATTTCCTGTGAACAAATGTCTGCCAGGTGTATCAATATTATATCTTTATGATATATCTCAGAAGAAATTTTAAATTAAAACAAATTTTTTTCAAGTGAAATTGATTTCTGTATAAGTTCATAAGTGTTGAATTTGATTTTCTTTAATCTGCACAATTTAAACACTAATAAAATATTTCATTACCATATGCAAACGAGGATTTTTTTTAAAAAAATAATTTTATCTGTCACTACCATCAGAATACTCCACAAACACACTCTTCAAACTGAAACCATATTTTGACATGGTTGTAAGCTCAGACACTGGTAGATATATCCGTACACGTGTGTGATTTTATATATCAAGTGTTTTATTTATACATGAATTTAGCAATTATCCTTTATCTATAACATGTGATAGGAGGATTATCTCCCCTTCTCACCCTCTCCAGACAAGAAGGAAGCCTTTAACACCTGCTGTTTAATACCATTGTGTCAATGCTTGTCTTCACACAGATTATGAGGCAATGATCTGATTATGTCTATGTAGGAAATACAACAAGTAGTTAATCTTAGTCTTTTATCAGATCTTCACCAAACATTTTCCTATCCTAATTCTTATTTATTTTACATAAGACATGAAGTAAATACTTCCATAAGAATGTCCCTGTGATTGAATGGCTTCACATATCTGGGAAAAAAAAAACAAACTTATTTTCAAGTATGTAACAAAAGTACAAGAACAATGGTGTTAGTGGACACTTTATTCTGTGTGGTCAATGGAAATTCAAAAAAAAAAAAAAATAAATTATACATGTAGTACTGGTATATAATTTCAAGGTCAACTATTTCTGGATAAAAAAATCAATGCATATTTTATATATTTGTTATCTTTTATTGAATGAATATATTTTACCATGCAATATTTGTAAATAAATATTTAGGTTGTCAATAAAAAAAACCAAAAACCAAAAAACAAATGGAAAAAAAAAACATGGCCAACAGTGGAACCTGCCTTTACTGACCACTCTTTCTGCCACTAATATTTAACAAAATGGTTTTCAAAATGTGGTCTCAAATGACAGGTGGTCTTTCATGACAGTGGTCTCTCAAGACAGTATTAAATTTGGTTAAAGTGTTAGACAAGAAATAGTCATTTGAAAGAAACCAAATGTTGCAAAAACTTATAGGAAGTTTTATTTTGAAGAAATATTAAACAAAATGGCTTCCAGATTTGGGTCTATCAAGACAGTTGGCCTCTGATACCAGTGGTCTACCAATACATGTATCCAAGATTGGTATCAGTAAAATCAACTGATTCAAGATTAATTTGATGCAATTGAAAAATATGGAGAAAAAAAAAACCTTCATTAAAAGGAAAAATTAATTGAGCATTTCATTATTCATATGCGTTAATTAGTTAAAATTGTAATAAATGCCATTCAGTGACATTTTTAAGTGTTAAAGATGTAGTGTTAAGTGGGAAAAAGAAAAGATACTACAAATTAAAGTTGAACTCTTCAGCCAAGAGTGTTGCCGTTTTTGACATATGACTTCTTCAGTGGTTTTAACCAGTGGATGATAATTTGTTCCCTGTTTTATGTCATACTCAACAGTTTTCAGTTTCATTTACATAGAGACTGTTTTTGTTTTTATTGTTGTTGAAAATCCACGCCAAAGAATTTTCACTTACATTTTTACCTATTATAAACATCATCATTTACAGGAGTCCAAACATTTTGACCTACGCTGTAGGCATATACAAATGCAGTGTCACAGACCACAAAATAACACCAGAGCGATCGTTCAGGTTACGTGGAAGTTACGACAAATACAAATCACGTAACCTCCTTTTCGTTCTCGATTATATTTGTGTATTTTTCTTTATAAAGACAAATAGACAAATATAAACAATTATAATTGCTATGGTAATGTGTAGGTTATGTCATTCCTTTAAGCGTAACCTGAAAGTGGGTTAAAATGATTTCTGTTATTTTGTGGCCTGCAGTGAGGGATCTCTTTCATGACAGGTCTGCTTGATTTCATGCCTCGTATAAATTTATATAAATTTAGACCCTTTTGTTTGGGTTTTGCAGAAGAAAAATCATTGCTGTCATTTGCTAACTTTTAAATTAAGAAATTTAAGATAAAAAAACGAGCACATCAATATGATTTGCTCAATTTCAATTTTTTTTCCATGTTGTCAATTTCAATGATGTATGTTTAGAAATGATATCACGATACTTCTGTGTGTATCTGTCAGCCAGGGCTATTTTTGACTGAGAACTAGAATGTTAGATAAAAATATTTCAATAGATATATGAAATTCCAAGATATTGTATGAAATATTCATCTCTAATATCTTGAGTTAATCTGTTTATAAAAATATGCCAAACCAGCAAGCTATTTACAGTTTGCAGTTTAACACTGAAATATCACTCTTTTAATCTCTCTAAATTCAAAATCGGTTTTGATATGAATCAGAATGTCTTGAATTCACTAGTCGTGAAAAGCACATCTATATTGTTTGTTTTGTTTGAATGGTATTTTAGTCCACACTCAACATTTTTTTGGTAATATGGTGGCGGCCAGCTTTAAATGGTGGAGTAGGTGTATCTAAGTCATCAATGTTATTTTATTGCTCCACCCCCACCCCCCCTCTCCCAGTCCAAGATCTCACAGGGGTGAGGGATGCATAAAGACATGGGGATATATAATAAGATCATATTAATGTGAATTTACATAAAATAAAGTAAAATTGTACTGAAGGTAACAACATACACATTAGTAAATTTTAATAGCAAATGAATAGACGTATCAGTTTTTTATGATTTAATTTGAACAACGGACTAATGTGCTACTATTAGTACATGCCATTGATTTATGTTGACTTCTAAATGATAAGTTTTTGCCCTTTGAAGTATGTAATTTCTCTTAATGGTTTTACTTTATTTAAGTGTTCATTTAATCATCAAACATACACATATAAACCTTGAAGGTGTCCAATACAATACCACGCTAACCCTCCGAGCTATATAAACCATTAGATGATATCTCGTCATAATCCATCACCATTGTCATTATCACTGCAGTCATCTCATAAACTCAACAACTTTCTTTCACAAATTATTGTTCCTTTTGTATGCAAACAAAAGAACCTGATTTTTTTTTATCTGGCTACTAATTAACTGTAGACATATCTCAATATTCTTATCCTGGTCACATCTAGTTTGTGAAATGCCTGGAGTCTTACACAACACCAAACTGAGCAGAAATCTTGGGGCCCAAAGTCACCAAATTTACTCAATACAGTGAAACTTGAATATAATGACCTCCTTAGGGACACAACAAAACAAGTTTTTATAGGGAAGTGGTCTTTATATAGAGGTTGATTTGTACACAAATGGTACTATTGGGGACAGCAGGTGGTCTTTATACACAGGTGATCGTTAAAGAAGGTTTTACTGTACTAAAGCTCAACTTTTATTTTACTATTTTGACTACCTATATGGGCATTTGTAAAACTTCTGGATGCGAATGAATAGGAAACAAATAACTTTGGAACTTTGATGAGTCAAAGTTCAAGGAACCACCTAGAAAAGTTTGAAACATCGAGACGTTGAACTGAGAGCTAGTGTAGGAGGTTCTATAGGGTGTATATGACTGCTTCAAAACCATTTAGGGGCCTCCGTGGCCGAGTGGTTAGAGCGCTTTAAATCACAAGGCCTCTCACCTCTGGTTCGAATCCCACTAGGGTAATTTCAAATTAAGTGGGAAAGTTTGGCAGTTTTCTTGCGGAAGATCGGTGGTCTTTACCCGGGTAACCAGGTTTCTCCTCCACCAATAAAAAACTGGACACCATCATAGGACTGAAAAATTGTTGAGTATGGCATAAAACAAAAAAATCAAAATAAAAACCATTTAAGACATATTATGATTAGTTATTAGTGCTAAATTTATCTTAATTCTCATGAAATTAAAACACCAAGTGTTTATGGGAAGGAGAAGAATTATAATGGTGTGATTCTGTACACATGTAAATTTTGAGTTTGAATTATATGTAGGAAAGTTTTGTTGTTTTTACAAATATTTATTCGAAACATTAAGAAATTTGACTCATAAAGTTCGAATTATAAAATGCTTATAAATATAAGTAGTGTTAAATAACAAAATTATTTGTGACTTTGTCAAGAAATTCAACTCATTGAAGTTTTATCTTTATTTATTAACATCAAACATATTGAGTCAAATTTATGATTTCCTTATATAAATTGAAATAAATGTGTTGAGTATGGCAATAAAAATTTGAGCATGTACTAAAATCATTTTTTAAATTTCTGAAGTTCTCTTAGAATTAACAATAATTTTCATGATTATTTACATTTTACAATTATACATATGTGTGTGTATGTGTGTGTGTGTGTGTGTATGTGTGTGTGTGTATGTATCTGTGCGTGCATGTGTGTATTTTATGAACTGGATAAATTATGTATCAAAATATAAAGACGCCAGATTTAAGAAATGTTTAATTGAAATTGAAAGACAACAAAGAACTGACAGTGAGTTTGGTATTGTAATGGAAAGAAAATAAGTGTGTGTGGAGAGGTCAAAGAGGAAAAGAATAATGTCAATGAAGCCAAAATTCTATCATAAAAAATTCAATATTTTTTCAATTAATTGCTTCATCATTGTGTGTGCACTTTGTTGGTGCCAAGGAAAACGTTTTACCATCGGAAATGAAAGAAAAACAAAATATACAAAAAGTTTGCTTTATGTTTTTCAAATCACTTTTGCCCGTCAATAAATGGGTCGCAAATTTTATGTAAGTGATGCTGCTAATCTCTTTATCATAATTGATGCACAGCTATTGATCGCTGTACAGAGAAATACACAATATATGACCATGCTGAAACAAAATCATCAAAGGTCAAAAGTTAATCATGGACACAAAAGATTCATTATGAATATCAAATGTGGTGTCCACTCAAACAAACATCCTAAACCAAGCACATACATGTAATATTATTCTGTTCCTGAATTTCTGTCAACAAGTCAATATGTCTACACATGTTGTGTTAAAACTGTGAGAAGTGTGTCCTTGTTGTAAAGTCCACATTGGAGCCTCCCAAGTCTGTGTGTTACAATGACCCCCTACAGGGATGTGTCTGGGATATGTAAAGCTTTAGAACCAGATCACAGCATGTAATATATTTGCTTGTTCACACTATATACAAATCTGGCAAATTATCAAAACAATTTGTGACACTTTTCAATAATCCCTTTGATTATCTGGATATTAAAGAACAAAAAAAAAAGATCAGGTTGGACTCTGCTACACAATCACTGAATCAGATAGGTAGAGAGATATATGTGTGTCTAAATGTTCCTCTGTAATAACAAATTTAAAAACATAACACAATTCTGTGATACAGAAAAAAAAAGATAATGGAGATATATTTGTCCTGATCATAATAACAGCATTTCCAGGTTATTAGAATTATAATGGCTGTTGGAGTTAAAATAAGGTAGAATTTTTGTTTATAGTCATGCAAGCTTAACAATTACTATTTATTATAAATACAGGTATTCTTTCTCTCTCTCTCTCTCTCTCTCTCTCTCTCTCTCTCTCTCTCTCTCTCTCTCTCTCTCTCATGATTAAAAAAAGTATCCCTATCTATTATATCAGGAAAATTTTATAATTTTTTCCAAATAAATACATTTTCAGCAAAAATTAAAAATCACAAAATAGACTAATTTCTTTAGAAAGAATTAGAATTCGATTTTTCAAGGTGAAACAGATTTTAACCGACTGTAAACACCACTTAAAATCAACACTGGTACCGTATGTGGTTTTACTTGTATATCTATGCAAGGGTAAAATAATAATAATTTAGAAATAAAGATAAAATAACATAATTATTTTTTTAGACAATTTTCTTTAAATATGACAGATCAATGATTTATGAGAAGTAATTAAAAGCATATTAGCATTCATGAAACAGAAATCATTATTAGTTAATTTAGAGACGAATATGTACCTCTCTGGTTTCTTTTGACAGGCGAACATACATTTTATACATGATGTAGTGAAAGTGTATATCTACCTGTATACAAATTGATTTCTGAAGGTCAAAGGTCAAAATTAAAGGTCACAACAGTCTAATTATTTGTGAAAAATTTTAATCAAACAATATTAATTATCTAGTCAGTCTATTTGTCAAAATTTTTAATCATTTATCTATTTATCAGCACTCAGTGTAGAAACCACAGACACTCATTTATTCAACTCAAAAGAAATCTGCAAACAGAAATAGATGACCAGTGGTCAAATGCATGCATCATTAGATCAAAGTAACAATAGTCAAATGCATGCATCACAAGATCAAAGGTAAAGTCATGCTTTGGTCAGTTATGCAGAAAATGACCAGAGTTCTGTGCTTTGGTCAATTGTGCAGAAAATGACCAGAGTTCTGTGCTTTGGTCAATTGTGCAGAAAATAAGCAATATGGAATCTTTTGAATACACCTGTAAAACTTATCAACCCCTGTGGTCACATTTAGACTTGCCAAAAACAATAAATGGTATGGTCTAATTTGTTCCTTCAGTGATGATAAGTTAGTATTTATGATGATCAAGTACAAAACTAAATCATACACCCCTGCCAGTGGGATGTTTAATGGGGTGATGTTACCGTATTTGATCTCAATAAGCGTACTGCCATGTCCCTATTTGGCACCCCTCCCCTTTTTTATCACATAAACAGTAAAAGTTTTGGATCTTTTCTAGGGGGGGGGGGTTTGTTTTTTAAGTTGACATTGTTTTGTTCCTCACTTACTTGTATTTATGATGACAAGGAACGATGTGTGGGACCATTTGAAATAACATATAAGCACCCCTACACACAATAAAGTATCTTTTCTAGCCACTTGGCAAGGCGATGTGGACCATGCAACACAAGAATGTTGATAGGTGTCCACTCCATTAACTACAACAACTTTACCAACGTACCTTATAAAAAATTAACTGCTTTACATCAATTTTGACTATTAATTGGTCACAATAAGAGCCCACCCCTTTCCCCCTATTTTTGTAGTGCCCTGGGCGCTTATTGGGGCGAATACGGTATGCTATATTACCTAAAATCTTAACTTGTCCAGGTCAAGAAAGGGTTGACGTCCATTAGGCTACGGTACATGGATTTTACCATAACAAGTGACTAAGGATATGAATGTATAAGTCTATCACATGTAAAATCCAGCAATTTCTAAAATGTTAACTCCTGATATTTTCAAAAGGGTAGACAATCCATTTATCATTCAAGCTAATCTCATTCACTCTCTTATCTATGTGATACTTCAAAGTACAAATTACCTCCCCTGATTTGATCAGAGTGACACAAGATACATCTGTTCATGTTTATCATTTTAATACTGGGGAACATGGATGTAATACCTTCAGATGCC
Organism: Atrina japonica; assembly: GCA_030159075.1. NCBI lineage: Eukaryota > Metazoa > Mollusca > Bivalvia > Pterioida > Pinnidae > Atrina > Atrina japonica. The sequence continues at coordinate 830,635 of BROG01000116.1, forward strand.
CTTCTCCTCAGCAATATCATTATCTTAATTGATCCTAATGTTTCATTCAATGTCAAATAAATGTCTGACCTAAATCAGTGAATGAAATATGTGTATTCTTCCATTCTGGATGGACATACAAGTTTGAAGTCTTTTCTCTTGAACTTGAAATTTGAATTTTGCATACTCCATCAGCAACATGATGGACAGGAATTTTCATATACCCCCCCTGATGATAGGCAAAATAAAGTTTGGCAACAAGAAAAATTAATAACTCTTAGAGGCAGATTGAAATAAAAAGTAAGACCAAGTTACTGGATTGTGTTTCCATGTAAATAGAATGAGTTTTGAGACAAGATGCTGAAAGCACTAATTAAATTTGAGAACCAGTCAATTGTTTTCTAGAAAAATGAACACAGGAACATACAGCTAGGCGATATTGTCTGATTCACATAAGATGGCGGGGCAGAGTAACCTTTTGATTATCATACTGATGATTCTACTCACTTTTCAATTACAAGTTGCACGGGAAACACATTTTTTTTTCTCACTGGATACTCTCTTATTATGGTGACAAGTAGGAATGATTACTTTAGCCAGTGTAATTTTAATGTTATGCTTTATTATCATCTTAAATTTAAACTCGCCCAGGTCAGGAAAGGGTTCATGAGATCCATCCTGCCAGGTTACATGGATTTTACTGTACATGCCCACATGACACCCATCCACATGACACCCATCCACATGACACCCATTCACATGACACCCATCCACATGACACCCATCCACACAATACATGACCAAACTGCACCTATCCATATGATACCAACCCACATAATCCAACATAACAAATTCCCCCACTACACAAAACCACACCTCACATATAAACATGACACCCACCCACATGACACATGCCATCATGACAAAACACCCACTCACATGATACCCACCCATGTAACTCATGGCCACACCACACATACCCACATCCACATGACATCCACCCATATGACACATGCCCACATCGTACATGTCACCACGACAAACACCCATCCACATCACATACATCCACACCACAAATACTGATGGACATACCTGAATGACTTAGAGATCTAGGGAGTTGGAAAACCGGGCAGCTAAACTACAAGATGGATTCAATGATGTTGCAACATTACAATAATAAACTGCAGAAATTACACAATATGATTACCAATCTTGCAAATGGAACTTCATCAGCTAGTTGACCTGTCTTACTGCAAGCCTCATACACATTACTATACATATAATTACCTCATGCTGAGGTTAACAATATCCTCCCTCATGACCTTTAGAACCGACCTTAATTAGTGCTTTGTTGTAATAAAACTAAACCATTTCAGTCATGCAGAGGTCACAATTTTGTGCTAACTATAACCTGCTCATAGATATATTGACCAGTTGGTTGGTCAATATTTAATGTTATCAATTCATTATGGTGTGTCGTTATATATAATTTATATAATTTGATTTTACATGTAGTGGTCTGGGCAGCCAGGACACATTGGTGCTTTTTATTGTCTGTTGGGTGATGCGATGGTGCCAGTCGTATCTTTCAATAGTATCATAACCCTGTAATTTACAGCTATATATTATACTAATGCTGGTACATACATATGCATAATGAGACATACAAACCTGTTAGTATTCTCCTTCTCTTACAAATCCAACCACTGTTTCATTGATAACGATAATTTACAACTATATATCATATTAATGCTGGTACTTACATATGTATAACGAGACATACAAAACAGTTAGTATTCCTCTTCTCTTACAAATCCAACCATTGTTTCATTAGTAATGATAATTATGATTGTCTTTAGTTTGTCTTGGACAGGTCAAATGAGTCTTCAGCCATTAAGAACATGGTGTCTAGAATATAATACATACATATATATATATATATATATATATATATATATATATATATATATATATATATAATATATATATATATATATATATATATATATATATATATATAGTTCAAGATGCCACATTGCAGATCAAGCTTGCTTAATTTCTGTAAGCACTTTCACCATACATGGCTCATCAGGCAAAATAAACCTTTTTTTTGACAATATTTATCACTGTACTAAGTAGAATTGCACCCTGAAAACAACCAGTATATATAGTGTCACTCACTCTCTCTCTCTCTCACAATCTTTAAAAAATGACTTGTACTGACAATAACATTCTAAGCCTGCAAAAAGACAGATTTTTAAGAGATATTTTTCACTATCATTGACCAATAGGTTACTGAGCTCTAGTATTTTACATTCTCTGTTCATTTGTTTATTTTTCTTTGATTCTTTTGTAAATTCTGTAATTTGTTTTTTTGTTTAAATTGTAAGAAACCTTAAATTACATATTTATCATATCCAAGATCTTCTGGTAAATAAAATACAAATTCTTAAAATAAGATGACTGAACTGTAGCTAATGAAAATTACAGAAGCATTAAAAGTTATTCATAAACATTTTGAGGTGTTAAAACAACATGTTTTGAAGTCTTACATACACGGTACAGATCAGCATTTTGTCAAAATCCAGTTATACATTAATTCATCTTCACTTAACAGATTTGCCAACACTGAACAATTTTCATGGGGGAGATTGTAAATTGTAGTAAAAATTAATAGGAAAATTAAAAATTTTCATGGGGGAGATATACATTTTTCTTCAAGAAATTATCAAAATTTTACATAAAAACTAGGGTGTCTCCCTATTTATGAGGGAGACTTGGCAAGTAATTGAAGTATGCTTCAAAATGAATGCATCTTCCTGCATATTTAGGGATCATTTGTATTGCGCTATTTTTTTTTTCACGTCCTGCAAAGGATTTTTAACTTACATGAAAACATATCCTGGTCAGGTACAACATACATTATTATATTCAGAGCTAAAGACTGATGCCAATGAGAAATCAAGATATGTTATAAATTACATCAAAGTTGACACAGGGGTTCGGTTTTAGGCTCTTCCCAAAGTCACATGATTTACGGTAGTAAAGGAAGTCACTTCCTGTTCAAAGTTTCAGTTTTGACCTGGACAGGAAATCGAAATTGAAGTCACTGTTTCTTCACCAAACATTCAGAATAAGAAACGAAAGTCACATGACTAACCCATCTAACATAAAAAAGTACCACATAGAATTCTAGAACCAAACTGAACCAGCACCCTAAATGACCAATGCCAGGATACCATGCTATGAATACAACATATAAACCTACCTAACCAAGAAATAAAGCAGCATATATCAACAAAAATCAGCCTTAGAAATGTACATGTTGAAAAAAGAAATAGATTATGATTTACTGTGCAAGCAGTGTGACTATCTCTGGCCGTGTGTATAGTGCAGTAATGCGTACTGTTGCTCGATTTTGTAATAAGCAAATATAAAATGGGCTGAACCAATCCCCCAACTTCATTTATCAGATAAACACAAACTCCACTGCTCCATTCGTGTTTCCAGAAATTGATTCATATTACGATTACAAAATGTACTTTTGTATGAAATTGATTTACATATATGTACTAACTGCTGTACTTGACATGTAACTGACATGAAACCAACACCTGCAGCTGTTGCAGCTATACCATGTGTATCATTTTAAAGCCCTTATTAGAATCAATAGATAATCATGTAATAAAAAATACACCTCATTAAATAAAAAAAAAATCATTTTTTTATTAAATGAATCATGTTGTGGATCTACTAATATATACAGTATATAATATTTGTTTCTACAGAGTGCACACAAATTTGTAAAAATAAGCTCATTTGACAGTCAAAATTAACCATTAACTGAAGGTGTTGGTCAGTGCTTGTCGCATATAAGCCTAATTTTTGTACTACTCTGTATTTTTGTCATTATTTTGTCATGATAAAAGCTTCTTGGTGAATGCACATTTTTGGTGTGTACAACACACTCGGAGCTGGATAAAGTTTCTTACCTCTTGTTCTTAGCTTAATAATTTTCCACAAAATGAAAATTATTTTCTTCATTTCTTAAACTTAAGACATTTAAATGTATTTTATGGTCAACCGAAAAAAAATTCAAAAGTTTTCACAAATAGTTTGACATTCTTTTCTTCATCTGACATAACTACCTCTTCAACACCTGGCTTAAAACAGGGGGGAAAATGTCTAACCAATGGGAGAGGAGAATAACAGATGGGTTTGCATGGCTAGAATTGTATGGTATTTTCATCTCATGCAATTGGTTACAGGAAAAAGATATCAAATGATGTCACATGATCCAATTTTTACCTTCATTCAGCATTTTTTTTTAATAACAATTTATTCAAAAAGATCAAATATCATATATTCACTTTATGAATTTTTAACTTTTACACATTAGTGAAGAGACTATCATTTCCTATGGGCGACTCATGTGTATTCTCATGTATATTAAGTCAAAAAAATACAGAAAGGCGAGAAGAAAAATGACAGTTATAGTTTCATATTATATTCCTCATATCAAAATAATAGAACATAGTTTAACCTGATGCATCAACCCACAGCAATGCAGGTCAAGTCAGTTCCTAATACAGGATGTCATCTACCCACAGCAGTGAAGGTCTGATACAGGATGTCATATACCCACAGCAGTGAAGGTGTGATACAGGATGTCATATACCCACACCCACAGCAGTGAAGGTGTGATACAGGATGTCATATACCCACAGCAGTGAAGGTCTGATGCAGGATGTCATATACCCACAGCAGTGAAGGATGTCATATGATGATACAGGATGTCATATACCCACAGCAGTAAAGGTCTGATGCAGGATGTCATATACCCACAGCAGTGAAGGTCTGATACAGGATGTCATATACCCACAGCAGTGAAGGTCTGATGCAGGATGTCATATACCCACAGCAGTGAAGGTGTGATACAGGATGTCATATACCCACAGCAGTGAAGGTGTGATACAGGATGTCATATACCCACAGCAGTGAAGGTGTGATACAGGATGTCATGTACCCTGAGCAGTGAAGGTCTGATACAGGATGTCATATACCCACAGCAGTGAAGGTCTGATACAGGATGTCATATACCCACACCCACAGCAGTGAAGGTGTGATACAGGATGTCATATACCCACACCCACAGCAGTGAAGGTGTGATACAGGATGTCATATACCCACACCCACAGCAGTGAAGGTGTGATACAGGATGTCATATACCCACAGCAGTGAAGGTCTGATGCAGGATGTCATACACCCACAGCAGTGAAGTGGTCTGATACCCTGAGCAGTGAAGGATGCAGGATGTCATATACCCACAGCAGTGAAGGTGTGATACAGGATGTCATATACCCACAGCAGTGAAGGTCTGATACAGGATGTCATATACCCACAGCAGTGAAGGTGTGATACAGGATGTCATATACCCACAGCAGTGAAGGTCTGATGCAGGATGTCATATACCCACAGCAGTGAAGGTGTGATACAGGATGTCATGTACCCGCAGCAGTGCATGTTGGAGTAGTAGATTTGAAAATAAAAATTTTAAAACTTCCAAGGGGACAGTTGTGCTTTTATAGCAAAAATCTCCCATGGGAATCCTTGCTTTGCAATAGCCTTCCTGGGAGTGGGGTATTTTAAAAACAGAAGGTTATTATCAATAGGAAATGTCTGTTACTATAGCAATATTTCCAGTGGTAAACTAGCCTTCCTGGTAGTGGGGGGGGGGGGGGTGTTACAAAAGAGAAGAGTTGCTAAAAGATACCAGTAATCTATCAACAGGAGACAAATCTACAAGCAGGAGTATTCTGTTGATTGTCATACTGGAATCCAGTAAAAAAATTACTGGAAAGGAAAATGAGGCCAGATTATAACCCAATGTATCCTGATCATTCCATATCCCTCAATCTTTCCAAAAGAAAATCAAATCTTGTGCAATCCTCCATTGGGACAGCTATTAACGCCTATCATCTGATTTCCATAAAGTGAACATAACTCATCAACCCCTGAGAAACAATGGATTCTTCTATAAATCAATGACTTAGGCCAGTCCAAATGTATCTTTAGGGGTGAGTGAGATGGCTGATATCTGAGACTATGTTTTCGAAGTGCAGGAGGATGGCAAAAATGTGAGTTAATTGTTCTGACAACAAGATTTTACTTTTTGGCATTTTTTGTTTTGTTTTGTTTTCTGAAAAAACAAAATGTGTCAGGACTACAGAAAGAAATGAAGCTTGTCACTACAGATCCATGCACCCAATGACAGATTTAATTTAAGTTAGACCTATTCTTTACTTGAAACATCTGCAAGTTATATCTCGTAGTTAAAAAGTAATGCAACATTCAAGAGTCAGTATTATGTTTGTACTGAAGCTATACGATATATAAACATATCTCTAGAGGTCGTATACACCTCAGCCGATACAATACAATATACACTTACATAATGACAAATCTGAAAAAATACTTTGTGCTCTAATTCTCTTAGTTTCTTTTGTTCAATGTCGTTGCTATTATATGAATGGCATATTCAGTCTGGTATTATTAAATAAATCTAGTAAATGCATTTGAACATTATCTCCTCAATAATATTTTTGTTTGTTTCTGTTTTAATGGTCACATTCCAAGATTTTTCAGTTATATGGTGATTAATGTTTTGTTTTTTTTGGGAGTGGATCTAAAGACTTGCATGGTAACTTAATCAATGGACAAAATGACATTTGAAAATGGCTGACTCAAATAATTACAGATTCTTTTCCTTTCATAAGAAATCCCTAAAATTTGGCACCAGTGGTTATTGACCTTTAGGTATTCTTGACATATTTATCTGGTGTTGTTGATGTACTGAAAAGACAATATCTGTTACTGTTGACCTGTTGAAAAGACAATATCTGTTACTGTTGACCTGTTGAAAAGAGGTCTATGCATAAGTCTATGTTGAATGACTTGTAAAGGGTTGTCTAAAAAAAAAAAACGTATTTCTACTACAAGGCTTCACTGAGTATAAATATCTAACTACAGTATGTGGCCAAAAGTTTTCCAAATTTTCAATGTTTCCTTGTCTTATATCTATGTGAAATAATATATTCATGAAACTGATTACATGTATCCAAAATACATTTCACTGCTAGTTTTAATCATCATCTCATTTGGAAGCAAATAATTAATTGAATAGAAGTAACTTGAATTGAATTTTTTCTGACAGACAATGCATTTTAAATCATTTTGTTTTCCACAACACTTAAAAAAAACTGTCAGTTATATGGTGATGGCCATATGGAGTTTAGTGTTGGAAGAGAGAATCCAGTTAAAATGTTCCTAGGAAGAGAAAATCGGCCTTCCACGGGTAAAATGATAAACTTTCTCACAAAATCTGCTGAAGTTCCAGTGAGCTAAAACCCACACAGACTAGAGGTGGGTGACTCCATAGTTTAGCCCAATACTAGCTCTAACTACTCTTCACATCAAACCAATGGCTGTTTTCCTGACTGTCACATGACTTCAAATGAACCAACAGAATTTGAGATAGTAATCACATGACTCACAATAGTGGCCAACACATCTTTTTGTAATTTGATTGGTTTGAAATTTTATAAGTACAGGTAGCGGTCACTGCTGTTCTGAAGCAAACTGATGGAATCACTTGATGGATACCTGCAGGTATAAAATCGTGGTCTTTTGTTTGTTTGTTTATTTATTGCTGTTGTACGCCACACTCAACAATTTACCATTTATGTGGTGTTAGCCAGTTTTTAACAGTGAAGGAGGGGTCTCTGTGGCCGAATGGTTAGAGCATCGCACTTTAAACCATAAAGTCTCACTTCCTGTCAGTGCAGATTCGAGTCCCACTTGAAACCGAGCTGATTTTTATGAGAATGTTTGCCAGTTTTTTTTTTTAGGAAGCTGGCGGTCTCTTCCCGGGAACATTGTAACAGGGTTCTCTCCTCCACCAATGAAAACTGGCCACCACCATATAACTGAAAAATTGTTGAGTGTGGCGTAAAACACTATTCAAAATTCAAATTAAAAAAACAACGGTTGAGAGAACCTATACACAATGTAGGCAGGAAGAGATCACAGGCCTTCTGCAATTAAATTGGCACAATTTCTCGCAGAATGAGCTTAGGTTCGACATGGCTCAAATCATATTCTAGTTACATTTGTATGGGCCGACATGCTGTCATGTGTGTAATATTTTTATTACATTGACAAATTATTGTATTGAAAAATAAGGAAACGAGAGCAAAAACCAAGGACCAAGGATTGTGATTTGAAAAGTAACGGAATGATTCATACAGGTCAAAAAGCAGCATTAACAACGTTTCACGGTTGATTAATATTCCCTGTACACTAAGTAGATGAAAAAAGAACCCATGTACAAGCGCCTTTTACAAAGTTTTCACAAGATGGAAATTGCTGCGTTTTGTTAATTACTTCACATTTGTGGAAAATCGTACATTGTAAAACTTACATTTAGGTGCAATTGAGCATTAACAGTTATTATATACTATTGATCTTGGTATTTTAAATAAACTTCAACCTGTCAGGCAGGTAGATCACCTGATTGTGAAGCGGCCTATGTACTAATACTTTTCAACAAGGAGGCTAACACGTTCGTTTTTCACTTTTTTGAAGAATATGACCTTGATACTCAATATCATGCAATTAACGTCAATAGACACGGTTAGTAATTGAATTCTCAGACTTAAACCATTCTCATCAGAGGAAAATGATATTGTAATTACATAATACCGAGGTCAGATAATTATGGAGCTTCCCTGACCTTAGATCATGGAGGAATTTTGAGAGCACAGTCAATAAAGGTCACTCAAGGGGGAAAAGTGGCCGTTATAGACAGGTGGCTTTTATAAAGAGGTTTATTCATTATGAAAAAGTTAACAAGGGTAATGTTTGAATGGCCTTTATAGGCAGGTGCCCCTTATACAGAGGTGGCCTTTAATGCAAGTTTGACTGTGTTGAGGACAAAGAACTAGGTCATACAATACACTGGAAACTAGCCTGGAGTCTTGTTCATTTGTTTGTTGTCACCTCTATATATCTAAATCTTATGTTTCCTTGTATTGTCTTTGACCAGTCCATTATGGTCTAACATCAGAGAGTAGCTAGTCTTAATGGTTCCATAAAAGTTTATACAGAATTGGGACAAGCTGGAGGTATGTTGGGACTAGTAGTTTTCAGAGTCACTCGTCCCATAGGATGAGTAATTTCTCCAATTTTTTTTTCTAACGCTGAATATATTAAATAACCAATAATAAATTGTTCTCAGCTGCTTCTGTGACATAACTAATTAAAAAAAATAAATAAAAAGTTAAATTTTTAAAATTTCTTTTAGATTCAAGAATCAGGATAATAAATATTGGTTTAATCTCTTTGCGGTTTTATGAAATTGATGCTCCGCAGTTGAAAATCTGTTTCAAATTTGTGTAGTAATTACGTAAGATGATGTAAAACTGATAAGATATAATCTATGTATTTATATCTATTTTTGGAGAAAAAAATGGCAAGTTTCTGGAACAGCAATACTAAAATAAATTTCTTTGTCGTGACATTTGTGTACCAAGATCGTGAAAAAAAAACAGGCAAGTTCATATGGTACACAGTTCAATGTTTTTGAATTCAAATCAGAATTATTGGTGAATTTCCTGAAAACATTTCAACATATTTCAACTAAATTCAAACAGCAGTGTTGCTTAGTTAACATGGTATGGTGAGTTCACATGGCACCTTGGAAAGTATTTCTTATGGGTGAGTTCACATGTTACCCCAAAAAGTATTTGTTACTGGTGAGTTCACATGGTACACCAGAAAGTTTTTGTTAGAAAGTATTTTGTTACTGGTGAGTTGACATTCATGTTACTGGTGAGTTGACACCAGAAAGTACTTTTACTGTTTGACTGGTGAGTTCACATGGTACACCAGAAAGTTTTTGTTACTGGTGAGTTCACATGGTACACCAGAAAGTATTTGTTACTGGTGAGTTCACATGGTACACTAGAAAGTTTTTGTTCTGGTGAGTTCACATGGTACACCAGAAAGTATTTGTTACTGGTGAGTTCACATCATACACCAGGAAGTTTTTGTTATTGGTGAGTTCACATGGTACACCAGAAAGTTTTTGTTATTGGTGAGTTCACATGGTACACTAGAAAGTATTTGTTACTAGTGAGGTATTTGTTACTGGTGACATGGTACACCAGAAAGTATTATGTTACTGGTGAGTTGACATGGTACACTAGAAAGTATTTGTTACTGGTGAGTTGACATGGTACACCAGAAAGTATTTGTTACTGGTGAGTTGACATGGTACACCAGAAAGTATTTGTTACTGGTGAGTTGACATGGTACACTAGAAAGTATTTGTTACTGGTGAGTTGACATGGTACACCAGAAAGTTTTGTTCTGGTGAGTTCACATGGTACACCAGAAAGTATTTGTTCTGGTGAGTTGACATGGTACACCAGAAAGTTTTTGTTCTGGTGAGTTGACACTAGAAAGTGGTGAGTTGACACACCAGAAAGTATTTGTTCTGGTGAGTTCACATGGTACACCAGAAAGTATTTGTTACTGGTGAGTTCATGGTACACCAGAAAGTATTTGTTACTGGTGAGTTCACATGGTACACTAGAAAGTATTTGTTACTGGTGAGTTCATGGTACACCAGAAAGATTTTGTTACTGGTGAGTTGACATGGTACACCAGAAAGTATTTGTTACTGGTGAGTTCATGGTACACCAGAAAGTATTTGTTACTGGTGAGTTGACATGGTACACTTTTGTTCTGGTGAAACATGGTGCATTTTGTTATTTGACATGGTGAGTTTTTTGTTCATGGTACACCAGAAAGATTTTGTTATGAGTTGACTGGTGAGTTGACATGGTACACTAGAAAGTATTTGTTACTGGTGAGTTCATGGTACACCAGAAAGTATTTGTTACTGGTGAGTTGACATGGTACACTAGAAAGTATTTGTTCTTGTGAGTTCACATGGTAATCTGGATAGTGTTTTTTTACCAGTGAGTTCACATGGTACTCTGGAAAGTACCGCTAGTTCTTATAGGTTAGGTCATAAGGTACTGAGAAAGATATATCAATCCAAACGACATATAAATCTGATTGAAAATAACATAAACATCGGACACGCCACTCTTATTACACAATGTGGCACTTAAATCTACTTTATACAATATATTTTTGGAAAAGTTTTCACAGAGAATCCTTAAGAATGGAATAAAACCTGACAGATTGTCAGGTGCTTAAGGTCTGATTTGATTGGGCATCACTCATTTATTTCTAATATCCATGTTTATTTCCTTACAATTCGGGAAAAATGGTAATACGAAACTCTCCAGACTGCAGTCAAGAAAACAATATCATGACACAGAGAACAATAAGAATTATTGACAAAAACGACTCATTAATTCGGTACATTGGTTTTCGATGACAATATTTTCTATTGTGCACCCAAATTCGCTGTCAATAATCTTTGATATGACAATCTAGAATTACAGTTATCACAAATTATATTTAAATTTTAATATGCCCAAGTGTCAAGTGAATGTATGATAGATAAAAAAAAAATGTCGACGCTGAGGGCCAAAAATTAAAAGCTACGTAACATAAATTTCAATTGTAAACACAAAATGACAGTTAAAAAGCGATCTCGAACTGATAGTTATTTTATAATGGATCGTAATTCAACAGACAAAGACATTCTTTTCCTTCGCAATTTAGAAGTCTGTGGGAAAAATTACACTCCTCGATATACAATACTGGAAATTTAGGTATATGTCTGAGTAACTTTTCATAACTTTTTTATTTCTTGGGGCTCAGATAAAACACTCGCCCATTCGTCCTGCCAGAGTTAAAATAGGAAATTAGCAAGTAAAAACGATAGTACCCGTCTGTGTGCAAGGAAATTTTGGTTAATCGTTTATTCAATAAGAAATTATCAAAACAGGGGATATTTCATTTGCTTCAAAAAGTTAAATGTAGCAATAAAAAAGAATGTTGGCTTTGTTCATATTTTATTTCTGTAAGAATTTGTGCATTTTTTAAGAGAAGTGACCACAATTTCATGATAAATGGGGTGGTGTCTCACAATCGGTTCCACTGTATTTTTGACAATTTTTTGTTTCATCCATTACAGTACTGTAAACGTGGAAATTTTCGCATAGGGAAAATTTACACTGAATATGCTATGAAAAGTCGCCGTTAACAATAAGTGCCCATTCAGGTCTTATTGCTTCATAGTGGAAATGAAATTTTAAATAAGGACATTTTTTACCGCTAAAATCATCAAGCAGAAAATATGACAAATGTGATCTCCACAATATAATGTGGGTGGGTGGTACTATCTCCAGTTATGCTAACTCTGTGACTGGGAAGTTAAACTACTCGAGAGTTCTTGTTCAGAGACATTTGGATAGTAAGGTAAAATTTCTGATTTTGCATAAAATAAGGGTTTTTTTTTTCCTTCTTTTTTTTTTGCTGTTAACTCGATGTTTTAACATAATTACTTTGATTGAAAACAACATACAACGTACACAACAAAATAATTACAATTTGGCATTTTTCTGCACAGAGAATTCAAAGCTACTTTGCTGTTAGAGCTTCTTTTCACGTCCATTTGATTTTAATTGAGAATGCATTTTTTTAAATGTCTTTCAGGTAATAAAATAATTTCATAATATATATATATATATATATATATAAAAAATAAAAAATGAAATTTTAGGACATTTTATGAGAAAGCACCTGTTAATTTCAGCATGAGATATGAAAGAGATAATATAAAATATATCAGATTTTGCTTTGGATTAGTGTTTTACGCCACACTCAACAATGTTTCAGGTATATGGTGGCGTCCAGTTTTTAATATAAAAATAAATATATAAGAATGATAAATGCAATATCGTACACACCTGTGGATTTGATTAAAGTTTAATTAAAACAGTTTTGAAATGTGCCTAGATAAAAATCTAATATAGAAGAGATAAATCTGACATATGATACAGGTAAACAGCCCGTATTTACCTGCAGTTTAACGTTCATGCATAATTTATTTACCTGTAATTAAAAATTAATGCACATATTTTGGTGGCCATTGTTAAAATGATTGGTGTATACACATATATAAAAATATATTCATTTGTTATCTACATGACCTAAAGAACGAATTGATTCTCAAACATCCGTGATAAACGAGAGCATGTATATAACTGAAGAAAACAAAATTGATGACTTGTTATCATTTTACGTCTTGTGTTCACACAGACTAGAATTTCATTGAAGGGCAAAACAAATATGGTATATCTAATAATGAAAACGATATGTGTGTGAAAAACATTCAGTTCCAAACATGTAAAGATAAGTCATTCACAAAGATTTTAAAGTGCCATAACTCTGGCAAATATTCCAGAATGTCTGCTATGATATAATTATAAAAACAACAAACAAATTCTGGAACTTGAATCTTGAGGTATGAAAATTGAATTATTTAACTCGTTTACCCCTAAAGACACATTTAGACCGGTCTAAGTCATTGATTTACAGAAGAGTCCATTGATTTTCAGGGGTTGATGAATTTTTTGAATAAAAACCTAAATGTTGCAAACAGAGAAATGGATGAATAAAAAACAACATGTCTGCCCATCACCGATGTCTGATGTGACATTCGGCAGTAGTAGGAGCCATCGCTAGCATTTCAAGCCTTCCTGTTACGAATATCGCTGAAGCCATTGTGTCCTAATTGAAGCACATGCAACTGATATGTTGACCTCAGCTACCCCGTTATGCAAATAAGATCACCGATATATACAACAATAGATTTATTTGCAATAAAATTTCTGAAATTTACGACCTCTTTAATCCATGTCCAATCAACTCAATACAGTTATGATTTTTTTTATTAAAGAGTCGAATCCCATTAGAAGTGCACTATCAGAAAATTATGGGACAGATAATAAAAGTCCATAGCTGAAAACATGAATGAACCTTTTCTTTTCGATACTTTAAACAGATTTTACGGGTGGATGGATGGGTCCAGATGTTACCCTTTCTTAGGAAACTGGCCAAGGGCAAAATCAAATAGATCTGACCTGCAAATGAGAATAACGAAGTCGAATAATCACAACTTTTCAACTTTTTCTTCCCGTTCCTCTCAAGTACGTCAAAATGACAATGATTAGACACAATAAAATTAATGAAGTGAAAGTAAGTGATGGAAATTTAAAAATTAAGCTATTTTGTCCGGCAAGTGGTAAATTGATTGTCAAGTATGACACAGGTGTACGTGTGAAGTATGCTGAGGGAATTGGGGTGTCATCCAACGTATTTAACTTGTCAACCCTTGAAAAACAATAGAATCTTCTGTAAATCAATGATTTAGGCCAGTCCAAATGTGTCTTCAGGGGTGAATGAGTTAATTGTACTTACATGTGAAGAAAGGCAACGTCACACATCATTAAGTGGCTTGGTGTAGAATGATGTATTCAACTGCACTTACATCTAAGGAATGGATGTATATTTTGCACTCTCAGGAACTTTTTAAATCACAAATACTTTCATATTTACTTAACACTCTGTGCACTTACAAAAAATTGTTCCTGCATAGGATGCACACTGATCACAGAACTTGTACATAGAGAAACGTGAGAAGACCGAATCGTAATTTTTATGCCCTCCATACTGAAAATTAGGAAGAGGAGGAGGTCGGAGTTTTGTTTTTCATCTCTCTGTTTGTCTGTCACTTTAAACCATATCACTTTAGTTTCATTCTCCATATTTTAGCCAAACTTGGTAGGCTGTTTTATTTCAATATTATCTAGTGTAAGTTTAAACATGGCCAATACTCAGCAATATCTGACAGAGTTATGGGACTTTTTATTTTTGTGAATGGATAATCTCTCAGAAGCATAGTGTTTGTTTCTCAAAAACATTTTGCTTTAGTCTAAAATGAAGTCTTTTAGCTATAAATACTGATTAGTTTTTGCTTCAAATGAACTATGAGTTCCCTTAGTTGTAAGACCATTCTAGGCTTTCCTAGCTTGAGAGATCATTTAAGGCTCCCATGAGCTCTGATAGCTTGTGAGACCACTGCAGGCTCTTTTGAGCTCCCACAGCTTAAGAGACCATTGCAAGCTCCCTTGAGCTCCCATAGCTTTCAAAACCATTGCAGACTCCCTCTACCTCCCATAGATTGTGAGACAATTGCAGGCTCTATTGAGCTCCCACAGCTCATGAGACCATTCCAGGCTCCCCCACAGCTCCCTTAGCTTGTGAGACCATTTAAGGCTTCCTTAAATCTTCTCTACCTTGTGAAACCTTTTCAGGCTACCCTTGAGCTTCCCTACATTGTGATAACATTTCTGAATCCGCTTGACCTTCCCAAGCTCCCATACTTTATGAGACCACTTCATGGTCACAGTTTGAAATTGCTACAACTTAGCACCAAAAAACTAAGAATTAGTCAAGTCTGGAAAATTTAAAAGAATAGTCAAATCTGGAAAATTTACTAAACTAAATAAACATAAGATCTGATTGTTAAGCACATAGGCGTCGGAACCGGGGGGCTAGGGGGGGCTAGTGTTGTACAGTTTACATCCAATGTAACTGAGCCTTCCGTTTAGTTTTTTACCCTGTGAAAGAGACAATCTTCAGGGGTACATGTGGAACCTACCTGAAGAGACCACCTGTCTTGAAAGACCACCACATTTCAAGACGGTATCCACAGTACAAGAGAAAATAACAGAATCTCTAATCAAGGCTATTTAGTTTGTCAGACAATTTTTGTTGTACAAATTATAACAAAAATCAGTCTTCCCCAAACAACATCACCCCACAAATATCAAAGGTTCAATCACTTATTATTTTGGCATTCATTACATATTGCATCATAGTTATTTTTGTTTGTCTTGCTTTTAGATGCAGAGTAAAAAAAAAAAAACCTTGTATATTGCAACTTTATGATCAAAGGGAAATTGATCATTTACAGCAGGATATAATGTAACTAACTGACTTCCTTTACAATGATGGACACCAAGGAAGGGCAATCATTATCGGTAATCAGCTGTCCACCTCTCAGGTGAGCTAAAACTTTAGTGACTCGGTTATGCAAATTGTTTTAACTCATCACATAAATCCGTAATAACCAAATTTTAAACAAAATAATAAATACAGCAAAAAAAAAAATCAAACTAGATTTTATGGAGTTCTGTTATAACTTAACAAAATTTGTCAAAAAGTGTTTGGAAATTTTCCATTTAAAGCACAATTAATGACATCCTATGTAAAGCTGATAAAAGCATGAATTTTTATCTAAACTGATGGCATATATAGCAAATCAAATGATACTTTGTTGCAGGAAAATTCTCTATATGATCGCCATAAAAGTCATCACCTAATTTACACCTTTGATTTAAAGTGATACAGGTGAGAGCACACACACTGTACAGGTGAGATATCCAGTAATTGTGAAAGTGATGAGCTCTCAATCAAAGTGAAATAAACATTTTAACTCAAAGGAAAATCTGTCAATGTGAAATTGGATTTAATCAGGCAAACAAATGCAGGTTACTTCATTAAATGAAAGACAGCAGTACTGGTTAATAGTCAAAATACTCTAACAAATGATATAGATATTCAAATAGTGTTTTTATTTTTAACCGGGGTTTTATGCCAAACTCAACAATTTTTAATTTTATGGTGCCAGCCAGCATTTGATGTTCAGGAGAAAACTTACGTAATATGGTACAGTCAGAAGATGATGATGATGGGGGTGAGGATGGGGTTGGGATCTGGTTTATAATGTACACATGAAAAATCTCCGAAATAAAACCTGACCTTTACCACAAAATCAGCTCTGGGTTCAGTGTAGTTCAAAGCACTGCTGGCAGGGAGAGACACCATGGCTTATAAGTGACAGACCTTAATCCTTCCGACTCTACAGATTAGAACAGACTGGTCGAAGGCAATAGTAAGAGACCATACCATTTTGATACCTTGGGATTTAAGGATAAACCATTTACCCTCCCCCCCTCCTTTCCAGTATAGAATGTGATACATAAAAACTTAATGTATGCATGATTTTAAAAGCTGATGTATTTTATTTAATAATAGAAAAATATGAATCTACACAATAGTCTGTTATAACAACATGTTAGTCATATTAAATATGTAATTAACATTTGTGATGGTAATTAATTCCTCAATATTTTTCATTTCCTGCATAATAGATCAAGATCTAATGACCGATATCGCCACCGAACATAATTACAGGTATCATGTTTCACCATTGAACAACCAGGTGAAAAAATATTTAAGTTTTGAGTTACATGTGGAACTTGCACAGCAGGTAGACCTTTTGATCTTATCAGCCGGAACTCTTTTGCTAGAGAGGTGAAAAAATTACGTTACAAGCAATGGAATCCTTAAACAAATTTCGACACAAGGCTAGTGTCTATAAGGTCAAATAACTAAATCCTTGAACACATAAACATCTACAGTAACAAACATATCAGTTTTGTCAGAAACAATTCTAATCTTCACCGAAATCCCAATGTTTGCACCTGACAGCACTGTGAAGGTGATATGTGGGCTTATAAAGATATCAGTTCCCCCCAAGAAAGTTAATACCCACGGTCTTAGTTTTCAAAATGTTGGTAGAAAAAAACAATATTGGAGATCTTCACTATAAACATATTAATTTCTACAATTTAATATGTTTTTTGTGAAGCTGAGAGCTATATTAATGTCGTTAATCAGTCCTGCTTATTTGAAATAGGATATGTAGTGACAGCTTTAATGATCAACAAGTGAGTAAGTCTGCAGGTTGAGGTATAATAGTGCTTCAAGGAAGTGTCAATTATAGTACGAAATTGGTCTGTCTGTGTGTGTGTGTGTGTGTGAGAGAGAGTGAGAGAGAGAGAGAGAGAGAGAGAGAGAGAGAGAGAGAGAGAGAGAGAGAGAGAGAGAGAGAGAGAGAGAGAGAGAGAGAGAGAGAGAGAGAGAGAGAGAGAGAGAGAGAGAGAGAGTAGGGAGATAATAAAAGAGGGATAGGAATTATGAGAGTCTACATTTTTTTTTTAGATACAAAACAAGTTTTAGACATACTGCAGTCTCCAGCCAGAACATCTACCGTGACCATTCTCTGTTGTTTTCAACTGGCCTGCAGTAAAATAGGCAACAGACAAACAATTTTTATAGGTGATTTCAGACACAAAAAAGTGTCAAAGAAACAGTTAAAAAACCACTGAAATTGCACTGGTTTGTTTTGCTTATCTCCCTTGACAAGCAGTCTCCTGACTGCAGCATCGGATTATTACTTTCTCTGTTATAAGTCATCCGTATCGATGTGAGCTGTTATCGACCTTTTTATCCAGCATTATTTAGCATTCATAATATGGTAATGAAAAGTAAAAGACTTTATTACGACATCAAAATGAAATTAATTGCCATGTTCCTAATCACTTTCATTTGATGCCATGTACAACATTCAGCTGATGAATCTAATTGAAGCATTTGTAGTTTCATTGACTGGTTAAACATGATACATGTACAGAAAACGGCAAACTGTGATTGTATACTAAGAATATCTATGGCTCTCAGCTCTCGTAATTCTTCTGTCTCAAATGATTAACTGATCTTGGCTCTTTTATGCCCAACAACCCAAAGATTGTGGACTGAAGATTGGGGAGGGGGTTGGAAAGGTGGGGGGGGTATACACTTCATAATATTTATATATATCTTTTTATCATTAAATGTTTATGTTTATGAAAAAAAATATCATTCATAGCATTGTTTCCAAAAAATTGCATACTGAATTGAGTTTTTTGGTATAAGTTTTTATATGTAGACTCCTGCAGAAAAATGCTGAATTATCGATGGAAAAATGACAAATTATAGCCTAAGGGCAATCTGTTAAAAATCATGATACAGTAGAACCTGTCTTCAGAGACCACTCGCATGAAAGACCACTCTTTTGAGTCCACATTTTGAAAACCATTCAATTAAATATCTCTGTAAATAAAACCTCTTTTTAGAGACCACCTGTCTAGAGAGACCACATTTTAGTGGCAGAAAGGATGGTGTCTCAATACAGGTTACACTGCATTCACGAGATGTTTTACGGTACTTTGGAAATTTTTTGCATAAATTATATTTCATGATCAATTGATTTTGAAGCCCGATTTATTTTCATTCTATCAGTATTTAAAATGCACGATGTTGCATATTCTAAGTGCCTGAAAAAAGCTTCCGTTGAAAGACGTCTCATAGAATGATAAATGCAAATGTTCGGGAAATAATGACAAAAAACTGTGATCATTTTTCAGCCTGGCAAGGTCCTTTTGAACTCCTTGATCTAACCTTGGCATGCAAACGTTAGCAAACAAATGTCGTTGTAATTGCTGTTAAATGAACCAAGGAGCAGGTGCAATTGTTATCAAGGTAATTGTTTTATTTCACCAAGATACAGTTACCTCCAACAATTCTTTTAATTATTGATATTTTGGTCGTATCTTTCAATACATCTAGAAAAGCATAAATTTGTATCTTAACGTGAAAGAATATTTCAGCTTTAATCTGTTTTTTTCTTTTTTTTTTTAAATGTCATCGCTTAGTTGTGGAAACTTACAAACAAAATCTATTTCACAGCAAAAAAAAAAAAAAAATAAATACAAATGTAAAGGTTAATTTCCGTGTGTCTTTGGGATGCTCTAGATCAAACGCAACTGATGCTTTAGAACACAAGACAAGCTGCAGTAACTATGGCAACTAAGTAGCGATATTCAGGTATCTCAGACACTACCTTGATCAAAACAAACAAGCATCTACTCTTGGAATAATCCTGGCTTTTATAGGAATTAAAATATGTGAGGCTACGAAAAAATGGATAACAATAGAATTTGAACCTGGAATCTATGGCTTGCATGTCTAGTTGTTCACAGCTAGAGCTAATAGAGTTTAAGATAGAAACTGTATATATGGACATTTTTGCCCCAGATAATTTTCGCTCCTTTACAATAGGCAACATATTTGCTCCAACTTAAATTGGCCCTGACACAACATGGTCTCACAGGTGGCTTGTATGTCCCTGCTTCACATATTTACCCTGAAAATTCTGCTTTCATTTTAAATTTACCCTCTAATCTGAGAACGAAAATGGTGCAAATTAAACGGGAGTGTGAAAATTTACAGGTATACAGTAATTTATGTTTGTTTATCATTACGATGATTCATGCCAAACTGATCAATTTTACAAAGATGTAATGGTGGCCAGTACATCTGGGTTTGAGTCTGGACAGGAGAGTGTGTGGAATGGCAATGTGTGTTCCAGCTCGGACACCTGAAAGAACTACTGTATACAGGAAAAGATTCCCCCATTTTATTTTCGCCCCTTTCACCCTCGTCGTCAGTGGGCGAATTCAAAATGGTAAATTCATCTATTTTTAATAATAAAAGTCTGGGTGAATTTAAAACGGGGCGAAACCGTTTGCAAGTGCATTAGGGCAAAAATAACACGGGGCGAAAATAACCCTGTATACAGTATGTACTCTTGATTTCCTCCCACAGTACGTACCCCATAATACAAAAATTTTAGCCAATGAGAGACATTCATATAAGGTCCAAGGTTTTTTATTAATCATTGTAAAATTAAATTTTGGTCAAGTGTAGATCTCATTAAGGCTCCGACCCCATGCTTACTAAAAACAGAGAGAGATGAGATGGTTTATTTTAGCATGATTCCCTTACCACTATGCCACAGACACTCCTCTTACAATATAAAGATACATTGCCTTTGTATACCACAGATGACTGAGAATAAGTAACCCCTTAGACTTACACATTCGTGTAGATTTTCAAGTCCCATAACTGCGGCAAATACTACAATGTCTGTTGGCCATAATCAGAAATACCGAAGATCTCATTTCTATAAAGTTTTATACCAAATTTGGATTTATTTTGTTGTCAAAAAAAAAAAAAAAAAAAAAAAAAAAAAAAAAAAAAAAAGGAATTCCAAGTTTACATGCACTCCCCCTTCCTTCTGTTCATGCATGTAATTGATATTTTTTTCGTAAATTTTCTCTGTATTTCTGTTAGAACTTTATTCATCACACAGTTCATTTACATTTTTCGAAGCTGTAAACTATCAAAGATATCAATACAGCTACAAAGTTCAATTCCCTCAAATTTGACAGTTACTCTAGTAAGTCATTAGTGAACAAGATGTCCGACATAAAAAAACATTAAGCCTTGGCTTCAAAAACTGATATATCACATTTCGGCAATTATCAAAGAGGTATCAGATAATGTTTTTGGACTGACCATCTGCCTGAAGGTTGAACAAAATAAGCTGACAAATTATGAAGTGAATTAAGGTTGCAGACTCTACCTTGTATTGTAGAGAGAGAGACGTAATTGGACCACCTACTGACGAGTATACACCACACGTTTTACACCTGTCTTTTTGTTCGGAAAAAACCGTTATACACCTATACTTAAATTCCAATGTCAATTTGTCAACCAAGAAAAGAAAACATAATACAAAGACAATAAAAGAGAAATGCAGACCGGAAAACTTGCATATCACTACTTTATTTTGAGTTTGATTGAGAGCGGACAAGATATTGGAAGGGGGCATCATCACTTTATTTCATTAAGAAGAAAATAAAAATGAAGTGCTTATAAGAGAAAGAAATGTTTATCCAATTCTGTCACTAGGGCGTATCACTTTCAACGAGTTACTAACAATTTAGCTCCTCCCCTCCAATAATTTGAAATTTAACCCCCCCCAAAACAAATAGAGACCGGAATTAAGGCCAACTTTATTGCCTACAGTAATGTTACTGCTAAATACACCTTTTTATAAAAAAGTTGAAATGATATTTTCACGAACTACTAGTCCTTTCAAGTTTGACTATCTTGATAAAATCAAATTAAACTTCAATGTCAATTGCAATGACGGTAAGTGTGTAGGTAACAGATGCTTCAACCCAGGTGAGGTTAGGATGATAATATATAGAAAGTTTTATTGCTTTTTTGTTCAATTTAATCATAATAGAGATCATTTTGTTTTTTGTTCAAGTGAATCGAGGAGCAAAAACGTATTAGATCGGCAATGATATATTTGTTCTCGCTGGTGTTGTGTGTGGCACCGATATATTTCAGATGTGACTATTCAAATTTCATTGGTTATTATACGCATACGTAGTTCACAGGTGATCTTTCACAGATTGGGTATGCAGGGTCAAAATCAAAATTTTTATTTGCACGTAAACTTGCATTTTCTGCAATTACTTGGTAAGTGCAATAGACACTATAGCACTATATATACATATATATATATATATATATATATATATAAAACACTATACATACAGTGAAACCTGTGTTGAGAGACCACTTCATCTGTCACTGATTTGTGGTCTCTCAAAAGAGGTTTAATTTAAAGGATTATCTAATCAAGTGGTTTTCAGAATGTGGTCTTACAAGACAGGTGGTCTTTCAAGAAAGGTTCTACTGTATACAGTGAAACATCTTGAGAGAACATTCTCATATGAGACCACCTGTATCATGAGACCACTCCTGAGAACCGCTCAGTTGAATAATATGTTAATTAAAAACCTTTCAGTCCGGGGGCATAAAAACATACAAAAAAGCAACAGAAAAAAACCCCCAAAAAACAACAAAACAAAACAAAAAAAAACATACAAAAAAGTATCAGGAATCCCCCCCCCCCCCCCCAAAAAAAAAAACCCCAAAAAACAAAAACAAAACAAAAACATACAAAAAAGTAACAGAAAAACAAAAACAAAAATCACATACAAAGAACCCAAAGCCACACATACAAAAAAAACAAAAATAAAAAAAAAACAAAAAAAAAAACACTCCAAAACAAAATCTTCACTATAGGACTGGTGTACTCTGTCATACCATTTACACAAAAGTATACAACATTGTCCTTTTTTGTAAATATTCCAATCATCTTTTGTTTATTTTACCTTATCGTGACTTCACCTTATTTTGATTATAATCAAAGACACGAGGGGCCCCAGTATCTGTTGTTCCAGGTAGTTGTCTGTGTATTCAGCCTACCTTTGCAATGAACTAACAGATATTCAACACCATGCACCTGTTGTACAAAGGCTCACAGGTAAAGATACACCTTCACCTTAGGACATTTACAAATATGCAAAGACATATCTCAATTCAACTTGAAAGAGTTTCCATGCATTGATCTGGGTAGGAAAATGGGATTTATAGAATAGCGTTGATCTCCAAAAACGTCAACACCGTGGGTCGGTGTGTGTATATTTATGTTGCGTAGATAACGATTGTCAAAAAGTCGCAATACATTACGTTCTTCCAACTGAAAAAAAAAAAACAAAGTGCGGTAGAGATATTATTTCTGTCACCTTAAAATGTTGATCCTTCAACTACCCTGATACAGGTGATCAGCGATTATTCCACCTGACACGACAGGTATAAAGGACAAAGTGATTTTCACACCTGTTGTACCAGGTACAAATCCAACAGCTTCAACAGCAAGAAAAACAAGAGCCGGTTTATCCCTAGGAACAAAAATATTTAAACTTTCCGGACTTATCCAACCTCAAAGTTTGTTTGACTAATGTGGCTTGCAATGCTATCATTCATGTATTTGACAAGTTAAGCCTTTGAAAGCAACAGCAAATTAGAACAGATTTATCCCGAAGAGAAACAATATTTTTCAATGATTCAGTAGAGTTACTGGATCCCTCGACTGGAAAATTGCCTTTTAAATATGAATAGATAAATCCAAAATACAATGCCATTGGTTAGTCATTAGGTCACCATGTAGACATAAAATGATTACTAATTTAAAAAGTATTAACAAAATACAAATGACAAACATACAGGGTTGTAATTTTCTTGTAGCCGGATAGTACTACACAAGATAGTTAGCTCAGCATGGTGATTCAATGGTTAAATACACTCTAATCCCATAATGCTCTTGTCTCTGCTGATTTCTGGGAGTTCTGAGTGTTCAAAAACATAGTACAATCTGGGTTCTTACACCTTAATCCCATAATGCTCTTGTCTCTGTTGATTTCTGGGAGGCCTGTGTGTTCAAAATCATAGTACAATAAGGGCTCTTAAAACCTTCAATCCCATAATACTTTTGTCTCTTGATTTTCAAAACCAAATCATCAGGGCTCTTATACCTCCAATCCCATGCTCTTGTCACTTGATTTCTGGGGAGTCCAGTGTGTTCAAAATCATAGTACAATAAGGGCTCTTAAAATTTTCAATTCCATAAATGCTCTTGTCACATGATCAGTTTGATATAGATACACAAGTTACACATGCAAGATACACATGACACACATAGGCAAGACACGTCGTATCATGCACGCATATGCATGATACGTCATGCTGCATGTTAAATCATCTCTTATTGCATTGTATATGATACACAATCTCACGATGAAGGGGGGCAACACATCCTAAAAGATCACTTAAACAGACTTGTAAAACTTGTATTAACATATAAAATTGTAGCTCCCCTATATGTAAGTCATATCTGTTATATTACTACATACATCTAAACATTGAATAAGTCACCAGTTCTTTCTCAATAGCACAGGGCACATGAAGAAAGAGAATACAGGCATACATGCATGTATGACATCATGTGTCCAATTAGCAATTCTGAGCTGATAAAATGTCATTCACATATGTAGGGATTCAGGATAATCATTCTATACAAACAGTGAAACCTGTCTTGAGAGACCACCTGTCACAAGAGACCACCTGTCTAAAGAGGAGACCATTCATAAAATCCTTTAGTCAAATAATGCCTATTTTTCATTTATTGCAATGCATTGGTGTGTGCAGTGCAGTCGGTCATGGACATTTCAATTTGCAGCTCAGTATTTCACCAACAACTGACTGCACTGCATACATCAATGCATTGTCATAAATGAAAAATAATTCTCATTCAGGCTGGCAAACTATAATCTTAAACCATGTCCAAGTTGATGGCGTGATGTCTAATTCAATATTACAACATCATTCTCCCAGGAGCAACTGCACCAACACTCAGATTTGAAAAAGAAAAGGGCAATACTGTATACCTAGACAATTTTTGCTCTGGTTTAATTTCACCATTTTCGCCCTTAGGTGAGAGGGCGAATTTAAAATGAAAGCAAAATTTATAAGCTGAAAAATTGCAGTATAGACATACATGCTGTCCATGATACTATGATGATTTAGGGCGAATTTAAGACGGGTCGAAAATGTTCTATGTCGTAAAAGGGCAAAATATCGAGGGCTAAAATTTTGCCCCATCTTAAATTAGCCCTAAATTATAAATTTATAAATTATAAATTAAATACACAGTATATCCCTCCTTCAAAGATAAACTGATTAAAAATCATATCCCTCCTTGTTATGAAAATCAATCTTTCTGTCAAACTTAAACTGGTATAAAACGTAGTGTCCCCAACCCACCCTACCTCCCACTTGATACATAAATTAATACAAAATATCCAAAAATACTTTCTGTATTAAATTATTGAAACTTTGACTATATTACAAACATGTACAAAAACAATAAGAAGGCACTTCAAAGCGTGTACAAGGCGATAGAAAAATTAAACTTGAATGCAAGCGGAACATGTGCACCATATGGTTAACACTGCGAGTCAAACAAAACTAAGAGGACTTGTCACATATTTTCCGGCAGGGGTAGGTATATAAATGATTGATGAAATTGCACCGAAAAAGAAAACGTATGAAACTCATAAATTTGACACTTTTATTAAAATTTGAACAATTTTATGGATTCTTAAATGGTGTTGAACCAGGTAGCAGGCTACAAAATGATGTTTTTTAGACGCAGATAGGGTCAAGATAAGTTTGGAAGTGTACGATTTAATACCCCACAGATGTAATTTCATTATTAGATGTAGTCAATCCCAGCAGTTTGCAGGTGCACTTTACCAAAATGATACTTCAAAACTACATTTTTTTATACAAATTAAATACGGCTGGCCCGTAATGTCCCTACATTTTGTATTACACATAATTGTAACCATATCACGGAGCCTCCACAGCCCGAGAGTTTTAGAGCATCACCTTTTAAACAATTAAGTCTCTCACCTCTAGTCTGTGCTGGTTCAAGCCCCGCTGGAGTTTACTTGTGGAAGACTACTGATCTCTTCCAATGTAACCGAGTTCTCTCTTCCACCATTTAAAACTGGCTACCACAAAGGGTCTATTACCCTGTACTTAAAATTTAAACTAGACCCCCAAGCCGCCAAGTTATAAAGATTTTACTATACAAGTCACAAAACCGAGACTTATCAAACCGTCGCCCTGGTGAGAATTGGTACTTTGCGAGCACGGGTCTCCTGAGTCATTTATAGTTTATACTAAGAACTTTCAGAGTGTACAAGGCTAATACAGGTCTTTTCAAAGCCATGCGGCTAAATTACGGAGGTCAATTTAGAGAACATTGCATTGAATGCTATCAACTTTCTTTTCACAGTTTATAGAAAAACTTCATGATTAAAATAAAAAATATGTGAAGTTTAGTGAAATTTTGAAATAGAATGAATAAAGGAATGGTGGAAATAGGAAATCGAGCACTTCAAATTAATGTTTGGCCAAATGATTTAAACACAGAAGACCTTCACTTTGAAGATTTTGAATTTGGCTGGAGAGCTACATTGACCATCAACACATGTTGCATATAAATAAAGAGCGTTTTACCAGATATGTGTTTCTAAACTTTTTATAAGTACATTTCTCATACCAAGTAGGTTTTAGTACAAGAAAACCAGTAAACTACGGAAAGCTTAAAAATGGCGATGATCAAAGAGGTGATGGATTCCAAATTATGGTTACTATTGACTACGTTTGGCAAGTTGGAAAGACTTCCTTTTGCTCCCCTTTCTCAAATATTACCCAAAACATTATAAAATGCAGACGACATTAAAATGTATAAAATTGTTTGAAAATTTCTTGAATGGCATCAATGAAATATATCCAGAAATTAAATATTAAATGTTTAAGTATTTATTTTATGTTTTTGGAAATATTTGAGTGGAGGGTGCAAAAGGAAGTCAGTTCTAATACAAATTCAGTAATTTCAAAAGTGTATGTGAACTCTAAATATATAGACCAATCAAAATTATGTAAAACAGAGAAATGTTTTGCTACATGCACTAAGACTGAGTCTACAACAAGTTTAAGACTATAAGTAAGGTGTCTTATACATGCCATAAATCTCAGTAGTGGATGATATTTGCCTGTGGCTGTAAAATCGTTATCAAAGTCATATGGAGGGGAATTGGACATATTGTCAGACATATTTTGACCTCACATGAACTTTATACTTTATGTTGTTGTAGAAAGTTCAGAAATTGGCGAGATAAAAGCATCACTTTTGTTTAAGAATTTTAAATTTTCAAGAATGATAATAATAGGAAAAGATGATAAATTCCATACTTGCCAAGTATACTCCCAAAATAGGGAGAACCCCTATTTTTTATGTAAAATTTTGATAATTTCTTTAAAAAAATGCACATCTCCCCCATGAAAAATTGAAATTTTCCTATTAATTCTGACTAAAATGAACTTGAGTCTCTCCCATGAGACTGAAAAATCTCCCCCATGAAAATTTTTCAAGGTTGGCAAATCTGAAATTCTGGCAACAAAAAGTGAAGACATGATTTCATGGCAAAATGTAACATTACAATAAATACTGATTCCAGGGCCCAAAGTCACCAAACTGACTCAGTACTCAAGCTCAACTAGCTTTCCATGATTTTAAGGTAAAAAACATGCACAATTTATTCTGTAACTGGGAACGTTTTTATATTGATGGCATACAGTTGTAAACAATGGTAAAAATTAATACTCAGTTGAAGAAAACTAGAAGAAATATTTCAAAATTGTTTGATTATTTACTCAAATCTTGAGTACGGTACTCAACATATTTAATCATTTTTTACAGGAAAATCGTAAGTGTGATGTAAATATTTTATATATGAAAAGGATGAAAATAATACTATGTTTCATGAGCCGACCTGGCTCAGTCGATAATGTGCTCCACTCTTGATCGTGAGGTTGTGAGTTCGAGTCTTGACGGTAGCAGGTTGGTTTTCTGTACTTCAGATGAGACAGTAAAAACCTAGATCCCATGTCACAGTAAGTGTTGGCACATTAAAGAGCCCTCATTGCTCAAAGGCCGTAAGTGCCGAGCATAGGCCAGAATTTGAAGTCCTTCACTGGCATTTGGTGACGTCTCCATATGAGTGAAAGATTCTTGAGTGGGAAGTTAAACAACAATAAACAAACAAATTATATTTTTTAATCACTCAAACACGAAAGTTTTACAAACAATTATTTGGTCAAAATAATCAAATGAATACAAGTTGAGCTTGTGTATTGATTAAATTTGGTGAGTTCCACGCCTAAGGATCAATTACGTCCTACGACACAACAGGTGTTGTGTTGACAAAATCTGCTGTATCCATTTTTCTTGAATAAATCGGAGATCTACATGACGAGTTGTGAACACTAATTAACACCGATAAGACTAATTATTATTATCAAGTTTTTGTATTTCATGGCCGACAGATTTATTTCAGATCATTATAGATGTGTTGATGACAAGTGATTTTCAATCTATTATCTTCCAACGATCTGTCCGTGGTTCCGATCTACTTGCTTAGTTCCCTTTGTTTCACGTATATTCGCAAATGACCTTCTTGGATATATTGTTGACAGTTAATCATATCTCTAAAAACCAGGTACCGTTCAGTACATATTAATATGCTAATTCATATTTCTGTATGCTTATAATACATATTTTACAAATTACTTTTAAATGACCCATTACTGCGACATGCAAGAGATTTATAGGCCAAAATTTGACAAAGATTGAACAAGGAACAACAAAAACATTTTGTCGTCCAAAAAAGTCTCCGTACAAAAAAAAAAAAGATCTCTGAAAACAGATGATCAATATCAATAATAAATACAATCAAGATCTTTTAAAAAATAAAAAATAAAGTTTGAAAAACATGGAATTCAAGGTATTTGAGTACATTTAAATGTTCAATGGGTAAACATTTTTTAAAAGGTGTCAAAACATTTGAGAAGCCCTTGAGGGAACATTTCCAATGAATCAATGTGTCGTTTTAGCGGAAATGCAAAATATATGTAGATACTTGTGATAACAACAAAAAGCATTTTAAAATAATAGAATTTTAAATAAGAGTATGACCATGAAAAATATATTATAAAAAGCTGTACATTGGGCCATACTTAAAAAATGTTGGTTTGTCGTAACACGACTCAAGATTTTTCACTGTGAGTAGGTAGGTAGGAATTTTTTTTGTGGAAAACTGTAAACCATATATGCATGTACAATATAAGCAATGGGGAAATATCGGAAGACTGGTGAAAAATAAATTATTCCCGGAATGGCAATAAAAAATCTGAGTCGCAGGGTTTTAAGGTAGTAGGTCATGTTACAGCAACCAACAATTTTTTACGGATGGCCCTGCTCATCAACCTTACGGAATCTCAACAGTAAACAAATACAAGATGTGTTTGAAGAGCATTTTGTCCCCAAAGAAGTACGCCATTTATGAAAAATTAAATGTGCCATAACTCTGACAAATATACCATATAATACTGGCGGCCATCTTCAAACTCATCCCAAATGTTACCAATATAAAGGGTCATACCGAATTTTGATGAAAATCGAAGAAAAAAAATCAAGTCATTTGACAGAAACCAAAAATTTGAAAATATACAAATGGATGAACAAAAAACAATTTGTATCCAGTTCTTCATACTCTGGAAGTGGGGGTGGGCACGAAACACACACAAAAAAAAAAAAAAGACCAAAAAGAAAAAAATAAATGATTAAATAAAATAAATAATAAAAAAAAACATCAAATAAAATAAATAAAATATACAATCCAAACAAAAAACAAGAAAAAAACAAAATAATTCTGAAATGGGTTTTGAAACAAAAAACTTTCATAACAACATTTGTATTGTAATTCCTTCTTATAATCTTGAATATTTAATTAAGTCAGAAATAAATATCACTTATATTTCTTAAACCAAATATTTTCAACAGAAAAATTAAAATGACATTTTAACAGGGGATATACTGGACAATTCCAACAATGTAAATTCATAAGATTTTAAAATTGGCCATACTGGAATTTTAACATTTCAGATCATAGCTGGCCCTTTTCAACATTTTTCATGGGGCCAATTAACGATATTCGTGTTTTTTCCCCAAACTGGTAAAAAAATACCAGTTTGGTGTAAAGTCCACAAAAAATGAAAATGAGAAATATATATATATTGCAGAGGGGAAATGCATTTAAAGAAAGAGATTCCATTACAATTAGATTTACATGTGTGAAAATTTTTTTCCTAATTTGACACAAATTCTCATTAAATTTCCCAATTGTGTCGCCATGGCATTTCCCCAAATTTGGCAAAAAAAGACCTGCATAGACAATTTTTTTATCATAGTCATATATTAGAATTAGGATATTAGAATTCATATGATTGCTAAATGTTACTTCCTTTGAAATAAAGGTCATGAATTCAAAAGCAATGTATTTTTCATTTTTCCACACATATTTGCAAAAATTTATCAAAAAATATAAATATATATATATATATATATATATATATATATATATGTATAATAAACAAGATCATTGTCCAAAAGTTGTAGACATTGAAAAAAATATATCTAAAATTTTCCTCATCTACCGTTAAATATTTTGCAAACCAGAATGTTCAGAGAGAAACTGAATATCACTTTTACCAATGCCCAACATGAAAACGTAACAAAAACAAAGCCGTAAGGTTTAATCTTCCTTCCAGACTAACTATAAGACAATGGATGATTATGAAAGTATTGCATAATCTCCGTACATGAACATGCTAATGTTTTCCTCCATGACAATGACGAGAGCTGATTACCTACATAAATTTACCTGTACAGGTGTGACATAATACCTGTAAGTGTTGACTATATAGTGACTTTAATCTTGCATATAATCCAGACCAGATCAATTTCACAGATAACTGACACGTTAAAATCACAAGATCAACACTTATAAGCAAAACAGATCACTTCAAATCTGATCATTATCAATTGGTCAATGAAATTGTACACAAATCATGACATCATCGTTGTTTTTTTGTTTTTTTACACTTATGCAGTTGTCGATAATTTTGTGTCTTTTATCCATAAGTTTTCATCTATTAGAAGCAGTATACCATACTTTTAATATCCGCAATCTTTATCATTTCAACAGTTCAATGCCCCCACAAAAATTAATAACTGTATCAACACTTGCGACATTATACGAAAATATTAACTAAGCACGCAAGTCTTCCTTCTTTTTTTTTTTTTTTTTATTTGTAAGTCACCATATCAGCTTGACCTTGCTTTGTCTCATTTTTTCTTTTTTATAATGAAAAACAAATTACACTCGGGGTGATCAAGTATATTTTTATTCCTCATACTCGTTTTTCTAGCAATATTTGATAAACGTGTATTTGATTTGAACACACACACACACACATGCACTTCATCCCAAATGACTTGGTACATGAATCATAATATAATAACTGCAGGTAAAATATCTATTATGAATGTGAATCTCCTGCAAAACTATTGGCTCGTGCATTGTAATTAAAAAAAAATGCTGTGAATGACTCATTTTTACACAAGAAATGAGTACTACAGTATGCATCTCATATATACAGTGGAATCTCTCTTAACTCGTTCATCCCTAAAGACACATTTGGACTGGTCCAAGTCATTGATTTACAGAAGAGTCCATTGTTTTTCAGGGGTCGGAAGAGTTAAAAGACCACTCTCATGCAATGACATGTCTTCCAAGACCTTATTTTGAAAACCACTTGGTCAAAGAATCCTCTCAATAAAACCTCTTTTGAGAGAGCACCTGTCTCGAGAGACTGCATATCAGAGGCAGATGCTATTGTTTTTCAAAACGAGTTTTACTTTAAAATATTACATGGGTGTGTGGAATGGATAAGAAAATCTCCATTCCAGTGGTAAGAATGTGACTTTCCAATCGGAGGGTTTCTCAAGGATTAGACGTTCAATTTCGTACCACAAGGATTGAGATTTCCCCTTTTACTCAACACACTCATATTTAATTATTTTTTTCCCCCATGATTCAAACACATGTTTATGCACATAAATAAAATTTAATGCAACTTTTAATGCATTGTATCATTCTCAACACACAAAAGCCCCATCCCGAATACATTACAAAATCATATTGTGACATCTGGCTTGGAAAAAAAGGTGATTACACCTGTCCCAGTTGGGAGAACACAATTTCTTACCTTATATGAAACCGTTGTTTGTTTACCTAACATCCCACTACTTTGTTTATCATTTCTATTACACGTAGTTAAAACTCGTTACTGTATATGATGTACCCAAGTAGACACGAGTTAGCTCATCAACCCCTTGAAAAACAATGGACTCTTCTGTAAATCAATGACTTGGACCAGTCTAAATGTGTCTCTAGGGGTGAACAAGTTAAATTCTTATCAGGCAAAGCATATGTCCTCGTCTAGATAGGTTTATCCCAGATACATCTGTGCCGAAACTGACAAGTCACTCGTGGCATAAGATACTGTGGTTTGTGGTTTTCAATTGAAGACGTTGTTTAACTATGTATCTGGTCACGAAGGTGTCAAGACATCTTAGTAGATACAATTACCGATTTTCTTAATGGCAAAAAAAAAAAAAAGTTAAAGTAATTTCATGAATACTTGTCAGTCAATCCCAAATAGATGTAATAAAAACATCTAAATGTTTTTAGTTTAGAGCGAAAAATGACATTTCTAAAAGCGTTTGCAATCTCTGGTGGATTTTTCAGCATTTAAAAATCTAACAAATTAAAATGTCATTTTCTTCAGTGCAAAATGAAATTTCACCCCCCTCAGCAATCATCCCTGGCAACAGGAATTATTGACATTAATATAAGATATTTCTCCTGAAGTATACTCCCAAAGACTCTTTATTACATGATATGGTAAATATGCATTTTGTGGGAGATTGGAATTATGATGTGTTCTGAATCCAGATCATGAGCAAGAATCTTACGAGACATAAAATGGATCTGGGAAATATTCCCACTACCCCAGGGCCCGAAGTCACCAAATTTACTCAATACTCAAGCTCAACTTTTATTTCATTATTTTGACTATAAAATTGTTTATAAAACTTTTGGATTTTAGTGATTAGGAAACATATCATGATTTTTAATTATTACATATAAATTTTTGTGTCACACTTATGATTTTTCTGTAAAAAACGAATAAATACGTTGAGTAAGGTACTCATGATTGGAGTATGTACTCAAACATTTTTTTTAATATTTCTGAAGTTTTCTTCAAATGAGCAATGCTTTTGATAATTATTTACAATTGTATGCCATCAATATACAAACAAGTCCAGTTACAGAATGAAGTTTGCATGTTTTTACTTTAAAATCATGAAAAGTTAGTTGAGCTTGAGTACTGAGTAAATTTGGTGACTTCGGGCCCAGATCTTCAAACTTCGGGCAAAAAATATTGGATCATTCAGAATATATGTCAAGTAACACATGCAGGTAAAATATCGCAGGAGCTTTACAGGAAGCAGGGCTACATATTCAGCATTCAGAATACATGTCTAATAATTTAGGCAGATGAAAAATTGCAGGAGCTACACAGGAAGAAGAGCTATATATTCGGCATTCAGAATGCATGTCTAATAATTTATGCAGATGAAAAATTGCAGGAGCTTTACAGGAAGCAGGGCTACATATTCGGCATTCAGAATACATGTCTAATAATTTATGCAGATAAAAAATTGCAGGAGCTAGACAGGAAGCAGGGCTATATATTCGGCATTCAGAGTGCATGTATAGTAATTATTCATGCGGGTAAAATATTGCAGGAGCTAAAAACAGGGCTTTATACATATTCAGCGTACATATACAAACAACAACAACAACAACAACATTAATTTTGTCGTACAGGTAATGTACAGGTAAAATGTGTGTGGTATGTTTAAAACAAAGTGAAATATTTATCACTGTCATCTGAACAATAACTGAACAAATGATCAGATAAATACAATCTGTCATCGAAAATTGTCACCGAGGTGTCCTTAATGGCTAATGGCCGTCTTATATCTGCGGGTAATTTATGACTTTCTGATACTGAGTTACATGTTATTACATCCAACTTAAACATATGTAGTTTATTTAGTACATACATCAGTTCAGACACGTATATCAGTTTGGACGGCAGGACAAATGTGTATAGTAATACAGGAAGTCCTTCAGCAAGGGACATGCGTAAGGTCAACATTTTATTTTGTGTGTGTGTGTGTGTGTGTGTGTATGCATGCGTGTGTGTGTATGTGTCTCTCTCTGTATGTGTGTGTGTCTCTCTCTCTCTCTCTGTATGTGTGTGTGTGTCTCTCGCTCTCTATCTCTGTGTGTGTGTGTGTGTAAAATTATGTTTTGGGGTAATTACTCAATTAGTGGAATATAATTAAATTTACTTAAAACAATATGACTAATAGTGCTCTAGAAATCATTGATAAATTCATACATGTATCCCCTAACTTAACTTAAGGCAAAATCCTAAATCTGAATGAACTCTTAGAAAGTGCATCCTTAAAATTAGAGTAACCGATTGCATTGACCAATTTCTTATTAGTGTAAATTTAAGATATTTCTGTATATTAAATGTTTGGACAGCAAAGATAAATGACAAATTTTGTTACTATAGTTACTGATAACAGATTACATGACCAATTTAACCTACTGTAGCTAACACAGGAGTTGCTGACTCCATGTCACCTGATACTACATCTGTATCTTCTGGGAGTCTGTGTTTGTCCAATGTTGACTAGATTTGTATAGTATCTATTAGATCACATGACAGTTAATAATTTGGTATCTGTACTTACTTACGTTATTTCATCTCTATAGTTCACTCTCTTCCCTATTCTCACAAGATATATTGAGAGGAATCATAACTGTCTCTATTCCGTTGATATCCCTAGCAGGATATTATAACGCCTACACTATCAGTAATGCCTACACTATCAGTAAATTATAAATTTACATAAACTGTTGTCCTATCATCAATAAAAGTTTTGTTTGATGTATACTACAGGTACCTTTGTAAGTTGATAGGTTTTAGCAGGTATGAAATCTATGTTGTTTCTCTCTCTAGTCTCTTACTCTCTCTCTCTCTATGAGAGTGAATGTGTGTGTGTGTGTGAGTGAATGTGTGTGAGAGTGAGTGAATGTGTGTGAGTGAATTTGTGTGAGTGAGTGAATGTGTGTGTGAGTGAGTGAATGTGTGTGAGAGTGAATGTGTGTGAGTGAATGTGTGTGTGAGTGAATGTGTGTAAGTGAATGTGTGTGTGAGTTGAGTGAATGTGTGAGTGAGTGAATGTGTGTGTGAGTGACTGTGTACAAGTCATCAAGGCTCCTTTTATGTTATAGTAAAATCCAAATAACCTAGCAGGGTGGAGTTTTGTGAAACTTTTCTTAACCTGCAGGATGAGTTTAAATTTTAGGTATTAAAGCTTAACATTAAAATTACACTGACAAGAGTGATCTTTCCTATTTGTCACTGTACATACGAGACTATCCTGTGAGAAATAAAACGTTTTTCCTGTGCAGCTTGTAATTACCGAAAAAGTGAGTAGAATCATCTGTATGATAATCAAAAGGTTACTCCACCCCGCCATCTTATCTGAATCGGACAATAAATTTAGGCAACTATTGTATATCTTGAAATTCCTCCCCCCCCAGCCATTATTTTTGCCCTTTTATGACAGAAAACACATTCACCCATGTCAAATTCACCTCAATCACCACACTCACATAGAGGGTATGTATGCCAATACTTCAGTTAATTAGATGGGAAAATTTCGCCCTCATCTAAGGGCAAAAATTAAATGGCAGTGAAAATTTCCTGTAATGCAGTATTTACATTAATGAGAGAGAGAGAGAGAGAGAGAGAGAGAGAGAGAGAGAGAGAGAGAGAGAGAGAGAGAGAAGAGAGAGAGAGAGAGAGAGAGAGAGAGAGAGAGAGAGAGAACAGAGAGAGAGAGAGAGAGAGAGAGAGAGAGAGAGAGAGAGAGAGAGAGAGAGAGAGAGAGTAAATAAAGTAACAAAGTCAACAAAACATCAAATCTTGACCAAAATCAAACTCCATCTTAGTCCGTACTGATATCAAGCTCTACACTAAATTTGGTGAAAATCTGAGGTAAGAAATACAAGTTATTCCAATAGAAACACATCAATTTTTTTTATCTCGTTGCAATAAAAAAGATGATGGTGCACTTGTTGGTGGGTGGTTTGGAACACATTGTACAAAGTTATTCTTACTTTCACTTTAGCTATAGTTAGATCTTCATTTATACAACACTGCTATGAGAGACAAACCATGGCAACATACCTGCTAACTGTCAAAATGGAATGTTGGCACGTCACCTTGTTGTATTCAATGAGACAATAATAGATCAACATTAAGCCTTACTTATATAGTTGAACTATATTTAGATTATCAAATACTTAGATCACATACAACAAAAATAAATAAATAAACAAATAAATGTGTCTGATGTCAAATTTGTTTAGATTCTTACACAGAATCAACAAGACACAACAAACCAGTAAAAAAAATCTATTGGTCACATGATTCCCCATCGTATCCAACACAAGGAAACGAATTACCCTACTGAAATTTTTAATTTGAAATACATTCAACAATTTTTCATTTATATGGTGGCAGCCAGTTTTTAATGGTGGAGGAGAGAACCCGGTTACAATGTACCCGAGAAGAGACCACCGGCCTCCTGCAAGTAAAGTGGCAAACTTTCTCATAAAAAATCAGCTTATGTTCCAGGACAGGCTAACAGGAAGTGAGAGACTTCCTGGTTCAAAGCCCAAAATTTACTTTTAGACTGACTCCAGTCCCTATTCCAATAAATAAAGCATGAAAGCCCTATCCAATAATCTAGAGATGCTTTATACCGAAGTGAAATAGAATCGACAGATTTTTAAGAAAAAAAATTAGATATGACACACCCTTTGCTCGGCACTTATGGCCATTGAACAGCAAGGATTCTTTAACATGCCGACACCTACTGTGATATGGGACCTCAGTTTTTACTGTCTCATCAGAAGGACAGTGGAAACCATCACAATTATTGTAAAAAGAAATAATGAAAAAATCTATCAGACTGATACTTGCATGGAACATTTTGCAAGAAATGACACATTCCATATGTAAATAGATCGATAACCAAAAGAAAAAAGTTCACTTGAAAATAATGTTCTAAGCATTCCCCTGTGTAAAATTACTGAAACCTTGATCTTAAATTTCAATGAACATTGAACCTTAGGTTGGAATTTACAGCCATTTAAATGCTGTTTTCACCTGGTAAATAAGTCCAATGTTTACCAAAATTCATGTTTCCCCCCTATTTTATTCAAAATATATAAGTATACATCTTTGTGTATTGAATCTTTTCCTAATAATAAGACAGACAAAAGTACATATGTGCAAAAAAAAATTTTTTTTTTTTTTCTTTCATACCCACTTTTGCTTGGAACAAAAGTACAAATGGTAACTGTTTGAGAAGATACTGTTGTTAAACTGAATGAATGAACATGAAATTGGAAACCATTTGAAATATATAGCAATCATTTGTCATGTTCCCATTTATAAAAGGTGACAATTTACATCTTTACACATTAAAAGATTACAAATCTATTTCCTTCCACATCAAAGCCTCCCAGGAAATCTAGCATTTATTTCTCAACCTGTACCCAGGGAGTGACAATTTAACCCAGCGATACTCTGTATCAATCTTTTTAGTAAATGACATTATTACATTCCAATAACACAAGGATTTCAAAGCCCTCACTTTCACCATTAAACCAATTCACAAAATTAAATTCAAATCTGTTTAATTTAATCAGGAAAGCAATTTAAAAGTACTTGTTCAATTAAGGCTATAAAAAAAGGAAATTTGAAAATGCAACGTAGGAGGCGGACAGAAAATATTTTTGCCTGTAGCGGACATTGTGTAAATGAAAAAGAATCTCCCGTTAAAGAGAAGTTTGACAGACTGACAGACCAATAGAGAGAGAAAAGGGACGGTGGAAAAATTGTTTAGGATAGAAAAGCACATTTAAATAGAACATCAATAGGTCTTCGTGATCCTTGCAAATATTTTATTTTAGATCTCGGCGTTACGCGTATTGTATTAACATGTAGAAAAGGTACTAAGCAGATTGGTTAAATCACATCGTAAAAACTAGTCATCACTCAGGTGTTTCAAATCTTCAGTATTCTAGAGAGCGCATGTTTTGTCGGGAGTGTCCTTGACCTTTCAGGGGAAAACCTACAGTATCACCACTAGAGAGCACATGCTTTACCTGGAAACCTAAAAGAGGTTTTATCTAAAAAATAATTTAACTGAGCAGTTCTCAGAATGTGGCCTCACAAGTCAGGTGGTCTCTCAAGACAGGTGGTCTCTCACAAGAGTTGTCACAAGACAGGAATCACTGTATCGGCTGTTACTGAATATAGATCTATAGCGATGAACAGAATGATGGACAGATGACAATATAGGTCACTATCATTTTACTTTACCTGGAGAGCCTTCAGATGAAACATTAAAAACCTGAGGTCCTGTGTCACAGTAGGTGTTGGCACTTTAACCCTTTCACCCCTGAATATCTGAGTGCTATGCTTTTTACATTGTTAAAGACCAGTCTATCATGGACTGTAGGGTTGAAAGGATTAAAGAACCTTCACTGTTCAATGGCCATAAGTGCCAACCACAGGCCAGACTTTGAAGCCCTTCACTGGCATTTGGTGACGTCTCCATACGAGTGAAAGATTCTTGAGTGGGACATTAAACAACAACAAACAAACGAACCCCTAAAGACACATTTGGACTGGTCTAAGTCACTGAGTTACAGAAGAGTCCATTGTTTTTCAGGGGTTGATGAGTTATGTCTTCTCAAACAGACCTAGTATTTTCATGTCACATGTTGAGTGCTTGGCTAAGCAACAGTTCGTACCTTTTTTAAAGACTTGGTTATAACACAATAACTAGAATTGAACCAGGGACCATCTGCCTCAATTCTACTGTTAGATCACTGCCACTGGTCACCTTACAAAGTATTGAAAGATGAATCCATGCAGGCAACCACACATCAGAAAAAGATATATGCTTGATGACCGCATCACACGGACAACATAAAAACAAGGTGTAACTAATCCCATTACATTGAATTTTACAATTTTGGTAGCGGAATATTTGCATAACAATATGCAATCAATTCTGTATGTTGGTCTAGAAAATTTGGAGGATCGATAAAAACTGCCTCATTGGTTTTCTTCAAAAAAAGTTTTGATTCCACCATATTTCTCCACGGAAGAAAAGTGTCCCTGACATTTTTTAAAACTTCTTCAGACTATTCCATACATGCTTTCTCACTAAAATGACCCGCTATCTTATGTAACATTTAATTATGACAGTGGAACCTGTCTTGATAGATCACCCTGTCTGCCACTCAAATGTGGTCTCAAGACAAGTGGTCTCCTAAAAGAGGTTTTATCTAAAAAATAATTTTAGCAGTTCTCAGAATGTGGCCTCACAAGTCAGGTGGTCTTCTCATGAGAATGGTCTATCAAGACAGGTGGTCTCTTACAAGAGTGGTCACTCAAGACAGGTGGTCTCTTACAAGAGTGGTCACTCAAGACAGGTGGTCTCTCACGAGAGTGGTCTCAAAGCAGGATACACTGTATCGGCTGTTACTGAATATAGATCTATAGCGATGAACAGAATGATGGACAGATGACAATATAGGTCACTATCACTTACAATATCGAAAAACTGCAAAAATGAAACATTTACTAAAAAAAAAAAAAATCAGAACTAAAATGTGCTCATTCTGTGAAATAGTGCTTTAAGTTCAAGGTCTCTAACGTAATGTTTGTGAAGTACAAAGTGACCCAAGAAACTCGATGATATCAAGTTTAATGTCGGATCTTATTTAAAAAAGTAGATAACGATGTAGATAATGGGGGCACCAGAATCTATATTATATAAGATTTATTACCTAAAAGCCAAAAATAAAGCCAAATTATCAAAAATGATATCTGCTTTTAAAAATCATTATTACATTTTTATTATATTTAATTCATATATATATATATATATATATATGAATTCTTAAAAATAACAACAAGAAATACAACACAACTAAAACTCATCATCCCTAGAAATAGATTAAAATATGAGTGAACCCTCACTGTAAAATGGCCGTAAGTGTCGAGCATAGGCCAAAATTTGAAGCCGTTCACCGGCATTTGGCTACGTCTCCGTATGAGTGAAAGATTCTTGAGTGGGACAATAAACAACAATACAACAACAATTCAGTGATTATATAACCATCAGTGGTTTTCAGAATGTGGTCTTAAAAGACAGGTGGTCTTTCAAGACAGGTTCCACTGTATTACTGTTTAAAAAAAATGGTCTATGGTTCTTATCTGAAACTGGAGTTAGCTCATCAATCCCTGAACTCACATTTGGACCAGCCCATTTCAAAGAATGGTTAAGTCCACTGTCAGAATTCAGGGGTGTATGATTTAGAATCAAAATTTTATAATAATGTTAAGTGCAATATCAACTTGAGTCACTCCTGAATCATGACAGTAGACTGTGCTATTATTGATTTGGGTGAGTCTAAATGTGACCACAAGGGTTGATAAGTTGAAATAAAAAAGTTTAATAATAATAACACTTACATATTGTAATATTCAATTGTTCAAAGAAATAAAAATTACAGATGAATTGTTAAAAATAGAAGAACACATAGCATTTTTAACAAGAAACCGTCATCAGTAAACCACTAAGGTTGGTATGGCAAATTAAAAATTTTACTGCCTTTTTTATTTAAAAAATGTGTTTATGAAACTAAACATTTATCTGTTGAAGTTAAAACTACAAAGCACTCAACTTTTACATTTCACAGATTTCATTTATACCACAACACCCCCCCCCCCCAATCTAAAAATTGCTGTTTCTGTCATTTCTTTTTTAATAATCTCTCCTTTTTAGATTTTCCAACTTTATATATGTAATTTTTTTATTCATTTATTTCAATTTTCATCATTTCGCACGTCATCTTGATAAAGGTGAAAAAGACAAGACAATCGGGGCATCAATTTATCTTTATTCCGGGAATAAAAATGACAACACAAGTGTAATAGTGTGAATATTTAAAACTCAACATTATCAAAGATACTAACATCTATTATATACAGAAGAAAATGATGGTTGCCAGATGTCCTTATCAAACGAGAAAATGTCAGTTCTAGACTTATTTTTATTTTTGTGCGGCAAAAATATCTGGTTTGATGATGTCGATCATGCAAAATAGAGCCTTACCATGAAAAAATAATTGCTATTCCGGGAACTGTGAATCCAGAATGATACAATAGGCACCAAACTTACCAGTAAATCTGTCTGTTATTATTCAAATTCCATCTCTATTTCATCATAATCACGTTCATTTCTATACTGCATGTAAACGCATTCATTTCAATAAAGGGTGTAACATGTATGGTTGGTGTTAGTTACATCATGACAAAATGATTACACATTTGCATCTATACCCATCTTGAAAGAAAACATGGAGAGAATATATATATATATATATATATATATATATATATATATATATATATACTATACATGGGGATGGGAAATTATTTGTTGTTTTCACTATTTTCATGGTGTTTATAAAATTATAAATAATATGAATTTAAGAAACTGTAAGTAAGTTTTTAAAGGGGCATTTCCTGTGTTTACCAGAAAAAATTTTTGTTTGATTTTTTTCTACTTTCATTAATTGTATTTGATGTACAATAATAAATAAGAGCTATACACGGGCATAACAATTCTTACATTCCTATATATATTTTGTGAAAATAAGGTCAGGTCCCGTGTGATATGCATATACAAATAGTAAGGTTAAGTTAATCAATTGCAAGTGAATAATTGCCAAACCTGGGTTTCTCAAGCAATTTTTACAAAATATATAGGTATTGTAAGAATTTTTATTCCTGTGTTATTCTCCTTTTTATTTTTGTACATCAATCTAAATACAGTAAAACCTGTATATAGGGGCCACCCAAGGGACCAGAAAATATTGGCCTTTATGTGCAGGTGACCCTTATACACAGGTTCAATTTAGTTGAAGTATGCAATCAAGGGACTTTTCAAAACTGGCCTTTATAGACAGGTGATCCTTATATAGAGGTGGCCGCTATAGCA
Organism: Atrina japonica; assembly: GCA_030159075.1. Classification (NCBI taxonomy): domain Eukaryota; kingdom Metazoa; phylum Mollusca; class Bivalvia; order Pterioida; family Pinnidae; genus Atrina; species Atrina japonica. Next base: position 873,086 of record BROG01000116.1, read on the forward strand.
GGTTTTACTGTAGTAAAAAGGAAAGAATTAAAAAAAAAAAAAAAATTATGGGCTATCTTTACAGGACCTGGGCCCGAAATCACCAAATTTACCCAGTACTCAAGCTCAACTAACTTTTTATGATTATAAGGTAAAATCAAGTGAACTTCATTCTGTAACTAGACATGTTTGTATATTGTTGACATACAATTGTAAATAATGGTCAAAATTAATACTCAATTGAAGGAAACTTCAGAAATATTAGAAAAATGTTTGAGTACGTACTCAAATTTTGAGTACCATACTCAACTTGTATATTCGTTTTTTTTTTACAGGAAAATCATAAGTGTGACGCAAAAATTTATAGAGGAATGGTGGAAAATATTGATATGTTTCCTAATCACTCAAATCCAAAAGATTTACACCGATTATACAGTTAGAATAATGAAATAAAAGTTGAGCTTGAATACTGAGTAAATTTGGTGACTTCGGAGCCTTATCTTAGTTTGAACTACCTCTGATCTGCAAATTAAAAGAAGAGGCCCAAGAGGGCCTCAATCGTTCACCTGAAAACTATCTACAAATGTGGAAAGAAGACCAAAAAGAATATGTACATGTAGGCTGATCGGGCCAAGAAACATAAATATTGCAGCTTTAAGAAATTCTTAAAAATATCTAAAAATTACATTTCAGCAAAGTTCTCGCACAAAAACATTTATCTGTTTCTAAATTACTCTGTAGTTTAAGATAAAGAAAATTGTTTAACACTGAAGCTCATTTAATAAATACACGACAAGGTAATAACTGCATTTTTATCTATCAGTAGATGACTTTCTGTGTTTCAGAAAACGCACAAATTTTATCTACATATATATCGTTTGCTTACACATTATTTGTTTTGATTTTTTTTTATGTCAAATTATAGAACTTGTCACAGTCAGTCAAAGTTAAGTCACGGTTTGAGATGTTTTACACAAAAATCATTATCAGAGAAACAGGAGGAAATTAACAAGCAATCACGATGAGCTAATTTTAGTATGTTACATAATAAAGAAAACTCTCAAAAAATGTTGAAAAATGTTATTTTCTCTCAAAACAAATGGAAAGACAAAAGGTACTAGACCACCATGAGCGGATTGATTAGGTATCTAAGAGAAAGTACAGTCTTATATATTATCAAAAACCGCAAGATTTTTTGTAATAAAAAGGGAGTTAATTATCATTATACAGTAAAACCTGCTATAGCGGCCACCTCTATATAAGGATCACCTGTCTATAAAGGCCAGTTTTGAAAAGTCCCTTTACTGCATACTTCAACTAAATTGAACCTGTGTATACCTGCACATAAAGGTTGGTCCCTTGGGTGGCCCCTATATACAGGTTTCACTGTATATGCTTTGTTTTTTTATGGGGGGGGGGGGGTTATTCTTAAAAAATCAAAACAATGTAAAAGCTAATTTTGATATCTTTTCTATCTAATTTAGAATTTTTCTCAAAGACTTTTAGAAATGTCATTTTCATATTGGAAAACAGGCAGATTAGCAAATGCATGTTGGGATAGACTACATAAAAACAAAAACGAAAATGAAACGTGACATTTCAACATGGAGAAATAGACAGTAATATAAGAACCATGAATCACCGACCCCCATAACATAAAATATGAATTAATCCAAATGCCTTGTCAGAACATACCATCCACATTTAAAAATTTGGTTGTACTCTGATATGGGATAAAATAGTGTACTGTTGGTCTACGCCTTTGTTTATTTCACATAAATAATTTCTAGGGTGTATCACAACTTTGATTTGGCTTGGGTTTTTTTTTTCAGCGTATATGACAAGCAGTTATCATTTTGGTCAGCGAGGGGTGTTTTATGTTCATATGCAGACATATTTTCATGTTCGGTTCTAATGAAGTTGTATTAACAAGATTTATTACCTCGGTCTGGCATTTTATCATAGGAGAGTGTCATTATTCCCTCTTGCTACGCTAAATCTATTTTGCTATGATCAAACTTCAAACTCGGACAACTTACATCAAGTATATTTGTTCACAGACTTTCAATTTGTTAGGTCAAATTTTTATGTTCATGTAAACTCACATTTTGGTATTAACCAATCTACCCCTGAAAATGACAGACTCTACTGAAAATCAATGATACAGACCACTCCAAATGTGTCTTTAGGGGTATATGAGTTGATTGAGGACTTGGACATAACTACTACGACTTTTAAACAGCAAATCAGTAAATAACTGAAAAACAAATGATATGGCATTTTTGGGAACGACTTCCTTTTGCACTTCCTACTCAAATATTTCCCAAAACATAATAAAAATGCGAATAGCATTAGAAAGTGAAACTTTGTTTGAGATATTCTTGGATGATATCAATGAAATATATCCAGAAATTCATTAACAGATGTAATAGTATTTTGGGAGTAATATTTGAGAGGAGGGGTGCAAAAGGAAGCCTTACCCATTTTTCAAAACAATTTTGTTTCAAGAACTCTTTTATCAAAGAATCAAAACATGAAACTAGTGAATCATTATTTCTCCATTAGAGATCATTATCATCATCATCATCATCATCATCATCAAAAAATCAAATTCACCCTTATGGTTTTTGAATATTGAAAAATATTTTATTTTCAATTTTCTGAACTTTGACAAACAAAAATTAAAGTCACAACAACAAAAAAGTGTTTGCTCTGAATTTAATCCAAAATGGCTCACATGTTTGAAGTTACAGTTTCGTTCTCGAAATTTGTGTATGGTAAATAGATACAGGAATACAATATCTGATAACAAACGCGATGCTTAATTGCAAAAAATGAAATAAAAATATTGAAAATTTACAGTGTAGACATTCCGAGTTTTACATCATATCATATATACATGTAGTTGCATCTGGTAGTCTCACAGCTGATTTAATTTTGGTGGGCGATGGACTTAAATGACACAAAAAATCTGTACAAAATGTCAAGTGTTTGAAACATCATGTAGATAAATTTCAGTCTTACAGACACTTTCTCGTTTTTTTCTGGAATGCCTATTTTAAATCTCATAGAGCATATGAAGTAGATATGTTTGAAATCAAATTTATTTGGCAAATGTTTACCATGTTGCAGCGATCATGTTGTCTTTATGCATCAAACAAAGTTAAAATGATTCTATCTGCCATTTTTCCCCTGTGATTTTCGTTTTCTGTAATTTCATCCTCATATAGTAAACAAGATTATCATATGGAAGAATGGAATTAAACAAAGAAGCAATTAATTGTATATTTCTTGATTTATTGGTGTTTTTTCGACACATTCAACAGTTTTCAATTTCCCAATGGCAGCCACATTTTAAAGAAAACAATTTTTTTAACGGTGCTTAATGCCATACTCAACATTTTTTTCAGTTATATGGTTGTAACCCGTTTTTAATGGGGGGGGAGAGGGAATCCAATGTACCCGAGGGAGTGACCACGAGTCTTCCACAAGTAAACAGGCAAACTGTTCTACAAAATCAGCTTAGGTTGCAACGCGACTCAAATCCTCGTTGACTTGAGGTAAGAGAGACTTCATAGTCTATTGGCTTAGTAGATAATGTTTTCAAGGGGAGACAATCCCCACCCTAAGGGCACTATTTACTTCATGGTTTATAGCTCAATGCTCTAACCACTCCACCATGGAACCCCTTTTACAGATATCAGAGAAGAAAGCCCTGTTACCCTATGGCCTTTCTGAGGTCAAAAACATAATTTTTACATAATGTTGTCATCAAGTCATTAAGTTATGTGTACTTAAAAAATATTGGTGTGAAATATAAAGTATTCAGGAGCAAAAATAATCAATTTTGTCATCATATGAAAATACCGATAGCGAAGACGAATGATAAATTTTTCGTTAAATTTTTCAATAACTTTCTGAAATAGAAATGTACAAAAAGAATTATTGATAACATTCTATTCCAGATCAAGTGAATTTTCTTTCTATACTTTCCCTTTTTATCAATAAATACTTAATCCCAAACGAGAATTTTTTTCTTAACTTTTATAAAAAGTAATCACCTCTACAAAATAAGTGATATTTAAATCGAGCCTTAATCAGCTCATAACATTTTATCAGTTTCACTTTCCAATCTAAAGTGACCTTGTGTTTATGGAATGAAACAAAACCGCTCCGTTTTAATTTCTCAGAGAGATTACACGTTTCATTCTCTTACGACTTTATGGTTTCCGATTTTCATGTTTTGCATCATGAAAGCGTCACACAAAGATTTCTGCTAACTTTTAACTTGTAGCTCTCCAACGCAGAGTATTGCCGATTTCTGTGGAAATACAAGAATGATACACAGAATCTTGTTTACTGGTTAACTCAAAAGAATTTTCATTATTATGAAGAAGCGTCCAAAATGAGTATTTTTCCAGAGTTATGCAATAAAAAAGACTTTCTTTGAATCTGAACTATCATGAAAGAACGATATGATTTTAAGAATATCCTATTTATTGCAAAAACAAAACACAGACCAGAAATTGGAATTTAGACATCTTATGTTGTAATACAAGAGCATTCGTTCAAAAACAAAATATAATCAAAATAAATATTGCCAACACAATCACAGGAACATATTTTTTACATAAATATGGAGAGAGCTATCTGTGTAATGATATGTTTTTACAAAGCATAAATCAATCAAAACAAAGATTAAGAAACAACAGCAAAAATACAGTGAAATCTCGTTTGTTTTGAAGTTCGTGGGACCACTCCTATGACTTCGAAATATCCAGAATTCAAGATTAATGAAATTTTAATCAACATAAAATTATATATCAATCAAAATTGGAACCAGTCATTCAACTTTGATATAACTGGAATTTCGATTCATCCGATTTCGACATAACAAGATCCCACTGTATAAGAGTCGTAGAAACCTGAATGGTCACCTAGTCTACTGGGGGGGGGGGGATGAATTTCAAAATATTGATCAGCCTTATGATCGGAGATGCTATATAAAGACAATCTGATAAAAAGTGGCATTGTAGTTTTTGACAAGAAATGACACCACCACACATGGAGGTGGATCACAATGACCCACTGAGTGGCGAGTGTGACCTAAAAATCTGTAAAATTATGTACCAAGTTTTGATCCTTTTCGGGGCCCCTAAAGGTCCTAGCCCCTTTTCATTCACAAACATAATGCATCTTTAAACAACTTAACCTTAATAACAACAGATCAGGGATGGCAGATGAAATATGACAACATCAATAGGTCACCATGATCCTTTTACACAGGTGACCTTATAAAACTGATAACATTGTAATTCCATTCTATAAACACAACAGTTTCCTGAAAATTAGAAATCTATATCATTTTGTCCTTCAAATCTGCTGACTGTGCAGAAATATCATAGTAATGCTTAATGTCCAATGATCAGAGAGAAATTGATTGATCTTTGTAAATTTTGTTAATGTGTCAATCAGACTTTATCTAACAACTACACTACTGAACACAAATGATAAAGATAATGAAAAACAAAAAGAATATGAATAAACATCAAATAAGCTTCAAAATTCTCTAACAGCCACTTTATTGTCTTTCAAATTCAGCAAATTTCAAATTGCTTACCTGTGACGAACAATTACTTAAATGGTGGAGCAATAAAATTTACATAATGCTCCCCGGTGGTAATGTTCTAATCAAAGTAACATGTGGTTGTAATGTAACAAGCACTGATTGACTCTTGACCAAGTCTAACAATCATTTTGAAAAATTGTTGCATGAAGATTCCAGATTATACCTAAATGAAACTTCTCTGCTTGATGGTGGTAGTGTTGGCTGTCAAATTTATGATTTACATCATATCAGACCAGATGCCTTTTTCTACAAACTGAGGATAACCATGAATTACATTTAAATTTGAAACAGAAGCTTAACCTTGAGGGAGGCAGAAAAACAAACAGGAAGTTGATTCCATCATACTAATCAGAGTTAATCAACCAGATAAAAATGCATTTTTTATTGACTGAAATTAAATTTGAACTTACCTTTTCAAACAAACTTGAATGTTTTCTTCCTGGAATGACGAAAAAAAAAATATTCAGAAAAATATGATGCGCACCAACTTTGTAACTGTTTATTTTTGTTTTGTTGCTTTATTTTCTATGGTTTCTCTAATAATTCTTTACTCATATGGAGACATAGGGTGTTGTAGGTGAAGTTCCACAAATTTTGACTGATGAAAATCAATGGCAGTCTTAACCCTTTTAACATTGGATTTGAGTTACTTTTACATTCAGTAAAACTTGCATTAAAGGTCAATAAATGGAACATTCCTAAATTGGCCATTCAAATATAACCTTTGTTAATCTTTTTCATAATGAATAAACCAGTTATAAAGAAAAAAAAGTAAAACACTCAAAATTCACAAATGTTTGCACATTTGCACTGGAGCTTTGTATTGTGCAGACTTAATACTATATAACTAATATACATATTGTCGTCCTTCACTTGATAAAGGCCAAGTGGCCGAAAATTTGTCAATTTTGAGTGTTTTACTTTTTTTTTTTTTTTTTGTATACTGATACTTCCCTTTGGAGGACATTAAATTTTATTGGAACCTCTTTATAAAGGTCACCTGTCTATAATGGCTACTTTGGCCTGTATAAACAAGTTTGACTGTAGTTATCACTGAATTTTTTATGAATATTGAACTTGTTGCACAACTCAGTATTAAAAAAATGCGTATACAGTAAAACCTGTATATAGGGGCCACCGAAGGAACCAGAAAATATTGGCCTTTATGTGCAGGTGACCCTTATACACAGGTTCAATTTAATTGAAGTATGCAGTCAAGGGACTTGAAAAAACTGGCCTTTATAAACAGGTAATCCTTATATAGAGGTGACTGCTATAGCAGGTTTTACTGTGTATGTATATATATATACATATATATATATATATATATATATATATATATATATATATACATCATTAGAAATGACCTTGGCATTACATGTGACCTTGACAATGAACAGATGTTTGAATTTACTGTGATAAATGTCTACTACAGGTGCAAAGGAAAGTAATATCATACTTTACTTTCCATAGTTGTTAAGACAGAATATCCCTCAAAGAATTAATTTTCTCCATTCCTCCAATCCAGACAGATAGATAGAAAGACACAATGATCCTAGGGTGTCCCCCCACCATGCGTTGCAAGTGACATGGGGATCAAGGTTAATCCCGAGTACAAGAAAAATTTCATATCTTTCCCTATAACGAACAATGAATTATGCTGACAAAAATACAGGAAAATAACTCACATGCCAGGCTTGAATGACAGAAGATATAGATGCATTTATATAAAGCCTCATAATTTGTTTTTAAAATTTGATCAAATAAGAAAAGAGCATTGGTTTCAGTCATTTCTGGCAAATAAATTTCTGTACATAGAAAATTCTAACTTTGCATACATACAGCGATTAAGTTTTTGGCCCTATTTGCCTAAAAACATTTTCTGGAAACACTAGTAGTAGAGGTTTATGATGAACATACTGTTTTGTTTGTTTGTTTATTGCTTTACATCCTGTCAAGAATTTTTCACATATATGGAGATGTCACCCGCTTTAGGTGAAGTGCCACAAATTTTGACCTGTGTTATGGACTGACGCCAGTCCAGGGAGACTTCTTTTACCTGCCACAACTACTGTGACGCAGGACCATAGCTTTCAGTCTCATTCGAAAGAACCACGACTTTCACTTTGTATTCCGAGCGTTTGGCGAAGGAACAACCACTACCATTTTTAACGACTATGGTATGACTTGGTACAAGGGATCGAAGTTGGAACATTCTACTTGCAAGTCATTGCTCTGGCACTAGACCACCGCAAGCGGTTCCAAACATTTGACAAAGAAACAATCCAAAACTGTGTAAATAATGTAGATCGAGATACTTTCACTCATGAATACTCGATGAATATACCGATTATATCTATGGTACATCATAATACAGTGAAACTTGTTAAATATGATCATACTCAAGATATATCCTACTTCCAATTTTCAGATTCAATACAAAAATATAGGTCAGTTGTATGCCCAGATATAGACAATGTTTAATTAACTGTCTGTTTCAGGAAGGTCTTGAAATGTACAACTATCAATATGAGCTATCAATCTTTATCTAACAGATTTACTTGCATTTCCTCTCTATAGGTTTCAAGAAAATTGTCTCATTTCCAGGGGCGACCCTATTCTTCAATGTAATACTACAATCAGCACAAGATCCAATGATGTCACTGGGACATGGAATTGCTGGCTGCAACATAGATTCTATTTGAAGGGTCAGCATGACATTGTCCAAGAAAACAAATCACTCTTTATTGTATGCTACTGTCCAAGAAGATATGAAATTATCCAGGAAATCACGAAGAAAATTAAAAACAGGAGTTTCTTACCTATTCTGAAGTGAGTTTAGGGTCTGAGAACTATTTTGTTGTGCAAAATTAAAAAAAGTGGAATTTTGCTATCTCGAAATTCACAGGACCGCCTGTAATACTTCGAGATATCCGAAATTCGAGAAAACCAAAATTTTCAATTCACATATTTTCCATTCTTATTGGACAATGAATTGACCTACACAGTGTAGTACTTAATTCCAATTGGTTTTAAGCAATTGTTTATTACATTTTTACCTGGACTCATTAACGGGAGTTGATTGTCCCATGTTTTGCAGGTAAAGCAGTAATTTTATACAATGATTTTTGCGTATAAATTGTAAACCTTCAATCGCAGAGGGTAATTTTGAAATAACAAGTGGAAATTCTATACTATTTCGATACTTCAGACCGGAAAAATACTTCGAGATAAGTGAACTTTCGAGATAACCAGAATAAAAGTGGTATAAAACAATCGGGACCGAATATTCAACTTTGACATAACCAGAATTTTGACATAACCGGAATTTTGACATAACCGGAATTTCGACTCATCCGATTTTGGTGTAATGAGATTTCACTGCATATACCATAGGCGTAAGAAGTTGTTAAGCTTTTAACACATTTAAAAGCAGGTTACTCCATTTAAATTTGTCCCAGAAAATATTCAGAAATTGTAATTTCCAACAAGAACAAAGTATAACTTGAGAGGGCAAGAATGAGTATTTGTTGTCAGAAAATATGTGTTCTAGAAGAAAACTGGGGAAATATGACCATCTTTCAATATTTTACATTGGGAATGGTTCATATAATCAGACCCAAAATGGCTCTTGAAAAATCACAGTAAAACTTCATACTAGCCTTTCCCTTCCCCCCAAAAAATAAATAAATAAATAAATAAATAAATAAACCCTACTAGTTACCTGACAGATGACCATGAGCAATAAATAGCAATTGGTCATCAGAATGACCCAAGTGACCTATAAAAAAACATCACTGACCACAGAAAATGTATTATTGTACAATGAAATACTGCCATTGTCCAAAGCATCATGTCAAGGTCAAAGGTGACGAAAAGAAGGTATAATTGTAGTACTGCGCCATCTTCCATCACGCTCGTAGAAAATGTGTTGCGTTACAGGGTTTTTGGTTACAGTGAAACTTGTATATAATGAACTCCCTACGGACACAAGAAACCAGTCTTTATAGGGAGGTGGTCTTTATATAGAGGTTGATATGTACACAAATGGTACTATTGGGGACAGCAAAAATCGGTCTTTGTGACCAGGTGGTCTCTAAGGCAGGTTTTACTGCATCTATATTGTTTTAAGCTGTATTTATTTGGTTTGTATATACCCCCCCCCCCCCCACCAACAAAAATTTTATACAGCCAAGATGCTGTCTAGAACAACAGAGAAATTGCTCAACTTGGCTACTTATCAATGTTTTGTCATCAGACAATCTAATAAAACAAATTTCTACCTAAATAAAAAAAAAAATTCAATTAATGAGATAAAATTATTACAAAAAAAAAAATCATACCAGATGCATTATGAAATTTTTGTTTTTGAAAATCTAGAGAGAAAGAACAAAGAAGAGAGAAAGATGAATGAATGTTTATATTGTCAACAAAATGTTATTTAATGACCAAAATTATCATACAAAACAGAAAAGTTCAAGTTTGTTGATAAACTCTGGGGAAACATTTATTGTAGAAAAGTTTACAATGACCTGAGCCTTGTCATGATTAGTTCTGAAATCTAAACAAGTATCGGCTTAAAGCATCACCGGTTGCCAGACTTTGACACACTTATCATACTGCCGATTTCTCCTAATTATTGCCGCTATGTGTCTGTACGAAAAATTATCAATGTGTTATCATAAAAAGTGAAAAAATTGGTCATAATTCTGTCACCACCGCGGCTCCGAAAACACTGAAGTCATCAGAGGAGAGATAGAATAATGGAACCGGAGATGTGGAAAGGCAAATTTATTGCAATCTGTTCAATGTAGTGGTGTGTGTACATGCAGACAATCTTATTATTACCCTTCATCCCATATATATATATCATGCGTAGACTGTCTTACTATAAATCAGAAGAGTTCATTATCACATTTGATACAATTTTCCCAGGGTATATATGCATGGATGATCTGTGATGGAAATGCAGGATTTCAGGGTAGTATAACTACAGAGTAAAACTGTATGCTCTAACAAAACCAAATGGTAACTTAATTTGTAAATTTTTTTATTTTTATCACATATATTTTTATCATTGTATTGTGTAGTATTATTTTGTTTTTACATCTTTTTCACAGTAAACCATTATTTTTTACCTTTTTACCATATACATATATCATTATTTTTTACCTTTTTACCATATACATGTATCATTATTTTACCTTTTTACCATATACATGTATCATTATTTTACCTTTTTACCATATACATGTATCATTATTTTATCCTTTTACCATATATACATGTATCATTATTTTACCTTTTTACCATATACATGTATCATTATTTTATCCTTTTACCATATATACATGTATCATTATTTCATCTTTTTACCATATACATGTATCACTATTTTATCTTTTTACCATATACATGTATCATTATTTTATCTTTTTACCATATACATGTATCATTATTTTATCTTTTTACCATATACATGTATCATTATTTTTTACCTTTTTACCATATACATGTATCATTATTTTATCCTTTTACCATATACATGTATCATTATTTTATCTTTTTACCATATATACATGTATCATTACTTTATCTTTTAACCATATACATGTATAAACAAGTGCTAACTTTAAAGCAATTATCAAACATTCTCTACATGGCACCTGCTAAAAGAGGCCCCTTTATTTTCCCCTTGGTAACCTCAAGTTCAACTATACAATGTGTACTTTTCATATTTTTTTTCTTCATATTTCATATATTCCAATTATTAAAATATTGAGATTTTTATCAATAGACATTGAATGTTTTAAAGTCACAGTGTTAAATGTTTCTTTTCTTCTCTCCCTAAAGCAGAGAACAAACATTCCGTCTGAAATATTTAAAAAAAAAAACATATAAAACTTTTATCTGAATGTAAATTTGATGTGGTAAATATTTGGTTGAATGAAGATGCAAAGTGCAAAGCTATATGCCTCATTTCAGAAAAAAATAATTTTGGTGTTTCGACATGGAAAATTGTTACTTCACATTTGTCTGAATACTAATGATTCATATATTACAGGCGAGATCAAGCGATATCAAATGATTTATCGAAATTTTATACAAGCTAAAAAAAAACCAAATAATAAAACAATGGCATAAATACAGAATCCAGTGGCACATACCTCATAACGTTCCTCCATGATATTTAGGATCAAGATGGTTTCATTCATTTGTTTTTTTGTTCTATTTGTTTTATGCTACAGTAACCCTCAACAATTTTTCTGTTATTAACGCTCCGATTTTAATGTTGGAGGAGGGATCCTGGTTACAGTATACTCAGGAACAAACTGCTGGTCTTCTGCAAGAAAACTCACAAAACCAACTTGGATTCCTGTGAGGCTCACTCCTGTGCTGACCAGAGGGTGGGGTGGGGATGAGAGACTTCATGGTGTAACGCCATGCTTTAGTTAATCGTCCACAGAGGCCCCTTAAGTTTTAATCATAACATGTACACTTGGACCTGCATTATTGTGTGCTCCTAGTGCAAGGTTTTTAAGACTGGGTCAGTAGCTTGGCAATTTTTATGTCCTCGAAACTGAATTGATGATCAATCAATGGAAAGGGGGGTGGGGGTGGGGATTATGTTTAGTTGATCTATTTGTTTAACTGCAACACTTCAGTTACCAGCAAATAATTCAAGTTTCTCTCCTTATATCTCAACCAAATTTTGGTACCTTGCTTTATAAAACAGTTCATCTAAGGTGAATTAGTTGATCATTACACATTTGCCAAAAAAAGTCAAAAAATAACATAGGAAAATGTTGAAAATTATAGAAATGTTTTGGCTATATGATATTCGGTAATAACTGGACATATATCCCAGTTGGAGGAACTTAAGAGTTTTCATGAATGACTTAGCCTTCAGGGACATAACTTGTTTTTTTTTTTAAAGAATTTTTTCAGTTCTATAAAACAAATAATTCAAATTCCATAATTTTTTTAAGAAAAGGATAAAAAAAAGCCCAAAAAGCTGAAAAACTTGGTCTAGGCCATTTTGTTGGATCAGCTGGTATATACCAAGAAAATATTTTTCTAATTTCAGACTCGTATTTAAATTAAGCCTAAATAATTTACATTTGCATTATTATGTATGTCAATGACAAATACTGACCTGCAAGGTATAGATGAACTTTCGTCATCAGAGTTTTGAATGTCAAATCGACAATTAAGAAATCTCTATCAACAAGTATTCATCAGTATCGACACACAAAGACAAAAAATATATTGTGGAACTATCAAGATTAAACATGTATGTATTCTGTAGATCTAGTATTAATGCTGGAACAAGGCTTTTGTTTTACTATCATGAAATATTCCAGAGAAATCTTTTGCGTACAGAACATTGCAAAGCATTTGGCATACAAAGCATTAGGCGAGATTTAAATCTTAGGCCTCCTGTCAAAACTTTGGGGCACTTCGCCTAAATCTGCTGACATCTCCATCCATATTTATCGGTAAGTTAAAAATTCTTGATGGAAAGAAATACATCAATAAAATGAACTAAATTTTAATGTACAGGACTTAAGACACTAGTATCACATTAGACCCATTAAGTGCCTCCCCCCCCCCCCCAAATGTCCGTATGAGCGCCCCTCCCCCCCTTTTTTTCTTATATACGAAAGAGAATTTTTATTATCTGGTTTACAAAGAGATGTGGACCTGAATAACCAAAAGTAACAATTTATCTGTAGCCCCTAGCAACAGCTTTATGTTGATAGGTGTCCTCAGTAATAACTACAACAACTTTACCACTGCACCTTATAAAAATTAACTGTTTTACGTCAGTTTGACTATTAGTTGGTCCCATTAAGCGCCACCACTTTTTCCTGATTTTTTTTTACGCGCCCTGGGTGCTTAATGGATGAAATACAGTGATAGCATTTCTATTTGCTTCATTGCTATTTTCTGTCTCAATAAGAATTTTTCTCATTTATAGAGATAAGCCACAAGCCATAGATGAAGTGACACAAATTTTAACCTGCGCTATGTCCTACCTGGCCCCAATTTAGTGTGATCCTTCAACACCTTATGTGACATGGAGCCTCAGATTTATGTAGCATATGAAAAACTTGTGACTATACATGTATTGGACGATGATTTCAGAAATATTTATATAAAAAAAAAAGTTTGAGCATTCATTAAATCAGAGCATTATTCTTGATCATTTTTTAATTTTTTTGCACTCTGATCAGAAAATTTTAATTTTGATATTATTTTTAAAAGAATGAAAGATTTTATAGTGATTTTCTTCATGAAAAAAATCAAGAAATCTACAAACAACTGTATTATAAAATAACGAATAAAAGTCTAGTTTCACTAATGACTCAAGTATGTGGCGCCACTGTTTTTTTTTTGTTTTTTTGTTTTTTATCAGTTTATTGAAATGTCATTTAGACTTTTGAATCAGTTTACGTAAAACATAATAACGAAAAGTTAAAATTGTGAAAAAAGGACTACGTAAAGCATTACAGAATCGCATAATATGAATTACTGACCGTAAAACAGCATACAGAACAGAATAACTCTGTCATATTAACATACATCATAATAATTTTGGTAATAAAATATTTTAATGGCTGATAACTACTAAAGTCAGCTGCGAGTTTTCAACGTCAACTTTCACCAGACGTTATGCGCCACAAACCATTATTTTTCCATTAATCATCGCAATTGGTCAGTATTAATAGAAACACTCATTGGTATGGCACTGTCCAAATTAGTCTAGCAATCAAAGTGTCTGGTTAAGAGAACACAAAAATTAGGATGTATTACATCTCGAATGAAATCACAACGTTCAACTCTGAATAAAATTATTATTTCAGCTAAATTGATGTAAATGCCCTCCCTTCCATTTAACCATCTTACTATTACCACCATTAAATTGGGATGTGTCCCAAACGAAATTAATTTGAAATTAAATTCTTTCCAAAATCCACAAGATTTTTATTTATAAATGTATGGAAGAGTGTCCCTCCCCATATCTTCCGCAGAATAATTTCGGTAATAAAAATATGAAAAATTCCCCTCCCCATATCTTCCGCAGAATTATTCTAATAATTAAAGTATGACGAATCCTCCTCCTCATACCTGCCAAATAATTATTTGAGTGATTAAAATATCAAGAATGCCCATCATGCTATCAGCCTCAAAATTATTTCAATAATTAGGAATTTATGAAAGCCATTCATGTATCTATCCTCCAGACACTGGCATATAGTTCAGTAATTAGGATCGGAGAATGCCACTACCCCCCTCTCTTATCAACCTCAGATTTATTTTGGTAATATAGACATGTCCTCCCCAATCTACCTTACAATTATTACCACAATTAAGATTGAAGAAGCAGCTTTTATCTAGCTCAGATTCCTTTTGTTAATTCTAAAGAATCCCTAGTATCTACCGGTACAGTCAAACCTGTCTTGACAGACCACTGTCGTGAACGAACCATCTGTCTTGAAAAGCTACATTTATAAAACCGTTTTGTTTAACAATTCTATCCTGACCTATCTTTAGAGACCACTTTGTCATTCATCTCCACTATATATCCATCTGTAACATCGAGAAATCATCGAGTACTACATAAAGCTAGCAGATAAAACCAAGTTTGATTTTTCCCATAGAAAAAATAATTTATCTTGTGTGAATCGTTCTCTAAATAAATTCTTAAAAAAAAAAATGAAAAAAAAAAAAAATAATCACTCAATAATCTGAAAACTTAAACAGGAAGTGTATAAATTAGGATCGATAGAATCGGACACATTCTTTTTTTTTTTTGATGAATTCATAATTTTTCTTGATGAATTTATAATCAACTTTATTTATTTTACAACAATTAATAAACAACTTCATCAACCTATATTTATTGTTTCTTGTTAGCTCTGATGTTGGCATGAGTGGGTTCCTTATTGCAGGTGGAAATTGGTACACCCTGAGAGAAAACATCCGAGCTGGCAACAACCATAATATTACACATACTTCCATGTCCAATCCGAGGATTGAACTTGGGTCACACTGGTGAGAAGTGGGTGAGTGTTATACACTGGGCTACTCAAACACCGGATGGATTAGATACTGACTGTGCCAAAATATAAAGGGGCAAAAAAAAAAAACTATTTCAATTTTTTCTACTTTTACATGATGTACTATAACAAATAAGAGCTATATACAGGCATAAAAAAAATCTGATATTCTAAATAATTCTAAATAAATATATATATAGTAAGGGTGACTTAATCAGTTGTAATGGAAAAAGTGCCAAACCTGGGTTTCTCAAGCAATTTTCATTTCAAAATATATAGAAATTTAAGAAAAAGGAAACAAAATTTTGAAAAAAAACCCACAGCTAATGTCCCTTTAATCAAATATAGATAATTAATGAAACAATTTTTATGAAGATTTAAGACCTAATTAGTTAAGATATTAATTATGTCTTAAGTCTTTATGTTTTATTCAACAAACCATTAATTCTAGTCCCAATGGTTGCTTATCCTAGATATCTACCCTCTCCCCTGATACAATTTCTTTTTTTTTTCCATTTCTTTTCAAGGTCTGGAAATACAATCAGATGGAGGTCTTACGATGATGACAACGACAGCAACCCATTCAGACTCACATGTTTTGAGTGAGTAAATTTATTGTTAACATTTGCGAGGTAATGTCAGAGTCGCAAATTGCATTCCACAAACCCAGCACCAGATTCCCCTTATGTCAGACAGGTTGAAAAATTGGGTGCTAATTGTCAGCCGGAGGTTCATTAGAACGTACCACGATCTGATATATTGGATTAGGAATACTTCATTGGATAATGTGTCTCCGAGTTTTAACTCAAAACGTGAATGATGAATGGAAACTGTAAAGGACCAATCTATTTCGCTGTACCATTGACTCTGTGCCGATCTTTCATAATTTGTTATTCTCTCGATATTCTGTCATAATGCCTACTTAAGCAACAGTAGCGTGCCAGTGCTGAACAACTGTTTACATAGTTCCTACTGTTTTGCTGGAAAAACTCTGTTTACAAATGTTTATACAAAAGTCACCATGGATACAACAAACAACAAAATATTATTTATTAATAAATCATTTTTGGTATGTGATGATAAATCATACAAAAGATAACCAGTGTACTGAGAGAACTGTTTTAGTTTTGTAAAGGAGAAAATTCTTTTATACTAATTAACTTTTTTTTTCAGGTGTGTGTGTGTGTGTGGGGGGGTGATTTTATTTGTAATCATTTAAGCATTATTAATCATTAGATAGATTAACAATAAACTGAGAAATTGTTTTAGTTTTGGAGAGGAATGGAATTTTTGCCTTTTATCCTTCTTTTTTTATTTTCCCATTTATTTTTTAGACGGGGGTGGGGGTGGGGGGTGGGGTTGTGTTTCATAATCATTTTCCCATTATCAATTATTATATGGCTCTTAACTCATCACCCCTGAGGTCACATTTAGACTCATCCAAATCAATAGATAGCATGGTCTGCTGTCATAATATAGGAGTGAGCAAGTTAATATTACATGTCAAATTTTTGCAGTATTAAGATTCAAAATCATACACTCCCAAATTCTGACAGTGACAGTCAAAAGGGCTAGTGACTACTGGGTTTACCGAGTTAGGGATCCTCCAAATTGTTGTATATGATTAAAGTCAAAAATAAAGAACAATAGACACATAAAATAAACTGTAGATTACTAAAACATCTACAGTGAAACCTGTATATAGGGGCCACCCAAGGGACCAGAAAATGTTGACCTTTATGTGCAGGTGACCCTTATACACAGGTTCAATTTAGTTGAAGTATGCAGTCAAGGGACTTGAAAAAAATTGGCCTTTATAAACAGGTAATCCTTATATAGAGGTTGCCGCTATAGCAGGTTTTACTGTACATGTTTTATACATTTTTTTTTTCAAAATTGACCCTTTTTTCTCTGTCTAGTTTTAAATAGACATCCATGCTCCAATATGTCTATCTGAAAGTAATCAATGAACTCCTTCATTCATGATCAAATAAAGTATCATCCAGGAAACTCATTTTTTGTGGAAAAACAAGAAAACTGGCAGATTTTGAGATCACAAACATCCTCAATATCTACGAATCCTTCAACACTTGATATTTGCCTGTGGCTCCCGTCCATTCACACTTGTGTTGCATCTACACTATTTTCAGACGATTATAAACAATTATTAGAGTTTGATTTGAACATGATGTACCTGCCCGCTGCTAGGCAAACACTTGGTCTTTCTCAAATTTATTAGCCGATGCTGAATCATTAAAAAAAAAAAAAAGAACAATTCGTACAACACTAATATATAAGCATAGTAATAATAATAATGACACCTTACATATCAGTATATTATCCAATATCTGATGCAGATGTTACCAAAAATGACATTCCCCCCCCTTCCTTTCTACGTTCTCCATCACTGATAACATTTATAAATTTATTTTTATGCCATATACAAATATTTGATTTATGTGACGAGGGACATAAAATCAACAGCCGAAATTGATGTCATGACATTTGAAATTTATGTACACCTTCTGTCCTTTGTGTCTCACCATCGATGTTTCCATCAACAGCCCGGATGCTTATACCATCTCTGTTCTACACAAACACAACAGTTGCTTTTCAAATTTCCTTGAACATTCATTGTCATTACAGAAATGTTCTGAGATCTGTAAAAATTATAAACATCAATTTCCTCCAATGTGCAATTCTGATCACTTTTCTTTCTGTGTGCAATTTTCAATCACTTTTCTGTCTAAATTAGTATTTCAGAAGGTATTGGGTTGAACAAACATGTTTACATGCAACCATGGTAACCGTAATATGCAAATAAACCAACAAAGGGACAGAGTAGCTCAGTTGGTAGAGAGCCAGATCTTCAACACGAAGGTCCCTGGTTCAATTCCTGGTTGTGCCAAATTTTCAGAGGTTAGATTTCATCTCCTATCTGCAGAGTTCTATGCCTAGATGGAGGGTAAATGGTCTAGGATGTGCAGTTTGATTACCTTCGTCAGATTGTACAAGTGTAGTGGCACATGAAAAGCCGTTGGAAATATGTACCACACAAGCAAGGACATACACACACACATACTAAACATATCCCTCCCTGCCTCAAGGGGATGAGAGGCAAGGGCTTGAAGTAGTCATGCGACTGACTCGTTAAATGAAGCCAAAGCAAGCAACATTGGTCACAGTTTAAGGTTTGTTAACTCAATTTATGTGAACACTATACAGTATTTAGAAAGGCTCAGTCTAGCGGTTACAAAATAGTGATTGAAAGCATGAGTGAAATGTCTCAACTGCAAGGAATGGAAAAGGATCATGAGCATGCTAAATAAATTTGCAGAAAATTTAGCAGGAATGTTCTTATATCTGAGAATATATTTAACCCCAATATCTAAGAATATGTTCTGAGTGACCTTGACCTTTCAGAATAACCTTGAATGACCTTTATCATGTTTATGTTTTTGGGGAGAATAAAAAATTAAATGATTAACAAGTCTGATTAGGTCTGACTTGATTCAAACCGAAACCTAATACCAGCAAGTTGTATCTTCCCCAATGCTCCAACAACAATTATTTGTTTTTTTTTATTTTCTGAACTTCAATTAGTAATTGTTTAGATCTATCGTCTTTCGGAGGTTGTACATCAAACATTAAGGATGTCTGCTACATAGGCTCTGTTGTGTTCTAATGATAATGAGTGCATTAAGCAAAGCATATAAACTTAAAACACAGACATTGTAAAATGCTGCAGCGGAAAGAGACTACAGAAATACCAACTTTTATCTTCCCTCGCACAGGAAAACCATAAAACAAAAAGAAATCTAGTCCTTGATTGACTTTCTGTAAATGTTAATTGACTAACGATAAAAACCAACAACAGGTATATATAGACTACATTTCATTGTGTTTTTCTGTGAAATTTTAAAATCTCTGGTTTGTTTTATCGGTGTTTTGCATCCCATCAGTAATTTTTCGATTATCGGGGAAAATCTTAGGGCGGCAGTGAAAAAACTTTGGTGTTGTGCATAACCATGCTTAAACTGGCCATGGTGATTTCAGACTATATTACAGGTCTTGTGACATCAGTCTGAACTTCTTGACCACAGACCTCAGTGGCCACCTGGGGTCCACTTCTAACCACACTGTCTCTCACCAATGGTTGGCTAAGGTTCAAGTCTTTCTGGTTCTAGAACATTATCTCTTTATGAGAGGAAATTTGTCATTTGACTTCAGGTTGGCCTGTGGTCTTTTCCTAGTTACATTTGCAGTTAGACACCACCACCAAGAGAGTAAATGGATCACTGAAAATTGTAATGTATAAAACCTCATTTAAGTAAATAAATCCCAACACCAAAATTCTGCATTTTTTTACCAAGTATGTCACAATACACATAACTCATTAACCCTGAAAAAATGGACTCTTCTGTAAAGCAATGGCTTAGACCAGTCCATACGTGTTTTTAGGGGTGAATGGGTTAATATATTTCCGCTGTGGAATGCTACAGCTAATATAAACCAACCTATATAGTTTAAAAAAAAAAAAATGCTCAAAGAAAGAAACAAAAGGGAAGCAAAGAAAATGAGTTCACTAATTTTCACCGCAATCTCAAAAATGTCCTTCTCAATTAGCGAATTCTGTAAACAAGCCATTTATCAATGGACTGCCCTATTCAAAATTCTCATTTGCTGAGGAATTTGTTCCATTAATTTTTTTCAAGCATTGCTTTCCCCTTTTTATATGTCTCCCCAAACAGGAACAGTGTGAGGTCTGTCTTTTGCTAATTTGTTAACAAAGTTGATCTGCTGTAAGCCAAGTTTTAATTGCCCATTACTGTCCAGCCTTTGTTTTCTAAGTGTGCATTCAAAGGCAGACGGCCACTTTTTGCTGTGTAGCTTACCACATGTTTTTAAGATGTAATGAACCATTCGAATCTAGCCTCTTGCTCTCAACTGACCCAAAGAAGTGGAAAATCTTTTTTGTACAGAATATATCTATTCTACGAAAAATAAAAAAAAGAATTCCACATGTCTAACATCAGTCACTAAATTTGTTAATTAAGTGATTCCGACATTCTGAAGTGTTCCACACACCCCTTGAAGACTGATCACAAAATATGAAATCCACTCAGAGAGTGTTTTTATATAGCCCTGAATTCAAAATAACATCCACAGATGTAAAAGCACCAAATATCGCCTAGGTAAATATGTAACATTTGACCCCGATTTCTACGTATGCTATTTTTTTTCTTCTTTTATTGAATTTTTGAATTTTACAGATAATTTAAAGCCGTTAGATAACATCCGACTCTACTTCTCTTGGTTTCTGACTTTTTGTCGGTACTACAGTTCATGCGGATGTTTTTCAAAAATTTCAGATATTCTCAATTTTCAAATCTTTTTTTTTTTTGGAATATCTCTGAAATTTTAGAATTTTAAGAAAAAATATTGAAATTATATAAATAGCCTGCAGGTGTATCTGAAAGAGGAAAAATATGTGCATTAGGTGCATAAATTTGTGTGTACTTGTTCCTTAAAGAAATGAGATAATAAACACGCCAGAGATATATGGCAAAAAAAGAGTAAAATTTTAATTTGAATTAATGTTATAAAACCTACTTCTTGGATGACTCATTTTTGCTTCATCATGTATATTTGCTTTTTTTCTGAACATTCCGACAACAATTTCTCGCTTAAGTCTTAACGTTGCCATATGAGGCACTGTGTTTTTGACTTGTGACAGTAGTATCTCACCACAATATGGCACCTAAGTCTAAAGATATACCTGTGAGTTTTGTATTTCAGGGATAGAAATTAAACTCTGCAATCAAGGAGCCATCTGGGCATACCTTGTCATATAGCAAGGTATACTCAGTTTACAAGAATATCAGTTGAAATTTGTGAAAGTGCTAGATATACCCCCAAATTTTCAGTAGCCGCCTGGGCTAACACACTGTGAAATCTACTAGTCCAGCTCAGTTTTTACTTGCCATGGGCTACTGGACCGCTGTTAATTTCTATCCCTGAATCTGGTGCTGAGAGTTTGGGATAGAAACAGGTACCACAGGTTTTCAAGGAATCTTTTTGCCGATTGTTGGGGCCTCACGCTGTAAATCATGTAGTCTCTCACTTCTTGTCGGTACAGGTTACAGCCCCACTGGAACCTCAGCCCCACTGGAACCTCAGCCCCATTGGAACCTCACCGCCACTTGAGCCTCAGCCCCACTGGAACCTCAGCCCCATTAGAACCTCACCGCCACTTGAGGCTCAGCCCCACTGGAACCTCAATGCCACTGGAGCCTAAGCTGATTTTGCAAGGAAGCTTGCCAGTTTACTTGTAGATGGCCGGTGGTCTCTTCCTGGACACAATGAACTCGGGTTCTCTCCTCAACCATTAAAAACTGGCTGCCACCATATAACTGAAAAATTGTTGAGTGTGCCAAAAAACATCAATTAAACAAATTCAAAACACAAAATCGACCATAGAAATCCCAGACTACATTACAGGTCTTGTGATTTCAATCTGAACTTCTATGCCACATAACTCTGTGGCCACCTGTTGACCATTTCTAACCATAAGGTCTCTCACCCCTCGTTAGCTAGTACATGTATATACAGTGAAACCTGTATATAGGGGCCACCCAAGGGACCGGAAAATATTGACCTCTATGTACAGGTGACCATTATACACAGGTTCAATTTAGTTGAAGTAAGCAGTCAAGGGACTTGAAAAAAAAATGGCCTTTAGGTAACAGGTAATCCTTATATAGAGGTGGCCGCTATAGCAGGTTTTACTGTAGTTAAATAAAACAGCAAGACCAATGAAATGTTCTTTTTAGCTGATTACAATGACTTACTGACCAAATGAAATGTACAGCAGACTCCAACATACTGGGGAGTATGTTTAAATATTTCAATATCAGTTAAATTTCAAGGGCTACTACAGTGCCGAAAAGCTTGTAAATATTATTCACTTCAGATAATTTCACATTTTCATCTTTATATAACAAATGAGCAAACTAATTTTTGCTTTCCAAAATACAAAGATACTTCATATTTTGGCTTACTCTAAAAGACGAAAAGTCACAGGGGTTAGATATCAATGTGTTGATTTTTCACAGTGCAATCTTTATCCGTCTTTGAACTGGCTAGTTTATAAACACTTCAAAAAGGATTCATAGTACCGATATATCTTATCTTGAATTTCGAAGATTAATAACGCGCACTTCAAAAACGAAAACAAAAAAACTATCTATGTTACCTGCTTATACAGACTACATAACAAGATTTATGATTAGTTGCGGAAGAAAGTTCACATCAACATTGACCTACAGAGATGTACTAGTACTTTATTAAAGAAACCTAAGTTCAGATTTGGTTTTTACGAGCTAATATCATTGAATCACTTTAAAATCTTATCGTTCTTAAAGATGAAAACAATTCACACGGGATATATAATCATTTCTATAATATCTAGCAATAACTTTCCTTTGTCCAAAAAGTTCTGATGAATCAGAATTATTTAAGAACTCAAATTCCTTATTTGTGATACAAATGTTAGTAAAATTATAGCAAGAATTTTTAAAAAATTAAATCATACTTTTAAAATTCAAATGATAAAACCACAGCTTCATGTAGTCAATACTTAATGGGGGGGGGGGGGGTAAAAACTTGGAAATGATGTATCAATTAGATGAAATACCATCAACTTCCGTAAGTAAACTGCAAAGTGGTACTTTTACCACTCAGCCACATAGGTCCTCTATCGTTTCTATTTGTAAAGTGTTGCATTAGCCACGGCCGCCCTCAAACTAGGATTTTTAAAGCTGTGCTCTCGGTTACTAACGTCAAAATTTCAACTATGATGTAAGACAATGATGTTCAAGACAGCACTACAAAAAGGATTAAATATCAATAGTCACCTATGATGTGCTATGGCTTTTTTCCCACCCCTGCATGTTTTCCAAATTTGGGATGAAACGTTAAAACAATACAATAAAGATATGTTCAATAAAACAAAATATTCTATGATAGAAAAAAAATAATTTTATGAAATTCTTTGAGAAAGCATTTTTGAAAAATCTAGGTTTAGGTTCTTTCGAATCTTGACTAAGTCGCATGTACTTAGACACAGGAACATCTTCCATTTTGCACTTCTAATTCATGGCAGACATTTTCTGCGTAATACTGATCGTTTCATCATATCTATTTGTCATTTTATTGTCTTCATTGTAAGAAGACAATATCTACTTATAGTCCTATCGGGGTATGTCATCGTATCGGATTACGGTCACAAGATATTTACTAGCACTTATAACTCCGACGTAAACAACACTAGGATATATATTGTCGACTTATCTCGAAAGATGAAAGCTCGAAAGCGAACACAAAAGTAATCATCTTAATCACGATTTTCTATTTCATTCGAAGGATGAACTTTGTTGCCACTAGTTGTATTATTTCTAGATCAAATCATTTAGTTATAATATTTTATAAATACTTTGTACAGTAGATAAACTGTACTTTTATTTTAGGCTTTGTATTATAAAGTAATTATGTGTAACTGTGGTGGTCCCCCTGCTGAGATGGGTTACATCTAATAGCAGTAAAACAACCCAAAACTTGTACAAAAGCTTGTGCTAATGTCTATTCTAAGGGTGCAGCTACATAAATTTTTAATCTATGGCTAACAGAACTTCGTTCATGTTAGAAATACACATCAAAGACTTCATTTTCTTCAGATATCAGAAATATCAATTTTATTTCTGAAATTTTTGTTTTATCCATGAAGTAAAGTACAGTGGAATCTGTCTTGATAGACCACCCCGTCTGCCACTGAAATGTGGTCTCTCAAGACAGGTGGTCTCTCAAAAGAGGTTTTATCTGCACAGATATCTAACAGTGGTTTTCAGAATGTGGTCTCTCAAGACAGGTGGTCTCTCAAAAGAGATTTTATTTACACAGATATCTAACAGTGGTTTTCAGAATGTGGTCTCTCAAGACAGGTGGTCTCTCAAAAGAGATTTTATTTGCACAGATATCTAACAGTGGTTTTCAGAATGTGGTCTCTCAAGGCAGGTTTTACTGTAACCAGAAACAGAAATTTTTAACACATTTATCAGATACTGTACAGTATTGTCAGAGAAACATACTTTTGCTACTGCGATATCATCACAAGAACGATTTACAAAGTTTCGTTGGTTCATAGAAACAAAAATATTAAATATTAGTATAATGGACAGAGATTAAATTTTCATTTACATGAACTTGTTTGGTTTTAATTTATCAGATCATTCCATTTTGATATGAGACATATATAAAGTACAGGTCTACTTCGGATAAATTCACACTTACTTACAAACAAAAACAAGTCTAAAGTAGGTCACAAAAAGAGGCGACAGGTTCCTTGTTAACACAAAATGTCTAAGCTATATTAAGGTCTACCAAGAAAAAAAGGCACATCCAGGTTCTGCCAGAAACCAAACCAATACTGCCTTTTTCCCCCAAAATAGGGGTTTAC
Source organism: Atrina japonica (assembly GCA_030159075.1). Lineage (NCBI taxonomy): Eukaryota > Metazoa > Mollusca > Bivalvia > Pterioida > Pinnidae > Atrina > Atrina japonica. Next base: position 898,272 of record BROG01000116.1, read on the forward strand.
AGATTGACCATTTTATCTTGCACTGAGTTCATGCATTACTGTAGTTCTTATACGTTTGTATACGTCTGGCCAGGTAAGTAGCTAGTTTGGAATTTTCTGGCCAGGTAAGCTGATAGTCAGGGGATCTTATGGCCAGGTAAGTAGTCACTCAACTCAGTCAGGTGTGATGGAATATTTTGTGTTATATGAAGATGTCTTCTCTGATACCTTCTCTAGATACGACAACCCGACTTACATCATTCATCAAATATCAGGATTAAACGGCCATTAAATGTTGCAAACAAAACACCCCTTGTGGCTAAGCAAAAACAGAATTTGTAATAATTACTGTTTTGATGTAACCCTAGGGCAATAAAAACAATAAATTATCAAAATACATGACTGCAATGACCAACCTGCCATGTTAGCACTGCTTCACAACAAGTGTGTCAGGTCCGTGATTGATTTTCTAGAGAATTACTGAAAACATAAAAAACTGACATTTAACTAAAAAACATGACAGAAAAATAAAATTATTTTCCCACACATTTTTCATTGAAAATGAAAGGAAAAGCGGGAAGTTTGTTTATAGTTCCTTGAATATAAAAAAAAAATCAATATCCTTGGATATATAGTACATAAATTAATGTCAGATGGTAATAAATTATAATTAAGTTCAATATCTTATGCAATTAAGAACATGGATGCTCCCTGTTAAGGGAAGTAACTCTTTTTTTCTTTCATCAACCATACTGAATAAGAATTTGCTCTTGTTTTGATTCATCAGTACAGTATTTGAAGAATAATTATTTTGGCCAGCCATTTGTGAAAAATAAATTGTAATAATACATAATAACATATAGTAATTGTCCCTGGAATTTCGACTGAAATGGGATTGAATGTAAGCTCAACATGATTTGCTGAATTTCAGATCAGCTTACCGATATATCTTGCTTACTAAATATGATTTTGGTTTCATTCATGCATTTTCTGTACATGTGAAAGAACATAAATTCTGGGAGAAGTGTTCAGGGGGAACCACCAGAGTGTTACTGCTCCCAATATCTGGCAGGGGTGCACCAGAGTGTTACTGCCCCGAATCTCTGGCAGGGGTGCACCAGAGTGTTACTGCCCCCAATCTCCGGCAGGGGTGCACCAGAGTGTTACTGTCCCCCATCTCTGGCAGGGGTGTGGTATGGTGGGATATATTATGGTAGGGTGGGATGGGATATAAATCCAAGATCAAGAAATAATCAAAATACATTGTAATTGACAATAACATTTTGTGATAATAAAATCTGTTTCCAATATCTAGAACGCCCCGATGTCAAAAGTAAGTGAGGTATTACAGTTGACAATTTATATGAAGATGATTAATCAAATCATAGTAAAGAGGAACTATTACATATAGAACAGAGAATACAAAAGTAATAAACAGAAGGGATAAATACTAAATGACCAGTGGTGAAGCAGTGAATAAGTCATAAAATGACCACAATTTAGGACTGATAATCACAAACATTATGATGATGCAGAATGACCACTGTATCAGCATGATGTAGGGAACTGACCTAGGTCATTTGTCAGAAATTAACTCCGTGAGAGCGCTAATCTTGTGTAAACTTGGGTTATCTTCTTATTAATGTTTATGGGTTTAATATGTTTTGCCAAGTTTTAGATAAATGTCTATAGCCTTAAGACTGTTCTATATCTTGTATCTTATGAAAATAATTTGTTTGTGGATTAAAGATAATGTTTCTTTTTTTTTTTTTTGTAGCCAGGCTATGATGGTGTATGTGAATAAATGTGTGTGCATGTGTGTGTGTATGCATGTTTGTGCATGCGTGTGTGTGCATGTGTGTGTGCGCGCACGTGTGCTGTGACTCCGACACTAAACAACCTGGCTATCATGCTCAATGCCCTAATCAGACAACCATCTACCCATTTAAATAAATGAATGTTTCATGGCAGTACTGTTTAATACATACTTTTTTTGTAAGTCTTCCCTTCAGCCACTGAAATGTGGTCTCTCAAGACATCTAGTCTTCAATAAGAGTTTTTGATTATTTCATGGAGTGGTTTCCATGGTATGTTATCACAAGACAAGTGGTCTCTCATGACAGTGGTGGTCCCTTAACACAGGTCACACTGTACAATTGTAGATGCCGCTAAACATAAGCTAAGCTGATGTGAACATCAGATCTGTCTCCAAATGATGCAGCTTGTTGTTGAAGCATGAGGCATTACTATGTCATGCCAGTCAACTTATGCAGGTATGCATGACTGGGGAAATGCAAGTGACATCCCGATATGAGATAATTGAAATTGATGGTAAATGAAGACCAGTCACTCGGGGATAAGATGGTGGTAATTATCATGGCAACACAGCAGGATACAGACTAAAGTCTCAGTTTCTTTTTACAGAAAATGTGGAGCAAAACTCCAAATGGAAACAAGATAATTAGAAAACAATAAATCCTAATCTATCTCTGGAGGAATCGTGTAAGATATTTTGGGTCACCTGCGCCAAACGCTCATGGTGACCTATAACAAAGGCTTGAAGTCCTTTGTAACTTGTCTGAGCTGCATTTTCACAGAATTTCGTAAAATTCTATTTAATCCTCTTTCTTTCTGTCTTGCTTTCTCTTATTTACTTACTCTCTCTCTCTCAGAAGTATGAGGATATCCATGTGCGGGCACTTGATATCTCTACATCGTGATCAGTAGTTGGTCAGAATTTAAACCAGTCTCCCCAGAAACTGATTCCACCTTGCAACTGAAAAGTTTATCAAATTTGGCTGAAAAAATTCAAAACATGAATCTTTAGCAAATTATTCTGAATCTGCTCATTTCAATGTGGAGATTTCAGTGTAACTTACGTCAGTTGTGTAATATACGTCAGTCGGTAGAGTGTGGGAAAATTCATGCCATTTTCTTAACAATGTAATTCAAAATAAGACATGACAATTGTATCTCACATAACGAGAATTTCTGATTTTCCCGATAGAAATAAACGCCTTTCTCTGGAAAAGTCTCATAATCAGATACAATAAATAAAATATCTACAATAAAAACACTCAGCCCTTTATTTTTTTTAAAAAAAATCTTGATCTGCTCTGGCATTTTCATTTTTGACTCAAATCTTATCCAGATCTGTATCCAAAGAAAACAAATAAATGCCATCCGAGATGTTATCCTGGAGATAAAGATTCCGACAGCCATGCCATATTCCAACACGCTAAAAATATATAAAAGGTTTAAACACTTTCTTTTTTCACTTGTTTGTTTAAATGTTGTTTTATACAACAATTTTTCAGTTATGGGGTGGCAACAATTTGGTTTCTTTTCTTTGATTTTAACTAAATTATGTAATTTGCTTTATAAATATTTTAAGGGTGAGTTTCATTTTGGCCAAATTCTGGCAATATTTCGCTGACTTTTTCTTGTATTCTCTAGCACATCTATTTTTCTACCCTTTTTTTGTAGAAGATTGTTTAGATTGTTTAAATGGCATTTTACACCATACTTAACAAATTTTGTCTGAGCATTTTCAAATAATTTTCAAGATCTTTAACACTTTTTTTATCCAGGAAAGTAACTAAGAAACGTGAGACCTTTATTATTTTTCCTTTTAATAAATCAACTGATGGAGTCTTGACAGAAACCATCATATCTAACATTTATTTAAGCTATTTTATTTTTTGGTATTTTGTTTATAATATCTGTAATAATATGGGTTTATCAACATACATACACATGCAGTTTAACCTACGCCAAGAGATCAATAAAGGAAAGATTTTAAAAATGTCACAAATGAAAGGTGGTCTGTAAATTCAGGTGAAAAAATATAGTAAAACCTGCTTTAGTGATCAACTGGTCACAAAGGCCTTTTTTTTCCTTTTTTTTTTTTTTTTTGCTGCCCCCAATAGTACCTTTTGTGTACAAATCAACTTCTATATAACGACCACCTCCATATAAAGACCAGTTTTCTTGTTTCACGGTTTACAATTCAGAAGATCTTGTGATAATAAACTAAAACTTTTTTTTAAATTTCATGTTTATTTATAAAACAGACATAGCATGTATTTTTAGTTCATCACTTATAAAAGATGCTTCATTTGTTCAAATTTGATCACTACCTGGTTCCCTGTCATCATTTTGATGTCTTTCTGTATTTAATCTCGCGCAGGGTGAGATCACACTGCTAAATAAGGGGGCTTGTCAAAGTCACTAAAGAGAGGTAGTTTTAAGAGTTTTGGAAGTAAATAATACAGTCATTAGTCAGGTAAGACAGGTAGTTGGTTAACTCATTTAACCCCTGTGGTCACATTTAGACTCACCCAAATCAATAAATAGTATGGTCCACTGTCATAATACAGGAGTAAACAAGTCAATAGTACATGTAAAAATTATTACAAAATTTTTATTCTAAATCATACACCCCTGAATTCTGATGGTGGACTTAAACATTGTTTGAAATGGGCAGGTCCAAATGTGACTTTAGGGGTTAATGAGTTAAATCAAGTCATTTATTTTGGAAAATTCTTTTGGAGAGGACTTTATTAGGTTGCATGAAACAGATAGTCACAACATACAGGTAGCTGCTTAAAGACTGAAGTTTGGATGGCATATCTATCAATTTTCAAAAACAGTTTATATGCTGTCAAAATATATATATATATATATATATATATATATATATATATATACACACACACACAGTTCTCCCACACCTATTGGCTCTGTTATATCGCCAAACTTGCATATCGCCACCATTTCTCGAAGAACACATTTCGTCCTCTAAAATTCCCGTTATAACGCCAAACCTGCATACTGCCATCCACCAATGATTCTCCAGTAAAAAAAACGGTCATCTTAAATCCCTCAACTGTGTCAACCAGACCAGGTGAATAATCAGGTCTAAGTCAACACTGTTGTGTACAGGTATGGTAATTGATGTTGGTTAATAATTGTCTGCAAGCCCAGGTAATTAGATTTATATGTCCTATGTTTAGTTGTGTACAGGTATGGTAATTAATGTTGGATAATCATTGTCTGCAAGCCCAGGTAATTAGATTTATACGTCCTATGTTTAGTTGTGTACAGGTATGGTAATTAATGTTGGTTAATAATTGTCTGCAAGCCCAAGTAATTAGATTTATATGTCCTATGTTTAGTTGTGTACAGGTATGGTAATTAATGTTGGTTAATAATTTATACTGCAAGCCCAGGTAATTAGATTTATATGTCCTATGTTTAGTTGTGTACAGGTATGGTAATTAAATGTTGGTTAATAATTGTCTGCAAGCCCAGGTAATTAGATGTATATGTCCTATGTTTAGTTGTGTACAGGTATGGTAATTAATGTTGGATAATCATTGTCTGCAAGCCCAGGTAATTAGATTTATATGTCCTATGTTTAGTTGTGTACAGGTATGGTAATTAATGTTGGATAATCATTGTCTGCAAGCCCAGGTAATTAGATTTATATGTCCTATGTTTGGTTTTGATTTGGAATAGTGTTTTACGCCACACTCAACGATTTTTCAGTTATATGGTGGCGGCCAGTTTTTAATGGTGGAGGGGAGAACCAGGTAGGAAGAGACCACCAGCCTTCCGCAAGTATAAACTGGCAAACTTTCTCACAAAAATCAGCTTAGGTTCCAGCGGGGCTCGAACCTGAGCTGACTAGAGGCGAGAGACTTCATGGTTCAAAGTTCAATGCTCTAAACGCTCAGCCATGGAAGAACCTCCTATGTTTCGAATTGTGAGTTTAAACAGGGTATTGTATACAGCGAGGATTATAGAAATGAAAAAGGGCACACCTTGAAAATGGTAAACCCCGATATAGATCGCCAATTCTGTTATACCATCATAATTCAGGAAAAAGACAGGCAGTGGTATAACAGTGAACTGTATCTGAATCTTACCAACATGAAAATAAAAATGCTTCTATGTATCAAGTTCAGGTTTTTAAAGATCATTTACCATGCACTCTTTGGTTAAGAAGACAAAATAAATAGTTCAACAAGTTTAAAAACTAACTCTGAGCAACATTAGCAATATGTTTAAAAAGAAAAAAGAAAGAGAGAAAGAAAAATGTATTTTTCTTGGTAAAAGGTTTTAAGCAATATACGATAATTAATATGTTTAAAAAAAAAAAAAAAAAAAAAAAACAAAAGAAAGAAAAATGTATTTTTCTTGGTTAAAGGTTTTAAGCAATATACGATAATTAATATTACACAATGTAAAGTGCTACTACTTGTGATACCGTTGGTAATTCCATCTGGACTCCGAGCTGAACACCGAGTGACAGATTGATTTGTACTTCACAACTGAATTTTAAAAACATTGACATTTCATTTTAAGATTCTAAATGGTTTGCTTAAGTGCCAGACATGTGAACAAATACAAAGTTATTGTTGAATATTCCATAAAAATTCGGAGTACGTTCTTCCCCCAGCAGGCGGAAGGGCTTGGTCGATTAATCAGACTAATCCAATAGTTGTCTGTCTCGACATTGAAAGAAACCAGCCGGATGGTTTGATGTGTAAAGATTTCTTCTAAAGGGCATTTAAAAAATGATAAAACTTTTTCTTAAAAATGACATTTGAAGTATATTGGGCTTTCACTGTAATATCAATTTGATAATGTATAGAAATATAAGAGCCATCAGGATGGATAAACAACAGGATAGAAGGGTTTTATTTGTCCCCACCCTATCTTTACTACCTCCCCCTCACTCCCCCACCCCCCAACATCATGGGCACATGAAATAAAATAATTTGTTACCCTACCCTGGAAAAACTAGACACCACAAAAGGTAATGGTTTATGTGAATTTTGATGGATAACAGGGTTCAAAATTGGCAGAAGTCTGCCAGTCCGAGACTAGAAACTTTTGCATTGGACTAGATAAGGTTGTGCTTCACCTAGTCCGGTTGGCTAGTAGAAAATCTGTATAAACATTACAATGATATAGACACGAGCAATGATTGATGAAAATGAACAGTGAACACCAGAATTACCTAATCATTCCCTTAAAGTTTTAGCTCACCTGGAACCATAGGGGCTCCAAAAGGGTAATGTAAAAATCTTCAGAGTAAACAGAAAATATGGGTTTTTTAATCATCATTTAGAAAAAAGTTTGACTTCTTCTGCAATGTTAACCAAATTTGCTAGGCGAGCATCTTAGGGTCCCTTTGGCCTTTTGTTTTCTCAACTCAGACTATAAAATATCATAGTAGCTTGGACTCACCAGAATAAAAAAAAAGTAATAAATCCTGTTACCAATTCAGTCTGTTTGTTTATTGTTGTTTAACGTCCTACTCAAGAATCTTTCACTCATATGGAGACATCATCAAATGCAGGTGAAGGGCTTCATTTCTGGCCTATTCTCGGCACTTACGACCATTTAGCAGTGAGGGTTCTTTAACGTGCCCACACCTACTGTGACACTGGACCTCGGTTTTTACTGTCTCATCTGATAGAAAGAGACCAACCGGCTGCCGGCTGGACTCGAACTCACGATCAAGAGTAGAGCGCGCAACCAACTGAGCCAGGCCAGTTCACCGATTTAGTAAACAGGTGTTAATTGGCAATTCATTGTACCACTTTGGGACTAGTGAATTTGTCAAAGGACTGGTAAAATTTGTTTCCAACTAGTATGACTGACAAGAAAGACAGAAATGCTAAATTCGACCCCTGGTCAAAGTGTATATATAAATCAGGGGCCATGAATTTGACATACAAAATATTGACATCATACTAAATATTGACATCATATTAGGTACTGACATCATACCAGATACTGACATCATACTATATACTGACATCATTATAAATATTGGCATGACATCATACTTGATACTGACATCATACTAGGTACTGACATCATACTAGATACTGACATCATATTGACATCAGTACCATACTTGATGAGCCATGAATTCTTTCACCTGTTCTAGTCAGGGGATTCCGTGGCTGAGTGGTTAGAGTATCACGAACCATGAAGTATCTTGCATCTAATTAGCACAGGTTCCAGTCCTGCTGAGAAAGTTTGTTGGATTACTTGTGGAAGGCTGGTGGTCTCTTTCTGGGTACATGGTAACCAGGTTCTCTCCTCCACAATTAAAAACTGGCTGCCACCATATAAATGAAAATTCTTGATTGTGTCGTAAAACACCATTCATAATTCAAATTTTATTAAAGACTGGATGCCACCATAAAACAGCCTTTTTTTTAGTGTGGGGTAAAACAACATTTAAAACTAACAAACAGACCTAAACAAATGGACAAACAGACAGATAAGCCTCAGATTTTGTATCTCTTGAGGCTAAAATAGTTGGTTGCAAAGGCAGACCATATAGCTCGCGTGTTTTATGCTTGTTATAATTTGGGTCAAAATTAGGCCACAGCAAGCAGCAACCCTGTGCATTGTTGAGTAATGATCCTAGACAATGTGTATGTGAAGTTTCATGGCTGTAGCTGCATTACTTTGCCCAAAATGGACTGAACCAAAAAACTTACATAGTACTATTCATATAGTAGACAGCATCCTCCTGCATTGTTGTGTAATGACCCTAGACAGCATCCCCCTGCATGGTTGAGTAATGACCCTAGACAGCACCCCCCTGCATTGTTGAGTAATGACTCTAGACAGCATCCCCCTGCATTGTTGAGTAATGACCCTAGACACCACTCCCCTGCATTGTTGAGTAATGACCCTAGACACCACTCCCCTGCATTGTTGAGTAATGACTCTAGACAGCATCCCCCTGCATGGTTGAGTAATGACCCTAGACAGCACCCCCCTGCATTGTTGAGTAATGACTCTAGACAGCATCCCCCTGCATTGTTGAGTAATGACCCTAGACAGCATCCCCCTGCATTGTTGAGTAATGACTCTAGACAGCATCCCCCTGCATTGTTGAGTAATGACTCTAGACAGCATCCCCCCCCTAGACACACCACTCCCCTGCATTGTTGAGTAATGACCCTAGACAGCATCCCCCTGCATTGTTGAGTAATGACCCTAGACAGCATCCCCCTGCATTGTTGAGTAATGACTCTAGACAGCATCCCCCTGCATTGTTGAGTAATGACCCTAGACACCACTCCCCTGCATTGTTGAGTAATGACCCTAGACAGCATCCCCCTCCATTGTTAAGTAATGACCCTAGACAGCATCCCCCTGCATTGTTGAGTAATGACTCTAGACAGCATCCCCCTGCATTGTTGAGTAATGACCCTAGACAGCATCCCCCTGCATTGTTGAGTAATGACCCTAGACAGCATGCATTGTTAAGTAATGACTCTAGACAGCATCTCCCTGCTGAGTAATGACTCTAGACAGCATCCCCTGCATTGTTGAGTAATGACTCTAGACAGCATCCCCCTGCATTGTTGTGTAATGACTCTAGACAGCATCCCCCTGCATTGTTGAGTAATGACTCTAGACAGCACCCCCCTGCATTGTTGAGTAATGACTCTAGACAGCATCCCCCTGCATTGTTGAGTAATGACCCTAGACAGCATCCCCCTGCATTGTTGAGTAATGACTCTAGACAGCATCCCCCTGCATTGTTGAGTAATGACTCTAGACAGCATCCCCCTGCATTGTTGTGTAATGACTCTAGACAGCATCCCCCTGCATTGTTGAGTAATGACCCTAGACAGCATCCCCCTCCATTGTTAAGTAATGACCCTAGACAGCATCCCCCTGCATTGTTGAGTAATGACCCCTAGACAGCATCCCCCTGCATTGTTGAGTAATGACTCTAGACAGCATCCCCCTGCATTGTTGAGTAGACTCTAGACAGCATCCCCCTGCATTGTTGAGTAATGACTCTAGACAGCATCCCCCTGCATTGTTGAGTAATGACTCTAGACAGCATCCCCCCTGCATTGTTGAGTGACTCTAGACAGCATCCCCTGCATTGTTGAGTAATGACTCTAGACAGCATCCCCCTGCATTGTTGAGTAATGACTCTAGACAGCATCCCCCTGCATTGTTGTGTAATGACTCTAGACAGCATCCCCCTGCATTGTTGTGTAATGACCCTAGACAGTATCCCCCTCCATTGTTAAGTAATGACCCTAGACAGCATCCCCCTGCATTGTTGAGTAATGACCCTAGACAGCATCCCCCTGCATTGTTGAGTAATGACTCTAGACAGCATCCCCCTGCATTGTTGAGTAGACTCTAGACAGCATCCCCCTGCATTGTTGAGTAATGACTCTAGACAGCATCCCCCTGCATTGTTGAGTAATGACTCTAGACAGCATCCCCCTGCATTGTTGAGTAAATGACTCTAGACAGCATCCCCCTGCATTGTTGAGTAGACTCTAGACAGCATCCCCCTGCATTGTTGAGTAATGACTCTAGACAGCATCCCCCTGCATTGTTGAGTAGACTCTAGACAGCATCCCCCTGCATTGTTGAGTAATGACTCTAGACAGCATCCCCCTGCATTGTTGAGTAATGACTCTAGACAGCATCCCCCTGCATTGTTGTGTAATGACTCTAGACAGCATCCCCCTGCATTGTTGAGTAGACTCTAGACAGCATCCCCCTGCATTGTTGAGTAATGACTCTAGACAGCATCCCCCTGCATTGTTGAGTAATGACTCTAGACAGCATCCCCCTGCATTGCTGAGTAATGACTCTAGACAGCATCCCCCTGCATTGTTGAGTAATGACTCTAGACAGCATCCCCCTGCAATGTTGTGTAATGACCCTAGACAATGTGCATGTGAAGTTTCATGGCTGTAGCTAGAGTACTTTGCCCACAATGGACCGAAACAAAAAGCTTAACACAGAAAAAGGCCGAAGCTAATGCAGTGACAGCAATAGCTCTTCTGTTCTTAGAACAGGCTAGCTAAAAAATGAAGGAAAGAGAATCTATGGTAAAGTGGTATTCTGTGTCTTGGTATTTCTGTGTCTCTGGAAGATGATATCACCAATCAGGACTCCATTACAGGATCCCTGATCCAACGCTCAAGCTTACTCCGTTAGGGATGAGCATGTGTAACAACCTCCATTATGTTTGCACGTTTAACACTAAGAGCCACACCGGAGCTACAGAGGCTTTGAGTAGTTATGCTGCATGTTAAATCATCACCACCAATCGTATTGTAGATAACATGATAAATGACAGAAACAGAAGACCTTGAACTGTTTCTAATTCATCATCACATAGAAATCTACCTCAAAACAGGACCATAGACAATGTCCCCTTGGGATCTAGCAGTAACTCATCAAGTAAAGTGTTAAGTCTCCTATGACAAATGGAATTTCATCTCTATCTATGCAGCAACATGCAAATTTAATTTAAATTTTTTTCTTTCTCAATTTTTATGAATTAAAAAATCTCATTTCCAAGTCTACTTCGATATCGATAAGATCGTGGAAAAGAGTTAAATGTAGGCAAATAAATAGGGCACATGTCAAGAGAATAATGTATATGTTTTGTACATGGATTTCCCGTTAAGTTAACCATTATCATGACAATGAAATCTTTGTCAACAAAAGCATTCAATTTCAGTACATCCATAAATATTAACATTATATTGTGCTACAAAAATGGCTACAACTTCCCATTTGAATTCACAAATGTCCCATGAAAACATATCGAAATTGATCCATATTTATTTTGAAATAAACTATTTATCTCTAGGAAAGAAAAATACTTAATCTACTTTGTACAATACATTAAAATGGGTATTTATGTGCGGCGAAGCATAGCAACGTTAATATTCTGGAAGTAAAAGCATATGTCGCACGGGTTGAATATTATGTCCATTCAGTGTGCTTGCGGGAGTCCAGCAGGGAGAAACACTGACTCACTTCTTCTTATTTCCGACGGAGAATTGATTCTAACTGGGAAATGATGAATGATGTCATTAATTAATAAATTATTAGATAAATTTCTAATGATTAAGCAGTATTTCAATCTACAGATTATAAATTTTTAATCTCCTTGAATAACTTTGGACAAAAACGATCTCATCTTTCACAGGATTTATTTTCCGTCTAGTTTTATTGGCAGAAGATCCCTACTGCTTTCTGCTAATAAAACATATCAATTAGAAAATATCATATACATTTTCAATGATGTAATTCCAAATATGAGAACTGAACACGATTCTGGATTTATAAGGGACTAATTCACTGCATGGGTAAATTGAAAAAAATGTTATTCAAAATATGCATTGCGGCTTATAATATTCAAATCTGCTTAACACAAAAGACACATTTTATTATGATGGAAACAGCGAAATAACAGCAAGGGATATGAATACATAAATATAAAATGAATCACGCACAAGGTGTCGGAACATATCTAATTCTGGTATGTCATAAAAATATGAAATGAATATGAAACACAATGTCTTTTGTACCTTACTGAATTACAGGGTGTTTTGCTCAGTGGTCAACCATTTTATTGGGGTCAAGAAAGGCAGTATTTCACAAACCAGGTCAAAATCAAAAAACAAGTTTCGGATGAGGGGGGAGGGATTTCTCAAATACAATGGAACCTGCCGTGAGAAAAAGACCCTTTTTGCCAAATATGGTCTTTTAAGACACTGGTGGTCTTTCAAAAGAGCTTTTTATTTACAGGGATATTTAACCGTGTGAATTTCAAAATGTGGTTTCAAAAGACAAATGGTCTTTCAAGACAGAGGTCCCTCAAGACGGGTTCGACTGTACTAATGATTCTTTCTATATTTTCAATGGTCAGACAGACAGACAGACAGAAGTTTAGATAGACAGACTGTCATACAAAAAGGTAGATTGAAAGACAAGACAATGGCAACGTATTGTATACCCTGGCCACAAAACAACAGAAATCGTCATAACCCATATACAAGTTATGCTAAAAGGAATGACCGTAACCTGCAGGTTACGATAGCAATAATGAAGACTTTAAAAATGATATTCATCAAAAGGTTACGTTATTTCTCGTAACTCCACGTAACCTGACTGATCACGCCCATGTTATTTTGTTATCTGTATACAGTGAAACTTGTATATAATGACCTCCTTAGGGACACTGGGAAACTGATCTTTATAGGGAAGTGGTCTTTATATAGAGGTTGATATGTACACAAATGGTACTATTGGGGACAACAGAAATGGTCTTTGTGACCAGGTGGTCTTAATGCACAGGTGGTCACTGAAGCAGGTTTTACTGTACCTGGAAATTTTGGCCCCTGGTTATTTTTGTTCTTTTAAGACAGAACAAATATTCATATTCATAAATTTACCTTAAATTGCCATAGTCTAATTGATGGCATATATGTTCATGCTTAAAATTATTTAGCCTGAAAATTTTGCTTTCATTTTAAATTCGCCCTATCATCTAAGGGCGAAAATGACAAAAATTAAACAGGGGCGAAAATTTCCATGTGTACAGTAGACAGAAAGACAAAGAAAGAAAGTTCAGACGACCAGACCAAGAAGCAACACTGTCCCGATTTCCAGTCGTCAATCTTTTTCAAATAAAAATCCTATGTACCATGTTCTGTTCTAGTGTATCTATATTATTGATAAAATCAAAACCTTGAAACCCAAGAAAAATAGCAGACCAATACTATATTGTAGCAGATTCCAAATCTAAACATTTTATTTAATTGTTTTTTTTTTTTTTTTTTTTTCCTCTCGCTGATTTGAATCAATTTTTAAAGATATATTTCCACCACTCATGGCCATAACTAGGCACAAGAAAATCAAATAATGTGAAACATCCATTAGATATTATGAACTGGCTGTTGGAACTGATCAAAATTCAATATCTCATCTCACAAATAGGAGAGCAACACATGTTTGAAAATAATTGAATCTGTCGGTAAACTCAGTAGAACTTTTTCATTCTCTCTACAACATTAACCTTGATTTGACTGCCTCCTATTTCTTAGACATGGTTTTCTCTCAGCATGGTGGTTAAACATTGCCGAAAATTTGTCAGATTAACGAGAAATCATTAAAGCAACAGGGCTGCCTGTCTGAGTCGCAGCAGTAGATCTGTGGTGGTCAGTTTTCATATAATGTGTGGGAATGTCAGATTAAGTGTCCAGTGGTCAAAACAGATGTATAAAAATACAAACGGCTCATTGCAGAAGATTGAATGTTGTTTATTTGTTGTTCAGTTTAAGATCGACAACTTCCTGTCCGTCATCAACAGATTATCAATCGGTCTCTGGAAATAGCTTTAAATAAATTTATAGAATTTGGTCATAACTTGCCCCTATGACTGATAGTAAAGAAAACACACACATACACTTATGTGTGTGTGGTTTTCCCATACATCCCCAGTCACTGTGCTCACCTTTGCTTAACTTCAGTATATGAACCAGCCACAAAAGCTAGCTATTGGACTAGGCAGTTAATCTGCCTATATCCATCACCGTTACACTAAAAATATGTAACATGCATCTGGGGGGGGGCCTCCAAGCACATCACACCATATGGTCACCCATCCAGATGCTGACCGTGCTCACCATTGCTTAACTCCAGTATATAAATATAAACACTAACCACCCAGCCACATCTGCCTAAATCCTACACTAGGATGAAAATGGCCAAAATTATATCACAGTGAGGGCACGTACATGACCGTTTCCATTAATTATTCAGATTGACCTCACGATCAATTCACACAAAAAGGAAACTGTTCACTGTGGTTTTGTTGGTAACAGGATTTTCCTTGCAAACAAAGGTCCAAAGTTCAATTCCTTGAGGTCACATTGAACATTGTATACAACAAACATTTTTGGAAAAGGTTATTTTGTGACAGAAACACCAAATTCTGTTTTAATATTGCCAAATATAAGGCTGTTTGGTTTGAAAAAAAAAATCAGGATAGTAAAATATATGGACTAAATGACAGACAGGTTTACATTCTCCCACCTTGGAAAGGTATATGTACGTACCATTTTGCCAAGCCAGAATTTCTCTGTCCAGACGAGCCGGCCTGGCTCAGTCGGTAGTGCGTTTGATTCTGGATTTTGAGGTTGTGAGTTCGAGTCCCGTCGGCGACAGGTTGGTTTCCTGTCTTTCGGATGAGACAGTAAAAACTGGAGGTCCCGTGTCACAGTAGGTGTCGGCACGTTAAAGAACCCTCACTGCTAATGGCCGTAAGTGCCGAGCATAGGCCAAAATTTGAAACCCTTCACCGGCATTTGGTGACGTCTCCATATGAGTGAAATATTCAGTGGGACGTTAAACAACAATAAACAAACAAACAAACTCTGTCCAGACCTTAAGGTTGTAGTCAAGCTACACGTGTTATGACATGACAATGTGACTTCTGTCTGATGAGAATATGGTGCATTAAAAGTTGCGTCAGATTTTATTTATGTTCACGAGTTACATGTATTTGAATCATGGGAGAAAAATAATCAAACATGGCAGTGTTGAGTGGAAAGGAAAATTTCAACCCTCGTAGTAAGAATCTGAAAGTCCAATCCTCGGGACATGCTCAGATCGGACAACCAGATTCTTAATATTACTCAGGTTGAGAGTTCCTTATCCACTCCACACCCATATTAGATTCAATTAATCTTCCCTCCCTAAATTTGTTCCTCTGGGTATTAAATAAAGAAAATAAATAAAATATGGAGCTTTAGTCAACCATATGGAAGAGAAACAGGAGAAAAATCTGAATAAAAGAAATATTCAATTGCAATTGCCAAGATAACACAACAACCATCTTGACAACCAGTAATTTTGATGCACTTTCATGTGCAGGATTTAAAGGGAAGACACAAGCTTCCATCTTCCTAGATTTACATGTGATTGATAATGGCGACAAATCTGATATCCCTCATCTCTTGTACAAGAACTGCCAGCACTGCACTTAATGAATAATAATAGATGTACAGCAGTTCAAATGTAGCTTATCATTAGTAGACACCTCACCAACATGGATTTTAATTATTGAAGTCCTAGGTGTATTACAGTGGTGTCAGTCACTCGATTTGTGTTGACCTTCGCGTACTATAGTTCAGGTAAAAGGTGTCAATTTCATACACAATAACAAGAGACTGTTGCACTTCTGAATTAGCCATTGGCAAGGTCAAATTCTTAAAGATGAAATGATAGGGGTTTGATTTGCAACATTGCTATAGTCAAAACATATAAGACACGACTTCTCTATGATAGAAAATATAATTTCAAACAACACACTAGTAATGTTGATATAAAGTATAGCAAAATACAGTTTGGTTTTTGCTTTTAAAACATACACATGAGCAAAGACATACCATACATGCTCACAGACAGAGTCATACACAAATAAACAGACACAAACATGCTTACAAACACACAAATATACACACTTAAATGCACAGACATACACAGAGACACATTTGCTCATGAACATACACACTTAAATGTGCCGACATACACACAGACACTTAAATGTGCAAACATAGACACAGACACAAAATGAGATAGACAGACACAATGAGATAGACATAGACAGACACACAATGAGATACAGACATAGACACAGACACACAATGAGATACAGACATAGACATAGACACAGACACACACAGAATAGACACAGAGACACACAATGAAGACAGACATAGACACAGACACACAATGAGATACAGACATACACACAGACACACAATGAGATACAGACATACACAGACACACAGAGATACAGACATACACAGACACACAATGAGATACAGACATAGACAGACACATAATGAGATACAGACATACACAGACACATAATGAGATACACAGACACACAATGAGATACAGACATACACACAGGCATACAATGAGATACAGACATACACAGACACACAATGAGATACAGACATAGACACAGACACAATGAGATACAGACATACACACAGACACACAATGAGATACAGACACACACACAGACACACAATGAGATACAGACATACACAGACACACAATGAGATACAGACATACACACAGACACACAATGAGATACAGACATACACAGACACACAATGAGATACAGACATACACACAGACACACAATGAGATACAGACATACACAGACACACAATGAGATACAGACACACACACAGACACAATGAGATACAGACACACACACAGGCATGAGATATGACATACACACAGACACACAATGAGATACAGACATACACAGACACACAATGAGATACAGACATACACACAGACACACAATGAGATACAGACATACACACAGACACACAATGAGATACAGACATACACACAGGCATACAATGAAATACAGACATACACAGACACACAATGAGATACAGACATAGACACAGACACACATAGACATACACAGACACACAATGAGATACAGACATACACACAGACACACAATGAGATACAGACATACACACAGACACACAATGAGATAGACATACACACAGACACACAATGAGATACAGACATACACACAGGCACAATGAGATACAGACACACACACAGACACACAATGAGATACAGACATACACACAGACACACAATGAGATACAGACATACACAGACACACAATGAGATACAGACATACACACAGACACACAATGAGATACAGACATACACACAGACACACAATGAGATACAGACATACACACAGACACACAATGAGATACAGACATACACACACACACACAATGAGATACAGACATACACACAGACACACAATGAGATACAGACATACACACAGACACACAATGAGATACAGACATACACACAGACACACAATGAGATACAGACATACACACAGACACACAATGAGATACAGACAGACACACAATGAGATACAGACATAGACACAGACACACAATGAGATACAGACATACACACAGACACACAATGAGATACAGACATACACACACACACACAATGAGATACAGACATAGACACAGACACACAATGAGATACAGACATACACACAGACACACATACAGACATACACACAGACACACAATGAGATACAGACATACACACAGACACACAATGAGATACAGACATACACATACATACAGACATAGACAGACACACAATGAGATACAGACATACACACAGCACAATGAGATACACACAGACACACAATGAGAGACATACAGACAGACACACAATGAGATACAGACATACACAGACACACAATGAGATACAGACATACACACAGACACACAATGAGATACAGACATACACACAGACACACAGAGATACAGATACACACAGACACACAATGAGATACAGACATACACACAGACACACAATGAGATACAGACATACACACAGACACACAATGAGATACAGACATACACACAGACACACAATACAGACATACACACAGACACACAATGAGATACAGACATACACACAGACACACAATGAGATACAGACACACACACAGACACACAATGAGATACAGACATACACAGACACACAATGAGATACAGACATACACACAGACACACAATGAGATACAGACATACACACAGACACACAATGAGATACAGACATACACACAGACACACAATGAGATACAGACATACACACAGACACACAATGAGATACAGACATACACACAGCACAATGAGATACAGACACACACACAGACACACAATGAGATACAGACATACACACAGACACACAATGAGATACAGATACACAGACACATACATACAGACATAGACAGACACATAATGAGATACAGACACACACAATGAGACAGACATACACACAATGAGATACAGACATACACACAGACACACAATGAGATACAGACATACACACAGACACACAATGAGATACAGACATACAGACACACAATGAGATACAGACATACACACACACACAGACATACACACAGACACAATGAGATACAGACACACACAGACACACAATGAGATACAGACACAGACACAGACACACAATGAGATACAGACATACACACAGACACAATGAGATACAGACATACACAGACCCATAATGAGATACAGACATACACACAGACACACAATGAGATACAGACATAGACACAGACACACAATGAGATACAGACATAGACACAGACACACAATGAGATACAGACATACACAGACACATAATGAGATACAGACATACACACAGACACACAATGAGATACAGACATACACACAGACACACAATGAGATACAGACATACACAGACACACAATGAGATACAGACATACACACAGACACACAATGAGATACAGACATACACACAGACACACAATGAGATACAAACATACACACAGACACACAATGAGATACAGACACACACAATGAGATAGACATACACACAGACACACAATGAGATACAGACATACACACAGAGAGATACAAACATACACACAGACACACAATGAGATACAGACACACACAATGAGATAGACATACACACAGACACACAATGAGATAGACATACACACAGAGAGATACATACACACAGACACACACAATGAGATACAGACACACACATACATACACACAGACACACAATGAGATACACACAGACACAATGAGATACAGATATACACACAGACACACAATGAGATACAGACATACACACAGACACACAGATATACACACAGACACACAATGAGATACAGACATACACAGACACACAATGAGATACAGACATACACACAGACACACAATGAGATACAGACATACACACAGACACACAATGAGATACAGACATACACGCAGACACACAATGAGATACAGACATACACACAGACACACAATGAGATACAGACATACACACAGACACACAGTGAGATACAGACATACACAATGAGATACAGACATACACACAATGAGATACAGACATACACACAGACACAATGAGATACAGACATACACAGACACACAATGACATACAGACATACACACAGACACACATGAGATACAGACATACACACAGACACACAATGAGATACAGACATACACACAGACACACAATACAGACATACACACACACACAATGAGATACAGACATACATACAGACACACAATGAGATACAGACAGACACACAATGAGATACAGACATACACACACACAATGACAGACATACACACAGACACACAATGAGATACACATACACAGACACACAATGAGATACAGACATACACACAGTGAGATACAGACATACACACAGACACAATGAGATACATACACACAGACACACAATGAGATACAGACATACACACAGTGAGATACAGACATACACACAGACACACAATGAGATACAGACATACACACAGACACAAAATGAGATACAGACATACACACAGACACACAATGAGATACAGACATACACACAGACACAAAATGAGATACAGACATACACACAGACACACAATGAGATACAGACATACAGACACACAATGAGATACAGACACAGAAACACAATGAAATACAGACATAGACAGACACATGATGAGATACAGACATACAGACTCACAGGCACACAAATGCTCACACACATACACCCACACACACACAGGTTCACACACACACACAACCAACCCCCCCACACACACACACATACACACACAGACAGGCCCACACACACACACAGAGGCATAAACACTTACACAAAAGCATACAGATGCATTTTGTTTTATATTACACTCACAGACTTAGGGGCTTTATATATGCTTGTTACCAGAACAACCAGGTTTCGATGCTGTCGGAGAAAGCCCTATTAATGATACCCAAACATTGTACTAAATGACCACTAATATCGTGGCAAGAAAACAAGCAAACAATGTACTTTTTGTAGTATCTATATTACACCACATCATAAAATTCTAATAACATATTCAACAACAATTTTACAAAAATAAACGAGATATTTAAGATCCCCTAAAGATGTCGTTAGAAAGGTCAATCAAAATTGTAACTTTCAGGATATTTACGACCATTTTATTCTGTGAGACTAAAAGGATGTTTAAAAATACACCAGATAATGGAAAAAAAAAACCTTTCTACATAAAGAACAATTAACACTGCTCCTTATTTCATAAAGACACCTTTTAAATTACTTACAAAAGTCAACATCACTGGGCAATCGGAGAAGTTGATGGTCGCATATCTTTCAATTATCTTATTTCTATTTTTGAATTAATGTCTAGTCAGTCGTAAAGTTTAATCAAAACCGTGGCGAAAATAACCAGTCAACAGCGTTATGTATTGACTAGCCACATATAGATCAGTGTCCATCCGCTGTAACCATTGATTATATGTCCGAAGTGTCTACAGCTACCTGCTGGCAAGAGTGATATACACGAGGCATGAAACCTGCTTGTCTCCACTTGGCAGGAGACTGGTAAGGTAAGCTGTGGTGTTACAGAATTACAACGTCTAACGGAGAGTAAACTTCATGTTTAACATCGAGATAGATCTACAAATATGTCTAACATGTTAGCAATGACAACAGATCAAAGTGCACATATTCTAGGCATTAAAACGGCACGCTGCGGTGGATATCTTTACATATATTTCTTTTAAGTTTTATGATTTTGCAATTAAAATAGACTAAATGTTGCATATAAAGTTGATCTTAATCTTTCAATATGAGAAGTGGAGAGTATAAAGTAGGAAAAATTGGGATTATCAAACTAAAATGCCGATATTCACCGATAACAATTAAAGTACAGAGCAATATTAATTTCCTAATAACATTCCGAAATTAAGCGCAACAGTGTAGGCATTTCCCATTTCTTTTATCATTTTCATATCAAAGAAACGTATAAATTATAAGCGTTTATTCTATAACTGTCATAGATTTTTTCTCTCTCTTTTGACATCAAGTTCTTTATCAATGGAGATTTAATCATCAATGAGAGCTCTTCTGACAAAAAAATAAAAATTTTATGAGTAAACTGATGCTCCTTGTCTGAATGGCTAAAGTATTGCGATTTAAATCACATAGTCTCCTCCAACATCTACTTGGTCAGGGTATGAGCCCTGTTGGAACATAAGCTGAATTTTTTTTATGTTTAACCCATTCATCCCTAGACACATATTTGGACTGGTCCAAGTGTTTGATTTACAGAAGAGTCCATTGTTTTTCAGGGATTGATGAGCTCATCTAGACTAGAGCAATGTGAACCATACAATGTGAGATCACAGAATTGCAACAAGTGTCATCAAATTCAGGGTATGTCTGTAAGATCCAGACGATGTCTCCCCCCACCCCAACCCCCAGACCTCCCACTTGTCATGTTATTAAAAATTAACTATGTAAAATAACAATGTAAAATAACAAAGCCTCATTTAAATATTTCTTAAAATAAAACCTTTTTTGAGAGAACACTTGTCTTGAGAGACCAAACTTTAATGGCGGATGAGGTGATCGCTCAAGACAGGTTCCACTGTACAATGAAACTTGTATATAACCACCTCCTTAGGGACACAAGAAAATCGGGCTTTACAGGGAGGTGGTCTTTATATAGAGGTTGACTTGTACACAAACAGTACTATTGGGGACAACAAAAAATGGTCTTTGTGACCAGGTGGTCTTTATACACAGGTGGTTGCTAATGCAGGTTTTACTCTATTTCAAAAGAGAAAGTCTAGGTTAAAGATTTTGTCCATGGATGACAATGACTCGGCCTTGGTTAAGACATTAACTCTCCGGACATTTTGTCGTAGCAAGCTAAAAATGCATTTTAATTATCTCTGAATTATAATCACATTTATTTAATCTATTCATTGCTTTTTTTTGCAGAATCTGATAAACTGATCCATTTTAAAATAAATGAAATCTCTAGGTTTCCTTTAATTTCTATTTAAGTTTGATGGTATACTTGCAATTTTCTGGAGAACTAGGTAAATTCATTCTCTCTTTCAACATTAAAAATCAATTGTCATCATACAGCCGAAAATTCTTGAGTACGGCATAACGACCATGAAAACAATCAAAAGGATCAACAAGAAGTTGATAAAGTCTAGAAAGGGCCGCCATGACCGACTGGTTAGAGCTTCTCACCCCACCACACCTATCCCTCATCACACCCTCTGGCGATTAAGGCCCTAATACATTGCATCCACTTGTCTCTAGCCATAGGTCTAGATGACGCCCAGCTGTTTCATAGAGCACTGCCCCCACCATATACAGTAAAACCTGCTATAGCGGCCACCTCTATTACCTGTTTATAAAGGCCAGTTTTTTCAAGTACCTTGACGGCATACTTCAACTAAATTGAACCTGTGTATAAGGGTCACCTGTACATAAAGGTCAATATTTTCTGGTCCCTTGGGTGGCCCCTATATACAGGTTTCACTGTAAAAAAAATTTCTGCGGCATAAAACACCAATAAAATGTCAGCAAGGTGTATGAATTAAAAAAAAACAACATCTCATTGTAAGACATACTTGCAATTTACGTTGGATTACTGAAACTGATTGGAATTTTGACTCCCTAGATGTAATATCAATTCCCTTAAATCTATCTACTACATTTATGTCAGGAAGAATGGTATCATATTCATGTATATTTGTAAACACATGTATATACACAAAACTGAAATAATGGTTAATTAAAAAATAAAATAAAAAAGCAAAACCAGAGAAAATAAAAGAAAACAACACAAAAAACAACAACAACAACAACAACAGAGCATGATGGCTGATAATGAGAGCCAAACGGGTGCCTTTAAATAAATCTTAACAAAAATTATCCAAGGTCATTTAAAAATCCGGAATAAGTGATCACAGTGGACCCGTACTAAGACCTTTAAAATCCCAGGTTTAACTCGGAAAACAAAATGATCTCTGAAGAAGTATCAATTAGATGCATATACAAATCCGGAGGGAATAGCATGCAGACATATTTGTCATCATAATCAATTTCATTGTGACAAAGGCATTCTAAAACTCATTGTGACTGTCAAGAAATGGATAAATGGGTTTTTATAGTGATCATGAATAAAATCTTTTTTTTTTTTTTTTTTTTTTTGGACAAATTTCTCGTCTCTCCCATAATGTTTTGTAATCAGAAAGAGATATATGTACAATACAAAGTTACACATACTTCTTCCCTTCAGAGGACATAAAAGTCAATGTCAATAAACAGAATTTCTTCTTGTCCCTATGGACCCTGAAGGATGCGGAACCTTTGAGGCAAATAATGGAACAGGTATAATTATATTCAAAATTCCAGTGATTTTTTTCTTTCCCATATTAACAAGTGAACCACGTTATTGAGATTTCTAAAGCAGTACAACAACATAATTTCCACAAGTTTGGGAAAATTGACTTATGTATTACAGAAACTGGATTTATTTCACTAAGGAAACCAGGCTAAGGGGGAAACATTGAGGGGGAAAAAACAACTAATTATCCAAATGATAAAACCAGTAATTACTGGATGTTGAAAAAAAATATATATCTTAACTCATCAACCCCTGAAAAACAATGGACTCTTCTGTATATATCAATGACTTAGGCCAGCCAAAATGTGTGTTTAGGGGCAAATGATTTAGTGGTCAAAGTGACAAAGGAGATCAGATACAATACATACAGAGAAATAACTGCATTAGGAAACCTTGGAAATACAAGACAGGAAGTATGTTCAACAGAAGTAGCAGACTACTGTAATTATATAATGGACATTTTATCTTCTTTCATTTTGGTCCTGACTGGGGAAAAAATCCATAAGTCTGAAACATGGCAAAAGGAGTCAGATACAATTTATCCAGAAATCATTGCATCAGGAAACCTTGGAAACAGAAGTTATGTTCAGTGGAAGCATATGGTAATAATGTAATGGACACCATGATCATTTTCAACTTTGGTCCTGACTGAAGAAAAACTCCAAAACTCTGAAAATGAGCCAATCCTATGAGTCTGATGTATGTAAGTAAAACCCGTCACCTGAAGCCATAAAATGTTAAACCCAATTAATTCATTTTGATTTATGCAAGACTTGCCTGTCTTACAATAACTGAATGATAAAAATTTCTTGCCACAGGTTGCAAACAGAGAAGTGACGTAAATGTCTCGCTTTGCAACTTTTACTGCATGTGGGACATACATGTATGAGGATTTAGTTACATGATAAAGGTGTAATGAATGGTCCCCTCCCATCCACCTGGAAACCGACATGCTCCAAGTCAAATCGGCATCCTCTGCAACTACCACAAGTGAAACAAGATGTATTTGTGTATGCAAAACATTATTCCCCATGGGCTCAACCATTCATAACAATTTTAAAGTCCCATAATGATAATTCTATGAAATATTACCAAATGTTGGAAATACTCAAAGTCATCCTAGAGCTCAATATCAAAGTCATCATCACCCTAGAGTTTGTAATCAAAGTCATCCTAGAGCTTGTAATCAAGTCATCCTAGAATTGTAATCAAAAGTCATCATAGAGCTTGTAATTAAAAGTCATCCTAGAATTGTAATCAAGTCATCCTAGAGCTTGTAATCAAAGTCATTTTAGAGCTTGCTATCAAAGTCACCCTAGAGCTTGTAATCAAAAGTCATCCTAGAATTGTAATCAAAGTCATCCTAGAGCTTGCTATCAAAGTCACCCTAGAGCTTGTAATCAAAAGTCATCCTAGAGCTTGTAATCAAAGTCATTCTAGAGCTTGCTATCAAAGTCACCCTAGAGCTTGTAATCAAAAGTCATCCTAGAATTGTAACCCGAATAATTCAGTCGTTAATCAAAGTCATACATTAACGCCTGAATGCATGATGTGTAAATGTCAGACCGGATATTTATACCGCGATGGATTCTGGGTATTTTTGCTGCATTGTGAAAGATTCACGCTAAATTTATGATGACAGATGTAAACTTGTAAGGGGTCATAAAATTCTCTGAGCCCTAGAGGCCCTTGTCGGCAATCAAAGAGAAGCAAAAATCACTGAGAGCTGCCTGTTGGTAATCTACCTGTAAAATGATGTCCAGCATCCATAATATATAACAGGCTGTGAAAAGTTAGAAGAATTTGAGTTTTACAATTTTAGAAATTAATGAATGCATGGTTATTTTTATTCATGAAAAATCCGTAAAACGATGTACATCGGTCAACCTTCTGAACAAATTCGGTTTTAAAAAGACTAAGATTCAGTTAATTTTTTTTTCATAATGTTTTGTTTTTTATTTTAAGTAAACACCTGATACTTTGAAGTCCTCGTCGAAAAACGCATGAAAAAAAATCTAGCATTTCGTGATTTGAGGAGCATTGTTGAAAAAAATATACATATGATAGAAATATTATTAATTTGTAGCACAATTAAAGACATTGTTGTAAAACACGAAGTTGTCAGAAACGATGCTACTGCCGTGACATCATTCTGAATATCTCTGTCTGAAAGAAAAAAAATAATAAAACTTATCGTTTTGACTTTTTGGTCAAAATCAGGATTGAGCAATTCTTAGTTATATAAACCCACAACTTTTTTTTGAAAATTTTAAACAAAATGGAATAAAAAATTTTACTGAAGAAAATTGAAATTATATTTGTGCTTTGCACTGCTTGTATCGCTTGTCAAACTCCAAACTGTATTCTGATTGGCTATGCGCAGACAGTAAATAAAGCAATTTGATTGGGTTCCCTGGTTCTTTTCCGCGCTTTCAGAGAGCTAACATTCTGCCCCAAAGTAGAGTGCAGAATCATTCGTACCTTATTGTAATCAAAAGTCATCCTAGAGCTTGTAATCAAAGTAGAGGCTTGCTATCAAAGTCACCCTACAGCTTGAAAGTCATCCTGTCTTGTAATCAAAGTCATTTTAGAGCTTGCTATCAAAGTCATCCTAGAGCTTGTAATCAAAAGTCATCCTAGAGCTTGTAATCAAAAGTCATCCTAGAGCTTGCTATCAAAGTCATCCTAATACTCATGATCAAAGTCGTCCTAGAGTTTGCTATCAAAGTCACCATAGAGCTTGTAATTGGTCATCCTAGAGTTTGTAATCAAAGTCATCCTAGAGCCCGCTGATACAATCCATCATACAAAATTTGGTTACAATTTTAGAAAGAAAGTTATTTCATGAAAAATCAAAACAATGAAAATGAACAAACAGAGAGCAAACCAATAATGAAGTACCACCTGAACTTTGACCTCTAAAGCATAAAATCATCGCATTGTTCACAAAACTGGCACAGTTTGTACACCAGAATCGATGCTAGAGCTCATGTCTGACAACCGTCTTGGTCATTCAATGAGCAATTCTAGTTTTGCCAACTGCATGTGAAATCTTGCCAATGGAATAAAAAATGCTAAGAATATTTGTGATGCTGTTTATGTTGTAAAACTGACGGATTGGATGACATAAACAATTTCTTTTCCACACACTGCCAAAGTAGTGCATTCGTACTTAGTGGAATTTCAAGAGGTGCAAAACTACAGTGAAACCTGTCTTGAGAGACCACTCTTGTGCGAAAACACCCTGTCTTGTTATCAGACATTCAGAACCACATAATTTGTGGAAAACCTTCTTGTTGCCACATCAAAAGTGGCACATTGTGATTCAAGACAGTTAAATTCAGGACAACTGTACTGCTGCAGCAATTACATCGCTGTAAAACCACAGTTTGGAATCGCTACGCTCATTTCTACCCGTGGTCTCATGGGCCATCTTTTTATTATTCATGAAGACCACATGTGCTCGCATTCGTCAAATCAGATCGAGGCATTCAGATTCCACTTTGTGATAATGCGGCTTGGATAAATTGGACAACCATGCCAGGAATTCATTAGTTTGAGAGAGTTGCATACCACAGGTAGGAAAAAGCATACCGATTCCAGAGTATGATTTTATGACCATGCAGGAAATAAGTTTAAGTTATAATTGTTTATTCAGAGATCCGATTTCAGGAAGTAACACAGGAAGAAAGACAAAGCTGGCAAAGATGTTCTTGTGATTCTACACAAAAATTTCTTCAGGGCACAAAATTTGTTTCTTTGCCACATTCAACAATTTTTTCAGTTATATGGCGTTGGCCAGTTTTTGATGGTGGAGGAGAGAATTCGTTTATAATGTACCAATTCTAGATTTGCGGAATACAGAGAAATTCCCATTTGCAACAGTTGTCTTTCTTTTGAGCAGGAATCTTGTACTGAACAAACTGGATGAAAAACTACTTTTTATTTTTGCTAATAACTTAAAAAAAAACATGAAAAATTAACATACAGTGAAACATGTATATAACAACTCCCTTAGGGACACAACAAATCTCTTTAGGGAAGCGGTTTTTACAGAGGTTGATTTGTACACAAATGGTACTATTGGCGACAGCAAAAATCAGTCTATGTGACCAGGTGGTCTTTATACACAGGTGGTCATTAAAGCCGGTTTTACTGTATGGTAAATAAATTTTACCTAGGTCTGTAAGACGTATAAGAAATTCTTTTTAGCAGGAAAATTTGCCTACATATGTCTTTACAACATACCTGTCATAAAGAGGAGATAACTCAGCAAATGGGAGATAATTCCTGTAATCCACAAGTATGGAATAGGAGACCAAAAACTTTCTGCATGTAATCTGGCAAATTTTCGGACAAAATCAGCTTAGGTTCCAATAGGGGTCAAACCTGTGTTGATCAGAGGTGAGAGACTTCATGGCTTAAAGCAGGATGCTCAAACAACCCAGTCGCAAAGGCCCCTCATAAACATATTAACCCATTTACCCCAGAAAATAATGAACTCTACTGAAAATCAATGACACAGACCAGTCAAAATGTGTCTTTAGGGGTGAATAAATTAAGAAATAAATATGTAAATTAAGAAACTGAAATTTTTAGAGGTGGCAGAAATAAATATCAATTGAGATGGAGAAAATCTGAAGGTGGCAGAAAACATTCAAGCGTGGTGCAACCACCTTTAACTCGGCAATTGTGATCCTTGATTTTTGTCCTCATTTTTTTGCAAATGGTCGATAAAATACTTATAGCTTGTAAAACATGGTAATCATAGAACTATAACAATATTAGTGACTTAAGCTATCACTCTGAAATATGATATCACCACTGGTCACAATTAATGTCTGTCTGCAACTGAAATTACACCACAGTCATAATAAAGAATAATAAACTGCATCGGGATTGAGTAGACATTTGGTCTTTGTGGTTTCACATATTTGTAGATTAACATATTTCATCCAATTTCATTATCCTTCATGATGATTCTCTGGTTTATATCAAGACTTCATCTTCATAACAGACGTGACTTCGGAGGTGAAAAACATTTGATCTCTTTTTATAGGGCATAAACAGTTGATTTACCAATACCTGACAACATGTCCAGAGCTCTGAAAATGGATACCACTCGGAGGAAATGGAATGTGGAGAAAAGTAAAGACATTAGAAAAGGATGTAGACAGCTTCTTGAGACATGGAATGAAATTGACGGCACTTTATCCAAAGATGATGACATTTCCGTATAAGTGAAAAAATCTTAACTGGACAAATGCAAATACCAAAAAATAAATAAATGAAAAAAATATCATCCTGTTTGCACAAGGATACAAGATAAGACACATTTAAATATCAATTTTTGTAAAACGTTGGTGTAAAATCACGTTTTTTATCTGGTTTTGTTCACAAGGAAATCAAATGATCAAGTTTTTTTCAGCTCCTGCCTATTATCATACTCTTGTTAGCATAAGTAATTTTTTTTTTATATATATATATAATCAGTATGCATACATGTATGTGTGAAGAAAATGAAGGAGGGCTGTTTCTACGACAACTTTATAATGCCGATATTTTTTGGCATGTGTTCCTTGGTCTTGGTTCACTTGCATCAGAAATATGAACTCAGCTTTTATATGATATTATAGATGAATGAATGAGTATGATGGTGCTTGTGTTACATTAACGGGAAGCTCACTGGAGCCGCAATTATCAACAGCGGAACTGTAGAATGTGTCAGAATGTTGGGTGGTCAGTGTTACAAGGTCATTCGGATAAACATACAGCCATATCTGTTTTTAACAGATAGTTTTATCATCTTCTTGGTTAAAGTTGTATAAGAGTATACACTTTTTTAATAAAAAAAAAATAAATAAAATAGTAGTTCTTGTAGTTATATGATCACAACTAGACCAAATTTAAGTTATATATCGCGGTGGATCTATAGATTTTTGTAGTTATATGATCACAACTAGACCAGATTTAAGTTATATATCGCGGTGGATCTATAGACTTTTGTAGATATATGATCACAGCTAGACCAAATATAAGATATATATCGCGGTGGATCTATAGATTTTTGTAGTTATATGATCATTTTTTTATATATTGCGGTGGATTATAGATTTTTGTAGTTATATGATCACAACTAGACCAGATTTAATTTATATATTGCGGTGGATCTATAGATTTTTGTAGTTATATGATCACAACTAGACCAAATATAATTTATATATCGCGGTGGATCTATAGATTTTTGTAGTTATATGATCACAACTAGACCAGATATAATTTATATATCACGGTGGATCTATAAATCTGTATATGGCCAGGCCAGAAACAAAGAAAAAAACCAAGAACATGTCAAATTATATATTTAGTCTGCATTCATGAAAGAGTAAAAATTATTCATTGTCATATGACTTCAATTGGGAATTTTTTTTACTGCAAATTAGAAAAAAAATGAATTTTCTTTTTTTTTTTGGCATTGGGAATGGGGCATTATTTTGGCCCCCTATGGTAGGTCAGAAAATCTATGTTTGTCAATAAAGGAAAGAAACAAAACATTTTGTACAAACAAACAAGGTGTGTTTGAGAAACAATATGCCACCAAAAAATAAATCATCCATGCCGATTTTATATTCTCCTAACAAAAATTAATTGATTAGGGTACAAAAATATGTTGTTTTGGTTAAAATTTGAAAATCCTTCAATTCAATATTTTCTTCTATTAGGGTTTTATAAAGTTTCTATGAGGAACTCACAAAGCGACTTCGACATTTTTTCAAACTTGCGACATTTTACATGGTGATGCAAATCACAAACCACTGCAATGAACGATTTTATGTCTTCATTGAATAAAAACATTTCAAGTAAGAAAAAATATGATGCGCAGATTTTTATTAAGTTTTGTGGATGAGTATGGTACCTGAACCCCTAAAGACATATTTGGATTGGTTTAAGTCATTGATTGACAGAAGAGTCCATTGTTTTTCAGGGGGATGACGAGTTTAGATGTGTCAGATCAAAACAGCTGTAACACTTGTTGTTGAATTTGCTCCTGTGAATTTCACCGGCATCTAGAAAGAGGAAGTACTAAAGACTCCTTCCTCTCACTTCCTAGCGTTCTGCCGATAACAGAAATTATCGGCAGGTGATAAAATGCTAATTATTTCTGTTCGAGATTATGCCTTGAGCCGTAATATGTGGATTATCAGCCTGCACCAGATATATCACCAATTTACCAAAAAAGCAGAACATATTTGCATATTTTCTCTCAGAAATCTAATTTTTCTTTTAACAAGCAAACACATTGCCATACCATTAAATAATTTATGTTCAACATATCCATGACATTTTGGTGAAAAGAAAAGTTAAGAATTCACATCATTCTTAATCTATTTACGACCATACGACTGCATCGTACATGTATGATAGGTCACGAGGGTTCGGAACTCTGATAGTATTTCATAAGTTCTTTGCCATCCGTCACTGACTGTGGACAGAAGTGATGTTGTACCCTGACCTGCAAAATTCCAGAAATCAAAATATGCATTTCTGCAACATATTCTGGTGTTATTTTCCAGCAACAACATATAAATGTCAAACCAGAAGTATTTTATGTCATTTGTAAATTTGTTTGCGATGACCAATCCAGAATGAAGAACACAGATTGTCGCTTTCATTGCTCATCTCGCTTAACGATCATAAAATTCAGACATTTCTTATTTATAAATTGACATGATGATGTTATCTGAAATGTCTCTTTTATCAATGTTTATACACTTTAAAACATAGATTTAAATCATATTTAAGTAAAAAAAAATTCATATGCAAGTCAAAATAAAAAAAAAAATGTCTTCTAACGATGATTAAATTATATCTTACATTTAAAACAACAAAACAATTGGACACATTTGCCTAAATGTGAGTGTGTAAACAGAGACACCCAGGGAGAGCAAAATACACACACACACACACGCAGTGTGTGAGAGAGACAGAAAGAGACAGATAGAGGCAGACAGAGAAGAGGGCAAATAAAGAGGGGAGGGAAGGAGAGTAAGAGAGAGGAGAGAGAGAAAAAGAGGGGAGAGTAAGTGAGATAAGAGAATGAGATAAGAGAGTGAAAGGAGAGAGTGAAAGAGGAAAGAAAGAAGAGATGAGGGAGAGAGAGGAGAAAGAAAGTAAGAGACAGAGATGGAAGAGAACAACCTATAGACACCTTTTCAACAAATAAGAAGGTAAACGTTCACACATAGACTCAAGTTGTGCCACTGCATGGTGTTAATTGTTACAGTTTTACAAAGCGGTGCTACTTGACTGTGGAGAACACCATTATGTTACTACAATAAAGGTAAGAACTTGAGGACAAGTGGTTTAATGTGAAATGACAGTTTTGTAAATACCCTCTTTGTTTCCACTAAAAAAGTTTCTAAACCCCCTCAGCATTTACGACCTGATGAAAGAAACTTGTATGCAAATAAGGAATGTGTTCTACGTCAATAATAACATCAATGCCACAAACAATATCCGAATGCGTGAATGCCACACATACTGAAATTCCATTCATAGAATCTAAAATTCTTGATGTATTTTTCTCCCAAAAATAAATGTTGCTTTTAATTACTAGTTTAAAGTCTGATTGCCAAATATATTTACCTTTTTTTAAAAACTGTATGTTCTGGCATGGATATGAGAAATGATATGTGAAAAATTGGCAAAATAGCGACTTATGTACTAATTTTACCTGCTTGACATTCTAAGAATTCTATCACAAATGAATCAATTAAGCGTAGTTTCCAAAACACCTGGTGGGATATCACATCAGTTACTTGATTCCTGAAATGTATTTCTAATATTCAGGATTTTCTTTATTGCCAATTTAAATCTTAAATGTGTGGCAACGAGAGTAAAACATCTGTAGTCAATTCTCTATGACAAAATTTAGAAACAAAAAATCGAAATGAAAAGAACAAAAAGAAAATTGCAGACATTTTTTTTATTGAATACAATTGTACATTAACTCATTAACCCCTGAAAAACAATGGACTCTTCTGTAAATCAATTACCTTAGACCAGTCCAAATATGTCTGTAAGGGTGAATGAGTTAAGGAGTTATCTGAAATAATTTCGCGGAATTATTTCACAAGTTTTCAGGCGACAGTCAAAAGACTGTTCTGAGGGAGGTCACAGGAAAACTGTTACGTTACGTGAGCCCGCTAGGCCTACGGAACAGTTGCCTGCGACTTCCCTCATGACAAAGGACAGAACTGTAAATTGGGATATTTTGGCCGTTGTTTAATTATAGCCAATTTGGCCTACCCTATTGAAATGGCCAAAAGAAAACCGTTCAAATATGTACACAATGTTTCTACCGGTACTTTTTAAAAATATTTAGTGTTTTACAGATTAGCAAACAAGGGTTATTAAAATGACACTGTGGATGTTAAATTTTAATTAAGTACCATGTGACGCATCAATTCTAATTATTCTACCAGCACTTTTTAATGTTTTGATATTTCAAACACCAGGAATGTTCGACACAACAAGACCTAGATCTGATGGCAGGCCAAATCTAAACATGGTATAAACATAAATGGCCAAAATATAACTGACCAAAAAATAATCTTCATTTTGTGACCAAAGTGGTATAATTTTTGTGACATCAAAATATCCCAATTTACAGTATTTTGAAACCATGAGATAATTGTTTTATCACCCAATAATGAAATGCATGTATACTGACGTTTAACGAACAAGGTGTTCTGTACCTCATCTTATAATCAAAATAAAACACAATCAATAAACTAAGTAGTTTTCACATTGTGCAAAGATCCATCATAAAAAGAAAATGTTGCTTTCTCCTGTGAACTCTTTTGTTTGAGCGGAATTGATTGAAAATTGGCCCCCTTAACGAACCAAGGATTACAAATTTTCAACTTTTTTCATCTTCCGGTGAGAGAAAGTTTGTCGCATCTACTATATATGAAAGAAAACTGATAAATTGAAAACTTAGTTGTTAGGCAATCCGCCATTTGAATTTGATCCATAAATAAACGGGTGACTTGACGTAACCTCGTAACCACTTAGCAACTACATTTATCACTATGACAATCAAAGTACAGGGCAGATAACTCATGTCAGAACAATTTTTACTGGAATGATGACTATTTGGTTTGAAATTACAGAGAAATCCCTTGTCACAAATTTTGTACGAGAAAACAATCAATGAATTCCAGAAGTTTTTTCAAAACAGAATTAATTACAGGTTTCGCAAGCGTTTCGATAAGTTTTTACTTATTTATAGTTGTGTTTTTCAACAAAATGACATTTTTTTGCAGTTTCTTACGCAATTCTGTCTTGTTATATGGTGCTATTAGTTCATAGTTTCAGATCAAATAGAACGAGAAAGCATTTAGTCATCAAAATATTTCACGTTTGCCAAAAATGAAAAAGCAATGTGTTACTTTTTCAGTTTCGCTAAACAAATGAATAAGAACGGAAGTCATGATTTTCAAAAGAAAATGCCAATTTTGGGAAATATTATGTAACTTGATTCTAAATATGAGTAAACTTGACAGAACATACAATACAGTGGAATCTGCCATGAGAGACCACTGTTTCTGACACCGAGATGTGGTACAGTGGAGTCTGTCTTGAGAGACCACTGTTTCTGACACCTAGATGTGGTACAGTGGAGTCTGTCTTGAGAGACCACCATTTCTGACACCAACATGTGGTACAGTGGATCTTGTCTTGAGAGACCACTGTTTCTGACACCAACATGTGGTACAGTGGATCTTGTCTTGAGAGACCACCATTTCTGACACCAACATGTGGTACAGTGGATCTTGTCTTGAGAGACCACTGTTTCTGACAGTGAGATGTGGTACACAGTGGAACCTGTCTTCAGAGACCACTGTTTCTGACAGTGAGATGTGGTACACAGTGGAACCTGTCTTGAGAGACCACTGTTTCTGATAATGTGTTGTGGTCTCAAGAAGTTTTACATACAATTTGATTTTTTAAAATTTTGTTTCATGCCACACGCATCAATTTTGGTTGTACGGTGGCAGCCATTATTAAATGGTGGTGGTTAAATCATGGTTACAATGCACCTGGGAAGCGATCACTTGTTTCCGCAAGTAAACTGGCAAACTATCTCACAAAAATCAGCTGAGGTTTCAGCGGGGCTAAAACCTGCATTGGCCATAAATAAGAAACTGTATGTTTCAAAATGTTTTATTTACAGAGATATCAAACTGAATTGTTTTCAAAATGTGGTCTCAAAAGACATACCTGTGGTCTTCCATGACAGTTGTCTGTCTAGACAGGTTTCACTGTATCTTATATGATATCTAACAAGGTTTGTAATCTGAATGTGAATACCACAGAGCGTGGTGGTCATTTCCTGTTGACATATCTTTCTGGTCTGCAAGTCAGTACCAATGCAAATTTTATTATAGTTTTTGCATCAAATTTTAATTTTAGTCACTGAAGTCTTTTGTTGAAAATTTTCAATAAAATGTTTGGTTTAATTGTGCTTAATTTAGAGACTTATTATACTACATTTAGGTGTGTTTGTATTTTATGTGTGTGCATGTATGTGCATGCATGTGTGTGTATATACACATGCATATGTATGTACAGGGATGTGTGTCTGTACACAGCAAAGAGTAAGATAACAACACTGAGAGCAATTTTAGTACAAAAATAAAAATACACTTACATTACATGGACCCCACAGTGGTGGCACCTCCCAGATAATGTTGAACGGTTATCCTTAACACATGTATTTAAACTGGAAAATAAAAAAAACTTACATGTAAACATGAAAACTAACTGTAAACACGATAAGTGTCAAGTAAAACTGCTGGGTAAACAACTAGAAAGACATACTCATATATTGTTCAGTCTATTTTTTTCCGAAGTTTATAGTTATCTCCCAAACACAGACTAACAATTGGGTATGAATGTCACCACCACACAACCTAAACACCCTAACTACATGGATACCCCAACAACTTGAATACTCTCACTTCCCAGACACCATCATTAGCTGGATATCCTCACTTCCTGGAATACCTTGCTACCTGGACACTGTCATTACTCCAGCTAACTCAAATACCTTTACTATCTAGTCGCCTTTACCATCTATATACCCTCATT
Source organism: Atrina japonica (assembly GCA_030159075.1). Classification (NCBI taxonomy): domain Eukaryota; kingdom Metazoa; phylum Mollusca; class Bivalvia; order Pterioida; family Pinnidae; genus Atrina; species Atrina japonica. Next base: position 934,595 of record BROG01000116.1, read on the forward strand.
ACCTGGACACTCTCACTACCCAGCTATCCTCATTACCTGGACACACTCACTACCCAGCTATCCTCATTACCTGGACACTCTCACTACTCAGCTATCCTCATTACCTGGACACCTCACTACCCAGCTATCCTCATTACCTGGACACACTCACTACTCTGCTACCTCATTACCCTGGACGCTCTCACTACTCAGATACACTCACAATCTAGTCATTCTCATTACATAAATACCCTCACAATGTGAGCTCTCACTACTTAGACACCCTCTACCTGGATACTCATTATTCATGTCTTCACTACCTTATACTCTCACTACTAATATACCCTTACAACCTGAACAATCACTAATCAGGTAGCCTCATTACCTAGATACACCAACTACCAACATCCTCATTACCTGGACACACTCACTACCCAGCTATCCTCATGACCTGGACATTCTCACTACTTTCAGCTACTAGCACCTCTGGATACCCATATATCCTCCTTTCACTACACTACTGATACACTCACAACCAGATGCATTCTCACTAATTAGATATACTCATAACCTGGACATTCTCTCTACTCAGATACACTGACAACCTAGACATTCTTACAACTCAGATACATTCATTATTTCGCCATTCTCACTAATTAGATATACTCATAACCTGGACATTCTCACTACTCAGATACATTCATTATTTCGCCATTCTCACTAATTAGATATACTCATAACCTGGACATTCTCACTACTCAGATACATTCATTATTTGGCCATTCTCACTAATTATACACTCATAACCTTGGCATTCTCACTGTTCAGGCACCCTCACAACCCGCACACTCTCATTTCTCATGTATCTTCACTACCTCTGTACTCTCACAACTCAGATATTATCACAACCTAGATACTCACTACTCAGATGTCCGATAACCTGGACACTCACTACTCAAATACTCTCACTCTCTAGACAGTCACTATTCAATATTCTCACTTCCTGGATACCTATTACCCATATACACTCACTACTGAGACACCCACACTACCTTGACACCTGATGCTCAAATATCCTCACTACTTAGAAACTCTCACTACCTGGATATTGTCACTACCTGGAAATTATCACTACTCAGATACTCGCACTACCTGGATACTCTCACTACTCAAATACCCTCACTACTCAGATACTTTCACTACTCTAATACCCTTACTTACTCAGATATGCTCACTACTCAGATACTCTCACTACCTGGACTTTCACAACTCAGATACCTTTACCTTCCAGACACCATTGATACCTAGAAACCCTTACAACTGGATGAAACATTTTATTGATTCTTTGATACCTGGAAACCCTTATAACATTTGGATAATCTCACTACTCAGATACTCTCACTACTCAGATACCCTCACTACCTGGATACTCACATTACCTGGACTTTCACTACTCTAATACCTTTACCTTCCAGACACCATTGATACCTAGAAACTCTTACTAACTGGATGAAACATTTTATTGATTCTTTGATACCTGGAAACCCTTATAACATTTGGATAATCTCACTACTCAGACACTCTCATTACTCACATACTCTCACTATTCAGATATCCTCACATTACCTGGACTTTCACAACTCAGATACCTTTACCTCCCAGACACCATTGATACCTAGAAACCCTTACAACTGGATGAAACATTTTATTGATTATCCAGGATCCATCTCAAGGTACTTTTTCTCAAAATGATCTCTCATTATTCCACTTCAAGCTGATTTGTTCATATCATTAAAACCGTCTAAATAGTACATTTGCAAGTGTGTTACAGTCCATTTCCTAAGTCAGAGGACAAAAGAGTTTCATTGGTCACCAATGCCTGCAAAATTTATACAAATCCCCTGAGCCCAAGGCTCTTGAAATTGCAAATCCCCTAAGCCCAAGTCTCTTGAAATTACAAATCCCCTGAGCCCAGGGATCTTGAAATTACAAATTTCCTGGGCCCTGGATTCTTGAAATTACAAATCCCCTGAGTCCTGGGCCCTTGAAATTTTACAATTTTCATTAACATGGTCTTTAACTCATTCATCCCTAAAGGCACATTTGGAATGGTCTAAGCCATTGATTTATAGAAGAATCCATTGTTTCTCAGGGGTTGACGAGTTAAGGTGCTACTTATCAAACTTTGTAGAAAAAATTTACTCAAATTATTTTTGAAAAGACATGCATACACCAGCAAAATGATGGACAGTAACGGACTTCAAAATGTCACATATGTGACCTAAAACCATTACACCAACCCCCCCCCCCCGGTTCAATTTCAGATTGCTTAGCTGATGTTATCATACTTTCTTAATTAATCATACTTTCTTAATCTTCACAAGACTGAAATAACAATATCACGTCCCCTGTCGGGTCATAAACTCACGAAAATCTTATGAGACCATTTGTTTTTGCCAAATTTAGTGCAAAACAGAAAACAAAGAGAATTCCACATATAATAACTGAAACATAAAAAATAGAATTCACAATTTATTGGCGTGCTTGTTGTTGACAAAAAATAGCGCATATTTCACACTGACAAATTTTGATGAAAGAAAGATTGAGTTTTCGGCCTGCGAAGGTAATTACAGACTTTGTTTTCCGTATATTTCCGAGTGTTTGAACCCAAGCATGAAATTGTTGCTAATTTTCCAAATTGTACCGTGTTTTTTCTGTCAATGTTAATGGTGTTTTTTCCAGCACTAATACCATCTTCGTGGCAGATTCATTTAAATGTTTAAAGATGATCGCTGCGTTCGGTAACTTTGTCATTATAATGCATGTGTAAATGATAGGGTTGAAATCACCTGATAGACTCACAGCTGATGGGAAACTAATTATGTCATTATAAACGGAGGCTCTAAAAACAATATCACATATTTCAATTTTCACTTTTTGTCTGTTCCGTTTCTTACAGAGGGATTTTGTAGCATCATTTATAATTTTGTTACACTTTTGAACTTGGATGTAATTCATTCTCCAAAACAGATTTCTGTCAGCATTAATATATATTTCTCTACACCACAAAGTCTCCATAGTCAATTTTTTGTCCGTTTCTGTTTTGCTTCTTTCTTATTTTTCGTTTTTTTGCATCATAACTTTTTTCCAATAATTCGTTTTCACCAAGTTTTATGTAATTATTGGCAGATACTCCCAACAACAACTCATCTGCAAAAACTCTGCAACTTTATTCAAAGAAGCAGGCAACTCTTCAAAACAGACAGCAAACCAGGCTAATGTTCCCACCAGGCTATTGCGGCTATGATGTGATTGATACGGTAAGAATAGTTACATCATTAATCACGATGCTATGTTTTTTGTTTTTATCCGTTTTACACCACAATCAACAATTTTCCAGTTATATGGTAGCGGCCTGTTTTTAATGGTGGAGGAGAGAACATGGTTACTGTAAATCGGTTTGTTTGTGTTTTTGGGTTGTTTTTTTTTTATTACTATTATTTCTATTATTTTTTTATTTGCGAGAATTTTATTTACATGCAAGTTCACCAGAGGTCTAACTTGCGAAAATAAAATTATCATGTTATGAAGTATGATAATAGTATGACGAAGTGGGCATTCGCAATCACGAAAATATTATCTCGCACATATATTCAAAACTTGGGCATCACGAAAATCAAGTCCCGTCAAAATTTCCGGATTTACATTACAATGTACCCGTGAAGAGACCACTGACCTTCTGCAAGTAAACTGGCAAAGTTTCTCACAAAACCAGGTTAGGTTCCATTAGGGCCTGGAACCTGCACTGACTAGAAGTGGGAGACTTCATGGTTCAAAATGCAATGCTCTAACCACTCGGCCATGGCGGTTCCCTATAAACAAGTAGTGGGATGGTACTCGTACTTATTGTGTGAAGTTCTTAACAATTCTGTAACTAGTGATGCTTTAAAGACGTCAAATCGTATACCGGGCGAGTACACCCAGTTTCTTTTTGACTTGTCAAACAAACCACGGCAAATACCAAAGACACATGGACATTTTCCGATTCATTCATCGCAACTTCGAAATATCATAAAAACTTCCAAAATTTTTATTTTTTGATACGTTGCAAGTTTCTACTTTCCAAACAAATGGATTTATAAAAAAAAAAATTAGTAACAAATTAAAAAAAATAATTGCTGTAAAACTGCAAAAGGTAGAATTTTGGGAGACTTTAAGAAGTTTTAACTATCACCAATTGATACATAAATCTTGTAGAGAAAAATATTAAAATTTAATGATTTCATCAATCCTGTCACCCCTATTTATCTTATTGGCATGTTCTTCTCTGTCATATTAGGCAAGTCTATTATTGTAAGTGGGGTTGAGAGAAATAAATGATAAAGTGGAGAGACAATTGCCATGATATGACTGCTTCTTTTCGGAGACCACATATATAAATTCTGAAGATTTTACTTTATTTAAGAGAATATACAGTAAAACTTACTTTAGCGACCACCTATGTATAAAGACCACCTGGTCACAAGATCTTTTTTTATTTTTTTTTATTTTTTGGCTGTCCATAGTAGTACCTTTTGTGTACAAATCAACCCTTTATACAAAGACCACCTCCCTATAAAGACTGGTTTTTGAAGTGTCCCTAAGGGGGTCTTTATATACAAGTTTCATCGTATATAGATGGTTTTGCTGAGAGTCGCTAGGTGAGCGAAAATTTTGGTTATTTCTATTAATTTCCAACTTTTTATTAAAAATATACAGGTTTGAAACAATTTTGTTAACTTCTGGGCTTTTGAGTTGACTTTTACTGTACAAAACATCTATACTTTGGCATCCAAAGGGGGGGGGGGGGGGCTATGCCCCTTCCCCCTTTGAATTCGCCACTGACCCCTATTGTAAGTAAAAGCAGACAAGAGTGATTGTTGAACCTTGACAGTTTGACCACCTGGTCACAAAGACCATTTTTTGCTGTCCCCAATAGTATCATTTGTGTACAAACCAACCTCTATATAAAGACCACCTCTCTTTAAAGGCCGGTTTTTCTTGTGTCCCTACGGAGGTTGTCGTATACAAGTTTCCCTGTAGTAAAATGCATATAACCTGGCGTGGGATGGAGTCTTGTGAACCCTTTCTTGACCTGGACAAGTTTACATTTTAGGTTTTCTTGTGTCCCTACGGAGGTTGTCGTATACAAGTTTCCCTGTAGTAAAATGCATATAACCTGGCATGGGATGGAGTCTTGTGAACCCTTTCTTGATCTGGACAAGTTTACATTTTAGGTCATAAAGTATAACATATTAGAAGTTCCTGTTTATGTCACAAATACACACCCCTGTGGATCCATCCCTGAAAACCATAAATGACACTTTTATCACAATGTTTGTTTTAATTTGACATTTATTTCCATTTATGATGCCATGCCTCACACATCAAAGTCCAAAACTGTAATTTATGAAATTAATTATTGAATTCAAATTGTGTTTTGGGATTCCGTAAGACGAATTAATTGATTTTTATATGTCTATCACATCTACATCATTTTCCGTTAAATGAGAAATTATTTTCCAGAGAAGAAATAATTCTAGAATGTCGAATTCAATAACTGGAAATGCCATGAATAAATGACTATGTAGTGTTCATTTGATGTTTCACCTGTTTCTTTCTATGAAAACTGAAATGATTCTCTGAGAAAATAATTTTATTGTTTTGTTTTATTGATGCTTATGCCTCACTCAACAATTTCAACTTTATTTTATTTGCGATCAAAAATTAAAAAATCACCAATTACTGTCAAGCATAACCTAACTTTATGAATTGTGTGTGTACTTGTGACATCATGATTTGTAATCGACCCTATCCAATTAATTAAATGTTTTACACGTGTTTTTAGTATTTTTCATGATAAATTAAAATTTTAAACTAAAAACACTCTTTTCTCACATTTTCTTCTAGACCATGCCAGTGATCCACAAAATAGGCCTATAGATTTAGCTAAAAAAAAAAAAATAAATAAAGTAAAAAAAAAAAAAAAAAAAACATCTTTCATTTTTATAAGAGATAAACAACAACAATAATTTTGAGTGTCACAACAACAATTACTATACAGTAGGTTAGGGTAAAAAAAATCAGTCAAATTTAACCATTTGACTCCTAAATATCTGAATGATATGCTCTGTCTATTGTTTAAGACCAGTCCATTGTGGTCTGAAGGGTTGAAAGGGTTAATTAGTACATAAAAAGTTACGTATTTATGGAGCATGTTAGTAATAGTGAAAAAAAAAAGTTATTTCGATGTATTGCTGGGCCTCTCTGTAAAGCTCCATTAGTCTCATAAAGTACCTTCACACTGCTGAAATATATCAAATAGCATAATTCTGCAGTGGTGCAATAACTTCAGTTGAGCAGGGCACCCTCTCTGTTTTGAAATGGTTTACTTCTGATTTACTGGGTTCCCCGGCCTTTAGCAGTACCATATCTTGTCTCCATCACTTGTAAATGCTGTACCGATTAGATATATGTTGTAAACAATCGAGTGGATGTTACGATGTTAACCAATCATTTTCATGTCGAGTTATTTAAATTCTCACTATATTTATATATACACTATGATCTAATTGATTGTTAATTCCGATTATTTCAGAGGATTTAACATCTGTTACTCCTCAATGTTCTTCAAAAAATAAAACATTTACATAGCAAATTTGTTTCACCTATTTTATTAGCACCAGTACAGCATCGGAACTGTTTTCAATTTCCTGCTCTGTTGCAGTCCCATCATGCCTCCTGCCAGAAATAACGCCAGAAACAAGATGCGGCAAGCCGGGGAGAAAAAAGACTTAATTTTGGTACATTTGTACAGCTGCTCCAGTTTACGATACATATAAATCGAGGGTGACTTTATCAAACACACTTCCCTTTTCGATAGTCTCATTTTTGATCAGACACTCAGTTAAAAAATATGCCAAGTTAAAAGTTAAAAATTAATATTTTTTTTAAAGCAAGCTATTCATATCAATGCCATCTATCATGAAGATTTTAACGTAAGATATTTTGATCTGCACTCGATGGCTTTATTGAGAGTTCAAATTAATATACTGGATGTCAATGTTCACATGATGTATGTCTCAGAACTTATTCGAAGCAGCTGACAGAGCTCTTTTAAGACTTTTTATTTCCGACATCAGTGCTTTTTCTTTTCTTTTTTTTTTCTCTTTTTATAATTAGAAATAAAAGTTCTTAAAAATACCTTATTAATGCCGAGAAAATTAATTTTATCATCTCAGAGTCTTTACGATATTAAACATATTGGGTCTAAATGAGTTATGTCAAGCCGTGGATCAAATGTAGAGGAAAAAACTGATATAAGTTGACCTGCACGGATTAACTTTTTCCTGTTAAAGTGAATAAAATTTTGTATAAATTTCACATTAGAAACTTTTTTCTAAGTCAAATTAAGGTGACAAAGTACTTTTGTAACAGAGAAATCATATAAAAAATGTATCCAAATTCCAACATTGACATTTCATAGGCACACCAAAATTATGCCAGACCAAAATTGTGGCTAATTGAAGGAGTAGTCAAAGAATGGTGGGACAAATGAAGAGTTTTATTAAAAGAAAAGGTAATGACTTATATTCGAGATGAGAAATTTCCTGGTTTAAATTGTGATGCTCTAAACACTCGGCCAAATAGTCCCTTTTAAAATTAGAAACAGGGCTTCTGAATGGAGTAAAAAAAAATTATGGGTGGTCAGTGAGTATATTTAAGCAATCAGACAGCATATTTGAACTATCTGACCTTAGTGCACTTAAAAAGATGAAATCTACATGCAAGAAACACATAAGTGAAATGAACGTTTATTTTGATTGGTTTTATTTGAATAATAAAACCATTTCTGTACATCTTGTTAGCAACAAGAACTATATACAATAGCAATGAGGAAGAACTACTGGCTACCGTTTTACTGCCCAAAAAAGATAACTTACTGTTGATTTAGAGCCATCGGTCCCGCTGTCTGGGTCAGAATCTCTGACTAGTGATGATAAATATTTTATTACGCAGATAAATACCACCGATAAGTTCTAATTTACTGCTGGAATTCATGTCCACAACTGCATCATCTATCTAGTTATACTTCAAACCCAATTTTATAGTCGAAGCAATTAGCCGTTGAAAATGTTCAATGTAGTATAAATGCTGACAAGACGCAGCTTCGTGGCTATCACATCGGAATAGTTGAATACAAAACAAAACAATTGAACTATTTCTAGGAAATATGTATTTTTTTGTTTGTTATCCAAATATTTCCATCCCAAATTAAGGAACTGGGGAGGGATAATAAGTGGCATGGTGTGCCTTACGCTCTTCAATTTTTTTATTTAAAGGGACATTATCTGCGTTTTCTCCCCTAAAAAAACATTTTTTTTTTACTACGTAGGTTGATGTACAATAACAAATAAGAGATATACATAAACATTTCTCAAACAATTTTCACAAAATATATAGGAATTTCATAATTTTCATGCCTGTGAATACCTCTTATTTGTTTCTGTACATCAATCTAAAACTAATGCCCCTTTAAAAACCTTTGCACAGAAACGTTAAGTAATGGCTAATTTAGGGCTTTTCAGTTATTTGTATCCTTCTATGTTGATGTTGGATCTAGATATGCTCAAGGCCCTGCGTGGCCAAGTGGTTAGAGCATCTGACATCTTTAACCCATGATGTCTCTCACCTTTAGTTACTGCAGGTAAGAAGCTTATAAGGGGCCTTTGTGACTTGGTGGTTAGAGCATCTGACATCTTTAAATCATGAAGTCTCTCATATTTAGTTATTGTAGGTAGGACTCTCATATATTGACATCTTTAAATCATGTTCTCATTTGTACTGCAGGTAGGGGCCTCTGTGGCTTGGTTGCTAAGCTTTTATTACGGGCCTCTGTGTGCATTGGTTGCTAGGTAGTTATGTGACATCTTTAAATCATGAAGTCTCTCATATTGACATTGTTACTGCAGGTAGTGAAGCTTATATATGGCGGCCTCTGTGGCTTGGTTGCTAGAGTATGTGACATCTTGGTGTCTCTCATTTATTACGGGCCCTCTGTGGCTTGGTTGCTACAGCATATGACATTTTAAATCATGCTCTCATATTTTGTTACTGCAAGGACATTACGGGCCTTGTGGCTTGGTTGCTACAGAGCATATGACATCTTTAAATCATGTCCTCTGTGGCTTGGTTGCTACAGCATATGACTCTTTAAATCATGCTCTCATATTTTGTTACTGATTTATGGGCCTCTGTGGCTTGGTTGCTAGAGTATGTGACATCTTTAAATCATGAAGTCTCTCAACTTTATAACCTCTGTGGCTTGGTTGCTAGAGCTCTGAAGTCTCTCATATTTTGTTGCTACAGCATATGACATCTTTAAATCATGAAGTCTCTCATATTTTGTTACTGCAGGTAGGACGCTTATTACGGGCCTCTGTGGCTTGGTTGCTACAGCATATGACATCTTTAAATCATGAAGTCTCTCATATTTAGTTATTGTAGGTAAGAAGCTTATTACGGGCCTCTGTGGCTTGGTTGCTACAGCATATGACATCTTTAAATCATGAAGTCTCTCACATTTAGTTATTGTAGGTAGGAAGTTTATTACGGGCCTCTGTGGCTTGGTTGCTAGAGTATGTGACATCTTTAAATCATGAAGTCTCTCACATTTTGTTACTGCAGGTAGGAAGCTTATTACGGGCCTCTGTGAAGTCTCTCACATTTTGTTACTGCAGGTAGGAAGCTTATTATGGACCTCTGTATCTTGGTGTCTTAAATTGCTAACATTTAGTCCCTGCAGATTTGAACTTTAATCTTAGAACTTGCGTGAGGTTTGCCTAAGGCCTATGGCCTCTTCTTTAAAAGATTATAACCAGGTTCTCTCATTCACCATCACAGATCGGCTGGGCCATCATATAACTGAAAACTTGTTGAATGTGACAAAATACACCATTTAAACAAATAAAAAAAACCATTTTTTACTTTTACGATTTCCTAAAAGTGTCGGCAACAAATCTGGGAAAATAATCATAATATCAAAGTTAATCTTGTGGATTAAGACCAGAACGATCACCGAGAAACAAAATTAAAATTTGGCTTTAAGTGTGAAATTACTTTTTTGAACAAATATCTTTTGTGTCGCCAACTCAATGCAGAGTAGACGATACTTTTGTAAAAAAAAAAAAAGAATAAATATCCGTTATACCAGCCCACCAAAAAAACTCATCTCAAAGTTTCGCACATTTAATATTTACAAGTAGAACACATGCAACTAATATTTCATGAATCTTGTCAATTAAACAATCTGCTTCTTGTTTTAACCAGAGAATTTATGCTGAAAATGCACTCATCTGACCGACACATACTTCGGCAGTCAATGAATCAGATACTAAAGTAAACAATTTCAAACCTCCACCTGACCCGGATATATCCGGATATATCCGACATCATCACAGATTAGATGACCTTTTTTTTATCACTTTTATTTGAGCAAGATAATTATTTGTACCATATTACAAAAAAGATATGGAATATTAACTATGGACGTTAGATGATAAAGATGCATTGCGGTAATTATAAAGTTTGTCCTGTCATTTTTAACTACGGCATGACAACTTTAATAATCATATATTATTTTGGTGAAGGAGTCTTGACCACAGCTTCTTCAAGAAAAAGGTTGGCTGGTCCACAAAAAATTTCATTTTAACTAAAAAAGCGCCAACCTTATGTTCGTGGGCAAAACTGTATCAAAATCTAGGTCAGGCTTAAAACAATCAAACATAATTCTAGTGACATCATCATGATCGACTGAAATCAGGTTTCATAAGGCCAACATTAAAACATTATTTGTTTGAGGAGTCTTGACCACAGCTTCTTCAAAGAAAATGGTTGGCTGGTAAAAAAAACTTTCATTTTAACATAAAAATGAGACAAAATTTTTAGTTAGTGGGCAAAACTGTATAAAAATCTAGGTCAGGGCTTAAAACAAATCAAACAAATTTCTATTATTAATTTTTTTTTTTTTAATTTTTGGCCTAAATTTCAAAGTTTTAGACAAGAAAAGGTAAATTATGTTTTATCGTTGTTTTACATCCCATCATATTGTTGTAATGTTTAATGTCCCACTCAAGAATCTTTCACTCATATGGAGATGTCACCAAATGCCGGTGAAGAGCTTCAAATTTTGGCCTATGCTCAGCACTTACGGCCATTGAGCAGTGATGGTTCTTCAACGTGCCGACACCTACAGTGACACAGGTTCTCGGTTTTTACTTTCTCATCCAAAAGGACAGGAAAAGCCATCTGCCTCCGCCAAGGCTCAAACCTGCGACCCTCCGGTTGCAATTCAAGCACTCTACCACTGAGCCACTATGGTTCTCACATCATGTCATGAATTTTTCACTTATATGGAGATGTCGCCAGCTTTAGGTGAAGTGCTACAAATTTTGACCTGTGCTATGGACTTACGCCAATGCAGTGAGGGGTCTTTTACGTGTCACGCCTTCCCGCGACACAGGATCTCAGTTTTAAGTCTCATCAGAAAGACCTATGCCAAGCACTTGGCACTGAAGCATTATGCTTTTGAGCTGATTGCTCTACCACAAGACCATAACAGATGAAGTATAAAAAAAAAGTGTGTATTTCAATGATGCCAGCACCACTCACATCCTAACTGTGAAGAGGCACAGTAAACTTCTGACTATAAAAGTGGTGATGTTCTTTTATTGTGCATGTGGTTGTTTGACAGCAACAAATACAAAATGAGAAACTTTTAATCGATTTTTTTGTTTTAAACAGTGATTTCTGCCACATTCAACAATTTATATGGTGGAGGAGAGATTCTCCTTACAATGTATCCGGGAAGAGACCACTGGCCTTCCGCAAGTAAACTAGCACACTCTCACAAACTTAGCATAGGCTTCAGCGGGGCTTGAACCTGTGCTGACAGGAAGTGAGAGACTTTGTGGTTTAAAACATGATGCTTTAACCACTCGGCCACAGAGGCGCCAATTTTAATGGAAAGAACAATAGCCCTTTGGTTCAAATTCCAACTTAAATGTTTTTTGAAAGTGGTTCAACATCCACAGTCATGGAATCCAAAGTTAAGGACCTGCTATCTGATATCAAATTTACACCTTTACGTATTACTATGTATTACTATCGTACACCATCTAGACAGATCCAAACATAAATGACATCAGTATTTACAGCCTCAGTTATCTCCCTGAAAAAGGTCAACAAACTGATAACGGCTCTACCATTGGCTTTTGAAGTAAGAGACATTCAGTTTCCAAGCATGATACCAACATATTTTAAAAATCCTTGAAATTAAACTAGGATCAAACTTATTGACCTAGATGTACTGAAAAAGGGAAACAGTTTTGTGTTACCTTTGATGTGATTACAAAAAAATTCTCCAACTTCACATCAATTGAGTCCATGCAAAAAGATTTTGAATAGGAAAATTTTAACATATCTAGGTTTACAATGTCATTTGCATGGCCTAAAAAATTTCTCTTTTAAAGCAGCATCTTACAGTCAAGCTGAAGTTAAGTTAACATCGGTAAACAATTTATCAGTATAAAGGAAGTACAGTAAAACCTGCTTTAGCGACCATCTGTGTATAAAGACCACCTGGTCACAAAGACTGTTTTTTGCTGTCCCAATTAGTATCATTTGTGTACAGACCACCTGGTCACAAAGACTGTTTTTTGCTGTCCCCAATAGTACCATTTGTGTACAAATCAACCTCTATGTAAAGACCACCTCCTTATAAAGACCAGTTTTCTTGTGTCCCTAAGGAGGTATTCATATACAAGTTTCACTGTACACAAAAAATAAACAACTTGTGGAAAAAATTATATGCAGCTAACCTTGAAGAAAGACACCAAGGTTACAATCCCTGAAGACAACATATAGGTACATGTATAGTCTCCATCTACATACATCAGATATAGGCCTGTTCACACAATGTTCTACTGATAAATATACTTGGACAGGAATAATCTAACATTGGTAAGTCAAGATGGGAGATACACTGATTTGCAGAGTGTGTTACCAGACAACGAAATAAACTTTGACAAACACGATAGGGCCATCAATTTACCACAGACAGCGAAAATATTATATCAAGATCTTATATCAGATTAATAATAGCATCACAGGGAAAAGATACAACAAAGAATGTGAAGGAAATGGCATGTAACAAGAAGCGCTGTATCCCTTTGTCTAATATTTGTAATGGTATGTTTATTTTTTTGGTTTTTTTTGGGGGGGGATGTCAAGCTTTGATATTAAAACACAAAATTTGATGACAGTGTTGGTGGTATTAGATGCGGTAACTTTTAGGATGTTGTGGTGGGTTTAATAACTTAACTGGGTGTGGAGATGTGATAACTTGATTGGGTGTGGAGAAGTGATAACTTGATTGGTTGTGGAGATGTGATAACTTGATTGGTTGTGAAGAAGTGATAACTTGATTGCTTGTGGAGATGTGATAACTTGATTGCTTGTGGAGATGTGATAACTTGATTGCTTGTGGAAATGTGATAACTTGATTGCTTTTGGAGATATGATAACTTGATTGGTTATGGAGACTGGAGATGTGATAACTTGATTGCTTGTGGAGATGTGAACACTTGATTGCTTGTGGAGATGTGAACACTTGATTGCTTGTGGAGATGTGATAACTTGATTGGTTGTGGAAATGTGATACCTTGATTAGTTGTGGAGATGTGATAACTTGATGAAGTATGGATATGTGATAACTTTATTGGTTGTGGAGATGTGATACCTTGATTAGTTGTGGAAATGTGATAACTTGATTAAGTATGGATATGTGTTAACTTGATGAAGTGTGGAGATGTGATAACTTGATTAGTTGTGGAGATGTGATAACTTGATGAAGTGTGGAGATGTGATTACTTGATTGGTTGTCGAGATGTGATAACTTGATGAAGTGTGGAGATGTGATTACTTGATTGGTTGTCGAGATGTGATAACTTGATGAAGTGTGTATATGTGTCAACTTGATGAAGTGTGGAGATGTGAAAACTTGATTGGTTGTGGAGATGTGATAACTTGATTGGTTGTGGAGACTGGAGATGTGATAACTTGATTGGCTGTGGAGATATGATAACTTGATTGGTTGTGGAGATGTTATAACTTGATGAAGTGTGGAGATGTGATAACTTGATTGGGTGCAGATATGTGATGAAAACAGTGTTGTCAGTTAAATAAGACAAATGAAATGAATCTTAACAGGTATGTCAAATGACCATGGCTTCCTTCTTCCCATTTTCACGAAAACTGTGATGTAGGAAATGGAAAGGGTACATGACCTTGTCCAAAAAAAAAAGAATTATTCAGTTACAAAAATTATTTCTAAGAGTTGAAATAAACTTTGACGATAAAAAAATTTACAACAATGATAAAAACAGAAATTAAGGAAGTGATTTAACAGAGAAAAAAATAAAATTAAAGATTAAAGACTTAAATCATCAGTTGAAATCTTTCCCAAATGAACAATAATGAAAAAATAAACTGAAATTCAATTTGTAATATTCTTTTACTAAATCAATTAGTGAATTTGATGCTCAAGAATTTTATGTTTTTTAAGATATACCTACATTTTATGCATGTGAACTTTTAAAGTGAGTGCAACAAGTTCCCTGCAAACACAATTCACTTTTCCTTCTGATGAAGTGAAAAGTCAAATTACTGCTAAAACATGATGTTGAAATCAGATCTCCCTAAAACATGTATGATTAAATAATGGAATTTCATTTAAATGCACTTAAATGTTTTCAAACATCTTAAACAAAAATTTTTAAACTTAATTTTCTAAATAATGTCATTTAAAAACTATATATGATAACAGAATAAATGCACCAATTTCATTTTTAAAAAGAAATGTGGAAAAATATAAATCAAGACATATTCCTGTGTTTATTCAGACAGTGTGAAATGCAGAAGTTTAAACCCATTAAATCCTTTTGAATGCACATGAGAAGAGCATTTACTTGGGACTTTGAATGGACTTCAAGGTTTCAAGAACTTCAAGATTTCGACATTCGTGAGATCGAGAGTTAATTTACTTAATTTATAAAGCAAAAAGTTAGGACCTGTACGAAACTTCTAGGTTTTGAGAAATCCAAGGTTTCGAAGTTTGAGCCATTGACAGTCACCTACCTACCTCTCCCTCTCCCCTCTCTCTCTCTTGATATACAGACAGACAAAGAGAGAATGTTTCATGTTTCAGACAATGAGAAGCACCCCCCCCCATTTCTAGAAATAAGTACCATTATGTGTGGCAAGCAGATCACTTTCAAGGGAGACAACTAGGACATTCATTCTATTTTATGTACTGGTATAATTTTCTGTTGGTAGTATTTTGGGGGAATGTTGATGATAAATCAATTAACTATAAAATGTCAGAGATGAAAAAGGCGATTATTTACAAAATAACATGTGATATCAGAAATAGTGGGAACTTTTCAGTGTCTGAGGCAGAAATTAAATCAAAATCCAAGAAATTATGCCTACCTCACCAATAAAAATAAAGATCTGAGAGAACCTCATCATAAATGTTAATTAGGCCAAACAGATTCAGCCTCTGAAGTGAAAATAAACATTTATGTATGCACCATATGACCACAAATCTAAAATTCCTATCTCACAAACTAAATAAATACAGGCTAAATAATCTGTGTAACCCATCTAAAAATTATCATTTTATCTGATGAACATGGAAGTCAAAACAAACACGTCTTGTGGTAGGGGGGCAGACCTCAGGAATGGCAAGATCTATTGGTGTCCCCGCTGTATACAAATTACTCTTGTGTCTCCTTCAAAAGACCAATCAGAGAAGCTGTTTGTTTGCTTTAATTAGCGACCAGATAAAGCTAGTACCCTGTACAAATTGCAATCAGGGCATTTGTTTGTTGACTTTAATTAATGACTGTCTTTAATGTCATCTCCGATGACCAGTATCTTGGTTTCGTTTTGTTTACTATTTACGTTAGCAGTGACCATGGATTAAAGACTATTTCCTTCCATCACAAATTAATGACAAATTTTCCCTGACAATTTTCGACAAATCGCAGCAGGATTTTAAGTGCGGTTTAACAACAGAGATGTTTTTCACTTGATATCATTTTTCAGTTATCCTTTCACCTGTTAGATATCATGACTGCTTTACACTAGTCAAAGCTTTCCACTTGATTAATGTTGTCAGATGAAATTTCGTTTTTTTTTTGTTTTGTTTTTTTTTTTAAATTTTATGACTTTTTACGCCACATTATTTAAGTTAGACCTCCAAACATTGGCTGAGCAAAATACAAGAAAATCATTCTATCACAACTGTTATGTGAATTGTGAGCAACTGAAGACTTTTAACTCATCAACCCCTGAAAAACAATGGACCCTTCTATAAATCAATGTCTTAGACCAGTCAAAATGTGACTTTAGGGGTAAATGGGTTAACTTGCTGATGCCTGTAATCACATTTGAACTCACCCATTTCAAAGAAATGGTCAAGTCCATTGGCAGAATGTTTTTTTTATTTAGCATCCAAATTTCACAATAATGTGACAGATTGATTTAAAAATGGAAAGAGGGACAAATGCAGACACAACCTATAGCTCTGCCCCCAGTCTCACTGGTACTATAAACACTGAAAAATCATGGTAATACTCAATTATAATAATCATTAGGAAGCCCCCCCCCCCCAAAAAAAAAAATTATTTGCTAAATGAATAGCTCGCTGAATAGACAGATCAAAGTGGAATCATAAGAATATGATAACACAGTCTTCTGGGACCAACCTGTTAAACCCTTACACCCCTCAAGTATATCTTTGGTATGCTCTATTCCATAGTACTGGATTAGCAAATTCTGGTCTGTTGGGAAATTCAGGTTTAAAATTCCAGAGGAAATAAGACAGATTTTGTAGTGAGAATGACCCACTTATTGATGATATTTATCTGTGACAGGGGACATTACACAAGGCGACTGACTTCATTGTGATGTCATATCCTAATTAAGGAACCCTTTTTTATCCTTTCACCCCTAAAGACACATAATGGACGAGTCAAAGTCACTGATTTACAGAAGAGTCTATCATGTTTCAGGTGTTAATGAAATAATGATTAGTTTTCCTCTATTAAACTAAGTTAATGATCCTAAAATTCAAAATCATTTTATGTATTTTTTTTTTTTTATTTTTTTTTTTTTTACCAACATGAAGTGACATAATGAATTGATGTATTTTGTCAGAACAGATGTTGGTAAAATGAAGTGTTTAAATATGATATTTGCATTTACAATTGGAGGCTTGTAGTCCACCACAATAATATTTTGAAATAAATTTTCTCTGATATATTTGCATAAGAGCCATACGACACAATCAATTGTTTAATATTCCTTTTGTATTGGTATGATTTGTATTCGGATGATTTGATATCATTTTCTGAAAAAGAACCGGATATTTTCAGAAAATGATATCAAATCATA
Organism: Atrina japonica; assembly: GCA_030159075.1. Lineage (NCBI taxonomy): Eukaryota > Metazoa > Mollusca > Bivalvia > Pterioida > Pinnidae > Atrina > Atrina japonica. The sequence continues at coordinate 952,130 of BROG01000116.1, forward strand.
AAGGCCAGAATGTCCCTTGACATAATCATACCAATACAAAAGGAATATTTCAAATCAAGCGGTATTTCAATGTAACAGGGTTCAATATAAGTGGCTTCTACTGTATATATAAATCACACACTGTGCGGGTAGGGGAGTGGCATTTGTGGGTAGAGAATTTTTCTTTCAAATACAAGTGTCTGCCGGGGATCACATCACAGTTAAAAATAAAAATTCCTGATAAATGTTAAACAAGACCCTCACTAAGTTATTTTCTTTCAATTTTTTCTGAATTTTTTAAGACTGCAAAAATTAGGGGGGGGGGGGGGTTTAGATTTTCACACTGTCACCTCCTTCAAAACTGCTTCAGGGATTTTGATAAAACTTTATAGAAAGCAAGAACTTAAGGTCCTCTAACAAGTTTGTTCATGAAAACCTCCCTAACCAGTCAGACCACTTTGATATAGTTAGTTAGGTTATCTTATTAGCAATGCTTAGTATTTTTTTTTATATAATTTAATATATATTCTACCAAATATTGATTTTCGATAATAATCAATTATTCTCAGTTTAAATGTCCGACTAATTCAGTTTACAGCATGCACTACAAAAGTCAAACTAATATAGCAACACTACAGACACTTTAGCATCTCTTGGTCTGCAATAGAAATAATTCCAAATCTATTTCCGTCCAGCCAGTTTGCATGTTTTCAAGTAAACATATAACTCAGCTGACGGGATGCGCTGTAGATAATGCTAATCCATGTTTAATAGATAAAGGTAAAACATTCCTGTATTAGCATGCCTATAATAGGAGGTGTACTTTAACCAACCATATTTACTGCGCCTAGTCCAAACGCACCCAGGATCTCTATTTCAACATGCTAACGACTCGCATGATGGCCGACGCATCAGAATCATATTAATTCATCACAAAGTTGATAAAAACAAAAAAACAAAAAAAAAAAAAAACATCGGACTGGGCAGTATCTCTTGTTGCAATTTTTTATCTGGCGAAGAGTACACAGCAGAAAGGAGACCAAAGTACATTATCATAAGATCGTCACCTTAACCAGTCTGATTTTCCGCAGATAAATGATTTTCTTATACTTTCATTGCTTACATAAATATCATCTTTTTGGCTAATATTTCAGACAAGCTGACAAGCTATACTGACATTTTAAAATCTAACAAATTTCTCATAAAGCCAAGTTTTTTTTCCAGAATATTGCCATTTTTCCTAAGGTCCAGGAATCATCTAAAAAAAAAACTTTGTCTATCTACAATTCCCCCTCCACCACTCTTTCTCTTATCATTAATAATTATGGATTCATTTATTGTCGGCCCATTTAATTTCCTGAAGCACACATTATTTTTAGACATCTGTGTTCAATAGTTTTAACATCACTCTCTTATTCGCTTTTACAGACTTATCTTGCTCAAAATCTCCTCCCCCTCTTCCTCCCTAGAGAGCAAGGGATGACAACAGGTATTATTACATGGCTAACAAAAAAGATATTATGTAAGAAATGTTATGATATGCAATTTGCAATCAATAAAAATTCAAAAATGAAACAATTTTCCTATGGAAATGAAACTTTTTTTTTCAATCAAAAGAAAATATTTTTTCTTCACAGAGATGAATAGTCATTTTACGGAAATGAAATGTGTAATTTTTAGAATCGTCAAAAATGAATTTTCTACTATTTCATGCTTGCCGCTTTCTTATATTTATCTTCAACTCAAATAGATATGGAAAACCCGGGAATATGTTGAAATATTTCCACGATGTACGGTTGATATCGAAAAATACAAAGCTGTGTACACTGAAGGTGATCTTCTCTTTGCTTTACTCCATGGGAATCTAAGAATGAGCCAGTGAGAATGAGGTAAAATAGGTCAGGTCCACTTAGGAATGAGGTTAGTAGGGTTACCTCAAAAGTTATTTTGTCAACAAAACATCTGGCCTAACAAATGTTACCTTGCACTTCATAAGATATTTCAATGCTAACTACATGATCTTACACATGTATGCTCTTTGTAACTGAGGACTAGAGTCAATCATATGTCATATAGTTAGAGCTTGACTATTAGTCTGGGGGGGTCTCCATAAACTAGTGGCTACTAGTCAGGGACCAGACGCCAGCTAGGACCAGAAGCTGACTTTGTATTATTTCAACTTTTTAGAACACAATTTTGTGAGATTTTTTTTCAAGAGCTTTTGGACATTTTTCTTATACAGGAAAAAATAAAATATTGTCATTGTACATACTGACGACCAAATCACCCCATAGCCAGCTACTGGTCCTTGACAAGTAGAGCGTCACATTTTAACTCATTGACCCCTAAAGACACATTTGGACTGGTCTAAGTCATTGATTTGCAGAAGAGTCCAAATTTTTTCAGGGGTTGATAAGTTAAACCATGATGGAGTCTCTCCACGCATGACTCTTGTCTGTATAGGTTCGAGTTCTGCTTGTAACTAAGGTGATTCTATGAGAACGTTAGCTTGTTTACTTGTGGAAGGTTGGTGGTTTCCTCCCAGGTACACTGTAACCAGGGCCACCACCGCAAAACTGAAAGATTGCTATAAAGCCTAAAACAACCAGGGCCACCACCGCAAAACTGAAAGATTGCTATAAAGCCTAAAACAACCAGGGCCACCACCGCAAAACTGAAAGATTGCTATAAAGCCTCAAACAAACAAACATACATGTATTACTAATGAGCATTTAGTCAGACAAACAAATTACTAATGAGTATTTAGTTAGACAAGCAAATTAAAATTTGCTGAAGTTGTGTTGATGCAACATAAAAAGGAGTAAATAATATATCTGTCTCATGATCCTGTCCTCATTGTTCCATCTTCATGTACTCTGGGAGAGATGATGGAAATCGGAATTGATACTTATTCAAGTTTTTCAGATAAACACAATATGCAAAGCAACAGGCAGACGAGATTCTTTTCAAGACAAGACCTAGGAACTGACAACTGTAATTGCTGCGACTAGGCAGAATTGTCTGGTATTTGCAATTTTCAATTATCAACTGTCTCCAAACTGGATGCCAGATAACAAATCACAGAAAACATACAGTGTTAGATCACAGAGATAGGACCAAACGTTCGAAAAACGTGCATCTACAACAGTTGGCATCTGTAGATTGTGGCTTTAAGTGGTAAATGATCAAATAGATCCATGAAAATAAATACACTATATCTTGACTTTGTGGTTTTGTTTTTGTTTTTGTATTTTTTTGGGGGGGTGTCAAACAGCTTGTTTGCAGAAATAATTTTTATATAAACAAGTTTTGATTTCAATAAAAACTATTAACTGCACAAAAGAATTATATGAAACATTTTTCTTTGTATTGGGGGTGGGGGGTGGGGAGGGAGTTGAAATTCTGGATATGTCAAAGATATATGGCCAGTTCTATTTTCATGGATATGTCAATTCAAATTGTGGTTATCTCAGATTCCAGATATATATATAAGGTATAGGGACTGCCTATGGCTCATTGAAGTGTGGATGTGGGCCATGGTTGAATTTTTTTCTGACACGCTGCCACCACCGTTAATTTTTTTCAGTTTCAATGAAATTTCTACTCTGAATTACAATGTCTTAATTTTCTATTGATATAAACTAACTGTTGTCATTGTAAATAAAGATGTAGGCTACAGTAGAACTTCGATGAGTCGAACTTGAATGAGTCAAATTTCTCGATGTTTCGAACTATTGGCAAAGTCTCAAATTATTTTGTTATTTAACGCTACTTATAAACATTTTATAATTCGAACTTCTATGAGTCAAATTTCTCGATGTTTCGATTAAATTTTTGGGCCCATATCTATAAAAACAACGAAAATTCCTACATATAATTTGAAGTCCAAATTCACATGTGTACAAAATCGCCCCATGATAATTCTTGTCCTTCTAATAAACACTCAATGTTTCAATTTCTCGAACACTAAGTTAGATTTAGCTTTAATTATTAATTATGAGGATTGTAAATATGTCTTAAATGGTTTCGAAGCAGTCATATGCACCTTATAGAACCTCTAAAACTAAAAACCATACCATCCATGAGTCGAAGTCGCAATGTTTCGAACTTTTCTAGGTGGTCCCTTGAATTTCAACTCATCGAAGTTTTACTGTAATTAATATTTTTATGTCTTTATTTTGCCTCAAATTATTTGTAAGACACAGCTTGTTTTTTACTCAGAAAATCTCCGCTAGCCAGCTTCATCAGTGGTGATATATATATATATATATATATATATATATATATATATATATATATATATATATATATATATATATATCAACATGAAACTTGTATACATAATTTAAACATGAAAAAAAGCACATCAATTACCCTAATATAATAAACGCATTAAGTAGATGTTGACAGTCATTTAGATAACAGGTGCCCCACTCAACTAACACACCACATGTTGAAGTATAATAAGCACACCACCAATGGCTCCGGATTCCTTCAATACACGACCACATAGACACATATTTCATTCTATAACATAGCTGTCTACATACGAAGTAGTCAAGTTCTACCTCCCTTCACGACTTTATAAACAAAAAGGCAGATTTTGGGGATTTATCATATTCCCTAATCCACTCACAGCAAGTCAAATTTGTTTTCGGTGATGTACCAGCCAGATAAAAATCAAATTAATATCTAACCCCATGACATTCACGGCAAGACTTTAAATGGCCCAGCAGGTTGTACAGAGAGCGGCATTGTTGGTTTCTAATGTTATATAATTAAAGTAAAGATTTTACAGACACTGTTATCTTTTGTTTTGATAAGTTAGAATATTTCTTGTTGTTTAACATGTTATAAACAGTTTATGTAATGTACTCGCACCACGCATTTTAGAGGAAAAAACAAAAACAAAAAACGGCTGATAGAATTTGAACAAATTTTAGTATGAAATATCTAGTTATCCAAAACTTTCTATCTACCACCCTAAATATCATATTCTGTATTGCGTCTCTCTTTATGAGCACAGAACAGACTTAGTGCTTCACTGATCTATACATCAGATTTAAATTACGAAAAAAATGTGTAAAACATTGGCATATACATATATGCATGCATCGAGATTGTAAGACTGAATCGGAAGTAACATATGGAAAATGTAATATCCAGATTCCACAGCATATCATGTTTGTCTAACCCATTCACCCCTAAAGAGTCATTTGGGCTAGCCTGTGTCATTAATTTTAGGTAGATTCTATTATTGTTAAGGGGTAGATGTGTTAAAACAGGGCTTTATTCCACGTTCCAGAATTTTTCAGTTATATGCTTTTCAACAGTTCAGGAGAGAACCCGGTTACAATGTAGACAGCGAAGACCTCGAGACCACCCGTCTCCATCAAGTAAACTCAGGCAAACTTTCTCACAAAAAAAATAGCTTAGGCACTGAAGAGTTCGTGTTGATTTCTATAGATTTTGAGAAATAAAAAGCGAGTCCAAATAATTATAACGTCTCCTTTTTCACAATATCTGTTGACAAGAGCACATACACACACATTGGTGGTACCTGTTGTAAGACACCACCACATCTGCCTCTGAAATGTGGTCTTCGCAAAGTAGGAAAAGCCTATGAGTTCTGACCATTCCCGTCATCAAAATGCAGAGTTAAACTGTGCAGGCATTAAAATGGAGTTATTAAGTTACGGTTTAACAAATACCGACAGGGTATCAGTGATTCTCTTGTTAGAAATGTCTATCTCGGTTAACAACTCATGGTGAAAGGAAGAGGAATCTCCGATAACCCTGTCAATAATTTTTAAACAGTCACAGGGTAAAAACCTTAAAGTAATGTTCCTCCTTAATTACTGAAAATCAGACCTGAATTGTATATGCTTTGTAAAAATATAAAGAAAGTTGGACCGGATGGACAATGATTTGAGTCAATTGTATAGACGATAGAAAATTTTTTTTCCTACATTCCCATTTAACTTTTTTTTTCTTTAATTATTCTTCATTTTGACATTCAATAATGGCAGTTGAAAAATTAAGTTCTTTTTATTTTTTTCTTTTGAAATGTCTGTAGTTTACTTTTTCTTCCTGATATTCCTTTTGACTCCATCATATTTCATATTTGTTATTGTGTGAACATGATGTATGTGATGTTAAAAATATGAAATTTGAATAAAAAGATGACGAAAAAAAGAAAAGTTTTCATTGGGAAATTTTTTTTTAAATATCTTGAGGCTTGCTGACATGTATATATAATAATTTTCTGTCAAATTTTCATTGGGAAATTTTTTTTTTAATATCTTGAGGCTTGCTGACATGTATATATATATATATATATAATTTTCTGTCAAATCAAATCTTAAATGCTAATATGATTATGCATACTAAAACACTTCTGCATTGATAATGTTAGAATCTAGAAATCATCGTAAAGACTATGAACACGTGTCTGCTTGATATACAAATTGCCACTAATTCGATGAGACAGCTAGTGCCGATTTGACTGTTTATATAATGCAACCCTACATGTTTTATGTATCCCATTCTATGAATAATAGACTTGGTACATAATAAATATACATATCTTGTTAGTATATAGCCCTCCGCAAGTGATTTAAAAACGATCAGAAAAACCTGATAAGCATTTAGAAATGTCATCAGACGATGTTTTTTTTTTTTTGGATAGGCTGACAAAGAAAAAAGTCATATGTATTCTTGGCATTGTTATAAAAAATAACTGAAAGTGCTTGATTGGTTATCCGACTTAATTTGTCCGATTGTCCAGCTATTTATTGTGTAACAAAATATTCCGAGAATCTATCTAGAGATATCCGGATGTCTAGATGAGTAGAATTTGATATAAGAACGGGAATTGCATTCCAGAATTACTTGTCGATTTATAAGTCTGAAGCCCGAAGAGAAATTCTCTTATGTATTTTATTGTAATTCGACTTAATTCTCTTTCATATAATCAGAAGAAGATTACGCATGACCCAAGCAGATCTCAGGGTCATACTTATGAGTAATTTCTTCTTTCTCCGCACTCTGATGGACATTGATAAAGAGATCACACCATAACGCTAGGTGAGATTTAGATAAACTTTTTATGGCATCTTGCAGTAGCGATAAACATTCTGTGGATATTTTGGTATGAAAAAAAAAAGAAAAAACACGATGGTTATTGACAAATCAATGATTCAACCTGAAGAATTACGTAGCTATTGAAGAGCTGGAGAAAAACTCTAGTGGAGATTGTTGATACGGAAGCAGTCATGACTTGTGTGAACAAACTGACACATTTGAAAATCAACGTAAGATTTTGTGGACAAATTTTTGAAATACCTTGATCCCTAAAAGATTCCAGGAAAACACTTTACTGTATAAATTTACCAGCCTTGTTTTAGATGCCAGCCTAATTAATATATTTTTCAGATCATGTGTCCCTTTCTACAGATTCCTAGAATTACTTGATTTGTATATATCATGAGAAAAGCAAAGCATTGCTTTAGTTTAAGTATTAACTTAATAGCAGGTGGTGGGGGTGGGTACCATGGCTGAGTGGTTAGAGCATTGTGCTTAATTAATGAAGTCTCACACCAGTTATCAGTAAAGGTTCTAGCCCCAATGGAACCTAACTTGATTTTATGAAAATGTTTGCCAGTTTAATTTCAGAAGGCCAGTGGTCTCTTCCCAGGTGCATACCTTATACTTTGGCATACTGTCTTCTGCCCCCCCCCCCAAAAAAAAACAAAAACAAAAAAACACACACACACTTCTAAAGTGCTATATCTTTCATTAAGATTTTAAACTCCCATAACTTTGGCAAATATTCCCAAATGTTGGCCCATCCCCTCCCCCAACAAAATATTTATTCAATTTTGTTATTCTTTACACATTTGTAAACCTTTTTACATGAAATCATGCTCCAACTAAAATATCGAACAAAAGATGTAATTGATTGTGTACCATTATTATTTTACGTCCCGTCAAAAACAAACGAAATTATATCATCCGAGATGCCATTGTATCATACGATACGATTTTAAGATACAAACCATGGACAGATAAAGAACAGAAAAATAAAAAAAATAATGAATTATTGTTTCTTTGGTCATGCTATACAAAAATAAAAATGTCTTCTCCGTCTCGGAGGTCCATCAGTAAATAACGCCTATCTGAAAGACGTGTGTTATGTAGAACATAATCCGCAGTCTATTTTTGATTATATTCGTAACTTAAAGAGTCCCAGAGATAATTCCTATTTGTTTTTAATGGACACAAGACAAAGTTGATCAATACCATCTCCGATATTTTACTAAACCTGTTGACTCAAGTCCCCATAGCACTGATAAATTACATAGAGATGTGACGGACTTCATTATCCTTGATCATTAAGGTGTCAAATTTCTATGTTGACAAGGAATTAATGTATTTATAATAATATCGTGTGCTCTGTGACGGAATGTCATGTAAGGTGAGGGTACATCATCTGTCGGCAAAGCTGAGGTCAAAAATAGATGTATACCAACTAGTACAGTCAAACTTGCATTTATGGCCACCTCTGTATAGAGGGCACCTGCCAATAAAAGCTATTCAAATATAGACCTTTGTTAATATTTTTTAGTCATGAATAAACCACTTCATAAAGACTACCTGTCTATAACGGCCACTGTTGCCTGTTCCCTTTAGTGGTCTTTATAGACAAGTTTGACTTTATATCCTAGTTTAATATTTCCCTCCATTTTTAAGGATGTTTATGACTTTTAATTAGAAACGTTTCTATTTATCTATTTTTTTTTTTTCAGTGATAGAGGGGACCCAGAAGAGTATACTCAGGAATATATTCAATACTTAAAAGGGCCAAGTACTTGATGGATAAATTTGAAATGTCAAGATTAATGTTTTGTCACCGATCAACTAATTGTGTCAGAAAATGCAAAAGTTTTACAGTTGAACCTGTCCTGTGAGACCACTGTCATAGAAGACAGTCTGTCGTGAGACCACCGTCATAGAAGACAGTCTGTAGTGAGACCACTGTCATAGAAGACAGTCTGTAGTGAGACCACTGTCATAGAAGACAGTCTGTCGTGAGACCACTGTCATAGACGAGTCTGTGGTGAGACCACTGTCATAGACAACAGTCTGTTGAGACCACTGTCATAGAAGACAGTCTGTGGTGAGACCACTGTCATAAAAGACTGTCCATGGTGAGACCACTGTCATAGACGACAGTCTGTGGTGAGACCACTGTCATAGAAGACCACCTGTTGTGTGAGACCACTGTCACAGATGACCAACTGTCTTATGAGATCAGTCATAGAAGACCATCTGTGGTGTGACCACTGTAATAGAAGACCATCTGTGGTGAGATCAGTCATAGAAGACCATCTGTGATGTGAGATCACTGTCATAGATGACCACCTGACTTGTGAGACCACTGTCATAGAAGACCATCTGTGGTGAGACCACTGTCATAGAAGACCATCTGTGGTGTGAGATCACTGTCATAGATGACCACCTGACTTGTGAGACCACTGTCATAGAAGACCATCTGTGGTGAGACCACTGTCATAGAAAACCATCTGTGGTGAGATCACTGTCATAGATGACCACCTGACTTGTGAGACCACTGTCATAGAAGACCATCTGTGGTGTGAGACCACTGTCATAGAAGACCACCTGTGGTGTGAGACCACTGTCATAGAAGACCACCTGTTGTGTGGTATCACTTTCATAGAAAACCACCTGACTTGTGAGACCAGTCATAGAAGACCACTTGTCTTGTGAGATCACTGTCATAGAAGACCACATGTCTAATGAGACCACTGTCATAGAAAACCACGTCTTGTGAAACAACTGTCATAGAAAACCACTTGTCTTGTGAGACCACTATCAAAGAAGACCACCTGACTTTTGAGACCACTGTCATAGAAGACCACATGTCTTGTGAGACCACTGTCATAGAAATCCACTTTCTTGTAAGACCACTGTCATAGAAAACCACATGTCTCATTAGACCACTATCATAGAAAAACCACTTGTCTTGTGAGACCACTGTCATAGAAGACCATGTCTCGTAAGAACAATGTAATAGAAAAACACCTGCCTTGTGAGACCACTGTCATAGAAGAACATCTGTCTCATGAGATCACTGTCATAGAAAAGCACCTGTCATCTGAGACCACTGTCATAGAAGAACATCTGTCTCATGAGATCACTGTCATAGAAGACCACCTGTCTTGTGAGACTACCGTTATAGAAGACCACATGTCTTGTGAGACCACTGTCATAGAAGAACATCTGTCTCATGAGATCACTATCATAGAAGACCACCTGTCTTGTGAAACTACCGTTATAGAAGACCACGTCTTGTGAGACCACTGTCATAAAAGACCACCTGTCTTGTGAGACCACTGTCATAGAAGACCACCTGTCTTATGAGACCACTGTCATAGAAGACCACATGTCTTGTGAGACCACTGTCATAGAAGACCACATGTCTTGTGAAACCAGTAATAGAAAACTACCTGTCTTGTGAGACCACTGTCATAGAAGACAACATGTCTTGTGAAACCACTGTCATAAAAGACCACCTGTCTTGTGAGACCACTGTCATAGAAAACCACATGCCTTGTGAAAACAGTCAAAGAAGACCAACCATCTTGTAAGACCATACTAAAGTGGTAGAAGGTGGTCTTCCTAGACATGTCTTACTGTAGTACAGCAAGAGACACAAGCTCAACTTGTATTTCATCATCTGGACTATACAGTGTTTTGTAAAACTTCTGACTGTGAATGAATATGAAATAATTTGCCCTTTATAACATTGCAAAATACATTGAGCATATTGACTCTTATTATTTTTCGAGATTTCTGAAGCTTTCGTCAAACGCCCAAAGATATTCATCATTATTCAATACACAAGGTCCAGCTGAAGCATAAATTCTGTGTATTTTCATCTTAGAATAACATAAAGTAAGTTGATCGTGAGTATTGAGTAAATTTAGTGACTCCTTGCCCAGATATGAATAACATTGAGAAATATCTATGATAAGACATGACTAATTATCAGATATGACTCACAGTGAGATGAATAATGATGAGAGTTGTATAGTCAGCTATAAAGAATGAGTACAAGAGGTAAGAGTGAGATAAGTAGTAGTGAGACAACCGTTACATGTAGTTGTAGAAATTTTGTTGAGAGTTGTGTAAGGAGAGCTGAAGTGATGAGAGGTGAGAAATGACACTTGTAAAGAAATAACTAGTTAATAATGATAATTAATTGTGAGAGCGATATCATTAAAAATTATTTGAACATGTCTCTTGTGAATAATAAGCATTGTCATGGTTTAAAATATCATTAGTACAGTATATTGATCTTTCAGAATAAATTGTAAATTAAATAGTCTACTTAGATTAATGAACTGTTGAAGCGCCATGTTACAGAACACGAATGTGTTATAGATTTGAGCAGTGCTACAGGATATAGATGTTGGTTCTGTAGTATTTTGAGCAGAGGGAGGGTGGAAGAGGGAGGGTGATAGAGGGAGGGTGGAAGAGGGAGGGTGGTAGAGGGAGGGTGGAAGAGGGAGGGTGGTAGAGGGAAGGTGGAAGAGGGAGGGTGGTAGAGGGAGGGTGGAAGAGGGAGGGTGGTAGAGGGAGAGGTATCTTAGTGATTAAATTGGGATACCACTAGTAGTGTAACAGTCATGGATTGTCTAGTCCATCAGCTAGCTTTTGTGGCTGGACGTTAGTCTTTATATCCATGTAGTGAAGTTAAGCAACGGTGAGTGTGTTTAGCACCTGGATAGGTGACAATCAGGACCTGGCACCATAAAACTTGAGAATTACTCAAGTCTAAAAATTTTACTCAACTTTGGCCAATCCTGAAATTTGATTGGCTGAGCTGGCCAATTTGAGAATATTCTCAGACTTTAGTAAATTCTCAAGTTTTATGGTGCCGGACCCTGATGTGATGCACTCGGCACGTTACAGTAGTACTGGGGAACCTGTCATATAAAATCTCGATCTCGGTGTGAGACCACTTCCTGAAAACCACTTGCTTAAATAAAACTTCTCTCCAGGGAGAAAACCTGTTTTGAGAGACCACATTTTAATCACAGATGAGGTGGTCTCTGAAGACAGGGTCCGGCACCATAAAACTTGAGAATTTACTCAAGTCTGAGAATATTCTCAAATTGGCCAGCTCAGCCAATCAAATTTCAGGATTAGTCAAAGTTGAGTAAAATTTTTAGACTTAAGTAATTCTCAAGTTTTATGGTGCCAGGCCCAGGTTTCACTGTACTATTGTTCTGATGCAGTTTAGCTACAAACAAGAGCAAGCCTGGCTCAGTCAGTAGCATGCTCGACTCTTGATTGTAAGTTAGAGTCCAGCCGGTGGCAGGTCGGATTCCTGTCCTTCGGATCAGACAGTAAAAACCGAGATCCCATGTCACAGTATGTGTCTGTACATTAAAGAACCCTCACTGCCCAATGGCCGTAAGTGCCGAGCATAGGTCAAACTTTGAAGCCTTTCACCGGAATTGGTGACGTCTCTATATGGGTGAAAGATTCTTGAGTGGGACGTTAAACAACAATAAACAAACAAACAATCAAGCTGAATAATTGCAGCATTGAAATTCATTACATCCATGTGACTACGGTGCATTAGGGCAACTTGAAGATAAGGTGAACATTTTTTCTATTGTAAAACGGCGAAAATGTTCAGGTATACAGTATTTCCATGTCTACCCTAGGGTACTGACAAAATTAAGATACTATGAGGTTACCATACAATTTTATGAGGGACCCTTGGATTGGATAACCAGATTTTGACCTGTTTTTCCTCATCCCCCCCAAAAAAGTAAACCCACAAAAGATTTATCATTAGCCTCCACCATAGGAACCACAAAGTAGATAAACAGTTTGTAAATAATAACACAGCAAAACAAACAAATGATACTGAAAACCAAAAAAAAAAAAACAACAAAAAACCCCGAACTAGATAAACAGTTTGTAAACAAAGCCATAGAAAACTGTCAACTTAACAAATGACAGCTTATACACACAAGGCCATAACGAAGTAATTAGTTAGCCAATGTATTTTAGAGTCTTCTAACGACAATGGCCTCTTAAATCAATGGTTTTAGGATTGGATGTCCACTGCGACAGAAACCTTAAAAACAGGGAAGATAGATTCATCTACGCTTTAATACAGCTGAACAGACCAAGAAACACACTAAAAGGGGTAATTAATAGAGATATAAGCATTGTAGAGCTTAGTCTAAATTCAGAGACTGCTGGCCTCCATTTTCTTTATAAACAGAGCTGTTCAATGGCATCATTTCTAAAATAAAGAGGTTGCATTTGAAACCTGATGAAAACTAGAAAAAAAACAAAAGATTCTAATTAAAATTCTCTCAATATAAAGGAAAACACAATATGATAATAATATAAGAGTCTTTCAAAAGCTGGGGAAATGTTTTACAAAAAGCCATAGTCAAATTTAAAAACAAAGTACATGTATATCTATCACCCAGAAAATTAGATCAAGGTATTGTACTCCTAAATTTGTAAATAATAAAACCTGCTTTTGCGACCACCTGTGTAAAAAGACCACCTGTTCACAAAGACAATTTTTTGCTGTCCCAAATAGTACCATTTGTGTACAAATCAACCTCTATGTAAAGACTGGTTTTCTTGTGTCCCTAGGGATGTCATTATATACATGTTTCACTGTAACTGACTTTGAGACAAGTTTGCAATCGAAAATTCTTAACCCTTTAAATCCTATAGGCCATAATAGACTTGTCTAAACAATGAAAAAGAGCATATCATCTAGATACTAAGGGTCGAAGGTGTTAAAGAGAACAATGAGGAAATAATTAAGTCTTCTTACATTTCAAAGGATAAGTAATTCCATAGCTCTAGTGACTATCCCGGTTCACAGAAAATAAATGGCTGGTTCCAGCCAAATTGCAAAAAAGAGGTGTGAAGAACCAACATGAGAAACAGAAGTTATACAATTGATAATTATGGTGTAGAGTACTTAGTAGTAGTTCATAACAACATACTGAAAAAACTGAGTTCCAATGATAACTAATCAACCCCTGAAAAAACAATAGACTCTTCTGTAAAGCAAAGTAAAAGCAGTTCAAAATGTGTCTTTAGTGGTGAATGAATTGACTAGGGTGGGGCCTCCGTGGCCGAGTGGTTAGAGCATTGCGCTTTAAATCACAAGGCCTCTCACCTCTTGTTCGAATCCCGCTAGGGTCATTTCGAATTAAGTGGGAAAGTTTGCCAGTTTTCTTGCGGAAGGTCGGTGGTCTTTACCCAGGTAACCGGGGTTTCTCCTCCACCAATAAAAACTGGACGCCATCATATGACTGAAAGATTGTTGAGTATGGCGTAAAACAAAAAAATCAAATCAAATCAAATTGACTAGGTTACTAGAGTTTCAACCTTATCTATAATCCCCAGACCTAGGGGAATTGAAATGAACAATTATACCAGCCTTATTATTGTGATCCCCCTAAATACCAAAATATGGAGAAAATTGGTGCAGCACTATTCTTGTAAGTGTAAATGATTGCATCAACACTTTCAGTAGTGTTGGAGAAGGAGATGTGTTACATTAAAGTATTGGTCAGTGACCAATTCTCGGCAGCTTGCAGTATTTTGCCTGATTTGTCAAAGAACAGCCTCTATTCTTAAAAACACAAAAAACCTGTGAAAGTATGTGAATTTTTTCGTACACCTAACCAGTTCAAGGCAGTTGGCTAAAAGTAGTATTCGGTGAGAGTTGATCACCGACCAGTAGCCAGCCAAAAGTTTTAGCCAAACTTTGTGTGTAGATGGAAATCGGCACTTTTTCATTGAACAAAAGAGAAAAAACAGCAGACGACTAACAATGCTTTTCTTGAAAGTGAACCATCTACTTCTGTAGAAAGGGCAGTACATGCACATACTAGTACCACAACGGACAATGGATCGCAATACATCAACCCATACATAGTCAAGATTATTAATTACAAGTAGTTCTCTGAAAGGGATCAACATAAACAAATTTTCTCATGTTTATGTACATACCAAGTCTCACAATTGTAATTAAAAGGTGTGAATACGTATGTCTAAAACATTCCATGAACTGTTTATGGGACGGTGAATCCATCATCAGCTCTGCAGTTTTGGTGTATAAATACCTCATTAAATACTTCATGGAGTAACGAGAATTATATACGGAGAACAGCGACATGTTATATACATGGAAAACAGCGACATCTTAGAAATAACGTTAGTTTGTGTTCCTAGAGTAATTCAACAATACAAGAAAACAATAATGACTTCACCTGATTCACAGAATTTAATAAGATTTCTTTCCAATCCCTTTCTTCCTCTGTTATAGTTACACTCAATTCCCTATATTTCCCAAAATATACACAATGGATTCATCCAGTTCCCCCCCAGCCCTTACCAACCCTTAAATATTGATTGGTTTCATTCCTTACCCTCCATCTTTCTACCTTAAAGTATAAAAACAAAAAGACTGCTAAAGGCCATTGTGAAGGATGGTATTTCAAGGGTCAAGGTAAAACATTAAGGTCATGGTCAACTAATTTCATTACAGTAAAACCTGCTTTAGTGACCACCTGTGTATAAAGACCCTCTGGTCACAAAGACTGATTTTTGATGTCCCCAATAGTACCACTGTGTACAAATCAACCTCTATATAAAGACTCCCTCTTAATAAAGACTGGTTTTGTTATGTCCCTAAGGGGGTATTTGTATACAACTTTCACGCTATGTTCTATCACCATGAGATGTTACAGCATGGCACTCACCTGGTTTTCTCACAACAAAGTTAAAACGCAAGACCTAAACCAAATTTTTGACACAAACAGACATTGTCAATTCGTGGACTGGTGTTTGCTTCGTGATCCCAGCCTCCTTCAATCTATCTTTTATACATTTCAATCAGCTTCTACAAAAAAAGCCTTTAATGATTGAAGTATCTGCTGAAATACTCACAAGATGCCTTTCCGCATCAATCATGTGAAATCGTAAGACGAATGTGGATATGCTCTTTCAGATTTATCTTGAGTATCATAACGTCAATGTTCTTTTGATTTTTTAATCCGAAGTAGAGCCGTGTATTGCACACTTCTTATTACGAATTTCTGTCAATATCAATCCTATTGATTTCCCATGTAAAATTAGAAAATGACTCTACAGGGTGTCCTAACGTGTAAATATTGCAGGGCTCAAATTGGCAAGGAGGAGTTTTAATTGCTTTGGTATTAGATGGTAGCGATGGATGCTTAAGAGGTAATTTGGATTTTTGTTTATCCTTCATTAATTCAGCGGAACTGATAACTGCAGAATCAATGTAGCTTTATATATACAACACTGCATAATCTAAATTCCGCTCATTTTTTGTCCCATTTGCTGCACATCGAAACTAACTGTAACAATCTCTTTGTACTAACCATGTGATGTAGAGCTTTATTACTAATAAAGAGGTCCATATTATGTAATATTGTTACATCAAATGTGACATGCATGTTGCATCTGACTTCCAACATTAACAGCAACACACGATCTGTGTTACAGAAAGCGATACAGTCGTAAACAATCTTTGCGATGTCACATATTAATTTATCCTCTGTATTTGGACCACCTAAGTCATCAATAAAAAAGCTGATATCTTAAATGCGTTTGTTTCATGTGTGCCACAAATGTGCTGCATCTTAACATGGCATATCATGTTGCAACAGATCCGCAAAATTGATTAAGCACACAATGTAGATCATATGATGCAATATGGCAGTAAATAACATATGTGATGTCACATAAATCTCATATATTGGTATATTTCGACCACATATGTCATCAATAAAAATCATATCTAAAAACATATTCTTTTGAAATCACAGCATGAAGAGTACACACCTTTGTTTCGCATAATTAACGACATTTACGTGTCACAGATACTTGTCCATATTCGAATGACGTGCATTAATAAAATATTGACGATACTTTATAGATGCATGCATTTTCGTATGAGCGGCATCTCCCAATACACGTCAAGGGGATTAAGCACGTGTTGATCACAGGAAGTGTTTCAAGTCCGTTGCAATACTTGTGGTATCATAGGTGACACTTGCACGTGTAGAGCCTCTTGAAAACCAGAAATTTCAGGTATGCTTTTCACATGTTTTCAAATAAAAGTTCTGTTCTTTTCCTTTTGTTTGATGATTTGAATGATATTTTAACACCACACTCAACAATTTTTCAGCTTTATGGTGGCCTCCAGTTTTTAATGGTGGAGGAGAGAACACAGTTACAATGTACCCGGGAAGAGACCACCGGCCTTCCGTAAGTAAACTGGCAAACTTTCTCACAAAATCAGCATAGCTTTTAGCGGAGCTCAAGCCTGTGCTGACAAAGAGGGATACAGCTTGTAACTGATGAAATATCAAAGATACTGTATATCAGAGTCTCAAAAATGGTAATAGAGCCACAGGATTACATGGCTGTTCATCAGTCTGCCACCATTACTGGCTGCCACAGTGTAACCAAGTGTGGCATAATACACCAAGAACGAGAAACAACAATAATGGTAATAGAGCCACAAGATTACATGGCTGTTCATCAGTCTGCCACCATTACTGGCTGCCACAGTGTAACCAAGTGTGGCATAATACACCAAGAATGAGAAACAACAATAATGGTAAAACAGCCATTTACAGTGTATTTGTCTGCCACCATTAGTGCCGCAGTGCAACCAAGTGTGACATCATACACCAAGAACGAGAAAAACAATATTAGTAAAGCCATAGGATTAATGCTGTTATTTGTCTGCCAACACTGCCACTGGCTGCCACAGTGTGGATAATACACAAGAACGAGTTCAACAATAATGGTCTGCCACAGGATTACATGGCTGTTCATCAGTCTGCCACCATTACTGGCTGCCGCAGTGCAACCAAGTGTGGCATCATACACCAAGAACGAGAAACAACAATATTAGTAATAGAGCCATAGGATTACATGGCTGTTCATTTGTCTGCCACCGTTACTGCTACCACTGTTACTGGCTGCCAGAGTGTAACCAAGTGTGGCACAATACACCAGAACGAGAAACAACAACAACAATGGTAACCGAGCCATGGGATTACATGACTGTTCATCAATTTATTCGTTAAAACATAAATAATCTGTGACAAAAATAATTCAAACACATCTCAATTTGTCAGCAGAACTAAGTTTATGATAAAGCTGTAAAAAAAAAATATATGTTTGTTTCCATGGTAATTACTTTTTTGGTGCCAAACCTTACTTAAGATATGAAATGTCAACTGCAGGATTAGATTTTCAGATGTAATTCAGTACATAATTTAATAATCTTATCCGCAGAACCTTTTACAGGTTTCTCCTTCGTGTAATATGTACCTGTTAACTCATTCCCCCCAAAAGACACAACTGGACTGGTCTACGTCATTGATTTACAGAGTAGTCTATTTTCAGGGATCGATGAGGTATACTAATACACTAAGGGTATCCTTCTTTGACTGTCTAATATTACATTTGAAATACTTTGTCTTCAGAATATATTTTTCTGTAAATACAGTAAAACCTGCTATAGCAGCCACCTCTATATAAGGATTACCTGTTTATAAAGGCCAGTTTTTTCAAGTCCCTTGACGGCATTCTTCAACTAAATTGAACCTGTGTATAAGGGTCACCTGCACATAAAGGTCAATATTTTCTGGTCCCTTGGGTGGCCCTATATATAGGTTTTACTGTACATCCAATTTGCTTGTTGTTTTACATCTAGACAATAATTTTTCACTTACATGCAAATGTCACCAGCTTTAAGTGAAATGCTACAAATTTTGACCTCTGCTATGGACTGATGCCAATGCTGTTCAGGATTCTTTTACATGTTATACCTTTCGTGACATGTGACCTTGGTTTTAGGTCTCTTCTGAAAGGTGCCGAAATTTCAAAAGGTTATGTCGGGCCCTTTGCAAAGGAACAGTCACTACCCCTTTCCGAAAGTCTTACCGGGAATCGAACCCTGGACCTTTTGCTAAGAAGTCAAATGCTCACGATATGCATCTTGACTGAGAATGCATTTTTTAAAAACAATGTACATATAGTGATATACAGTGGAACCCTGCTATTAAGACCACCTTTCTGACTGACTCAAAGTGGTCTGATCAGTGAGGTGGTCTCTTAAGTGAGGTTCTGCACTTGTTCAATATTTATCAAGAGACTGGAAATTTATGGTATGAAATGTGAGGTGGTCTCCTAAATGAGGTGGTCTTTTGGCGAGGATCCACTCTGTATTTTTTTCGATTAAAAGGAATATTTAACATATTTGCTATTTACTGATGAAAAAAATATGAGTTAAAAGAGACAAGTAGGCTTTATTACAGGGAGCATTGCAAGTTTTTTATAAAAAGAGCTATACAGATTACTTTGTGCCAATCATTTCAAATTAAAAATAAAGTAATGGAATTTTATGATATTCTGAAAGTAGCCTTAACTGGCATCATGAACGGCAGAATAAATTTGTGTCCTGCCAAAACACACATTTATCATGAGAGAAAAGTATTTACAGGGGGGTTGGGTGGTTGGGTGGGGGGGAGCATTGCACTGAAACCAGGTTTCCTCATATTTTATAAAAAGGAGGGGTCACATGACATTGGAACTGTTACACAGATCGCTTAAAGACCACCTTGATTAAGCTTTGTTTTTCAGCCAATCAAGCAAAAACACAGAATTTCTAAAATATCTTCCGGCAGTACATCCACCAGTATAAATATAGCCGAATATTGTAAATAAAATCAGTGTAAATGTTTGTTAGTTCGTTTGTTTTTGCGTAAGTATTCTGTAAAAGAGTAATGAAGTTATTACCAGCTTTTTTGAAACACCTTCCTCTCGCTCATGGAACCATTTCTGTAAACGTAAGACAGAAACATTGAATCCATACAATTAGGGACATTATGTAATTAAGTCCATGCCAAAAAAAGCAATGGATCACAAGTTTTATCATGACAAGCCAACTGAGAAAGGAAGGAACAAATAAATCACCAGCACTTTACCTGTAGGAAGTTATAAAATTATACAAGAATAACAACTAAAAGGGAAAAGGAATAAAACTTAAATGTTTGGTTTTTTTTTTTTTTTTTTTTTTTAATGAAATATCAGTAGATCCTGTCTAGAAAGACTGCTCTCATGAAAGGGGGGGAGACCATTGAAAACCATGCTGTCCTAATTTTTTCTATCATTATGACAAACCGTACACTGAACAATTCAGGTTATTGCCAATCAATATTATATCTCATCAAAGCATTTAAAACAACGTAAAATAATCCAATGTTTAGGGTTGCAGTGTAAAAAGTGAATGTCACTCCTTCATCCATATGACTTTTCTCTAAAGTGCAGGGCAAGAAGTGAATGTCACTCCTTTGCTATCAGTGCTACGTACATGTCACTCTTTCTCTAACAGTGCAGGGCAAGAAGTGAATGTCACTCTTAACAGTGTGTTGGACATTATCTTAACAAGGACACAAGTGAATGTCACCTTTCGCAGTGCTTAAAGTTAATGTCACTTTCTCTAACATTAAGAGAAGCCACACTCTATCACTAGTTAATGTCAATCTTTCTCTAACAGTGCAGGGCAAGAAGTGAATGTCACTCCTTTGCTATCAGTGCTACGCTAAGGTGTCAGTCTTTCTCTAACAGTGCAGGGCAAGAAGTGAATGTCAACGTGTTGTTAAGAAAATCTTTCTCCAGTGCATGATGGACTCCTTCGCTAAACGTAAACGTTTAATTTTCTCTAACAGTCGGAAGAAGTGAATGCAATCTTTGCTATCAGTGCAAGACGTACAGTCTCCTACCAGTATAAATATATGCCGAATATGCTACGTAAGACGTTAATGTCAGTCTTCTCTAACAGTGCAGGGCAAGTTTGTTAGGTCGTTTGTATTTTGCATAAGACGTTAATGTCAATCTTTCTAGGAAAAAGCAATGTCACAACTACATGAGACGTTAATTACCTCTAACAGGCTTAAGGTAATCCTCCTTCGCTAAACTAAGACTTAATGTCCTTTCTCTAACAGTCAGGGGAACCATTCACTCCTTTGCTATCAGTGCTACATGTGTTAATGTCATTTTCTCTAATAGTGAAAAGTGAATGTCAAACATTGAAATCCAGTACTCTAAATTGCAGGGCAAGACAATGTACTACATCAGTGCTATAAGTTAACACTAAAAAAAAGCAATGTCACTCTTTCACTATCAGTGTTTAATTAATGTCACTTTTCTCTAACAAGCAAGAAGTGAATGTCACTCCTTTGCTATCAGTGCTAAAGGATGTCAGCTCTAACAAAGAAGTGAATCATTTTCACTATCAGTGTTGCGCAAGACAAAGTCTTTCCTAACAGTGCACAAGAAGCGAATGAACTCTTTCAATAACAATGTAGGTAAAGTGAATGTCATTTCAATCAGTGCAGCGTAAGAAGTGAATGTCACTCTTTCACTAACAGTGCAGGGCAACAACTGAAACTCCTTCGCTATCAGTGCTACGTAAAAGGAATGTCATAAAGTGCAGGGCAAGATTAAACTCCTTTGCTTTTTGACGTTTTCACTTTTCTCTAACAGTGAAGGGCAAAGAAGTAATGTCACTCCTTTGTATCAGTAGAAAGACGATGTCACGCTTTCTCTAACAGTGCAAAGAAGCCGACTGTTTCTTCAGTGGAGACGTTAATGTCATAACAGTGCTGAAAACCCTTTGCTATCAGTTGGTTTGAATAACAGTGCAGGGCAAGAAGTGATGTCACTCTTTTCTCTAGGGTTGCAAGACGTGTAACTCTTTCTCTAAAGTGCAGGGCAAGAAGTGTGTCACTCCTTCTATCAAAGTTAATGTCAGTGTGCAAAGAAGTAAATGTCACTCTTTCTCTAACAGTGCAGGGAAGCAAATGTCACTCTTTCAAGTGTTGCGTAAGACGTTAATGTCACTCTTTCTCTAACAGTGCAGGACAGAAGCGAATGTCATAAATAACGTGTAAGAAGTGAATGTCTCTTTCTCTAACAATGCAGTGTAAGAAGTGAATGTCAATCTTTCACTATCAGTGCAGCGTAAGAAGTGAATGACACTCTTTCACAAACAGTGCAGGGCAAGAAGTGAATGTCACTCTTTCACTATCAGTGCAGCGTAAGAAGCAAATGTCACTCTTTCACTATCAGTGTTGCGTAAGACGTTAATGTCACTCTTTCTCTAACAGTGCAGGGCAAGAAGTGAATGTCACTCTTTCAATAACACTGCAGTGTAAGAAGTGAATGTCACTCTTTCACTAACAAGGCAGTGTAAGAAGTGAATGTCACTCTTTCACTAACAGTGCAGCGTAAGAAGTGAATGTCACTCTTTCACTAACAGTGCAGCGTAAGAAGCAAATGTCACTCTTTCAATATCACTCTGTCACTCTTTCTCTAACACTGCAGTGAATGTCACTCTTTCACTAACAGTGTGAATGTCACCTTTCACTAACAAGGCAGTGTAAGAAGTGAATGTCAATCTTTCACTATCAGTGCAGCTTAAGAAGTGAATGTCACTCTTTCTCTACAGGCAGTGTAAATGCAGTGAATGTAACTATCAGAAGTGAATGTCACTCTTTCACTAACAGTGCAGGGCAAGAAGTGAATGTCACTCTTTCACTAACATAAGAAGTGAATGTCACTCTTTCACTAACAGTGCAGTGTAAGAAGTGAATGTCAATCTTTCACTAACAGTGCAGGGCAAGATGTGAATGTCACTCTTTCAGTGCTGGGCACTATCAGTGCAGCTTAAGAAGTGAATGTCACTCTTTGACTAACAGTGCAGGGCAAGAAGTGAATGTCACTCTTTCTCTAACAGTGCAGGGCAAGAAGTGAATGTCACTCCCTTTGTCAGGAGTGCAGCATTAGAAGTGAATGTCACAGGACTCTAGGATTTGACTGAGAAACAAGGTCCAGTATCATGACAGGCATTGGAAGCTTAAGTAGCCCTCCCTGTATTTGTATCAGTCCATAGCAAAGTCAAGATTTTGAGACACTTAAACTATAGTGAGGATTACTCCATACAAGTTAAAAAAGGTGTTCTTCTTAACAAATGAAAAACAAACAAAGTTTTTGGTTTTGTTTTTGTTTTTGGGGGTTTTTTTTTTGTGATTAAATCTAATTCTAAAAATTCAAACATGTTCTTTCTGAATTTTACTTGATTTTGATACTGACATACAATACAGAAAAAAGTATATACACACGGAGCAAAACTTGTAAAACTTGACAAAATAAGATATTGAATGATCTACTAAACATAACACTATATCTCTTATATCATGCCAATACATTTTTATCAGTTCGGAATTATCGTATTGGCTCAACTTTTTTATGGAATGTATATCTACCGAAGACTTCAAACCAAACAAAAACCCGTAGACCAAGTGTGTTTGACATGATGAATTAATTGTAGTTTTTATATATAAAGTTTTCCGCGGAATCGATACACCATTTTATTATCTATTTTATTGACTAGTTTAGTTGTATTACTTGCATCTTATCACCAAATGTCGAGGCAAGTTAGTCTAACCCCCAAATTAAAAAAAAAAAAATCATTTCTATTGCACTAACTGCATAGTATGTACTATGCAGGTTCTCTACCTATTTAGAAGTGCATCTAGTCGGTCCGTGAAATTGAAAATTTCCATACCTAAATTGGAGGGGGGGGGAATTCAAACATAAAGAAATACTATACAGTTTGTATAATTTTATCAAAAGGAATAAGATATTGTTAAATCTCTCACATATTTAAAACCATATCTGTACCTGAAAATATTTAGAATTATATTTCAAACTAATCAAACTTGAGAGGGCAATATTGGGAAGTTGGAGTCTGGAAATTGGGAATTTTTTATAGCAGAAAATTAGGTAAATATTACTAATTTTGCAATAATTTATATTCGGAATGAGTCCTATATCCGGACCCAACAAGACTCTTGGAAAACCCCCTTGTACTATACCCGTAATTATATGAATGCCAAGAAAACAAAGAGAGGAAAGGACTTCATACCTTAATTGAGTTGTCACTTTATTTCTTGTGTTAATTTGCATTTTTTGGTAATCACTTGTATCAAGCAGACATAAAAATGTAAATGAATATAGGCATTAGGTAGGAAAATCAACAGAAATTCAGATAAAAAAAAATCTTGCATCATAAGTCAAGTACTAAATATTTAGTTTGAAATTCCCCGATGTGCCATTTATCTCCAAACTGTTCCTTCCAAAAGCAATCAAAAGGGGTGATTGCAATAATCCAATAAGTCTCTTCAATGGGAAAATAATACAAAACACAAACTAACTCTTAAACAAGTCCATCAAGGGAACTCTCCGTCCTGGTCTCTAGTGTGTTGGCATTCCTCAGCTTAAATAACGAGTATATAAGCCCTCATGGTGTGTAATAATAATCTTGTTTGTAGCATGATTTACAAAATATTCCATTTGTAATAAAAACCATGGTAATTTGATTACAAGTTGTCGAAGGCAAACAGACTCACACACCCCAAGTGGATTGAAAAATTAGAAAATATGGGATTAAAGGGGATCACAAACGCACTTAATGCAAGAAATCACAACCAAACTGTGAAATTTGTTTGACAATGGGCAAGACACAGGAAGTACACAATCTATGAACTTATTTCTTAAAGAAAAATAAAATAAAAGTGCTTTTCAAAGGGGCATTAGCTGTCTTTATCCCAAAAAATTATTTTGATTTTTTTCTACTTTTACTCCATGTACTTGATGAACAATAACAAATAAGAGCTATACACAGGCATAAAAAATCTTATATTTCTATATATTTTGTGAAAAAATGGTCAAGTTCAGTGCCATGTGGTATTCATACAGAAAAAGTAAAGTTGAGCTGTAAAAAAGGGAAACAATTTTTATCAAAAAAAAATAACAAAGCGACATGTAATGCTTCCTTTACAGATTTTCATCAAATTCAAGTTCATTTTTTTTTTTTATCACAAAATAAGTCTATAAACTGGGATAGAATTATTCAATCATTGTTTTAAAGATGATGCCATCAGTTAAGAGCCACAGCATCTAAGATACAATCCAAGTTCTTAACTCATCTACCCCTGATAAACAATGGACTCTACTTAAAACCAATGACACAGGTCAGTCCAAATGTGTCTTCAGGGGTGAATGGCTTAAATAAACCACTGAAGTAAAAATCCAGAAGCCTCAGGGAAGCTCATCAATGCTCCTTTGAGACATTATATTAAATCTCTGGGGTTTGGAAAGCTGTTGAATTATCTATATAGTTTGAAATCGATATTGTTGCTATTTTCTTTCTGATTATAAAGAAATTATCATTAATAAAAATTTAATGAGAAAATAAGATTCTGGGGCCTGTTTTATGAAAGGTCGTAAGTCCTTAATCCTAAGTCTTAGTCCTAATTGTCAAGGGACTGACCAATCAGTGATGCGTTGCCATGGTAGTTAGGACTACAAGTTAGGAATTAGGACATATGACCTTGTTACCTGTCCACGATATCACCTTCAATGCTTTAGTACAAGTCATAAGGTAATATCCTCCATTGCCATCACTGATTATCCAAATTTTCAGTTAAAGATATCAATATCTTATTTATCATCAGACATTGTTAGATAGTTATTCTTATCTTAGGATATCCACAAGAAGGACAAATTATTCTAGTATTGCCAGCTATCATAAATAGATCTATCCATCTTTATATAAGGGTACCTAAAGGTAGAATAAAACTATTTTTATACTAGGGTACCTACAGGTATAAGGGTACCTACAGGTAGGACAAAATAATCTAGCATCGCTAGCGATCATAGATAGATCTATCTCTATATAAGGGAACCCAAAGGTATAATAAAACTCTTCTTATACTAGGGTACCTACAGGTATAAGGGTACCTACAGGTATAAGGGTACCTACAGGTATAAAGGTACCTACAGGTATAAAGGTACCTACAGGTATTAGGGTATCTACATGTGAGACAAAATCATCTAGCATTGCTAGGTATCATAAATAGATCTACCTTTATATAAGGGAATCTAAAGGTAAAATCAACTTCTTATGCATGTAATAGGATATGTACAGGTATAAGGGTAGCTACAGGTATGAGGGTACCTACATGTGGTACTAGCATTGCTAGGTATCATAAATAGATCTACTTTATATAGGTAGGTAACAAAATTATCATGTAATACATTGCTAGCTCTCATAAATAGATCTATCTTTATATAAGAGAACCTAATGGTAAAATCAACCTCTTCTTATACCTGTAATAGGAAATCTAAAGGTATTAGGGTAGCTACAGGTATATGGGTACCTACAGGTATCGGGGTACGTACAGATAGGACAAAATCATCTAGCATCGCTGGCTATCATAAAGAAATCTGTCTTAGGGTACCTTAAGGTAAGAATAAAACTTTTCTTATACTAGGGTACCTGCAGGTATTAGGGTACCTACAGGTGAGACAAAACAAAGTCTCGTCCAGGTAGGTGTATCATCCTTGTAGACAATTGGGACTTGTAATCACAAATCTAAAGTCGCTTGTCTGTTAGTCTAAGCCGTGTAATAAGTCAATATTTACCGCTGAGAGAATCTCTACAATTATTGCATCACCGGTAATACATAAAGCAATCTTAGGTAATCTCAATTTCTATGCACAAATGTCAGAACCTGGTATTTAAGCTTGATTACTCAACACCTGATGTTTATTATTTAAGATTTTCTTGTTTGTTTATTAGTATAAAGTATCCCCAGTTATCCCTCCCACATGCGGGGTCTTATCTGTATTGTAAACAACATCATTGTGTGAAATACTCTCTCCAGCTGTAAATCAATTTCGCTCAGGCCACTTGACCAGTATGACCAGGATGACCTGTTGTTTCTTACAGAGTTTTGTGGTCATTAAGTATTAGTTCTTATTACTTAGGGATGAGATTATGGTTGGCGTTTAAAATCTCTGCTTCCCTCTTGATCTTTTAATGGCTTATGCCATAAATCCGTGGTAGACATAACTCCTATGCGTTGTAAATATGAAAGTTCCAGTGTGATTATGAAGATGTATTGTTTTTCCTATTGTTATAGAAACTTACATCCCATCATGACAAAATGAATTACTGTCGTTGTAAAACTTCAGTAGTGAAGTGGAGTCATCTTCGGAGAGACAACGTCTCTGGTGAGACCAAATTTTTAAAATCGCTAGCACAAAATATCTATAAATAAAAGCTCTTCTGAGACACCACCTGTCTTGAAAGACAACATTTTAATGGCAGATGGGGGTGGTCTCTAAAAATGCAAGTTCCACTGTACATGAAAACTAACAAAAAGGTAAAGTTACCATTATAGATAAACTAGCTACCTTCTTCACAGAGGGACTTAGGTTCCAGTGGGACTCGGATTCCAGTGGGGCTCAGGTCCAGTAGGGCTCAATTCCTTTACTGACTGGAGGTCAAGGTCCCGAGTAACCAAAGTAACTCAAGTGTACTCAAGCTGAACTAATTTTTCATAATTTTAAGGTGAAGACATGCAAAAATTATGTTGAATACCTAGTAAATTTGACGACACAAATGGTACTATTGGGGACAGCATTAGACACAGTCTTTATGACCAGGGTTGTCTTTATACGCAAGTGATTGCTAAAGCAGGTTTTACTGTATTATTTTTATCTCCAGAAAAACAGATAATTACACACCAAGTTTGACAGTATAGATTGCTGTGAAGTTATGAAATAACATGCCAGAAAACCAAAGGTTTAACCTAGTATTGGTGTTACAGTGAAATCTGCCTTGTGAAAAAAAACATCCAATTTGCCACTGAAATGTGGTCTCTCAAGACAGGTGAACTCTGGAAAGAGGTTTTATCTGCAGTATTAGCTAACCAAGTGGCTTTCGAGATGTAGTATCTGTAGACAGGTGGTCTTTTGAGACAGGTTCCACTGTATCATTACACAGGATAAACTGACCACACAAAAAAGACGAACACATATATACAACACTTACCTTAGATATCGTTTCCAAATTGAAATATGTTTACAATCATGTGACCATGTAGCAATTGAAAGTAGGATGTGATGTTTATAAAGTTTATCAGTCTGTATATGTACTTTTGTTATCAGAAGTAAGTATACCTGTCACTACAGGGTGATAGCTTCTACTAGACATGAAATCGACAATGTAACAAACAACCATATAGTGATACACAAACACGTATACACACATACAGAGAGTGAGAGAGAGAGAGAGAGTGAGAGAGAGAGAGGGATTTGAGATGATGAGTTGAGAGTGGGGAGATTCGGTGGGTGGTGCGGGGAGAGAGAGAGGGAGATGCTTGAACGATTAGGAGGGTGGACCCCAGGAGAGAGAGGAGAGAGAAGATGACAGGATACCCACACGAAGGAGTAGAGGGGGGAACATGAGCCCAGAGACATGCCTGGGCGCGGGACAAGGTCTGTGAGCCATCAGGCGTCTCAGAGGGAGAGACAGCCAGAGGGGGGAGGAGGGGGAGGGGGAAAGGGGGGGAAGGGGAGGAGTGAGAGTCTTTGCTCTTGAGCCTCACAGAGAGAGAGAGAGAGAGAAGAAGAGGAGAGGAGAGCTCGAGAGAAGAGGGAGATGGAGGAGAGAAGGAGACGAGAGAGAGAGAGAGAGAGGGAGAGAGTGAGGGGAGAAGAAGAGATGTCAGAGGGGGGAGGATGGTAGGTGGGAGGAACAGGAGGGCGGGGGAAGGTGGGAGGGGGAGGTTGGAAAAATGGGCGGGGAAAGGGAGAAGGTGCAAGTGTAGAGAAGGGAGGAGAAGTGGGGGCTGAGAGAGAATGAAGGGGAAAAGGGTAAAGGATGAAAAGGGGGGAAGGAGGAGAGAGGGGAATACGGGAGGGGGAATGTGTAGAGGGAGGGTGATAGAAGGAGAGAAAAAGGAGAGGGAAGGAGTGGAGGGAGATGAGGGAGCGAGGGGAGAGGTGGGAGAAGGGGAGGGGAGGGGTTGCGGATTGGGGATGAGTGTTGGGTTTAGTGAATGGGGCGACGTTGATGTAGGTAGTGGAGGTGAATGGGGGGAAGGAGGTCGTGGATTGAAGGGGCGGAAGCGGTGGGAATGGAGGTGGAGAGGGTGGGGGAGGGAGGGAAAAGAGGGTGGGAAGAGGGGGACTAGTAAGGGGAAGAGAGGAGAGGGAGGAGGGGTAGAGAGCGGGGGGGATAGGGGAGAGAGGGGGGGGTGGGGGAGGGGAAAAGATGAAAGGAGGGGGGAGGGAGAGGGGAGGAGGGAGTGAGGGGAGTAAGTAGACGAGGAGAGCGGGAGCCCAGAGAGGTAGATGGTGGAGAGTAGGGTAAGGATAGGGGGGGGGGGGGGGTGAGAAGGCGAGGAGGGGGGAGGGGGGTGTGGGGGAGAATGGAGGAAGAGAAAGGGGGAGGAGAGGAGGGTGAGGAGGGATGGGAAGGGGGGGGAGGGAGAAGGGGTGGATGGAAGGAAAGAGAGAAGGTGGAGGAGAGGAGGTAGAAAAAGGAGGGGAGAAAAGAGATGAGAGCTGAGGGGAAGGTAATAGAAGGGGAAGGAGATCAGAAGATGTAAGAAAAGGGGAAATCGGGGGGGTAAGGGAGGAGGGAGATGTCGAGATGGGATAGGGAGGGGGGAGGACTAGAAGGGGGAGGTGAGAAGGGGGGGAGTAGTGGGGTGTGGGGGAGGAAGAGGGAGGAAAGAAAAGGGGGAAGGATGGGGAGAGAAGTGGAGGAATATTGGGGGATGAAGGAGGGCAGAGAGGAAAGTGAGGGGGTAGGGTGGGTGGGAGTGGAGAGGAAGGGGAGGAGGGGAGGAAGGAAGAGGGAAGAGTGAGGGGAAGGAAGGGAAGGGAGAGAAGGAGGGGGTAAGGGGGAGAGGGAGGGGGGAAGGGAGGGGGAGGAAGAGAGAGAAATGAGAAGAGAGAAGGGGGGGAGAGGGGGGGCAGGGAGAGAGGAAGAAAGGGAGGGTAGGAGGAGAAGGGAGAAGAGGGAAAATGGAAAGCAGAAGAGGAAGGAGGCGGGGAGAGAGAGGGGGAGTGAATGGGGAGGCCCTAATCATGTCCAACGCCACCAAGGAAGAGATAGGGAGAAGAGGACACATACAGAGAGTGAGAGAGAGAGAGAGAGAGAGAGAGAGAGTGAGAGAGAGAGACAGAGAGAGAGAGAGAGAGAGAGAGACAGAGTCTGAGCCTCAGAGAGAGAGACAGAGAGAGTCTGAGCCTCACAGAGAGAGAGAGAGAGAGAGAGAGAGAGAGAGAGAGAGAGAGAGAGAGAGAGAGAGAGAGAGAGAGAGAGAGAGAGAGAGAGAGAGAGAGAGAGAGAATATAGATACACAGAGGTGGGATCAGGTGTCTCTACAACAACCGGAAATGATTCTATTTTGAGCAGCTAAAGACAAACCGCTGCCAGATGCCCAATACAGTGAAACCTGTTTCAAGTGACCACCCCTTTTTGTGACACTAAAATGTGATCTCTCAATTAAGATAGGTGGTCTCTCGTGAGGTTTTATGTAAAGGATTATTTTACTTGGTGGTTTTCAGAATGTGGTCGCAAAAGACAGGTGGTATTTCATGAGTGGTCTTTAAAGACAGGTTTTACTGTATAAGCCAACCATACATTACTATGACCATATCCTCAAAGTATGCAAATTCAAGTGTGTTTTAACTCATTTTCCCCTAAATATTCAGATAGACTGGCCACATGCTCCTGCTGTTAGGTAGAGTCCATTTTATATCAGGGGTATATGACTCAATGCTATCAAACAATTGCATAAAATCCAGTTACAGTGAAACTTGTATATAACGACCTCCTTAGGGACACAAGAAAACCAGTCTTTATAAGGAGGTGGTCTTTATATAGAGATTGATTTGTACACAAATGGTACTTTTGGGGACAGAAAAAAAAAAAATAATGACCAAGTGATCTTTATACACAGGTGGTTGCTAAAGAAGATTTTACTGTAATTCATTTGTGACACCTTCACATGCCCAATGTAAACTTACAAACATCATAAAATGCGATCTTTATATATTCACTACGCATATTGATACATCTACCTTAATAAACCCCACATCCGAGACACAATCACGAAATCCTATCTCTACGGCAACAACAGCTACATTCAATAAAAAAAGAAGAAGAAGCCATCCAAGATCAGAGAGAGAATATAGGAATCTTGTGAAGGTACAATGTATACTTTTTGGAAGTCATTACTAGGGTTTTAATGTACAGAAGACAAACAGTGATGCACAGTAAGCGAAAACCAAATAATTACAACTAAAATATTCATGGACAGGTTTGTAATTTTTCTCAGTCCGAAGAATAATGGAAATATAGACATTGTGGAATTACAAATGAAATCAGCATGAAAACAATGGTACATAATTAATCGGAAATGTGTCACTTCTTAATTAAAATATCCAAATCTCTCTCTCTCTCTCTCCTCAAATCTATTCTCTAAATCTTTCTTGCACAAATCTCCATCCTCAGCAGGATATGGAAGAGAAAACTAAAGGTGATTCATCTGGCTGGCCAGGGAATATTTAAAATTGACACTCTAAACTCTCACAAATGCTACCCATGGAATAGCAGGACGATGAACACATGGGGCTCCGGTTTCAAAGTGGGCATCAGAGCCAAAAGGATTGAATTAAAAATTACCTCTGAAAAACTGGCTGTCCCAGGGAAACTTCCATCACAGTAAACTACCAGTCCTTACAGAAAACTACAATCTCTAGCAAACTTTCCTCACAGAAAACTACCAGTCCTTACAGAAAACTACCAGTCCTTACAGTAAACTACCAGTCCTCAAAGTAAACTACCAGTCCTCACAGTAAACTTCCAGTCCTCACAGTAAACTACCAGTCCTCACAGTAAACTACTAGTCCTTACAGAAAACTACCATTCACCCTTCCTCTCACAGAAAACTACCAGTCATCAGAAACTACCAGCCAAGTAAACTACTAGTTGAAAACTACCAATCCTCAAGCAAACTAGTATAAAAAACTACAAGTTTACCAGTCCTCACAGAAACTACTTTTACAGTACCAATCAAAGCAAACTTCCAGTCCTCACAGAAAACTCACACAGTAAACTACAGTAAACTACTAGTCCTTACAGAAAACTACCAATCCTCACAGCAAACTTCCAGTCCTCACAGAAAACTACCAGTCCTTACAGTAAACTACCAGTCCTCACAGTAAACTTCCTGTCCTCACAGAAAACTACAAATCCTCACAGCAAACTTCCACACAGTCCTCACAGAAAACTACCAGTCCTTACAGTAAACTTCTTACAGAAAACTACCAATCCTCACAGTAAACTTCTAGTCCTTACAGTAAAACTACCAGTCCTCACAGTAAACTTCTAGTCCTCACAGAAAACTACCAATCCTCACAGCAAACTTCCAGTACAGTAAACTACCAGTCCTTACAGTAAACTACCAGTCCTCACAGTAAACTTCCTGTCCTCACAGAAAACTACCAATCCTCACAGCAAACTTCCAGTCCTCACAGAAAACTACCAGTCCTTACAGTAAACTACCAGTCCTCACAGTAAACTACTAGTCCTTACAGAAAACTACCAATCCTCACAGCAAACTTCCAGTCCTCACAGAAAACTACCAGTCCTTACAGTAAACCCTCACAGTAAACTACTAGTCCTTACAGAAAACTACCAATCCTCACAGCAAACTTCCAGTCCTCACAGAAAACTACCAGTCCTTACAGAAAACTACCAATCCTCACAGCAAACTTCCAGTCCTCACAGAAAACTACCAGTCCTTACAGTAAACTACCAGTCCTCACAGTAAACTTCCTGTCCTCACAGAAAACTACGAATCCTCACAGTCATTAACTAACAGATCTCACAGTAAACTTTCAGTTCTCATAGCAAACCTACTAGTTCTCATAGTAAACTTCCAATCCTCACAGTAAACTTCCAGTACAATAAATCTTTCTTTGTAGGATTACTGATATTCCTCTAACAGAATCGTATAAGTCATTTCCAATCAATGTTGAGACATGATATTGGCGGAAACTGTAAACTGCATAGACAACGTCAGTATCAAAGATGACGGAAATGTTTTGATAATCAAAATGACAATTTGAAAAACATCCAAGCCGCTAATTTTTCTCAAAAGATATAAAACAAAGTTTGAAACAGAATTCACATTTAAATGATGTCATTTATTTAACAATGCGCAAATATGTCAGGAACACTCCACAGTTTTATTTTCAAGACAATTTATAAATGTTAAAATCACAACGATGTACAAAGACCCGTTTCGAAGACTATATATTACCGCTACAGGTAAGTTGTAACTACCCAAGGTAATCCCTCTCGCTACGATGATAAAAATACACATCAATTATACCAATCTAAATCAAAGTGGGACAAGAAATTCTCTTTCAAATGAAGAGTTCCTTCGACAATCTTTCAATCTAATCTGCAAGTAGTTTGAATTTACACTCCATACGTATTTGACACCACATAAAGATAGTAGCTAGTAACGGACACGCCTAAATCACCGAGGAAAATGTCATATAAGACAGAATATCTTATTTGATGTCAATGGTAAAAATCTTGTCAATTTCTAGAGCTGAAATGAACGTTTGAATAGTAAACAGCAAATTCTGTATAGTTGTTTATTTTCACGGGGAGAAAATTTCACATTTTTTTCTGAAATGAAATTATTAATAGGTATTGAATTTCGCGCAAGACTAAATGTAATAAGAGTTGAAGTAAAGTTTATAAACATTTTGTGATTCATGTTTATGACGTCCGGTTATATATGAATCCATTTTGATGGGAAATAACTTTTATAATTTTAACTGTTAACGTATTGTATTTTTGATACTTCATAAGTATAAGGTATTTTATTCACAGGTATTTAATTTCGCTACATTTTCTTTGACCATGAATATATAGCGAAATTAAATCCCCCACAAATAAAAGCAGCTATACAGTATTCAAATATAGAAAATTTACCATTCAAATATTTAGTCACATGTCTAGTACCTGTATATTACAAAGTGTAGCATTATTATGGCCATCACAGATCGGCATAGAAAAGGATAATCGGAGTATGGGATAATTTCTCCTGAAAAGTTCTCCAGAATTTCACAGCTTGTCAGGAAGAAAAGTCAAAATGTCATTCCTGCTAATGATTAAATTCAAAATAAAAAATAAAGTACAGTAAAACCTGCAATAGTGGCCACCTCTATATAAGGATCACCTGTCTATAATGGCCAGTTTTAAAAAGTCCCTTGACTGCATACTTCAACTAAATTGAACCTGTGTATAAGGGTCACCTGCACATAAAGGCCAATATTTTCTGGTCCCTTCGGTGGCCCCTATATACAGGTTTTACTGTACATGAATTTTTCCTACTTTAGTTAAAATGTTGAATATTTTCCCAATTTTTCAGACCATGGACCCAGAATTTAGGAGGTAAGAGAATCCCTAACCAAATATATCCCACCATCAGGTGCCCCTTCTGGTGGTCTGGTCAATTCCTACGCAGAAGGTTCCATGTTCGATCCCTCAGTACCAGGTGCTACCGAAGAATTCAAGAACAGTAGTGACTGTTCCTTCACCAAAGCCCTCAGTATACCAAGTGAAAGTCGCAGCTCTTTCGGAGACCACTTAAAACGGAGGTCCCTTGTCACAGAAGCAGCAGAGAATGATGCTGGGGTATGACAGTAGATCTCCAGAGATTTTGTCCCGGCGAGCTAAAAATTTGTTCTAAGTATGAATACCATATTTCAAAACAACATTTAAACCGACACTTAGGGACATAATATGATCGACGATACACCAAAAATGAAGTGAACACTGTATTCATCGATTTCCTATGGGACACTGTAATTTTCCATCTTTATGGAATATATATATACTTACATGAATAATAATGTCAAAAATGATCCCCAGATAATTGAGGGCGACTGCTACATTATATTACATACAGCAAAACCATCACATTTGATTTCACTCCTCATCAACCATTCTAAGTTGAAATACAACAGATACTCGTAAGTTCATGTTTACTAAGTATAAAACATTTCACACCACCAATTTCGATAACAAAATGTAACTCTAATACGTGAATTTGAATGTACATTTGACATACTCTACTGAAATTCATGAGAACAGCTTCTCAACAATGATAACCTTCTAAAGAATTATAAGGAAATTTCTTTAAGCAAAGTATTGTTAATCTATTTACCACTAAACACATATTTGGACTGGTCTAAGTCATCGATTTACAGAAGAGTCCATTGTGTTTCAGGGACTGATGAGTTAAGGTAATTACTTTTGCAAAATTTCTACATGAAAATTCGATACTCTACATTTTGAGTTGCAAGGTAATCAGTTCAAGTTGTCAAGGTCATTTACCTTCAGTTATTATACACAAACTTAACCAAATGTTTAAAATGCCTATTTCCAAGGTCATGGCCAATAAAGCAAGGTCTTTTACTCTCAGTTATTGAATACACACACTCGAACTTAATGTTTAGACCTATTTTCAAGGTCATATCTAATGTATCAAGGTCATTTACTTTTAATCATTGAATACACACTCAAACCAATGATCTAAGTCTTTTTGCAAGGTCATGACAAGTATA
Organism: Atrina japonica; assembly: GCA_030159075.1. Taxonomy (NCBI): domain Eukaryota; kingdom Metazoa; phylum Mollusca; class Bivalvia; order Pterioida; family Pinnidae; genus Atrina; species Atrina japonica. Next base: position 987,812 of record BROG01000116.1, read on the forward strand.
TCAAGGTCATTCAATTACTTTCATTTGAGTCTTTGTATAAACACTTAAATCAAATATTTATTTCCAAGGTAATAACCAAAATATCATGGTCATTTACCTTTGGTCATTGAATACTCCCTTAATCCAATCGTTTAAATTGATTTCCAAGGTCATGACCAATATTTATCATTGTCATTCACTTTTAGTCATTCAATACAGACTTCAACCAAATGTTTAAAGCTATCTCTGAGGTCATGGCCAATATATCAAGGTCATTTACTTTCAGTCATTTAATACACACTTAAACCAAATGTTTACGTTTAAATCCAAGGTCATGACCAATATATCAAGGTAAGATGACCTCAAGAACTACAGGTGTTTTACCAAATGTTTAAGCCTAGTTCCAATGCCATGACCAATATATCAAGGTATATTGGCCTCACCAACTACAGGTGTTTTACCAAATTTTTAAACCTAGTTCCAAGGTCATGACCAATATATCAAGGTAAGATGACCTCAACAACTACAGGTGTTGTACCAAATGTTTAAGCCTAGTTCTGAGGTCATGACCAAAATACCAAGGTAAGATGACCTCACGAACCACAGGTGTTGTACCAAATTTTGACCTATGCTACAGACTGACACCAATGCAGAAATCATTCTTTTATGTGCCTCAATTGCTGCAAGACCTATGACTTCATATTTTCTACCAAGCTTTTGGTGAAGACAATTTACCTATTCAGCAATTACTGGGAATAAAATCTTGGACCCTCTGCTTGTGAATCTAGCACTTCCAGTGGTATGGAGGTACAGTAGGTGACTTTCATCCGGAAGATCCCAAGTTCGATTCGTGGAAGCGGGTCATACCAAAGACTTTACAAATATTGCACTGACTGTTTGCTTTACACACAAAGTGAAAGTCTCTAGTCTTTCGGATGAGTCTTAAAATAAAGGTCAAAGGTCCCATGTCGCGGCAGACGTGACATGTATAAGAACCATCACTGCGTTGGCACTAGTCCATAGCACAGGTCTAAAAGTTGTGGCACTTCACCTACAGCCGGTGACATCTTAATATAAGTGAAAAATTTCTGGCAAAATTTAGATCAAGAATTTAACAATCAAAACTTTAAGACCACCATGACAGTTTAACGTAAATGTGAAAATTATACAGAACTAATATACGACCGGCTGTGAAACGTTATAGAGCACTAGGAAGTATAATATAAACGATTTTAAGAAATAAAACACCCCCATTTATCTGTGACTATTGTCAGCTGTTTCCAGAAATTAGTTGATGGTGTTAATAATGCCATATCAAGATCGTAATCGTTCTTTGTTAAAGCACAATAATACCATTCATTTGTTTTTGTCGGAAAGATGTTTATTCTCATAAGCTGACTTTTGTTTTTAAAACTCCAGATATTATCAAAAAAAAAAAAAAAAAAAAAAAAAAAAAATAGAATGATGAACTCCGATACTGAATACTCTGTTTATTGGCAGTTTTTCTGGCAATTGTTTTAATAGAAAAATTTTGTCACTGTTTACTTTCAAATTTTGAAAGTTTTCAGAAAGTCAGAGGAACAGTATGGCACTTATTTATATCGCTGAGGACAATGAACCAATGAGGATGAGCTATAAGTTTTCTGGCAACCAAACCAGTTTCTATCTTTAGGTCACCACGACAATGACTTTTGACCTAGACTTAGTTGCCTGTGTATTATGAAGTTTTATGAACAAGAAGAAGAATATGAATCCAATGTTAGTAATACTGGAATGTTGGGTGTATGGTCAAGATTTTTACTGTCATGGAAACATGTGTTTTGGTAATTAAAAGATGGCTTGAGTATAACAATATGGACTTACAGCAATACAAATACAGTGAAGATGGTATACAAAGAATCCCTAAGGGACACAACAAAACCAGTCTTTATAGGGAGGTGATCTCTTTAAATAGAGGTTGATTTGTACTCAAATAGTACTACTGGCGACACCAAAAAGTCTTTATGACCAGGTGGTCTTTATACACAGGTGGTCATTAAAGCAGGTTTTAAAGTAACTAAAAAGCCATTTGACATAACAGGGCTTTTTCTTACCTGTTTGGGAACATGGCCCATGGTGCTGGAATTGGGAATTTTGCAGCTTTTGGCTAAAAATTGGGAATTTTTTGCATATGCCTGAAAGGCTGGCCCATATATGTTTTGGGGGTTTGCCATTTTTTTTTATTGTCGTTCTTGTATTGTTGTTTAAACTCCCACTAAAGAATCTTTTATTCATATGGAGACGTCACCAAATGCCATTGAAGGGCTAAATTTTTGCCTATTCTCGGCACTTTACAGCCATTGAGTAATGAGGGTTCTTTAACGTGCTGACACCTACAGTGACACTGGACCTCAGTTTTTACAGTCTCATCCGAAGGACAGGAAACCATCCTGCCGCCGACTGGACTCTAACTCATGACCTCACGATCAAGAGTCGAGCGCACTACTGAATGAGCCAGGCCGGCTCTTTTTATTGTCAAGCTGGCATATTTTAACTTTCACGAAAAACAATGATTAAAAATATCAGAATTAAAATGAGAAATAATGAAAAGATGTTGTTATGTTATGTTCATGACTTGGAATTTTTGGCAAAAAATTTGGGGAAAAAAAGATATGATTTGCCATTGGGAATATAGCTTAATGTCGGCTATAAATTTAGAGGGAAAAAAAGGTCCCGCATAACTTCTATCCTTACCTTACCCAACGTAAGGCATATTTATCCAGTCATTAATTTGCCATAAATCACAAGAATCAAACTGATGGATGTATGTCAGTGCTTACGGCAGGGCCAGAACCCGCGCCGACCAGAGGTGAGAGATTTCATAGTTTTAAGTGATATGTTTTAACCACTCAGCTACGGAGAAAGAGGCATAAAAATATCACTGTTACCATATAAAACATTTCGACTCAGGACAGGTGTGAATCATCAGTTTCATAATTTAAATATCAAGATTTTTCATTATTGAAGGGATGGAAAATCAAGCTACGGTGTGAAACACAAACAATTTTATAGATATATGGTTTAAAAAGTTATTAAAGTTAACACACAAGTTCATTATGGAAAATTTCAACACAAATTTCTGGTGTTTTAAACACCCTGTCAACTGGTGACAGCGTAGGACAGATGTAGCCCATCCAGACAGATTTTCAATTTGACTTTCATTTAAACATTCTCGGTTTCAGGATAACAGTTTTGTCTAACACAAACAAATCTTACACCAAGGAGGTATAATTTTCAATGCATTTGTTGTCGATTTTGATAAATATTTATTACTTATCTTTTTTTGGTTATCCCCGAGATGAAAAGACAAAAACATCTGAAAAATTTCAATTATCGAAGAATTTATTAACAAATAATAGTCAGGGTGCAAAAAACGAAACGAAACGTAACAAACCGATTCTTGACTTTAAAATACTGTATTGTTAATTGTTCTGCAAAGTCACTGGGTACATGTACAGCATATTGGGGATGGATTCAGGGATTTTCCACTTTTTTTGCAATGAAGCCTAATTGGTTTTGGAATCCCTAGAATTGTCTACAGATGAGTTGTAAGTTTGTTTGAAGTGTGTTTAACGCCACACTCATCAATTTTTCAGTTATATGATGGCGTCCAATTTTTGATGGTGGTGGAGATAACCTGGCCACAATGAACACGGGAAGTGACCACCAGTTTGGTTCCTATTGTCGAACCCCTCTGAGGTATAGTGGTAATGAATCTTTGATTTTTTTTATTATAAAAATGACTGATAATTTTGTAGTTTATTCTCATTTGGTTTCACCATAGAGTAACAGGAGTTCAGACTAAAATATGAACAGCTCATAGTACAGTAGAACCTGTCTTAGGAGACCACTCTCATGAAAGACCACCTGTCTTGTAGGACCACATTTTGAGAACCACTCAGTTAAATAATGCTTTGAATAAAACCTCTTTTGTAAGACCACCTGTGTTGAGAGACCATATTTGAGTAGCAGATGGGGTGGTCTCATAAGACAGGTTCCACTGTCTAGTGATAAAGCCCTGGACTTCCACGCACATGGTTACAGGTTTGATCCCTGGTATCTGGTCATAGTAAAGACATTAAAAATAATGGTGCTGAACATTCCTTTATCATGTCCTGGGCATAAAGATGTGAAAGTCAACCGTCTATTGAATGAGACTTCCAATGGAGGCAGGGGGGTCTCCGTGGCCTAGTTGTTAGAGCATCAGACTTTGAAGCAAAAAGTATCTTACTTCTAGTCAGTGCAGGTTCCAGCCCCACTGGAATCTAAGCTGATTTTTGTGAGAAAGTTTGCCAGTTTACATGCAGAAAACAAGTGGTCTCTTCCCAGGTACGTTGTAACAGGGCTCTCTCCCCTACCAGTAAAAACTGGCCACCACCATAAAACTGAAAAAATTGTTGAGTATGGCGTGAAACATTATTCAAATTAGCAAAGGACCATACCACAGTTCACATAGAGTTGGTGATGACTCCATATTGAGAAAAAAATTTCCCACACGATGTAAAACAGCAATACAACAAACACTAGGATAGAAATTTCACAAACAATGTTTGAAAATGATGAGAAAAAGAAATCGGCATTCTCAAATTTTCAGACTGAAAAACAGGAAAACAATACGAGTCCGCCTGGAGAGTCGGAAGATATAAATATGATGACTACAGATGATTTCACACGATCCTGGAAAGATTTCAAATTTTGGTGTAAACTGTCAACGGAAGTCAGTGGTGCCGGCCAAATGCTTATAAAATTCTTCAATCTTATGCCAAAGTGAAAACTATCTTAACAGGTTTTGGTTATGAGGGGTAAAACGAAGCGTGTGTTGCTGGCAAATTGCAAGGTGTTACTGCCAGTTTGTTTTAGTTAGCTTGATTGATCAAAGTGAACAAGATTTGAAAGAAATCATTACTCGTTACACTTGTTACCGATAGAAGCATGCTTAATACTGCTATCAATGAAAACAACATAGTAATTGAAACCAGTGTACTACTTGATAACAGGCGAAATCAGGGGAATCTCTGTTTGCTATTAACCAATCCAATTTCTTCAATGTTTTTAAATCGCTTACTCCAATGTGATAGTAAATTTGACAGCTTCTTCAATCATTTGCTTTTCATATATTTATACAACTTCACAGATAAATCCTTTCATCTTTAAATTCTCAAATTAAACCATCTTTTCAAGATGTTGGATCATTTATTATTCACTGAGGTACATAAACATCTAACATTAACAGCTAACCCAGTAACCCCTCTCCCTAACAATATGGCCATCACCAAAAAAACAAAAAAAAATAGAATACTCGTTTGATGTGCCCAGATCAAGGTTTCTAGAAGTGGGTCAGTCAGAAGACATGACTTTTTGTTTATAATTTTCTTTTACCTTTCTTTTTTAGCCCCAAAGTTCTCAAATGGGGATACAATTTTTTTTTTTAACAATGAAGTAAATATTTTTTTTCAATCAATAGAAAAAATATAATATACAGTGGACCCTCACCTAAAGACCACCTTGCTTAAGAGACCACCTCACAATTAAGACCATGAATTGCCAGTTTCTTCATTAATATTTTTAAAATCAGTAAAGAACCTCATTTAAGAGACCACCTTAACAAATCCAATTAAGACCAAGGATGCTCACTGGTGTAAATGCAGGGCTTTTTCTATAGTATCCACAGGGCCGAAATTGGGCTCCATTCCCAATGCAAAATGCATGTATTTTTTTTTCCCAATTTGATAAAAAAATTCCCAATTTGATGTTGAGCTCATGACTGAAATAAAAAAAAAATGTAAGGGGAAATGCATGAAAAAAAATGCATCTAGATATATCCAGGTGTGAACACAATTTTCCCCAATATGACACAAATTGGGTTGCCAATGGCATTTTCCCAAACTTGACCAAAAAAGGCCTGAAATGGTGTCAGGTAACCAGTTCAAATTTTGCCTTAGAAGGTCTTGGCAAATAGATGTAGCTAGAAAAACATGAGCCATACATTTTACCCATTTTAGCGAGAACACAACAACGACAAATTTAACTATTTGTTTTCCGTCATTTAGTCTCAAAATATCTTGATGAGGCCTTCTAAGCCGAGTGGTTGGGGCATCACACTTTAAATCACGAAGTCTCTAACTTCAAATCACAAAGCCTCACTTCAAATCAATGTGGAATCATGCCTCACTAGAACCTTAGATCTTTGTGAGAAATATCACCATTTTATTTGCAGGAGCCTGGTGACCTCTTCCTGGATACATCGTAACCAGGTTCTCACATCAATCATTAATAACCTTCCGCCACCATATAACTGAAAAAGTGTTGAGTGCAGCTTAAAGCAACATTTTAAACAATAAAATGTAAACAAAATACACAACATCTTAAAAGTAATCACAATATCTTAAAGGTCATCAACCCTTGAAAAACAATGGACTCTTCTGTAAATCAATGACAGACCAGTCCAAAAACGTTTTTGGGGTGAATGGGTTGATGTCCAATTCTTTTTACTTATTTGATTGTCTAGTTATCCTGCTGGACAGGGTTTCGGTGACCAGTTGGTTAGAGCGTCACATCTGAAATCATAATGTGTCTCACCTCAGGTCAATGAAAGTTTCGAACTGGAACCTAAGTTGATTATGTGAGCAAGTTTTGCATAAGGCCAGTTGTCTCCATGGTTACATTGTAACTAAGTATTTCTTCGTCATCACATAAAACAGGCTGCCATCATATAACTGAACTGGAAACCACTGAAGGTGGTATAGATAGATTGTGAAGTCTTGAGAGACCACCCCATCTGCCACTAAATTGTGGTCTCTCAAGACAGGTGGTCTCTCAAAAGAGGTTTTATCTAAAGGATTATTTAACTAAGTGGTTTTTAGAATGTGGTCTCAAAGGACAGACAGTGGTCTTTTATGAGTGGTCTCTCAAGACAGGTTTTACTGTATTGTTTTCAAAACTTGAAACAGAGCTAAATGAATCACTAAACTAAATTCTTGATGCAGACAGCCTGACAGACAGAGAGACAGATGGATGGAAAAAATGGACAGACAGACAAACAAACATCATTCATTCATAAATCAATATTTGTTGACTGTGGTGTACATAAACACCATTAAAATATATATCCCGTTGGATACCCCTGCAGTATATCCTGTAGCTAACTTTTAATTTACTCACAGTTTAATCGTTGCATACCAGTTTAGCCCTCAACTCGACTATTTTGTTTGCTCTCGGCATATTTGTAAGGTTCAGGTCTGACATGCAGCCATTTGCACTGTATTGCATCAAACATTGTTACACCTTTAATCTACGATATGTACACAAAGATAAACCACCGACTTTGTGACATTGGCGCTCGACTCCATGGGTGTCTTCCTAAAATACATTATTTGTTTAACTGCCACAAAGGAATGGATGATTATTCATGCTGAAGTGGCAATCGTCATCTTCAAATTTGATTTGGAGGGGATATTGAATTTTAAACACCACAAATCAACATCTAACATGTTTGCACACTCTTCAATCAAAAGAGGTCATTTTGCATTACGACTGTAAAAATGAAATAAATCTCGCTCTTGTGTACCAACATCCTTCAAATTTCTCCAATCACATGAAAAATTTGGTCTTTAATGTCGATGATCAATTAAATTTTAGAACTACAAACAGAATCGATACTACTGTTTATGGCGGTATATACTTGTCATCAAACTGATAGTCAATGATTAACGGCTAGCCTGAAATGCAGAGGTGAGCAAAGATACAACAAAATTTTAATAATCTTTTTTAAAGTTAAACACTGGTGCATCATGTCAAGTTAATTTTAGTGAAGCCTCTGCTTTCTTTGATGTCTCCTGGTAAGAGGTGTAGAAAATTGAGATCTGGGGTTACCTACAGCGGGCAAGCAGACTTACCTGGTGTCGTAAATCATAGCTTGAGGAAGGAACAGTTAGGTAGAGACAGAATGTACCTTCACAGGAATTATCTACCAAATTTCGGAAAATGCCATTAGCAATACAATCGGAAATTCAATGTGAATGTGTGTCAAAATGTGTAGGGAATCATTTTTTTCAAAGCCTTTCCCTGTACATTGATTTATTTTTCATTATCAGTGCAGGCTATACACCAAATTGGGAATTTTTTTATCAAATTTGGGGAAAAAACATGTTTTTTTTTGCATTGGGAATGCCGATATCTGTGCAATAAGGCAAAATATCAGCCCAATAGTGTAGGGAATCATTTTTTTCAAAGCCTTTACCTGTACATTGATTTATTTTTCATTATCAGTGCAGGCTGTACACCAAATTGGGAATTTGTTTTATCAAATTTGGGGAAAAAATACGTTTTTTTTGCATTGGGAATGCCGATATCTGTGCAATAAGGCAAAATATCAGCCCAATAGTGTAGGGAATCATTTTTTTCAAAGCCTTTCCCTGTACATTGATTTATTTTTCATTATCAGTGCAGGCTGTACACCAAATTGGGAATTTTTTTTTATCAAATTGGGAAAAAACCTGTTGTTTTTTTTGCATTGGGAATGGTGGTATCTGTGCAGTGAGGCAAAATATCAGTCCAATAGGGCAAAATATTGGCCCCATGGAAACTACTGAATAAGACATGTGTCAGAATTATACTATGTATGAGTGGGTGGGTACATGGGCCATTAACTGGTTTACTATACTTGAAGGGTGCATGTAGGCGCACAAGGGATCACCTAGGCATCTTCAAGCTGCTTCATTACATTATGCCTATAGGTGCAATCACAATATCCATTTTGATAATATAGCCGGCTTTGTTGCATAGTAATGGATGAGGGCAGATTACAATAGGATACCCGAAAGACTCAAGTGACCTTAAAAAAAAACCATAATTTTGTAACATACACATGCAATGTTTATGTTTTGAAGCATGATAACCAAGGATTTTCCACACATTTTTGGGAATGGGGCCTTTTGAATTGGAATTTTAGCAACATTTTATTGAAACTGGGAAATCTTATAATAATACACAGAACTATTTGAAAATACAAGAATCTTTCAAATTTATTGTCATTTGACTTCAACTGGGAATTTTTTAGTGTAAATTGGGGAAAATGCTTTTTTTTTTTTGGAATGGCCTTATTTGGGTTCCCTACGATGGGGTAGAAAATCCCTGGTTACAAATGGTGCTAAAAGTTTGGAAGTCCCCCTGGACCAGGGGAGATAATCAAAGATCATTATTAGAAAATGATAACCAGAACCATTGTTTTAAAACAAACTTTCCTAATTTTTGCCAATGGTACAGACATAAAAAAAGCTGCGTTTTAAAAATGCCGTGTTTTATGATTAAATGCTGTATTTAGTTTATTTTCTGATGAAAAGTAACCAGTTTGCCGAGCAGAAATTAACAATTGATGAAAGTCACATGTTGGCTATAATTGTATTTTTGAAAATTTAGTATTTTGTTTACAAGTCAAACATTTTGCCGCAGGAAACCAGGTTTCGGTGAGGATCTATAGAATTTCTTGTTCCATGTAAAATATCAAAGACTATAAAAAAAATTGCCCTCCGGGGGTTTCAGGCATGCAATACAATCTTTGTACTATTTTTTCTAACATGTCTGATTCAATTATGATTCAGATAACCAGATATCTAAATGATACAATGTTATTTTGATCTCCGTAACTTCATCATGGAATTATGACATATCCGATCGTAATCAATTTCGACAACATGATTATCAAGTGTGTTCCTACTCTTTTACTGTTATATATTGCAAGGTGGAGCTTTGTTTGCAATACAATAACTTAATGATTTCTACAGAATGATTGTGATGAACTGAGTTTAAAACTATACAAATATCAATCCGCTGGCAAAAATGTTAGTAACGTGAAATATTTGTTTATGTTTTATGCATACATCTGTACAAAAAGGGTCATTTTTTTTCTTTCGGTGTGTGTTATAACTAGTGGGTACTTTTTTAATTGCAATTTTGAATACCAGCGTGTAAAACTGAAGGTCTGTCAATACTGATGACTAATATGGAGTGTTAAGTTATGATATTACTCACCTAGTTGTAGCAATGGCAAGGAGGAAGACTATGTACGGTAAAACCTGCTTTAGCAACCACCTGTGTATAAAGACCGCCTGGTCATAAAGACCGTTATTTGCTGTCCCCAATAGTATAATTTGTGCACAAATCAACCTCTATATAAAGACCATCTCCCTATAAAGACCAGTTTTGGTTGTGTCCTAAAGGAGGTCTTTATATACAAGTTTCACTGTATTTGTATATATAATAAAACTTGTATTTTTTAGTCATATACTGTTGTATATTGCTTTAGAGCCGGCCTGGCTCAGTCGGTAGTGTGCTCGACTCTTGATCGTGAGGCCGCGAGTTCGAGTCCAGGCGGCAGCAGGTTGGTTTCCAGTCATTCGGATGAGACAGTAAAAATCGAGGTCCCGTGTCGCAGTAGGTTTCGGCACGTTAAAGAATCCTCACTACTCAATGGCTGTAAGCCCCGAGCATAAGCCAAAATTTGAAGCCCTTCACCGGCATTTGGTGACGTCTCCATATGAGTGAAATATTCTTGAGTGGGACGTTAAACAACAATAAATAAACAAAGAAAGTAAATTGCTTTATAATCAGGCCTTTTTCTGTCAATTTTGGCAAAATGCCATTGGCAACACCACTGGGAATTTTAATGTGAATTTGTGTCATATTGGGAAAAATTGTGTGCACACATGGAAATCTAAATGCATTTTTAAATGCATTTCCCTTACATTAATATATTCTTTTCATTACAGTTATGATCTCAACATTAAATTGGGAATTTTTTCATCAAATTGGGAAAAAATACATGCACTTTACATCGGAAGTGGGGCCGGATTTCAGCCCCAATGATACTACAGAAAAAGCCCTGATGATATTCAGACCAGCAACATTATAATCATGTCCGGTCATTATGAGAATATGACGATCACCTGTTTTCAAGTAATTTTATTTTCACGTTGCAAGGGTCTTGTGTTTTGTCTTGTTGTAGGCATTTCCTTTTTTATTTGCAGGTCAAAATATTGCGATTGAAATGCTTATATCATTGGTTGAATTTAGATAAAGACAATAAAGGGCTATCCTCCGCACACAGCGATTATGTCCTTACGCTCTCAAAATACCCCGACATCCGTTTATATCAAACAAAGTCTATGTCGCACAATGAATATGTCATTCTCCAGATCGCTGATCACATTTGAAGCTAAAATTTCCCCACTAATCTTTCCATGTGTCATTTTATTGCTATTTTGTAAAACCTCTGTCCCTTTTTGCCACATTCAATCCCATGAAACCCTTCAGATCTTACAATTCTTTTATTTCGCAGTTGACATAAAAATCACCTCAATGTTCATTTCATCTCTAATTTTTTTTTCCTAAACATGACACAATAAATTAATGACATGATATTCATCCATCACTTTGTTCTTTAGTAGGTAATATGTATTTGCCTACATTTTTGGGTCATGGTAAAAACCAATTAATGTTCGAATAATTTACCAAGAAACAAAACACAAAAAAAACGAAACACGTATTGTTGATTTTTATCTCGGCTCGATCTCTCTGCTTTATCAAGAAACATGCAATACACACACTAAATACATCAAAGCGTACATTACAAAATTAATATTTGAAGAATGGCAAAACGCATGCATTTTTCGTTTTTTTTTTTATTTTTACATTTAAAAGATAACATTTACTCATGAAAAGTTTCCACTCTACTGGTAGTAAAAAAAACAGAACGTCTTTTTATCACAACATCTTTGTATTTCCCCATAGCTTCTTTTCTCTTGTTTTCCCCATTGAAATATGACACAAAATGTAAAAATTAAACTTATTTGAGAAACTTGTAATTGACAAGAAACTACTTGATTTTCCATTCTTCATTTGCTTAACTGCATTGAAACATGCACAATTATGTTTATAAACAGCGCCACGAAGTTATTTTAGATAAACAATTATCTTCTCTCTTCCTGTAATTTCGTTACAGATGAGGTTTATCACGGTCTGACCTCTGACCTTGATAGTAAGGTCATCAGAATCTGTCAACACATAAAGAGATTAATGCTGCTTGTTAAATACGCAGGTAACGAGCAAATCAGCATTTATCTATGGCACACAGGTATAATCACAATTTGATCGACTTCTCGTCTCAATATAAATCCCGAATCAAACATGTTAATAACAGGATTAATGTGCGGTTGAAAAGCACAGCAACCAATTTGATTTTGTAATTCAATTTATATCTCTCAATGGCTCCATATATGATAGAGGCCTGTCACATGTTTGGTCAAGACAAAAAGATACAGGTTACAGCTATATTGAAATTAATACTATCAGAGCCTAGGAAATTTGAGGCTAGATTTCTTCCTTTGATTTTCAGAATCAGACTTTTGTAAACAGCAAATGGATGTGGCGACATAGTGCCGTATCTGTTATATAAGGCTGTAAGTTGTCAATTACAATGTATATTTCTCCTACATGTTGCAGCTATGGTGATATCTTTAGTGTATCATGATACAGACAATATCACATTGTTGTGACAGTTTTACTCTATTACACATTGTTTAAGTTGTCGCAGATATATTACAAATTCCTCTGTCTATACAGAGTTAAGAGTTAACACAACATCTATGAATTTCATTACTTTTTTTATGTCTTTGCCAGCTATACCAAAACAGATATAAAAAATAATTTTCTGTTTCCATTACCAGTATTTATTTTATTTTTTTTAATGTTTCTCAAATAATTTTTTCAAGCAACCTCTAAATTTTCTTATTCATTGAGTTTTGTTTATGACAATGTTTTTTCCCTAGAATATTGATCAAAAAAGAAATAAAAAATTAATAAATCCTCAGGAAAAGTTATGTTGACTTTCTTTTGCTAACAGATATACATATGCCTACAAGTTTTATGAGATCATATGTATACATTTATATGAATATAAATGAACCAGTTACCGAGTTCACTTTTTCATCAAAATATCTGGATTAAATAAGAGATCTGGACCTAATTACGATGGAAGTTTTTCCTGAATTCTAATCAAAATACATGTGTTCATTTTCTTCTAATATCTGACTGCGATACTTATGACCAATCAAATCACTCAAGTCGGTAGAATTAGGGATATTTGCCGGTACGTGTACTTTACCTAGCTCAAGGTGTAGGAACGTAACGTGCAAAGTGCACTCGAGTGTGCGAACTCCCAATCATTATCAGGCCCTAATCATATCAAGTAATTCTTTACATGTGTTCAAATCAAAGAAAACAGGAGTGTTTAACATGTGAAAAAAATATATCGGCCATTAAAAGGATTGAATATCTGGTAGGCCGTGATGAGAAGAGTAATTCTCCTTGTAATAAAATCAATAAATCGAGAGATAGTCGCAATTAAACGTCATATAAATAAAGTGACCTAACACCTCTCGCTGTTGCTTAATTTTACATAACTGACGAACACCCGACATCTATATAATTTATCGGCATGTCAGATGTGAAGCTATCAGTACAAATCTACTGTGCATAGTTATCTCATTTAAAAAAAAAAAAATATTATGAACACACTTGTGAAAAGATTTCACTGGAGTAGGTATTAGATGACCTGATCAAAATCTATTTTTTTTTTTTTTTACTACCTAAATTAATTTTTGACAATTTCCACCTGTGTGTTACATCTAAACAAACATTCAAAAAATAAGGAAATGACCTCAAATAATTGCAAAAGAGAAGAGCACATTTGTTTAACTTGTCTACAAAGGCCACTCAAGGGAATAGGCGAAAGTAGCCATTATAGAAAGGTGGCCCTTATAAAAAGGTTTATTCAGCATAAAAGAGTTAGAATGGTCATAATAGACAGGTGCCCTTTATGCAGAGGTTGCCATTAATACAAGTTTGATTGTATTGGGTTTTTTTTTGTTTTGTTTGTTTTTGGGTTTTTTTTTTTTTTTTGCGACATTTAACAATTGTACTGTAAATAGGGTAGCTATTTCACGATGGGGAAGGAAAAAATGCCCCAATTGAACAGGCAAAAATCAATCTGCCCTCCGTATCCAATCTCAGGAAATTCAGCTTAGATTCTAATTGGACCCAAAGTGGTAATAAATACAAGTGAGAAACCACACAATTTAAAACAAGATATACTGATCTTTTGGTCACAGAGAACCAGGAAACAATGTAATGGACTACAAAATGTGGTATATTATGTTGAAATGGATTCATACTCTGAAGAATTTGAATGGTTCATTTTCAATTTCATGAGAGACCTTGTCTTAAGAGACCACTGTCATGAGAGACCATGTCTTGTGAGGCCACTGTCATGAGAGACTATGTCTTGTGAGAACACTGTCATGAGACTATGTCTTATGAGACCAGTGTCATGATAGACTGTCTTGTGATACCAATGTCATGAGAGACTATCTGTCTTGTGAGATAACTGTCATGAGAGACTATGTCTTATGAGAACACTGTCATTATAGACTGTCTTGTGATACCAATGTCATGAGAGACTATCTGTCTTGTGAGATAACTGTCATGAGAGACTATGTCTTATGAGACCACTGTCATGATAGACTGTCTTGTGATACCAATGTCATGAGAGACTATCTGTCTTGTGAGATAACTGTCATGAGAGACTATGTCTTATGAGAACACTGTCATTATAGACTGTCTTGTGATACCACTGTCATGAGAGACTATCTGTCTTGTGATACCACTGTCATGAGAGACTGTCTTATGAGATCACTGTCATGAGAGACTGTCTTGTGATACCACCGTCATGACATACTATCTATCTTGTGATACCACTGTCATGATAGACTGTCTTGTGATACCACTGTCATGAGAGACTATCTGTCTTCTGAGACCACTGTCATGAGAGACTGTCTTGTGAGAACACTGTCATGAGACTATGTCTTATGAGACCACTGTCATGATAGACTGTCTTGTGATACCAATGTCATGAGAGACTATCTGTCTTGTGAGACCACTGTCATGAGAGACTATGTCTTGTGAGAACACTGTCATGAGACTATGTCTTATGAGACCACAGTCATGATAGACTGTCTTGTGATACCACTGTCATGAGAGACTATCTGTCTTGTGAGACCACTGTCATGAGAGACTATGTCTTGTGAGACCACTGTCATGAGACCCCATGTCTTGTAAGACCACTGTCATGAGACCATCTGTCTTGTGAGACAGTCATGAGACCATCTGTCTTGTGAGACCACTGTCATGAGAGACCATCTGTCTTGTGAAACCAGTCATGAGACCATCTGTCTTGTGAGACCACTGTCATGAGAGACCATCTATCTTGTGAAACCACTGTCATGAGACCATCTGTCTTGTGAAACCACTGTCATGAGACCATCTTTTTTGTGAGACCACTGTAATGAGAGACCATTTGTCTTGTTCACCAGTTCACTTTCAGAGGGCCATTGGTCTCTTCTTGGGTACATTGTAAATTGGTTCTCCCATCAGCCATTAAAAACTGGCTGCCACCATATAACTGAAAAATTGGTGAGTGTGATTTAAAATGCTACTTATACTCAATATATAAATAACACATTTGTATCAGAAAAACCGGTAAATTTTAGAAAAGTTCGGTGAAATATATCTGATAACTGGTCCAAATGACCAGTAATTTTCCATTGTGTATATTTGCAGACCAGTAAAAAAATGTCTTTGACAAGTGGATTCCTTTATTCACTGGTCTAGTTGACCAGTAATTTTTTTTTTTATTTCAAAATTTCTTTTGTATAGTGTAATACTCTTGATAATCAGGGGAATAAAGAAACCACTAAAGGCGGTACTATATATAGGGTTTATTTTCGCCCCATGTTATTTTCGCCCTACTTCACAATGAAAAGGTTTCACCCCATTCTAAATTCAGCCAGGCTCGTAACAATTCCAATTTACGATATGATTTTATTTTATTTTACTGCATAGTTTTATATAACAATTAATAAAACTTTTGATAAAAATTTAACAATTAATACTAGAGAATGTTTACTTTCTGCATGATTACATTTAAGGGTTTTTTTTAAAATTGAAATATGTATTAGATTCTCTCTGCAATTATCAAAATACATGAACTCAGCATTTTAAATTCGGCCAGCTTTGAATTCGCCCACTGACAATGAGGGGGAAATAAAATGGTGCGAAAATTTCCCAGTATATAGAATGGCTGATTTGCAAAGCATGGTAAATGTATTTCAAAACTTTCCAATAAGCTAAATACAATAGCAAAACCGAATTGTTGATGCAGACAAATGGACTGACAGACAATTAAGGTTTTTCAGCCAAAAATATTTGTAGTTCATTATTGTCATGGAAACCAGATCATATTTTTTTCTTCTCTATTTTTACAAAGTAAGGGTCATAGACCCGATTGTTTTTGTTAAGAATTTCAACTTAATCATACGTTTCTCACCATGCCATTCCTCTTTCAAAAGTCAATTTGTCAGCTGGGTATAATTGGTTGTCAATTTCAGTAGAGTTATGATGCCTGAATCCCTGCCCTACAGCAATACATAATATCTTTAAGTTTGACTCAGGCCAATTTTCCATAATATTGGGGCTTTGTTTATATGTTGTAACATTTTCTTCCTTAATAATCAGTCCTTTGGGACCTATCATGTTCTCCAACATGCTTTTACATATACATAAACATGAAATCTGTTTGTGCTACAGATGGCTTACAGCTAAACAAAACCAATATATACTGTGATAGTGTTTTATGGTAAAAGAATTAACAGAAGGGGGGGAGAAAGAAAGAAAGAGAGAGAGAGAGAGAGAGAGGGGGGGAAAGGAGGTGGTGGAGGGGAAATAGGAAAGAGAGAAGAAAATAGAAAGCAAGAGGTAAGGAGAGAGAACAGGAAATATGACAGAGAAAGAGAAAGATAGGGAAATGGGAAGCAAGAGAGGAAGAGAGATATAAGAAAATAAGAGAGAAAGAAAAAGATAGGGAAATGGAAAGAAAAGGGGTGAGAGAGAGACAGACAGACAGAGAGATAGAAATAGGTATAAGTGTTAGTGTGAATGTCTTTGAAAGGGGTTAGAAAATGTGTCAAAGTGAGAGAGAGAGAGAGAGAGAGAGAGAGAGAGAGAGAGAGAGAGAGAGATACAAAAAGGAAAACAACCCTTCCACCCCAAGGTAACTAAGTAATGTGCTCTTTCGATTGTTTTAGACCAGTCTATTTTGGTCTGTGGTGTTGACAGGGTGTATAAATCAAATCTATTTCTATAAAAATTACAGAAATTCTATAATTAAGACAATACAGCTTCACCAGTCATTTATTTCATCAAATAACGGAATAGAGTTTCCTAAGAAATTTTCTATCATATAAAAATGCTGTTGTTAACGAACTCGTCTTCAAATAAAAAACACATCTGAATGAAAAATAAAACTGTTACAGTCAGGTCATATTTTCTGTTGTGTTTGGTTATTTGTTTTTTGTAGTATTTATTTACTTTTAGGGTGAAAACTGAAAAAAAAACCATCAATTCACCTGAGGTAAAACAAATGATTGGTTTATGTGACAAATGCTTACCTTTGTATGCAGGTTGGTATTAGCCTGGGATGTCATCTGTACCATAGATCTCCGGATACATGTCAACTTCTTCATGTTAGACTTATTTTTTTCTCATTATCAGCCACACACCCTCTCTTAAATCAAGTAAACAGCAACAATTCATGACTTCCACAAAATTAATCAAATTTTACACAAAAAAGTAAGAAATGCAATAATCACGGTCACACGGCTAATTTATGTACATAAAGTATAAATACACCTTGCTAGATGCTTTTTAGACAATTTAAAAGATTGGAGTCATAGAAATTGTGGGTACTGCTATTCAGAGATATTCTTGTGCAATTTTAGAGAAGAATATATAGCCAAGCCTTCTTTAATGTCTACCTTTAGATAGTAGTTTACTTCAGCCACAAACAGAGAGGATGGATATATGGATGTATGAATAGATGGCTAGCTGGGTGGATAGATGGCTAGCTGGCTGGATGAATGACTAGCTGGGTGGATGGATGGCTAGCTGGACGGATGGATGGTTAGCAGGGTAGATGGATAGTTAGCTGGGTGGATGGCTACCCTGGCTGGATGAATGGATGGCTAGCTGGCTGAATGGATGAATGACTAGCTGGTTGGATGGATGGCTAGATGGTTGGATGGCTAGCTGACTGGATGACTAGCTTGCTGGATGGATGGTTAGCAGGGTAAATGGATACTAGCTGGATGGATGGATGGATGACTAGCTGACTGGATGGATGGCTAGCTGGGTGGATGGATTGCTAGCTGGTTGGATGGATGGTTAGCAGGGTAGATGGATGGCTAGCTGCTGGCTGTATGGATGGCTAGCTGGCTGGAGGGATGGTTCGCTGGGTAGATGGATGGCTAGCTGGCTGAATGGTTAGCTAACTGGGTGGATGGCTAGCTGGGTGAATGAATGGATAGCTGGGAGAATGGATGACAAGCTGGCTGGATGGATGTCAGCAGGGTAGATGGATGGCTGGATGGGTGGATGAATAGATAGATATAGAGATGGATTATAGAAAGAAAGGTGGTTTAGATATATACAGATAGGCATGCAAACAGAGTTGTTTAAACCCCTTCTGGGTGTCACAGTTTCATTTTAATTACCACTGAAATTCTATCTACTCACTAGGTACTAAAATGATATATGGCCATCTTGTTTATTTTCAACGTGGCAGACGTAAACAAAAATATGTTTAACACAATAGAAATCAAAGCTTCAGGTAAAGACGGGCAAATCCAAAATATCATTAAATCGGAACTTACACTCCATCCCACCATTATCTGTATAACACTTAAAGTCAGTTGAGCTGATCTCAAATCGTTACAATAAAAAAAAAAAAAAAAAGAAATTTGAAGTACAAATTAATGAGAAACCAACAGATACGCCCACCTCTGTTCGAAGCACAATACCTAATTTTCACCTCCGATACTTTTAATTGATTGAATTCTAGAATACGAGACAAACTTCTCGCATCTCGAGACTTCGTAATACTTCATACAAAAGCTTACAAAAGCTTCATTACGCCATATGTCTCTCAAAATAGTTCTACTCGTATACACTATGATATATCAATTAAAGCATTTTAGTCCGAATATTCCCCGTAATTGTCTGGGCTATCAAACCACAAAGGCCTTAGAATGAGAGCTCATCATTTTCTGTTATTGATTATAAATACAATGATATCTGACAGCTGAAAATTACAAGGTCAAAACTTGTCCAAACATTGACATGCAATCAGGCCTTCCTTTTCTTTCTTTTTTTTTTTCTTCTTGTTATATTGACAAAACCAAAACCACAATATTCAGAAAAACTATAAGCAGTGCCCAAGATAATTTTGGCACCAATGAGTACTCCACTCCTTAAATTTAAAATGAATCAGTAACGGAAATCGGCCAATTAGTTATGACTCTAAAATAATTATGAACCAGTTATACACTCAAGTACAAATTAATTTGTATTTAATACAGTGAAACCTGTTTTGTACGACCACTCTCACAAAAGGCCACCTGTCTTGTACGACCACTCTCACAAAAGACCACCTGTCTTGTACGACCACTCTCACAAAAGACCACCTGTCTTGTACGACCACTCTCACAAAAGACCACCTGTCTTGTACGACCACTCTCACAAAAGACCACCTGTCTTGTACGACCACTCTCACATAAGACCACCTGTCTTGTATGACCACATTCTGAAATCCACTTGGTAAAATAATCCTTTAAAAAAAGACCTCTTTTGAGAGACCACCTGTCTTGAGAGACCACATTTCAGTGGCAGATGGGGTGATCTCCTATGACAGGTTTCACTATTAAAACTATCAGTTTTTTCTTCATCTATACTATTCACTGGTTGACGATTCATTATGTAATAGACAAGCCCAACAACCGCCCATCGTTGTAAAACCAAGGTCCCAAATCACTACGCTATTTCCTAACCGTGGTTTCCTGTGCCCAAAATAATTCATAGCTAATGGACATTTATTAGGAGTGTGTGTGTCCAATTTAACCAATCACAACAGTTGTGATCGGCAATGGACGTTATTGCGTAGTCTGTTGATCTAATTCAATTTTGAAATTGTTTAAAAGCCTCGATCGGATTAGTTGAAGAATACGAGCAATGCTTACATGCAATGGCCAAGGTTTCATGAATGACAATGATATGCATGAGTGATTTTGGGTACATAAAATCATGGATAGGAAAGAGCATAGCGATTCCCGACAGTTGTTTTACGACTATGACAATCACCAAAAACAAGACGGGAACAGACTAGACATACCCAGATTTACAGAGTTAGAAACAGAACATACCAAAAAGCAAACCGTAGAGTAGGAATTACGGTGAAACATGTATATAACGACCTCCTTAGGGACACAAGAAAACCGGTCTTTATAGGGAGGTGGTCTTTATATAGAGGTTGATTTGTACACAAATGGTACTAATGGGGACAGCAAAAAATTATCTTTGTGACCAGGTGGTCTTTATATACAGGTAGTCACTAAAGCAAGTTTTATTTTAGTTTGCATATTCGTTATGCATTAAAAACAATTATCTAGCGTATCTTGTTCAAACTCATGCATAAATCATACAGATACACATCCATCAGGAGCACCGCAAAAGATTTTTTTTTTTTTTAACACGTAAGAATGTTTCCTACCCAAATTCATTTAAAGAAAAAGAAACATAAAAAATTCCGGTGAGTATAGAGGATTTTCATGTCGTTTGAATAAATTATTTTTCTACAATTTACTGAATTCTTATTTTCCTGTACCATTTGACTTTTATTTCTGATCAGGTGGGCGAGTTTCTTTACGACATGTCAAAACTTTTGCAAGGAAATCTGTGATTTTTAATGATAAGAGATCAATAATTAAAGCATACATTTTTAACCGTTTTGTGGAAATTAAACCAACGTGTTAACGAGCCAAATTCTGACTAATACAGTTAGGGTGTGTTCAGGTCTTGAATATATAATCCTAAAAACAACAGCTCATGACTTTCTGTAAATGTCAAACGTAAAAGATCGTCCATCAATTGTTAGAAGGAGTAATTTATAGATCTTCCAATGCTGCATGTTTGTTTTAATGGAGATTTTACATCATGCTCAATAACTTTTCCGTCATATAATCGGGGGTGGGTTTTATATACTGGAGGAGAAAACCCAGTTACATAAAATGATTCTCAGGAAAACAGCTATCGGCCTTCCGCCAATAAACTTCCTCACATACCTAATCAGCTTTTATTATATCAGGGTTTGAACCTACGCTGATTAGAGGTGAGAGACTAATTAAAATTGTGATGATCTAACCACATTTCCACAAAGGCCCTGATATTTTGATGATAAAGATAGCTAGGAAAATGACATAGAAAAACAGGGATTTAAATTTCACCCAAAAAAAACCTTCGATTCTCACTTTAGATGTTGTGTTTTGTGATTAAATGTCACAACCTGTATCTCTACATAGACTTGAACCCGGGCCCTCCAGTTGCATGGCAAATGTTCCTTTTCTAAACAGGGCAAAAAAAAAAAAAAAAATTGTGAAAAATCACTCATCCTTCAGCTTGTCCAGATTTTTTTTTTATAAACTTTTATAAAACCATTAGGAAAAACACCTGCTTTGTTTACAACATGGGCGCAGACATTTTGGACACCCAAAGCGGAGGGTAAAATGAGCCCAGAGATCTGATTGGTCATTAAATGAAAAAATTAGTTTTGCCATTAATAAGTGAAATTAAGGTGATAAAAAAGATACATGAATATTGGTAGTACTTTGGAAATTATAGGGTTGACGGTTGAAAATTGAAAGGGAGGGGTCATATGAGAATAGATATTTTCCTTTGGTGCGGAATACTACGAGTTGTAAACAAGTGAAAATTTGGAAGTAGAAATGCAACGGCAACCTATACTTTTAATTGCATATTTTGTTATCAAAAATATTGATCTTTCAGCACAGGGTACTTATTTGACCCAGATTTAATAAACATGGGAGTGACAGTGACCTGAAGTTTTGTAAATTAGCATTGAGGCCTATGGGAAAATATTTGGTGGTGTCTGTCCATTAAGACTAACTACTCATCGATTTCTCTGATATGGGTCTGATAGTTAGGCAAAAGGGCAATAAATGATTGTGAAAGCGCTGTGTTAACGCAAACTTTTATAGACTACAATGTAAGATGTTATAGATCAAGAAGAAAAATAATGCATCACCTGGGACGAGTGCCCAACCCCTAACTCCTCGTCCCTATGCCCTTTTCACTCGTCCAGGTCGAGTGGACGAATAGATTTTTCTCGCACTGCTAAGCCATCTCAAGTGATGCTCAATATGATCTACTGATGTATAATAAAACAATGCATCTGTGTGAAATATTGTTTTAACATAATTTCTGTCCAGATTCATCAACCTCTGAATCCTTGGTGATGTAAAGCTACTTATATGCTGCTTCCAATAAATGAGCAAACACATCATGCTAAATGAATTCTGAAATACAGGTGTTTTTCGTGTTTCTATAATTCACCCTTGTTTGTTTTACATTAAGAGAGGCTTTCAATCCTTACAATAATAGCCGATCAATTAACCGATTGGCTGATTTACAACTTCTCAGAATAACAAGAAAATCGCCAGTGTCTGTGTTTGTCTCTCAGCTGCAAAGTTCATCAATTGTGAAAACAAAAAGAAAAATTCCTTTAGCCTCCGAGCTTTTCCTCCAGCAACTAAATCACCCTGATCCTTAAGTTTAGCAAATACTAAATGTTTGCAAATAAAATATAAATTGTTCTCTTATATTTGTCCCAAGTAATTTAATAATAAATATACGAGATGAAAGTACTCCTATAATCTTTTCTTTGAGTCTTATCAGGAGAATCGTAATTCACACCATCTCTCGCTATCAGCTTAATCCCGAACCACTCTGTACAATGTCAAACACTGATCTCTGTCATTGACTGGTAGAGCCAACTACAGTCACAAAAATGTCCTCATTGAATTACACTTATCTAAAATCTTCTTATCTAGTACAACCCATCGCAGGACTATATACGTTTTACAACACATATCTGAAAATATCAACTAAACGACCCTACCCTACAACCCATCACAGGACTATATACTTTGTACAACACAAACCCCAAAATATCAACTAAACGATCTTACCCTACAACACATCGCAGGACTATATACTTTGTACAACACATACCTGAAAATATCAACTAAACGACCCTACCCTACAACCCATCACAGGACTATATACTTTGTACAACACATACCCAAAAATATCAACTAAACGACCCTACCCTACAACCCATCGCAGGACTATATACTTTGTACAACACATACCTGAAAATATCAACTAAACGACCCACCCCTACAACCAATCACAGGACATATACTTTGTACAACACATACCTAAAAATATCAACTAAACGACCCTACCCTACACAACCCATCGCAGGACTACTTTGTACAACACATACCTGAAAATATGAACTAAAACACATAACACATCGCAGGAAATATACAACTACACACGAAAATATCAACTACACGACCCTCCTACAACCCAGGACTATATACTTTGTACAACATATACCTAAAAATATCAACTAAACGACCCACCCCTACAACACATCGCAGGACTATATACTTTGAACAACACATACCCGAAATTATCTACTAAACGATCATACCCTACAACCGATCGCAGGACTATATACTTTGTACAAGACATACCTGAAAATATCAACTAAACGACCCTACCCTACAACCATCGCAGGACTACAACACAACCCATATCAACACAGGATCCTACAATATTTGCAAGGACTATAAACACATACAACATATAAAATATCTACTAAACGACCCCACCCTACAAACACATCGCAGGACTATATACTCTGTACAAGACATACCCGAAATTATCTACTAAACGACCATACCCTACAACCGATTGCAGGACTATATACTTTGTACAAGACATACCTGAAAATATCAACTAAACGACCCTACCCTACAACACATCGCAGGACTATATACAACACACACCTGAAAATATCAACTAAACGACCCGATCCTACAACCCATAGCAAGGACTATATACTTTGTACAACATATACCCCAAAATATCTACTAATCGACCCCTACCCTACAACACATCACAGGACTATATACTCTGTACAAGACATACCCGAAATTATCTACTAAACGACCATACCCTACAACCGATTGCAGGACTATATACTCTGTACAACACATACCCGAAATTGTCTACTAAACTACCCTACCCTACAACCAATCACAGGACTATATACTTTGTACAACACATACCCAAAAATATCAACTAAACTACCCTAACCTACAACCCATCACAGGACATATACTTTGTACAACACATACCTGAAAATATCAACTAAACGACCCTACCCTACAACCCATCACAGGACTATATATTTGTACAACACATACCTGAAAATATCAACTAAATGACCCTACTCTACAACACATCGCAGGACTATATATTTGTACAACACATACCTGAAAATATCAACTAAATGACCCTACTCTACAACCCATCACAGGACTATATACCTTGTACAACACATACATGAAAATATCAACTAAACGACCCTACCCTTATCACATAGTGTCAATTTTTATACTAAACCTGTTAGAAAATAATACAGCGTTTTTTTAGCATTGAATTTTACTAGACAAGGACATGTAAAGTTTTAATAGTATTAGTAATCATAATATTTCAAGACTTGCGTGTGTTGCATTTTCCTTAAAACTTTTTTGGAATCATTCTCTGATGAAGTAAAAGTCTCCTTTTACTATACACAAAGTTAAGATGTCCTTGCCAGTCTTACAACAGGCATTTTCCTACCTCCTACATTCTGGGCTCACGGTCCAAAAAGTTTGGAAAATATACATTTTAACTAAAACAGAAAAACTTAATTTGAGACATGTGTTTCAAAATACTTCACTCTTTATTGCTCAAATTCCAAAAATTTGGAATTTTTACACTTTTTTTTTTTGGGGGGGGATACAAGCCATTTTTGTATTGGGAATGGGTCCCGTATCCAGACTGCAAAATGACCGTGGAAAATCCCTATAAAACACATCAATTATGTATGCAGACCACAAAATAACATACAAGCCATTTTTGTATTGTGAATGGGTCCCATATCCAGACTGCAAAATGACCGTGGAAAATCCCTATAAAACACATCAATTATGTATGCAGACCACAAAATAACACGGGAGCCATCGTTCAGGTTATGTGGAGATAGCAACAAATACAAATCATGTAACCTCGTTTTCATTCTCGATAAGATTTCCTTTTTTTTATTTGAAAATACAACATAACGTAATTGATAGAAATATATATATATATTTTAAGACTTTGTTTTTTTTCTATCGTCACCTGCAGGTTACAGCCATTCCTTTTAGCGTAACTTTAAATGGGTTATAATGATTTCTGTTATTTTGTGACCTGTGTATGTAAAATAAAATCATAAAATTCAGATTTCTAAACAATAAATTTGGTGTCTCTTTGTTTCTTTTATCCACATAAAAAATTCTCATTTACATGGAAATGTAGCCAGCTATAGGTGAAGTTCCACATATTTCGACTTTCATTATAGACTGATGAAATCATGAATCTACTTTGACACAGATCTTAAATTACATTGCATTGTTGTTTAACGTACCACTCAAGAATCTTTCACTCATATGGAGACGTCACCAAATGCCGGTGAAGGGCTTAAAATTTTGGCCTATGCTCGGCACTTACGGCCATGTTCTTTAATGTGGAGACACCTACTGTGACACCGGGACCTCCAGTTTTTACTGTCTCACACAGTGCTTCATATCATTTCAACATCTCCTTCCAAAAAAATCGGTGATTTTTACTTCTTATGCCAATTTTATTTTACTAGGAAAGGTAAACCTTTTACCATTTCACCTTTGAAATAAGCATGATTGATTTTCATAAGAATGGAATTTTTACCTTTTACCTCAGGTTAGAAGAAGATCCCTTTAATAGACACGGATTTTCCTATGCATCTTTTAATCAATATTTCATCATGCTCCTCTGCCTCTTTCATTTTCTTTCCTTTCTAGCTATTAATTACTTTTGTTTTTACAAAATTGCACATAGCACTAACAGGCTTGTATGATATCTATATGAATGATTATTGATTTTATGTGGTTCTTTATTTCTTTTTTACTCGGTCACACGAGAGAGAGAGAGAGAGAGAGAGAGAGAGAGAGAGACTGGAAATAGGGTCAGAGAAGGAAATAGGGTCAGAGAGAGGGGGAGGTAAACGGAAAAAGGGGAAAGGAGAGAGATAGAGAAGGGAGGGAAATAGGAAAAGAAAGGCAAATAGGAAGAGAGAGTGAGGGGGAGGAAAGAGAGAGTGAGAAGGAGAGGAATGGGAAAAGAGGGGAGAAGAAAAGAGGGAGGGGAATTAGGGAGAGATAGATAGTAAGAGAGAAAGAGCAGAAGAGGAAAAAAGAGACAAAGAAAAGACAGACAAACAAAGACAGAGAGACAGACAGGCAGACAGACAGAGAGACAGATAGTGAGTAAATCATTCCTTTGGTAATCATTCAAACAGTGATCAAATCACTCCGTAATCATTCTGTCAGTAATCAGATTTCACATATAGTCAGTTTCAATACAAGGCAAATGCTTGATTCACCAACACACAGTGATAAACGTTTTATAACATTTGTATTATTTGGTTATAACATAGTTATCGAGAGTCAAAACAGTCATCCTTAATAAGGTAAGAAAGATAACTCTAGTACACTTCCAGCAACTATTCAAATACCGTAAAATAAAAGGCTGTCATACAAACAGCCATTGCCTGTGGACAAAATTAAGTTAATAATTTCAAAGTAACAAAAATTGGTCAAGTCGCAGATTTTTAGTTTTTTAAAAACAAATATATGTACTTTATTATCTGTAAATATTTCGCCCTGGTCATTTTCACCTTTTCCAAAAAATCTTATTCACCAGGGCCCAAAGGCACCAAATTGACTCCGTATGCTCAAGTTCAACAAACTTTGCATCATTTTAAGGTAAAACACGGAAAATCTATTCTGTCATTGGACATGTTTATATATTGATGGCATAGTTTTAAATAATGATAAAAATTATTGCTAATTTGAAGCGAACTTCAGAAATATTGAAAAATTGTATGTACTCAAATTCTGAGTGTCACACTCAACAGATTTATTAATATTTTTTGCAGAAACATCATGTTTAACACAAAAATTTATATGTGAATGACGAAAAATAATAATATGTTTCCTAATCACTCAAACCCAAACTTTTTGCAAACTATAGCAGTGCTTAGATAGACAATTTTAGTATAGAGCGTGGTGCTTAGATAGGCAATGTTAGTATAGAGCGTGGTGCTTAGATAGGCAATGTTGGTATAGAGCGTGGTGCTTAGATAGGCAATGTTAGTATAGAGCGTGGTGCTTAGATAGGCAATTTCAGTATAGAGCGTGGTGCTTAGATAGACAATGTTAGTATAGAGCGTGGTGCTTAGATAGGCAATGTTAGTATAGAGCGTGGTGCTTAGATAGGCAATGTTAGTATAGAGCGTGGTGCTTAGATAGGCAATGTTTGTATAGAGCGTGGTGCTTAGATAGACAATGTTAGTATAGAGCGTGGTGCTTAGATAGGCAATGTTAGTATTGAAGTTGAGCTGTGCTGGAAATCGCTGTTAGTGAATTTCATTTTCCTGATAATTCTAGACACAAATTTCTATGTATCATTTCCTTCGGAGAGTCATAAAGTTAAATAAATTGTGTTCTCTTTTTTATGAATAATTAATTGAATAACTTTTGTTTGCAACATACTGATACCATGAAAAATTATTTCCTTTGGGACATCAGGTTTACATGCAACTTTCAACATATTCTCATTTTAGCTGTTAACATAGATACAAAAGAAATAAAAATACAAAGTCATTGAGTATACATGTATAACAGGTTTTTTGTTGGGTTTTTTTTTTGGGGGGGGGGGGGGGGGGGGGGGTGTGAAGGTCTGGTATAAAACCCATTCCCAATGGAACGTAACATTTTTTTCCTAAATTCAGGCCAAAATATTCCTGATATTTAATTCAAATTTATTCAATAATTAACTCATCAACCCCTTAAAAAACAATAAGCTCTTCTATAAATCAATGATTTGGACTGGTCCAAATGTGTCTTTAGGGGTGAACGAGTTAATTCAAAAGATGAAAAATAAAATAAAAACAAATGTAGTTGAATTTTCTTCAGCAACTTAAATGCAAAGCAAGGTTTGTGTATATGAATAAATTAAACACCAAATTATCAAAAATTATCTTCAGAGCAGAAAAAAAACTGTATAGATGTAAATTTATATATAAAGTTTCTTTGCAAAAATATTACTTTGATTTATGACGACTCGTCAGAAAGCCTCCATGGTTGAATGGATTAACCATTACACTTAAAACCATCATGTGCTACACTTCTAGTCAATGCAATTTCAAGCCCCACTGAAACCTAAGGTTACAATGAGAGGGGGGGGGGT
This sequence comes from Atrina japonica, assembly GCA_030159075.1. NCBI lineage: Eukaryota > Metazoa > Mollusca > Bivalvia > Pterioida > Pinnidae > Atrina > Atrina japonica. The sequence continues at coordinate 1,016,450 of BROG01000116.1, forward strand.
CTTTTGAACTGTGGTCCTGTGTTACAGGTGTGGCACATTGGTTCATGAGAAGAATATTTTTAAAGATGTACCAAGTTATGGTCCTTATGGCTCCTTTTGGGCCCCTATGGGTCCTAGCCCCTTTTTCTTCGTAAACTTTATGCTGCTTCACATGGGAATGCTATATGTCCAGTTTGGTTCAGATTGGCCCATTGGTTCTCGACACATGACAGATGATGGATGACATACGACAGACGATGATATACAAAACATGATCACAATTGGTCACCATGAGCTATGCTCGGGTGACCTAAAAAGAATCCTTGCTGCATTGGTGTCAGTCCATAACACAGGTCAAAATTTGTAGTACTTCACCTAAAGCTGTAACCTGAATAATCCAGTCATCACTCACTTCGATCACTACATTACCGCCTGTATTCATACACAGTCAGAATGCTTCAACCATAAGAAATTTTCACTGTGCCAGATTGTGACGTCATAGTAATTTAGGTCAGAATTTTGTGATGTTGCACTGACTACTTCACAACACTCAAGTTTTTTTCAAATTACTGGTAAAAAAAAGTTGTGATTTATCGTATAATTACAACTGTAAACCTATCCTTCATTTGCAGTATATGTTCAATATATTTTCTTTGTTTTTTTTTTTTTTCGAACATATATTTATTCTTGATTTATCCTCAATTTTGAAACGGAAATCCAAACTCTGCAGAATCATATATTGAACGTCTCTGATTGGGTTCCCATTTTTTCGAGAGCGGCGAGAAACATTTTAACTGGTTAGCTTTCATGCCCTATAAGATCTGAAGAGTTCTGATCAAGGGCGTTAATCATTCACGTTACTAAAGCTGGTGACATCTCCATATAAGTGAAAAACTCTTGACGGGATGTAAAACAAACAAACAAAAACAATCTGGGGAAATTTGTCGGTTCAACCTGTGTCGATCCCCGGTCTTTTCATAGTTACACTGTATCCAGGAATACTTTTTCACCATTTAAAAAACCAAGAACCATCATATGAGTAAGAAATGTGTGTGGCAGAAAATAATATATGAAAACTAATTGGACACATTTGCTAAATGTCCACCCAGCGTACAACTGCACACTGTTAATAACAGGAGTAGGAATTGACAAAATATTTCTGAAACCAAAAAAAGGGAAATAACTCTAGAGATAAAGGTTACAGAAGTGTTGTTTTTTTTAAATACAACTATCTGACTACCTAGGATAAGTATACTCACTTGCCAAAAGGATGTCCACTATTTTAATTTTCCCAAATTGCTTTCTATGTTAAATATATTTTTTTTTTTATAATTGGCTAGACCGATATATTCAATGAAATCTTGTAAACTTTTGCACAATTGTGTGAAAGTCTGTGGACTATCTGTCTAAATTGGTTTGAAGTATATTGATTTCTTTCGGTATAAAATGTAAATATTTATAAGTGACTAGCGAAATCTGCAGCGCTATTTCCTTCTTCTCTGAACAAACAAATAAAAATCAACAACACGAAATAACTCTAGAAGTAAGGCCGTGACATTTTATCAACCATATATGTGTATTTTCACCAAATATGGTAAGACAGGAAATGGCTTAGACGAATAAAATCAGCAAATTCTCCAGATCCTGTCTCTCTCATTTCATTATTATACATGCACAATGAACCCATCAAATGACCTTGTACATCAAATGACCTTGTACATCAAATGACCTTGTACATCAATTGACCTTGTAACCCAATAATATTTTTACTTACCTTGAAGACACAACATCTCCAAATCTTATGAGAAGCTAAGTTGATTTTATGAGAAAATTACCCAGTTTATCTGCAAAAGGCTGGTGATTTCAGGCCTTTTTCTAGTCTCCACGGGGGCCAATGTTCAGCCCCACTCCCAATGCAAATTAGTTTTTTTTTTCCAATTTGATAAAAAAAATTCCTAATTTGGTTTCCAGACTGCAAATGTAATTACAAATGGATAAATGCTGGGGGAAATGCATTTTTAAAAAGAGATTCCTTCGCATACATGTGTGGAAACCATTTTTTCCCAATTTGAGTCAATTCACAATAGAATTTTCAATTGTGGTGCCAATGACATTTTCCCAAAATTGGCAGAAAAAAAAGACCTGGATCTCTTTCGGGGAAAATTGTAACCAGGTATTCCTCCAACATTCAAAAAATGGCGACCGCAATAAAACACCATTTAAACAAACAAACACTGGTCTATATAGTTATACATAGGGAAATCAATGTGATACTTTTGAAATCTATTTTTACCTGAACTATTTTGAAATCTATTTTTACCTGAACTATCTGTTTCAAGCCAAAAGTATTTTAACAAAATACAATTTTTCAAACAATCTGTGTTCTTAATACAAGTTTGCAGACTATAAGATTTCTATGTCAGAAAAAAATAGTACATGTATATTATATATACATATCTGTATCAAATGTATGCCTTTGGTTACCCCCCACACCCCTGGCCGTCATTTCTGTTTTCCCTATTTCAATTTTTCCCCCCCTATCAAAAATCTTATTGAGAACACTGACAACAAAAGAAGATGATATTTTATCAGTTGATTGGAAATATATTCTAAAAAATTAAATGAAAAAAAAGAATTTATAGAAATTCTCTGCAAGGACACTTTTCAAACTTAACAGTGACTCGTCAAGATAAATAATTACCTGAAAGCACTGACAGCTGTTATTATAGCTTTACGAGGATGTTATTTCAATTGAAGATGGAATAAAAAAAAAACACAAAGCCACTACATTTGTAAATAAAAGGATTCCTTAATAAACTCAACCACTGGTCAAAATTATGTGTGACAATAGAAATTTTCTATCCCTGGAACACAGTATTGTGCAGTTGTAGGATTTATCGAGGGTCAATCAATGATTTTGGTGTTTGCCTATTCATGTCATATTGTGTTTTAAGTGGTTACTCAAGTTCGTCAATATCATTAGGTTTTTGATTTTTTGTTTTTTGTTTTTTTTACAGAAGAATTTGTATGAGCTCTAACTAGTTTACTGATCTAGAACTGAGTCATACAAAATTCGTTTTACTTGTTGTCACGGAATTCAAGAAACCATTACATCAACAAAAAGTTGACGGCTTATGTGAAAAACTGAATTAACCATTCTGGCAAGCTTTACTAAATGTTTTGTTAAAAAAGGGATACTACAGTGAAACATCGCCTAAAGACCACCTGACTTAGAAGACCACCTCTCTTAGGAAACCACCTTGTACTTAAGACCACAAATATTCAGCCTCTTGAAAATTTCCTAGTTTATATCTAACAAGAACGGACCTTCACTAACGAGATCATCCCGCTTATGAAACCAAGGGTAGTATTAATATTAAGGTTCAACTGTACCTTTGTTATAGATAATGACTGTTATATAGTGGAACCTTTCTTGATAGGTCACCTTTCTGCCGGTGAAATGTGGTCTTACAAGACCGGTGGTCTCTCAAAAGACATTTTATCTAATGAATTACTGAACCGAGAATGTAGTCTCCCAAGACAGCTGCTCTTACACAACGGTGGTCTCTCGAGACAGGTGCTCTTTCATGACAATGGTCTCTCAAGACAGGTTCCACTGTATCACCGATTTTTCCATTTATATGAAGGTAATTTGTATTTTAAAACTATGCATCCCAGACAAAGACACACCACAACAAAAAAGAACAGTGGTGAAACACAGTTACTGTTTGATGTAGGAAAATGAATTTTAGTTATTTTTGTTATATCAAGTACCATAACAAATAATTTCAAGCAAACCAATACATTTTAAAGACCTTTCCTGGCAATATATCTCAGCCTCCATTCCTGTCAAAGAACACCCTTCAAACTCACTTCCTGGCAATATGTCAAAGAACACTTTTCAACTCCACTTTCTGGTAAAATGTTAAAGAACATATATCAACCTCACTTCCTGGCAATATCTAAAAAAAAAACCCTTACAACCTCACTTCCTAGCAATATGCCAAAGAACATCTTTCAACTCCACTTCCTGGTAATATGTCAAAGAACAATTTTGAACTCCACTTCCTGGTAATATGTCAAAGAACATCTTTCAACTCCACTTTCTGGTAAAATGTTGAAGAACATATATCAACCTCACTTCCTGGCAATATCTCAAAGAAAACCTTACAACCTCACTTCCTAGCAATATGCCAAAGAACATCTTTCAACTCAACTTTCTGGTAAAATGTTAAAGAACATATATCAACCTCACTTCCTGGCAATATCTCAAAGAAAACCTTACAACCTCACTTCCTAGCAATATGCCAAAGAACACCTTTCAACCTCACTTCCTGGCATTGTCAAAGAACAACCTTTCAACTCCACTTTCTGGTAAAATGTTTACGTACACCCTTCAACCTCACTTCCTGGCATTATGTCAAAGAACACTTTTGAACTTCACTTCCTGGTAATATGTCAAAGAACACTTTTGAACTCCACTTCCTGGTAATATGTCAATGAACACTTTTGTACTCCACTTCCTGGTAATATGTCAAAGAATACTTTTGAACTCCACTTCCTGGTAATATGTCAAAGAACATCTTTCAACTCCACTTTCTGGTAAAATGTCAAAGACCACCTTTTCAACTTACCTCCTGGCAATATGAGATAACATTTTTTACCTCTTTACTACATTATTTGTCTTAACTAAAGAACCCCCCCCCCCCCCAAAGAAAAAATAAAACAAAACAAAACAAAACAAAATAAAACAATAACAACACTAATGAAAAAACTAACCTTGGACTCTGTGCAGGGGAAACTGGATGAGCAATATGATGGGCACATGTATATATGTATGCAGTAACTATTTCTTGCATCCAATCAACAATAAAATAAACTAGCCAACTGCTTGCTCTGTTTTCTAAACTTTGCTGCTTTACTGAAATATTAGAAACATAATTATCGTTCTGATTCTACTTTTGCTCCGGAGATGCTAGACACCAAAGCCGGGGCGAATAGACCCTTTTTAGGAAAGGGTCCTGTACTAAATACTCTCTTTATGTATGGTGACAAGTAGGAACGATTCCTCTTACCAGTGTAATTCTAACATGTTATGCTTTATTACCTAAGATTTAAACCTGTCCAGGGTGAAGAAAGGGTTCACAAGATTCTGCCCTGCAAGGTTATACACATTTTGCTATAGTCATAGGTACTTTGGTGCCATGTGTTATTTTAATATTTTCACCATTTTGTTGTTAATTCTTAATTGATTCGTTCTTTTATGTCCAGTCCATGTCTCACTTCTTCAAAAATACAATGGTTCTTAAACTTGTAATCTTTCTGTTAACTTTACCTGTATATTTTGTTAAACTAACCATTTATGACCTTAATTGTAGCTTAGTGATAACTTTAGACCGGTAAATGACTTGCTGCCCAAGATTGGAAAAGTGGCTGCATAAGATGGGTGGCCTTTGGTTCCAGGTTGACAAAAATAGCAAGAAAATTGGTGTCCATTATGAGGTGTATAGCAACACACATACAGTGAACCCTCTTTACAACGACCGTGTTTGTTCCCATGTAGGAATGATGTTATATCGAATTTGTCACTGTAACGAATTTGATGTGGTGGGCATTTCATCGTTAACTCCCTTGAGTATCATTTACGCATATATGTACATGTAAAAAATTAAACTTACAACAACAAATCTTATTTTATTTCATACTATTTTCAACCTTTTAATTGTCATATTTATGCAAGTTAATACTGTAAACATCAATGCACAATTATTTTTTCGGTCGCCTATCGTAAATCGGTGATGTCATGAAATGCACGGATCATAATACAAAATGCCCCGAATGCCCGAGTGTAATAGTATGATCTCCTGATTCTGAGTTGTCAAAGATTCCCCTGATTATTTAGTTATTGCTTAAATAGAAAGCTCACCGATTGCTGATACAATTCTCTTAAAAATGCGCTTCATAAATAAAGTTTTACTAAAATATCTATGGCTATCGCAAGTATTTTAAAGGTCCGCCATTGTAACCACATCGGCACGGACATGTAGCGTAACGGAACTTGTCAACAATATGTATTTTTTATTTATATATTTATCTTTTTTTAAATTGTAATAGCCGGATCAGTAGGTGGGTTAGACTGTGAGGTTATGCCGTTGTAAAGAGTTTATTTACATTTAGTTTTGTATATTTGTTCCCGGAATCTAATGTTGGAGTCGGATACCGAATATTCCGTTGTAATGAGTACTCTTTATGTACATGTATGTTTGTTCCCGAGCAATTCTTATCGGATACCGAATATTCTGTTATAGTGAATGTCGTTGTAAAGCGGGTTCACTGTATATTCATATACCAATACATGATAGTTTGATGTTAAGATGATCAGGTGTCAAAATCATGTACATTACAGTGCTGTCAAGCTAACCTGTTTACAGGTTTACTAAAAATAGATCATGTGATCAACCATCCTAAAAAAATGGCTGCTGAAAACAGTGTGACCAAGCATTTTGTCCTGTATATCACTGGCCACTGGCCACGCCAGACAGGTGGCTGCTGGTTTAGGTATGTTTATATGGTGAAATTGATTGGGGGAATAGAAATTGGCTGTTAAAGACAAGTGGCTGCATAAGACAGGTGGCCTTTAAGGCAGGTTTGACTGTACTTACAATTTTTCAAATCATTAAAGGGGCAAATCTCAAGAAAAATAAATAACTCACTGCCAAAATTTGAAAGTTCTCAGCATTGCGGCAGGGGTTCAAATTCCCAAATCCAAAGCCCTGGACTTGGTTAATTCAGGTTCAGACTTGGCATTTAGAAATACAAGAAGTCAGAGGGACGTGCCTCATCTGTATTCCTTTTAATTTCACTGAATTACCTATCAACAAAATTCAGGACAGACTCTGAAATTTCTATATTGGACTTGCCAAAAAATTCCTTTTAGGTCATTTATAAAGATGAAATTTCCTATCAACAAAAATCAGGTTCAGAGAATTTTGAACTCCAAACAAAGTAAGGTGGACATTTATAAAGATTGTAAAATTTCTATAATTGGACTTGCATAACATTTACTGGTAAAGAAAAACATTGTTCATCTATGTATTTTTCCTGACAAGAAAAAAAAACATTTTTGTAAAATTTCAAACAGAAGAGAAGGTGGACCATTTAAGAGAAGGTGGACCATAACCCCCCCCCCCCCCCCCCCCGGCCCAAACTTTCATGATTATCAATCTCTAGGCACAAAATATCTAAGGTTCACCAATGGGTGAACTTTAATTTCATTGAAATAATACATTAGCTACCACAAGATAAACGTTATCACATACATTATTCTTCTTTGAACGAGGAACCTATCCCATAATTCACCTTGATTAGAATCATAACTTTAAAAAACCAGAAATGTTTTACGTGAATAAAATCGAACAGTTTGGTGATCCTTAAATTTACAAAACTGAATAAGAGTCCAAAGATTAAATCATTTACAAGTTCAAACAGTAACGAAACAATTTGAAACACGAGAAAAAAGAACATAATTTCTATCTAGATTACACTGCGAGTTTTACATTGCAAGCTAATGGGACTGGAAATCTTCTAGTTACGATCTGATAAATTGAAATTTGTACGTAATAGTCAATTTATGTAAATCTGCCGAAAGACAAATATTTATATTCTTCATTTAATTTCCCTCTTGACTTGACTTCATTTATAAAGAGCTATCAGTAAACAAAGGTTGCGTAGATTCGCAGTTTGGATGGGCAGGATGCTAATCGTAGTACTAATCGGTTTTCGCAAAATTTGTAATAGATAAAAATTCCTTGACACAGAAATAATCCAGAGAGCAAACAAACATTGGGATACAAAATTTACCAGTGATAGAATCTGCGATGGACAAAAAATCAACGGAAATTGTTTATGTACAAATCACACATTGTCCAATGCCATCTCCTCAGGTAAATTCATCATATCCCAACAAAGAGGTGATAAATACACATTTTATAAATTGGTTTTTTATTCAGATTTATAATTATGATTTACATTTAACCAATGGTTTGAGAGATTTTAATGTCTTGGAAAAGTAAAATGTCATGATTTCTTCCATGCTTATTCAAGTTCACAGGGGTCAATAGACCCTTTATTGTACAAGGTTCTATCTCCTTTCTGCTGGGAATTTTAAGTCCCAGTGGGCCAAACTGGTAAAAAGAAACTATGGTTATTTTACTCATAACAAAAAAGTCACAATAATTTATTCATCCATCTTCTTTTATTTAACTGACAACATGGTTTTCATTTGATTGTTTGTTGTTGTTTAACGTCCCACTCAAGAATCTTTCACTCGCATGGAGACGTCACCAAATGCCGGTGAAGGGCTTCAAATTTTGGCCTATGCTCGGCACTTACGGACATTGGGCAGTGAGGGTTCTTTAATGTGCCGACACCTACTGTGACACAGGACCTCAGTTTTCACTGTCTCAGTCTGAAGGACAGGAAACCATCCTGTCGCCGGCAGGACTCGTACTCACAACCTCACAATCAAGAGTCGAGAGCACTACCGACTGAGCCAGGCCGGCTCTGTTTTCATTTGCAGACATGGAGTTTTTGATCAAGTGGTACTTAAATTGAGATTCTCCTTTGTTGTTGTACTGATTGTGAGCTGTACAGTGAACATACTTGAGAAATTTTGCTCAAAATTGGGAAAAAAATAATCAAATTTGCTTGGGAAATGGGGCCTTTTACCGGATGGACCAACATGTTCTTTATATTGGTCTCTGGTTCATCGTCAATTTTCAATTAACAAGTATGGAGTCAAACTTTGCTTTTATTAATCCCTTTCACCCCTGAATATCTGAGTGGTATGTTCTTTTTATTGCTTAACACCAGTCTATTATTGTCAGTAGGGTAGAAAGGATTACATATGCTCTTTGACATATTTTCATATGTAAAGTCAAAATTTCATTTTTTGTAAAAATTATTTTGGTAATCACTCAGGGATTTTCCATACTCTTTTGGGATTGGGACCTGAGCCTTTTCAAAAATTTGGAATTTGAGCAACATTTTATTGAAATTAGAAAATCTTAAAAAATATACAAGATTTTCTGAAAAATACCAGAATCTCTTCAAATTCATCGTCATTTGATTCAATTTGAAAATTTCTACAGCAAATCGGGAAAAAGATGCATTTTTTACAATGGGAATGGGCTCTTATTTCGGCCTTCTACAATAAGGTAGAAATCCCTGTTACTTGAAGGGATGAACATGAATACATTTAACTATTCAACGTAAGCAATATATATAACTAGAACGCTGTTATTCAACTTTCTTGTACATGGCTTATGACAAGTCTATATATTTTACAAAAACAACTACAATAAGAGGCCCATGGGCCTTGACGCTCACATGATTTGCAGGAAGTAATGTCCGAGCTTTTCACAGGCTTGAGCAGCATAAGTAGCAGCACATGGTAGGGACTCCATGAGAAAAATTTGTAGCAAGTTAGAAATCAAATGCACAAGATATCCAGATAAAAAGTTAAATATGACTAAGATAAAAGAGAATTAAGCAATGGTGGTAATGTTGGAACGAATATGATCCATGCAAACAACGACATTTCTTGTTAACATCATGCTTATCAGAAGACTTGGTGTCTATTGTGGATTCAGGATATCATACAACATGTGTACCAAGTTTGAAGGCAATCGGTTTGGTGGTTCTTAAGAAGACGTTAAAAATGCCTCAGCCAATCAGACGCCAGGGCAGCCATCTTGGATTTTCGGATCAGCTCCCTAAATAACCCAACAATTCCTCAGGACATAATAACAAACATGTGTACTAAGTTTGAACTACAGTAAAACCTGCTATAGTGGTCACCTCTATATAAGGATCACCTGTCTATAAAGACCACTTTAGAAAAGTCCCTTGACTGCATACTTCAACTAAATTGAACCTGTGTATAAGGGTCACCTGCACATAAAGGTCAATATTCTCTGGTCCCTTGGGTGGTCCCTATATACAGGTTTTACTGTATATTGGTTAGACTGCAGTTCTTAAGAAGAGGTTGAAAATGTCTCAATCAATCAGAAACTAGGGCAGCCACCTGAGATTTTCACATAGGCCCAAAAAACAACAACACTTGGTCAGGACATCATCAGGAACATGTGTACTAGGTTTGAAGGCAATCGGTTCAGTGGTTCTTAAGAAGAAGTTGAAAATGTGTCAGCTTATCAGATTTCAGGGTGGACATCTTGGATTTTTGGATCGGCCCAAAAGAAAAACACTTCATCAGGATATCATAAGGAACATGTGTACAAAGTCTGAAGGCAATAGGTTCAGTGGTTCTGAAGAAGTTGAAAATGTCTCAGCCAATCAGACGCCAGGGTGGCCATCTTGGATTTTCGAATTGGCCCGAAAAACAACAACAATTGGTAAGAGCATCATAAGGAACATGTGTACCAAGTTTGAAGTCAATTGGTTTAGTGGTTCTTAAGAAGAAGTTGAAAATATCTTGGCTAATCAGAGGCTAGGGTGGCCATCTTGGATTTTTGGAATGGTCTGAAAAACAACAACACTTTGTCAGGACATCATAAGGAATATATGTACCAAGTTTGAAGTCAATTGGTTCAGCGATTCTGAAGAAGTTTAAAATGTAAATGTTTAACACTCTGAAAAACGATAAATTTATTTACCATCAATACATTCCTGACACAATCTTCGTTACACTGACCATTATGTCCCAGACAGAAATGCTGTTAAAGGTAACATTCAGAAATGTTAATAATAATAATTTCAGTGCAACGATTAGTTTTTCTGTCTCTCAAAACCACAAAAACCAGTTAACAACTTCTCAGATTAGTTCAGTTTTGTTTCTCACACTTGATAAAAATCATTTTTTGAGGGAAAATGACCATAATCGTAATTTACAGCTTTCTGCAGAACTGAACACATTTGACAGTTGCCTAAATAGATAGAACTAACAGAATTTACCCACAAAATTATCTTTATGATCAGCAATAAATATTTGTAATTCTAGCAGAAATCACAACTGTGAGTGAGGTATCACAGAGAGAATTGTTCAGCTACAAGAGAACACAAATGGAATAACAAGATTTACATATACAACATAGGAGTAAAGCAATTTTACTGTGTGTTACGAAGTTAGTGAGATATGTGAGAGATTAAAATAAATTTCACAACTACCGATCCATTTGGGGAAAAAACTACATCACACGTAAAACCGCAAAAAAAACTATTAATGCATTTTTAAAAAACCATAAAAATGAGAGATATCGTTTAAAAACGAGAGATATTGTTGAAAAATTTGAGATATGCTAATAGGACATGGTTAACAAAACCTGCTGTTAGAAAGTGAGAATCTGTGGGATGGGCATCACTCTCTAAAGACAACGCATACAACAAATTAATGTTTATTCTAAATACGATAAAGATTTCCGAAAAAAAAATGGGGCTAATAATATCAATTCTATTTCTAGGTTACGACAAAGAAGAACTTTAAAATTCTACAAATTATTTTTGCTAATTGACGAATGAGAAACTGAAATTAAGTGAAAGTTGAAATCGGTGTATCATTTTGATAAAGTTGGGGCTGATTATCCATTTTTTGTGATTTGTGGTCTATGTTTAAGTCAGTGTCTATATCAGCTGGGTCCCTAAAAAAATCAGTATATGTTGTAGACTACCCTCTGTATGTCCTGTTTCATTGTAATCAAACAAGAACAAATTTTGCAGTTGTGAGCCATATTTTTTTTTTTTTTATCAAGTACAGTGGAACCAGTCTTGTGAGACCACTGTCATAGAATACCACCTGTCTTGTGAGACCACTGTCATAGAATACCACCTGTCTTGTGAGATCACTGTCATAGAATACCACCTGTCTTGTGAGACCACTGTCATAGAATACCACCTGTCTTGTGAGACCAATGTCATAGAAGACCACCTGTCTTGTGAGACCACTGTCATAGAAGACCACCTGTCTTGTGAGACCACTGTCATAGAATACCACCTGTCTTGTGAGACCACTGTCATAGAATACCACCTGTCTTGTGAGACCACTGTCATAGAATACCACCTGTCTTGTGAGACCACTGTCATAGAATACCACCTATCTTGTGAGACCACTGTCATAGAAGACCACCTGTCTTGTGAGACCACTGTCATAGAATACCACCTGTCTTGTGAGACCACTGTCATAGAAGACCACCTGTCTTGTGAGACCACTGTCATAGAAGACCACCTGTCTTGTGAGACCACTGTCATAGAAGACCACCTGTCTTGTGAGACCACTGTCATAGAAGACCACCTGTCTTGTGAGACCACTGTCATAGAATACCACCTGTCTTGAGACCACTGTCATAGAAGACCACCTGTCTTGTGAGATCACTGTCATAGAATACCACCTGTCTTGTGAGACCACTGTCATAGAATACCACCTGTCTTGTGAGACCACTGTCATAGAAGACCACCTGTCTTGTGAGACCACTGTCATAGAAGACCACCTGTCTTGTGAGACCAGTCATAGATGCCCACTTGTCTAGTGAGACCAGTCATTGATGCCCACTTGTCTAGTGAGACCAGTCATAGAAGACCACTTGTCTAGTGAGACCACTGTCATAGAAGACCACTTGTCTAGTGAGACCAATGCCATAGAAGACCACTTGTCTTGTGAGACCACTGTCATAGAAGACCACTTGTCTAGTGAGACCAATGCCATTGAAGACCACTTGTCTATTGAGACCAGTCATAGAAGACCACCTGCATTGTGAGACCAGCCATAGAAGACCTCTTGTCTAGTGAGACCACTGTCATAGATGACCACTTGTCTATTGAGACCACTATCATAGAAGACCACTTGTCTAGTGAGACCAATGCCAGAGGTCCACTTGTCTAGTGAGACCAGTCATAGAAGACCACTTGTCTAGTGAGACCAGTCATAGAAGTCCACTTGTCTAGTGAGACCACTGTCATAGGTGACTTGTCTAGTGAGACCACTGCCATAGAAGTCCACTTGTCTAGTGAGACCGCTGTCATAGAAGTCCACTTGTCTAGTGAGACCACTGTCATAGAAGTCCACTTGTCTAGTGAGACCACTGTCATAGGTCACTTGTCTAGTGAGACCACTGCCATAGAAATCCACTTGTCTAATGAGACCACTGTCATAGGTCACTTGTCTAGTGAGACCACTGCCATAGAAGTCCACTTGTCTAGTGAGCTGAATTGATAATGATTGTCATCTAGGTGCTTATTGCCAGCATGTTTGTTTCTTGATTAAAGTAATGATTTAACTAAGTACAGCAGCTGGCCATAAGTATGTTCCCATAATGTATTTTCACTTTATATTCTTTGTAAATTCATGTTTTTTCAATAACTCGCAGAGAATTTGCCTTTTATCCAATTTTATCAAAACTTGATTCATTAAAATTTGAGGTTTTGGTACTCTTTTGGTAGAAATTCCATTGCAATCGATTTACTGATTCAGGAGAAATATGTTATTCTTCGTGAGAGAAACGTCAGTTTTCTGTTTATTACAAAGATAATGTATGGATCTGTGACATACATGTAATATATAAAGACCATAATAAAACCATCAATACTTACATAATTTATGGATATCAAAATTATACCCAGACTGCCAGGAGTTAAGCTTGCCATTTTTCATTAATTTTAGATGTCTACCAAATTCTGAGGACAAAATCAAACAAATGCAGAATTACTAAGGATATATAGTGAAATTCATTTTGGGGAACTTACTTTTGTCCTACTACTGTAGTTTCAAATTTGAAACTTGCAAGTTATATTTAAAAAATTGTATTTGGAGGAGTTGATATGATAGTACATAACATCATTTTAATGACAGTTCCGCATTTTGGGAATTGGCAAAATGGACACCGCAAACTGGTGATCAGCGAATTGGGAATCAACAAAGTGGTACTAAGTCACTCAATGATATCTGATCATATATTCTTTTCTTGAAACAATTTGCATGTGAAATCAGAATGCATCAGGAGATATTGTGACCAAGAAAGAAAACCAAGTCATCAATTCCAATTTGATTTATGTAGATTGCTGGAGTTGAACTAGCTAGTTTCCTATTGCTTTTCCCACTTTTTAAAGATGAGCATAATCGCCTTTATATACAAAACATTAACACAGAAACTGATTTATGATCCATCTATGTTGGAATCTTGTTCGTAAAATCAAGTAGATTAAATTTCAACCACAAAAAAAACGAGAGAAAGAAATGGCAACAATGAGGTCAATTGTACTTTCTATATTTGGATCGAAATGGACTTGCATGAAATATACGTCTTGTAACATTAAAGCCACATTCCGGGAGTACCGTATTTTATGGCCTATAGGTCGATATTTTTTTCCCTCGACCTATTCACCGCATCGACTTATCTTAGTGGAATATTTGACTTGTATCTGCAATTCCTCATTTTAACATGGTAATTCAACATTTTTCACTGGATAATCTAGGGGCCTACTCCAAACACCCATTTGTATTTACACTTAATAGAACTATTAAATATGACCTCGTGTGTGCGTAATGCACTGTGTTCATAATCAAGTGACAAAATAATGATCTTTCAAGTTACAATATCATTGGGATTCAAGATTGTGTCAGAAACTGCGTAATAAAAATACATTGTTTACATTATATTTATACTGTACAGTTTATACTTCTGAATAATTCCCTTATCTCAGCACCCCGCTGTGAAGTTGAAGTCTTCATTTAGACTTTTGGGACACTACAAGCTGTGTTCACTGGAACGTGACCTTCAACTGATAGGGATCCGCAGCAGCAGTCTTTGAAGTTGGGAAAGTTTTGGAAAAAGTGTTACATAAATTAATTATCACTCAACCTTGAGTATTTAATTGTTTGACAATTGCCCGCTGCATAATAATTTAGGCCAATGTAAGGATAAGACAATTATTGAGGTCGCTTGTGTTAACAGGATAAAGAATTTAATGATGATTTGAAAGGTAATATAAGTGATGTTGAATATGATAAAATGCAACTTGTAAGCTTTTTAATCACTCCTATTTAATAATGTACAGTAAAATAGGCCTATCACTCTGATTATTTGTGTAGGCTACCATCGTTTTAAAACCAGTTATTAAACATAAACGATGTATTTTTGTGTTCTCCCATTCATGTTTCCATCTCTGCCGACATCGATCTGTCTTCCACTTCGACCTATCTAATACTTAAACCTGGATTTTTGCCAAAAATCGGCAATTCGACCTATCCCCCACATTGACTTATAGACCCTGGACAAGCAATTTAACCATAAACTGACATGAATCATGTATATTTTATCGACTTCTTTGAAATAACTAATTCCTGCCCTGGTACATTCGATTACAACATGTGCTGAGACTGTGCGGTAATAGTACTCTTGTGATGAATCAAGCTCACATTTTATATCACTCATACACCAGGGTAAATTTAAGAATTCCAATGGAATCCCCACAAATAACTCCATTAATAAATTGAAAATTTTTAAATCTTTTTCATTTTCGTCGGTTAGGAGTCGTTTTCTACTAAAATGTCAAAAATTACAATATGTCCAGAAAATTACAATAACATCCCCGGAATGTGGCTTTAACTCAAATGTTAAACACGAGTTCGACTTTTGTCATGAAATAAAACATCACCATTTTAAATACAACTCAACAACGAAGGATTTTTCAGACAGATCTTCAATCCCACAATTCTATTGGATTATTGTTGCTTTACATCTTGCCATGAGTTGTTTTCTTAAATGGAAACATTTTAACTCATCAACCCCTGAAAAACAATGACCTCTTCTATAAACCAATGACTTAGACTAGTCCATCTTGGATGAATGAGTTAATCAGCAATAAGTGTTGACAAAACACAACATACGATACGATAGCTCTCTGGTGGCCGCATTACATCACAGATACTGAAAGTATTGCTATGATGTTGGTCAAGTGGCATCTCGTCAGGAAGGGTACGAGCCCCACTGGAACCTCAGCATATTTTATGAGAAAGTTTGCCACTTAACTTGCGGAAGGCTGATGGTCGCTTCTCGAATACATTGTAATTGGATTCTTTCCTCCACCATATAAAATGGCTGCCACCATATGACTGAAAAAAGTCATGTGGCATAAAACAATTCAGACAAACAAAATTCAAGGGAACGAACAAACAGACAATCAAAAAACAATATCCTGCCCCCCAAACTGGGAAAATTAAAACATAAATTAACCAGGCAATGATAAATAAATGTAAAATCAGAGAAATGTCAATATTCTTGTGCCACAAATCACGTCCATGTTGAAGTGTCACTGTTATCATAACGAGATATTATTGCCATACTAAATCATACTGGAGATGGCTCTCCCGAGATAAACTTCCGTAAATCAGTCTACAACCTCTGATATCAGTTGTAACGTAATTTTCTGGGTGAAAACATAAATATGGTATTTTTGTTCAACTGTCTCCAAAATAACAAGTTGTTGTCAGATACAAAAAAGTGTTAATGTTTTACTCTTTCAAAATTTTTTTTTTTAAATTAGGTTAAACTTGGGACAGGTTCAAATTCTCATTTTGGAGAAAAAAAAATTCTTATCTAACTGTTAAAATCAGGTCCAGTTCAACACAATTTGAAACAAATTTCATGCTGCATTAATAGAGAAAATTCAATTTATTTTTCATTTCGGGTTATTATGTGACCCAGTTATGATAGGGATGGTATGTTGACCAGTAACTGCTTTGTCAGCCATTTTGAAAATGGCCACTTCAATGGTTCTGTCCAGTGAAAAATTCAAAGGTAGAGGTAAAAACTGTCGGCTACAGTCAACTAATGTAGTCAATATTCTATCATCAAATTACAAACGCTATGATTTCACGGTCTTCACATAGAAGAGCTAATTCAAACTCTTGACACAGACACAATGACAGTTGTCAATTCGTGGACCCACACAGTGGAACCTGTCTTGAAAGACAAATCTCATGAAAGACCACCAGTCTATTGAGACCATGTTCTGAAAACCTATTGGTTAAGTAATCCTTTTGAGATACCACATTTTAGTAACTGAAGGGGTGGTCTCTCAAACCAGGTTCCACTGCACAGTCAAAACTTGTCTATAATGAGGCCACTCAAGGGAACTGGCAAATGTAGCTGTTACAGGCAGGTGACTTTTATAAAAAGGTTCATTCATTTATATCAAAAAAAAAAAACTTAACAAATATTATGTTTGAAAGGCCTTTATAGGCAGGTGCCCTTTATATAGATGTGGCCTTTAATGTAAGTTTGACTGTGCTTGTTTCAAAATCCGTCCAGAAAGTCCCTCCTAGGCGTTAAAACAAGACAATAAAACAAGATAATACAGTAAAACCTGCTTTAGCAACTACCTGTGTATAAAGACCACCTGGTCACAAAGACCGTTTTCTGCTGTCTGCAATAGTACCATTTGTGTACAAATCAACCTCTATATAAAGACAACCTCCCTATAAAGACCAGTTTTCTTGTGTCCCTAAGGAGGTCATTATATACAAGTTTCACTGTAACTCAAAATTTCGAGATAAAATAATTCAAGATAAAGAAAAAAAAAACAATAACATGGCAACAATTGACTGGAATCAAATAAAGTTAATTCTGAAATTTATACAAAAGAAACTGAAACAAAACTCAAAGAACGACATATGATCCATCACAGAATACATATAAAGCAATCCATTAAAGAATCAATCAATTACAAAGTGACCGACAAAATGTTTAATCGTGCTTTGACGAAATTAAATCATGATTCAGAAAGACACTTGTAGAATCATGTCATTACTACATGTTGACCTTGCGGATTATATGAGATACGGAATTTAATTTGGTTCGGTTCTTGAGACAAACCAGTCAAGCTTCTTAGCGATCTCTTTGTACTCTGCATCAATGCCCAGCTCAATCATCTATACGGCCAGGATAAGCCTAGTACAGAAGACATCCAGAACACATAGGGTTTCTTGTTCAGACAAATACAATTATTCTATCAACCACGGCCATCAAGCGAGGTTTGCAAGTGTCGCAAAATACAAAGATGAATATTGATTAATAACCTTTCCATTCTGCTAATGAGTCACTGTGGTCATTTGAATGCAGGTAGTATAACAATGAGTTAATGCAAACATCACAATTCTGATATCAGTTGTATTTGGGCATGATCATTTAAATGTAAGTAGTACGATAATGTGTGAATGCAAACATCACAATACCGATATCAGTTGCATTTGGGCATGATCATTTAAATGTAGGTAGTACGCCAATGTGTTAATGCAAACATCACAATTCTGATTTCTTTTGCAACTTGGTGGGGTCATTTAAATGCTCGCAAACACAAATATTACAATTCTGCAGCTCAGTGGCATTATTCAAATGCAGGTAGTACGACAATGTGTGAACACAAACACCACAATTCAGATATTTGTCACAGCTCAGTGGCGTTATTCAAATGCAGGTAGCACGACAATGTGTGAACGCAAACATCACAATTCTGATATTTGTCGCAGCTCAGTGGCATTATTATTCAAATGCAGGTAGTACGACGATGTGTGAACGCAAACATCACAATTCTGATATTTGTCGCAGCTCAGTGGCGTTATTCAAATGCAGGTAGTATGACAATGTGTGAACGCAAACATCTCAATTCTGGTATCCGTCTAAACTCGACATTATCATCCGAATGCAGGAAGTACGACAATGTTTAAACACAAACATCACAATTCTGGTATCTGTTGCAGCTTGGTATGAAGTACATCAATACACATCTTTCATTATCTTTATGGTTATCATTTGAGTGACCCGATGTTGATGTCATAGACGATGATGATGTCATAGACAACGATACATGTACCGTGACTATATTTCCAGAGCAGCTGGAACAGTCCAAAATAGAGGTCACTGAGTACTCACAGAAATTACCATCACAACGAATGACATTTTTGTTAACATTGCAATTGAACACCCCTACCCTATCTGAAATATTTTCACTCGTTCAATATATAAGAGAGGCCCCCAGATAAGTTGCCAATGAGCTATAAAATTTTAAATACTAGATAACATACCTCAGATATTGAACCTTTTTTTTCATAAAGTTATGCCATTGAATTTGAAAAAAAAGAAGATTTTCTCATATCTGAAGAGAACTGGGTATAGAAGTAATTAAATTTCACAAACATTTAATCTTGTCATCTTCATTTTTTTTAATCTAGTGATTTATATATATATATATATATATATATATATATATATATATATATATATATACAGTAGAACTTTGTTGAGATGAACTTCAATGAGTCAAATTTCTTGACCTTTCGAACTAGTGACGAAGTCCCAATAGTTTTTTTATGACTCAGATTTCTCGATATTTTGAATAAATTGTTGGGCCCATTTATATAAAAACATTGCAAATTCATAAAAATAATTTGAAGTCAAAATTTACATGTGTATGAAAGCACAATATGGGAATTCTTCTCCTTCTCATAAACACTCATTTCAAAAACATTTAGTTAATTTATAACTAATTGTTAGATATCATGACTGCATAACTTATCTGAAACTAACTGAACAACTACAATTCTCAGTTACCATTCATGAATGGAAGTCCCGATGTTTCAAACTTTTCTAGGTGGTCCCTTGAACTTCGACTCGTTGAAGTTTTACTGTACTAGTATATATTTATGAACAGTTAATCAAATGGCTGAAATAAAAATTTGCCAAAGATTATATAAAGATATTTCACTACATCACATATAATAATGAGCACTTCGAACCATTAAATCATAAAACACTACCAATATTTTAATGACAAGCATACAATTACCGGAACATAACTATTTATCTGTACATTCATGAACTTTTTATACATCGTTAAAATATCGTAAACATCGTAAAGACACAATTATCTACCAATTATCAAGTGATGACTCATTAAATCAAATTATTTCTTGGTACATATATCCCGATAATTAATACTCATCATCACATAAACTATTTTGTAAAGAAAAATATTTATAAAAATTATAAAACATAAATTAATTTGGATGCAATAAGAGCTCAGTGTTTTATAAATGTTCGTAAATCAGTAATTACTAATTGTATCATATGACTTTCATATAGGGGCGAGTGGTCAGAGCATCACACTTTAAAACATGAAGTCTCTCACTTCTGGTTAGCGCAGGTTCGAACCCCGCTGGAACCTGAGCTGATTTTATGAGAAAATCTGCCAGTTGACTTATAACAGAAGGCCGGAGGTACATCGTAACCATGTTCTCTCCGCTACCAATAAAAACTGGCGTCACCACGTGACTGAAAATTTGTTGACTAGTGTAAAATACCATTTCAGCAACAAAAACAATTTTCAGTATCGGGTCACACCCAGAAATCGCTCAGTACCAACTGTTCTTTCGCAGACCAATTGATGTGAGAAGTCACAGGTTCTAACGATGAGACTTGAAACCAAGGTCATGGTTGGTTGGGCATGTTAAGTAAACCGTAACTGTAACACTGGCATAAGTCCGTAGCACAGGTGAATAATTGTGGCATCTACAACCTATAGCTGGGCCATGAATGGTCTAAACACTCTTTTGGGAATGGGTTCTGGACCTTTATTTAGAATTGGGGAATTTTAGCAAGATTTTTATTGAAATTTAGAAATCTAAAATTCTGCAAAACTGTTTGAAAATACAAGAATTTCTGCAAATGCATTGTCATTAGACTTCAATTGGGAAATTTCAACTGCAAATTCAACGGGAAAAAAATGCATTTTTTGGGCATTGGGAATGGAGCCTTATTTCAGCCCCTACAATAGATTGGAAAATCCCTGTTAAATTTTTAGGAAAGAATCTTGTTGTTTGACAGATGCCAAAATGTTGCAGGCATTTGGACAGACAGACAGACTTTAGGCAATATGTCACCTATACTCAATTTCCAGAGCTTTAAAAAATTATTGATTTTATAGAATTTTTTTAAAAAATCAACATGAGCTCCAAAAATAATTTTTTTTGTAACCACTTGCAACAGTCTATTCAATGGCAAAAACAATAAAAATGTGAGTTTCCACACTAAAAACAACGATGAAATGACCAACAGCGATAATAAGAGGTTGTTGTGGCAAATGATGAATGGATGACCAATAATGTCATGACATGAACTTTTCTAGAAGTTTTGTAATTGAAATAATGGATGTCTGTCTAGAACTGATTCACAGTAGAATTGATTAAACATGTCCAGCGCTCATAAACAAGCATTTGCATGTCGTGTTTACTGCACTATGTAACTCCCTTTCTCCTCAGTGGTCCTAATGGATCGGCCTTCTCCATGTCCATACACAGCAATTATTTTTAATTTGACTTCATAAAGCAACATAAAAATGTCATTTTCACTACGTTTGTCCAACTTGTCAATAACAAAATATATACTTGTCATCTTAGAAGTAATAAAGTTGTCGTAGATTCCATGTCTGATGGTCAATGATAGGGCTGAAGATCGTTTAACTGGTCATTTTAGTTTCGACAATATGAAACTGACGAGGAAGTGACTACCAGCTGATTATATTAGCAGAGGATTTGATATGGTGTTCTATCAATTAGGACCACAAATGTTGATATATATATATGCAGTTGATTATTTTGAAATGAAAGAACAATTTTGATTTTACAGAAACTGTCATACCGCTCTTGCAAAATCATTCTTATTTTGGAAATACATTTTTTTTCTTGTTTGTCTTATCAAATTTCAAATAGAAAATTTTCATCAGGATTTATGCCATCCAGAGAAATGACAAACTCGTTAAAATGGAAAAGAAATACAAAATGTAACTATCTTTGCATTTCTTCAAATTAAAATGCCAGTGAAGTGAAGAAAATATGTCACCGAGGTACAGTGTTGTTGAAATGCTGTTTCACGTCCCACACTCAAGTAATCTATTTTTACTGTTAAAGAAAATATGTCACCGAGGTACAGTGTTGTTGTAATGCTGTTTCACGTCCCACTCAAGAATCTTTCACTCGTATGGAGACGTCACCAAATGCCGGTGAAGGACTTTTTGGCCTATGCTTAGCACTTACAACAATTGAGCAGTGAGGGTTCTTTAATGTGACGGCACCTACTGTGACACAGGACCTCTGTTTTTGGCCTATGCTCAGCACTTACAGCCTTTGAGCAGTGAGGGTTCTTTAATGTGCCCATACCTACTGTCTTATGAGGTCACATGATTCTCATAAACACTTGCTATTTAATTTTTCAATACAAAACTCTTAAAGGTACCACCAGTCTTGAGAGACTACATTTAAAGGACAGATCTAGACAGTGGACTGACAGTGTGTTAGACAATAAGACTGACAGTGTGTCAGACAATAAGACTGACAGTGTGTCAGACAATAAGACTGACAGTGGGTCAGACATTAAGACTAAGTGTGTCAGACAATAAGACTGACAGTGTGTCAGACAATAAGACTGACAGTGAGTCAGAAAATGAGACTGACAGTGGGTCAGACAATAAGACTGACAGTGAGTCAGAAAATGAGACTGACAGTGAGTCAGAAAATGAGACTGACAGTGTGTCAGACAATAAGACTGACAGTGGGTCAGACAATAAGACTGACAGTGGGTCAGACAGTAAGACTGACAGTGGGTCAGACAATAAGACTGGCAGTGGGTCAGACAGTAAGACTGACAGTGGGTCAGACAATAAGACTGACAGTGGGTCAGACAGTAAGACTGACAGTGGGTCAGCTGTCATATGAAATGATTTCTCTACTTCAAACATATGATGATACTGACTGTATAGTAAAATGGTCAATAGAAAGGGACGCAAGAACAAACACATGCTATATGTTTCTTGCTTTCTGGACAGTAACAATTACATGCTCTCTCCGAGGATTTGGGGATAGTTAATAAATTACAGTCTGCACATAGTAACATGCAATGAATTGTTCAAAACCAATATATCCATCATTGCTAGAAGCATAATCTAATTGTTCTTGTTAGGTCAAGTCAGGATGGATGAAAGTGATCAATAAAAAAAGCCAACAGCACTTTGACAGCAATAACTTAGATTGGAAAGCCAAGATGTCTTAAACTTTAAAGAAAAAAAAATCTGTCTCCTTAATAACAAACAAAAAGATTACATGCACATGTACACACATACATCAAAGTCCATGGTTGAGTACTGCTGTTTGTAGTATTGGGAACAATCCTATGTATGGATTAATGTTAACTCATCAACCCCTGAAAAACAATGGACTCTTCTGTAAATCAATGATTTAGACCAGTCCAAATGTGCCTTTAGGTGTGAACGAGTTAAATGGGGAATGCTTAATATGTCATTTTGGGGTTACCAGCATGCCTCTATTTTATCAAGTGATGTAAAGACATGACTTCGGTAACAATAAACGAAAACGGAAAAGGGCCACACAACCCAAAAATGACATATTACTCACAAAGACCCTTTCATCCCCAAGCATCTAAGTGGGTATTTCCTATACTGGTTTTAGACTGGTCTATTGTGGTTTATAGGGATTACAGGGTTACTATGCCTTGGTACATCTTTGATCCTTTTTAGACTTATTTTGACAAAAACAACAACACTTGCAGCTAACAGCAAAAATTACAATGTTCCCATCGTATTTCATTAAGACCTCTAACCAACTGACCTTTCACAAAAGACCCAACACATCACCTTTTGGAAGACTTTTCCATTATGACATCACAATTAGATGCCCGGTCAAACATTTCTATAATTATGATGTCACATTCGAATGACGCCAAAAATGCACAATGAGTGCCATTGTCATACATTTGACCATAGGTCAATCGTAACCAGTAAACAAAGATGGACTCCTCACAGTTTACCATGGTCGTTAAGACAGCAAAGTATTGGTAATAGATTTTTGCAAAACAGCATTTAGGAACAACACTTGAATTCTTCTAGAAAAAATGTTTCATTTGGTCGTCCATAGTTACAGAACTGCCATAAAATGGAAAATGTATATTGCATGTACATCTTATGAACATCATTAATGTATACACAACAATGGCAGACAAATGTCAAATCACTGAATCAAAAAACAAGAAGCCTGAATCCATTTCCTGAAATCCTGATTCATGAGTCCTGAGAATCACATTTTCAGAATTAAATAAGAGTGCTGACTTACAAGCAGAAAGTTCCATCTTCAATTCCCCAAACTAGGTCATATCTAAGATTTGAAAAATAGGTAGTGACTGCATGTTCCTTCGCCAAGAGCTCCGCACAAGACGTGAATGTGAGGGGTCTTTCGGATGAGACTGAACACTTGAGTCTTGTACCACAGCAGACATGACATTTTTACGAATCTGGACTGTATTGACATTAGTCTGTAGCACTGATCAATATTTCTTGAACTTCACATAAAGCCAGTGACATCTCTGTATCAGTGACAAATTGTTGACAGGGTGTAAAACAACAAACTACCATCATGATATCAAAAACCAAACGTTCCTTTTCTCAGTGGATTTTGCACCTGTTACAGTGAGTCGCAAAACCCATTTAGAACAAGTAGCCAAAAGTTCTTCAGGGAAGTTCATATTTCAAATTTACTGCACTCCGCATTTTATATAATGCCTTGTACACAGCAATGTGTTATCAATCAAATGACAAGACTAAGTCGACTGGTTTTTGGCACAAAAATAGCACAAATTAATTAATTAAAAATCAACCAAACCATGTGTGATTCTGAAATTAAATAGGAACTGTTGTATTTATGGGACACATATTCTGTTTTGATTTTGAAACATGACATGCCCCCATTCGATCGCAGTCTGTTCTACAAGCGAACCTACACAAACAGACCATAGCATTAAAAATTATCAGTTTACTGGTGGTTTCTTCTCAGGTACACTGCCACCTTATTCTCTCCCCAACATCACAAACTGGCTGCTACCATATTTTTGAATGTATCGTAAAACAACATTAAAAAAAATCAAACATCAATTACAAATAGTCACCTATCATTAACAACCTCCAAAAAGACATTTCATAGCTTTTATCTCACTCTATCATAATTTTTCAAGTATAACTCTACGCGCACGGTCACTCTGTATGCCGATATGATTGATGGGGCTTAATTAGAAAAATATCGCTGAACCTCTCTCTGACCCTAGATTTACCCCCCAATGATTCTAGCGTCCAATCAATATGTAAATGAGGGACATTGTTTTTACGCTTTTATAATCATATATTAACATGATGGGTCAGGATTTTAATTGTTTTCACTGCATACTAATCGGCCATTTTTACATCTTGGGTGACATTTCCAATTACCCTGGACAACTCTGGAAGATGACCAGGCCATTCATTTGACACCTAGTTTTCTGTATTTAAAATCAGGATGTCAGCCGTTCAGCTACTCGATAAGTACTATACAGAAAGAAAAAAAAAACATTTTAACAATTGCTTTCTATTTGAAACAAAATACTTGTTGGCAATTTCAAAAATTCTGACACGCTACAATGTCTCGGCAATAAAAAGTCCAGCAATAATGGAAATTCATTTTCGTAAGGTTCAATTAAATCTGAATGAACTTGTAATTGCTCCGACACAATAGAAACAGACAAGATAATTACAAGGTGACAGCTATGAATACTCGGCAAGACGATAACTACCATGTTGCATGGTGTTACCGTTAATAAGAACAACTCCCAACAGGCTCTGAATTAGCATTGATCACAAGGTGATATATAACAACCCCCAAAGTCCTACGACCCACTGGTGATTCATACAGTTGATTGGATATTGTAGAGAGCATCATAATTCGTTACACGTGACACGGCATCTATTGTTGTTACTTGTGGTTCATTACAGACGTTGGAAGTTTTATTTATAAAGTAAGCAGAGTCGGTTGTTGATTTTATTACAATTTGCCCCTTGGACATATGAAGCATGACTTAGCTTTTTTATTTGCCACCAATGACCTTTTTACTACTGTTATTTCCATTATTATCACCATTATTGTTATCAATAGCAATAACATTAGCAGCAGTAGCAGTAGCAGTAGCAGCAGCATCATCAGTAGTAGCAGCAGCAGTACTAGTAGCAGCAGCAGTAATAGTAGTAGCAGCAGCAGTAGTAGTAGCAGCATCATCATCAGTAGTAGCAGCAGCAGCAGTACTAGCATCATCAGTACTAGTAGCAGCAGCAGCAGTAGTAGTAGCAGCAGCAGAAGTCAGAGTAGTAGTAGCACAGTGACGCCTGTCTTAAAGCGATACAAGCTGTCACAATGATTATTTTCGTCCCCCGACATAGTTGAGAATATGATAAAATTTGTGTTTAAATGCATTATCAAACACGTAAAATATTGTAAAAGTTCTTTTTTTCGAAGTTATTTGTTTTATTGGAAGTTAAGCTTTCCTGTACCTTAAAAAATCCAGCTGTATTTCCGTATGCAATGACCTTTCAGATAACCTCTTTCGCCATATCAAATGCACTTCAGGGGATCTCGGTCCTTAACGCGCTCGGACTATGTTAAAGTCGGTCGATTTTTATGTGTTTTACATTTACTTTTAAAATAAAAAAGCATGTATTTTGTACATGTATATGCTTTTCAATGCTATTTTAAATACCTGAAGAAAATCGGATGAATATATAAATAAATATATCAGGTCTCTAAAAGAAATTTCTCCAATCTTTAATGTTACCCTGAATGCTGACATTGACAAAATCAAAAGAGTATAACTGAAAAGTATGCGTACCTCATTTTTTACAATTGTGCTGCCAAGTCCGGTGGATTGGCCAGTTCATGATCATATGTGTCAAGAAAAATAGAGCCGAAAATGCGATGGGACGAGTCAAAAATGGGTCAAGATCACCCAATATACCCAGCACATCGACAGTTTCAGAAACGAATGTTTTGAAACGATGAAAAAGACCAACTTTGCCTGATTTAGGTATGAAATGATGATGTATGAAAATAAAAGAAAAGGGTAATAAGAACAGAATGTATATTAACTGCAAATAGCACTTGTTTATTGGTCACTCTGTAATCTTCGTTAAAACAATAGTAAATTTGTAATGCTCAGAGAAATGGCGGACAAGGAATAACTGATATTAAGGGTTATGTTTTGCAAGATTGTTGCAATTTTACACATGCATGTATTATTCTAACCACTAAATGGTCTCTTTGGAATATATATGAGATAAAATATTACATAAAATGGGCATGTAATATTTTTCACCTACGACAGCTCATATCGCTTTAAGAGACCCAAACATTGCTTTTCTCATGGTTCTGCAACTGAAATATGGTCACTCAAGACTAGCAGTTTCTCACAGCAGGTGTTACTTACTGATATATCAAACTAAACGGTTTGCAAAATATTATCTCAAAAGACAGGTGGTCTTTGGTACCACTAATGCTACTGCTGGTGGTGGTGGTCACTGTTACTGCCTTAATTGCTATAGCAGCAGCAACAACCACAATAGTAGTGGTAGTAGTAGTAGTGGTAGTAGTAGTAGTGGTAGTAGTAGTAGTAGTAGTGGTAGTAGTAGTAGTAGTAGTAGTAGTAGTAGTGATAATAGTAGTATTATAGTAGTAATAGTAGTGATAGTAGTGGTAGTAGTGGTAGTAATAGTAGTAATAGTAGTGGTAGTAGTAGTGGTAGTAGTGGTAGTAGCTGTAGTAGTAATAGTCATAGGCGTCGGAACCGGGGGTGCTAGGTGGGGCTTAGCCCCCCCACTTTTTTGCAAATATAGACATAGGACATAGACGTTTCTGGCGTGTGTATGTGTTTTAAGTTGGTTTAGCCCCCCCACTTTCAATTTGCTTCCGACGCTGATGATAGTGATAGTAGTAGTAGTAGTAGTGGTAGTATTGGTAGTAGTGGTAGTAGTAGTAGTAGTGGTAGTAGTTGAGTAGTAGTAGTAGTAGTAGTGGTAGTAGAAGTGGTGGTAGTAGTAGTAGTGATAGTAGTAGAAGTGATAGTAGTAGTGATAGTAGTAGTAGTAGTAGTAGTAGTAGTAGTAGTGGTAGTAGTAGTAGTAGTAGTATTGGTAGTATTGGTAGTAGTAGTAGTAGTAGTAGTAGTGGTAGTAGTTGAATAGTAGTATGAGTATTGGTAGTAATAGTAGAAATAGTTGTAGTAGAAAGAGTAGTAGCAGTAACAATAGTAGCAGTATTTAGTAGTTCCCTCAACAGATGGTATTATATAAAAGTTTTCATTTTTTTCATGCAGACAGATGCCAGCCCCTTTAGGCCCTGAAAATCATTAACAGATGCGATTAAAATTCAGTATTCATATGTTATGCTACCAAGTGTGTGACTTTAAACTCTGATTCCCATGAAAAATATTTTTTACAGATTGATTTCTTGATATTCATTTGTAAATGCTCTATTGTGACTTCACTATAGCTTGGCAGGCATCTACAATACACCGACACCTATAGTACGAACCAAGCAATTCTAATTATTCTCAACATGAAACACTGCCAATCTTCAACTTTCAATCTTCATTATGTAAATCAACCTATAACATTTGTCGGAGCTAAACTGTCAAGTCATGTTGTCGTTTATTCTTTCATATGGAAATTTTGTCCAACAAGTTACCATTGTTTGGGGGGACATGTCCCCCGAGATTTTTCTTTAAAATATGAATCAGCTGACACAAGGAAAATTACAAAATCAAATTTAGCGATTAAGAAGTGCTTCTAGAACAGCATAAAATGTCACTTAAGGTTAATCTTTTATAAGCCAAACACTCACTCGGCAGAAGACAGAATCTTGTCCCCCAATAACTCTGGAATCATGGCACACACGTTTGCTGTCAAGGACAAAAAACAAGGAATGATATGTTTAGTATCTTTGGAGACATGGCGGTTGTATTTATCGTCAAGGCTTCTTAAAACAAATATTTTGAAAAATAAGCTTTTATAAACCAAGCACTGAAGACAGAATCATGTCCCCAATAATCCAAAAACATGACACACATTTGTTGTCAATTGACAAAAAAACAAGGAATGATATATTCAGTATCTATGGAGACTAATTGTTGCCAAAAACACAAGTCTTGTACATTACTTCCAATATCTACAGAGACACAGCATTTGTATTTATTGTCAAGGCCACCTACAACAACGATGAAAAATAACAATTTCAGCATCTTTTGCATCCTGACAAATTTTGATGTTGCAGGAACTAAAACGTTGGAAATTATTTCCATGGAAACATGGCATTTGTTATTGATGTAAATGACCCAAATTTGGTTTTGGTCCGGACCTGGCCCCAGTACCATCCAACTTTAGATTTTACTTAATTCTGAGAATATTCTCAACTTGGCCTGCTTAACCAATCAGATTTCAGGGTTAATAGCCAAATGTGAGTGATGCTTAAAGTTTTACTGTATCAAGCCCTGCGTCAGTACATGGGTAGTGCTTGAGTTTTGTCAAAAACTCAGCAAAACAAATCAAAACAAACGGACAAACCAAAAGGTAAAAAGTCTTTACGATGTGGCTGAACTCATTAAACCCTGTCGTCACATTTAGAATATCAAATCAATGAATAGAATGGTCTATTGTCATTATTTAGGAGTGACCAAAATGTTACTGAATGTAAATTATTGTAGAATTTAGATTCTAAAATCATATTTTCCCAAATTCTGATAGTAGACTCTACCATTCTTTGAAATGGAGGAGTCCGGATGTGGCTACAGGGGTCAACGAGTTAACCTTGACATCCTTGTAATAGTGGGGGTGGCACATGAAAGATTCCGTACAGCATATCAAGGCAGTCAAAACAGACTGTGTGACACTTCACCTGATGCTAGTTACAGTGCTATATTAGTGAAAACATGGTTCATCCAGCCACTGAAAACGATTTTTCAAGCAATTTTCCAAGACTTTTCATAGTGTTTTATCAAGCAAGTATGTATGTTTATTGTTGTTTAACGTCCCACTCAAGAATATTTCACTCATATGGAGACGTCACCAAATGCCGGTGAAGGGCTTCAAATTTTGGCCTATGCTCGGAACTTACAGCCATTGAGCAGTAAGGGTTCTTTAACATGCCGACACCTACTGTGACACGGGACCTCCAGTTTTAACTCTCTCGTCCGAAAGACAGGAAACCAACCTGTCGCCGGCGGGACTCAAACTCACGATCCAGAGTCGAGCGCGCTACCGACTGAGCCAGGCATCAAGCAAGTAAGTTCAATGAGTATGTTTAAGCTATCAAGACCTTGCAAGCCAAAATAAAGTAAAAAAGAAACACTGACAGCTAAGTTCTTTCACATTTCAATGGCGGTCCTAAAAATATTGCTTAGAGTTCCACTACACACTAAAGAGATCCATCAGTACAGCATCACAAAAATGCTTTACTCAAATGATACCATACTAGGTGAAGCATCTGTATGATTAAGCTAATTTTCCTTTATCTAAAAGTCTGTCTTAAGTGATGAATAAACCCACAAGAAGTAGAATTCAAGCACTCTGATAAAATAAATCAAGCATTTTGAATTAAATTCAAGCATTTTTCAAAGGTATTTTTGTTTTTAAAGCACTTTTCAAGGTCTAACTTTATATTCAAACAATTTTCAAGGTCTGTGCGAACCCTGGAAAAGTTCTCGGCCAGATGTACAACAACCAAAAGCACAACACCCCTTCCGACTTGTATGAAAATAGATCATATGATTTAGAAATACCAAGGATCACCCATCTTCCCAAGGTTTTCTGATCCATTTCATTCCCCATACATCTCAACAGATTTGGCCTGTATATTGTCACTTTGCTGCATCAATTTCAATTGGCTGCAACTACCATTGAATGAGCCAATCAGAATGCAATAAACAATCGATCACACATCGACCACATGATAGAGGGGAAAGTACGTAAACACAGAATAATGATGACATGCAGTCTATGCCACGAATTTTTTCATTTGCGGAAATCTGGGGTCAGTCTAAGATTTTAGATCGGCATCACCATCACTGACTCAAATATGAAATGTAATCTGTCAAGGTGTTTGTGGAACAACGTGGATCAGAAAACCTCAACTACGGATGGTGAGGATCACCAAGGGATAAAGTTCAAGAGTTGCAGTAATGTTCAGGGTACAGACAATGACGTATCTTGAAATTGATTTACGGAACCTGAGGATACCAGAATAGGATTTAATTTTTTTTTCTACAATAGTAATGGACAACTTTTATTAATAACTACATATGCTTCATAGATTTAAAGTATGAAAAGCACTGAAAATTGAATTTCCATAGATGTCCAAATGAAAAATTAAGTTGGTTAAGAATATTTACCCATGGAGAGAATATTCAAGCATGGTGAATAACTGTGCTTAAATACACCATAATGATCCCCGTTAACCAATTCCAGGCTTATATGTTTGGCTTAAATATGCCATGATTTTCTCTTAAAAACCCATTTCCAAAGTCACGATTTAGGTTTTCCCTTTCAATGACTATGTAAAACGGATGCAGATACATTTGTTAAAAACCAGGACAAAATCGGTTTTCAAAGCCCATATGACTGACATCAAAACAACAGTAAACATTTGCCAATTATATATATGACAACCCATTGGACGATTTAAAGAGTACATTTCTATAACGATTGAAATTTATCACTGTCAGTACGAATTAGTTCCATTTAAACAGCACACGCATCCCACTGGTATCCCAGAATATCTCTTCTGTCAATTAGGCTTAAAACTTCCTCATTGCATTTATTACGCAATGTTTTCCACAAACAAACAACAAAAGTACAAATCTGATTGGTTAATGATGCATCTTAAGTTAGATAGCTATATCACATGTAACTTTTTACGAATTTATATGAGAATGTTTATTTCATTTCAAATTCCAAAAATCTATGGATATTTGGTTGCTTTTGTGAACCATCAACTCAGGAGGAGTACATGTGCACAAATGTGGAAAATACACTAGAATACCACAAGAGTGGCACAAAAATCAGAAATCAGTGTGGCATTACTCATTCTAACCAATCTCCGCCATCTTGGAACTACAGAAACTCTGCGTGCAACCCACGGTGGAACCAGAGTAAATTGTTTGAAATCATTTCCATCTACTAGCGTACGTTTGATGTAACTAAAGTAGACCATTACTTTAGAATCAGGAAATTTCATTGCGGCTTTAATTTTGTTTCTTTCGTTGTTTTTATTCATTAATAAAATTCAATGACGAAATTTTACATAAAATACTGTAATAGGTTCTTTTACAAACAAGTTTTTCATTTTTATGAATAATTTATGTCCACGAATTTGTTTTATTTAAACTATGAAATTTTAACATGGTAAAATTTTCTAATTCAACATTTATTTAGTACAGTAAAACCTGCTATAGCGGCCACCTCTATATAAGGATTGCCTGTCTATAAAGGCTAGTTTTGAAAAGTACCATGACTGCATCCTTCAACTAACAAGAGGCCCAATGGGCCTTAACGGTCACCTGAGAAAAATTTCCTGTCAAGTTTGGTTGGTTAAAATTAGTCCACTGGTTCTTGAGAAGTTGAAAATGTCTAACAGTTGACAAAAAAAAAAAAAAAAAAAAAAAAAAAAGAAGTTTACTTAGGTGTCTGAACTTGACCTTTGATCCCATGACCTTGAAATTTTGTCAAAATGATCCTTAGATAATTCCTAGTAACTTTCTGATATATCTCTGTATACAAAAATTCAATCAGTTTTGAGTTATTAAGCCATTTGTATACAACTGTACCCTGTGTTATTCAATCGTCCCCTAGTGGACCATTTATTGACAATCCATTTTCAAAACATCAGAAATCCAATTAGAGGGAGATAACTCCCATAAGAAAGGACCTGACAATTTTGGCCTTGTTAACTTTCTTGTAGATATTTGCATGCTGAACATTCTTGCTTCTTTCAATTTTACTCTAGCTATTATACTTTTCAAGATAATTGTCAATAAACATCCAAAAACATGAAAAATCAACTTAAAGGGGAAATAACTCCATAAGGGATGACCTGGCAATTTCGACTCTATTGACTTTTTTGTAGATCTTTGCATGCTGAACATTTGCATTTACTCTGTATCTATTATACTTTTCAAGATAATGTCAAAAAACATCCACAAAAAAGGGGAAATAACTCATATCCGGGTTGACCAGATAATTTTCACCAAAATAAAATATTGGTGGGTTTTTGCAAGCTCCTCATTTGAAGGTAACGGTTTTTTCTCTAGCTTTAATAATTTTGGAGATACATATATTAAATCCAGAATATCTGCTGACTCATTCGTTCTTTATTTAGCCATAACAGCTATGTTTGATCCTTGCCCATTTTCTTCTGCAAACTTTATGTGGCTTTACATGGTTCTACTTTCTGTCAAGTTTGGTTCAGATTAGCCCGATGGTTCTTGAGAAGTAGTCAAAAATGTCTAAAATGTTACCCCAAAAAATTACATTTTCCATTTATTTAGGTGCCTGTGACCTTGACCTTTGACCCCATGATCTTGAAATTGTCAAAATGATCCTTAAATAATTCCTAACAACTTTTTCATATATCTTATATACAAAAAGTCAATCAGCAATTTGTAATACAATTGTACCCTGTGTTACTGAAGCGCCACCTAGTGGCTTGTTTATACACAGATTTCATTTTTGTTCGCAAACTTTGTAGATATTGACTTAACATTCATGCATACAAAATTTGAAAGTCATCTGATCATTGGTTCATGAGAAGAAGATTTTTAAAAATGTACCAAGTTTTGGTCCTTTTTGTCCCCTTTTGAGGACCCTATGGGTCCTAGCCCCTTTTCATTCGCAAACTTTATGCGGCTTCACATGGGGATGCTATATACCAAGTTTGGTTTAAATTGGCCATCTGGTTCTTGAGAAGAAGTCGAAAATGTGTAAATGTTAACAACGCATGTCACACAACGGACGACAACAGACAAAAGACAATCGCAGTAGGTCACCCTGAAGCCTTTGGCTCAGGTGACCTGAAAAAATACCTGTCTATAAGGGTCACCTGCACATAAAGGCCAACATTTGCTGGTCCCTTGGGTGGCCCCTATATACAAGTTTTACTGTACATATATATATATATATATATATATATATATATATGTATGTATATAGTTCATGGTTGAACTCATCCATAGCTGTATATTAACTAAACTCATCTGTGATTTATTGATGAAAATCAATATACCAAATTTGGTCAAATTCTTAGGAAAGAAACTCAAAAGATTTGACGAAAATCAAAACGTTGCAAAAAACAGACAAAAATAAAAATCGTCAATCCCCGAGAGATAACACTACACACAAGCAACATGATCAACAATTAGAATTAACATGAAAATTATCCAATATTATCAAATCCTCATGTTGCATGCGTTATATTTCATCAGAACGTTGCATTCATTTGATTTACAGATTGTTTTTTAAATAAAGATCGTTATATAATGTTGTCAACATAGCTATTCTTTCCTTAAACAACCGCATTATCATTGAATTACGGAAATCGGGTGACAGAAGACATCCATCTTTTTCGACAAATCAATGTTGATAAAAAATCAGCGTTCAGCTTCTGGTTAACCCAAGTTATTTTAAATAAATCTCAAATACTCGGTCACTTGTTTGAATAAATAACGGGAATATCAGAGACATTCAGATAATAGTTTAAATGCATATAATCATGTCCACACAATAACAACTTTCAGGAATGTAATTGTTTTTTAAATTTTTCTTTTAATTTTTGTCATTTCTTTGTTTCTTTTCTTCTTCTTCTTTTGGTAAAAGAGATTAACCCTTTCAATACTGCAACATCACAGCTGCATAGTGACATTGTACACTGTAGCAGTTTACATTTTCTGCAGTCTGCTCACTGTAGCATATTTTCATCATGATGTCTTTTTGATGTGCAGTCTGATTTTTAATTTATGGATGTGGAATGAATAAATTTGTGAGAGATTTGTGAATTTTAAGAATATGATCTTATTTTAATAATGTACAAATAAAACTTTTAAATGAAAAACTTGAAAAAATCAATACATTCTAAATACATGTATAGATTTTATTGTATACACAATATTTTCCTTTGCATTTCATATAAAAAATTGCATATATACTTGTTATGAAAAAGGAGATGAAAATATGCTAACTCACTTGTGACTTGATAAAATATCCAAATTCTAAGTTGGATCAACATTTTCAGCTGTAAATGTGTTAAATTTAACACTTTGATTTAAATTATTTGTTGACACATGTTCCGCGAAGGAGGTTTCTGCATTAAAATTGTCGGTAAAATCATCGTCATCGCTAACATCTTATTCCAAATTGATATTTATCTCGGATTCTGTTTTGTAGAAATAGGGTTTACATATTGTTCAAATGCAGAATCATCATTCAAATCCGATGCTAAAAAGTCATTTCTAGAGTCGAAATCAAAGTTGAAAATATCTAAAAGATCTTGGAGGAATCTCGGATGCATAAATGGCAGCCATTTTTCAATGACTTTCAGTCACCGAATTCAAAATACATGTAATAGCACTTTTACATTCTTAGTAATTTGCTTATTTTCGCTGGCATCCATTACATGTACATGTGATAATACAGACTAAAGTCTAAAGGTTCTAAGTAACAGAAGACCCATGAGAAGATTAATATCAAGAATATGCATAAATATTCTTAAAATTTATCAAAAAGAAAAACAAATTCATATTCTACAACCTTTTCAAATCACAAAATATGTCACTTCAGATATAATCAACTAGCATCAAATCTGAAACAGAAATCCTTGATTGTACTGAATAAGATATTACAGAAAGATGTCAATGTAAAATCCCAATATACTAACTGGAAAATCATGATTGTACTGTACAAGATGTCAATGTAAAATCCCAATATACTAAAATCATGATTGTACTGTATAAGATGTTAATGTAAGTCTCAAATACAAAACAAAATCATGATTGTACTGTATAAGATGTTAATGTAACAGCCTCAAATACAAAACAGAACATCATGATTGTACTGTATAAGATGTTAATGTAATATCCTCAAATACAAAACAGAAAATCATGGTTGTACTGTATAAGATGTTAATGTAACAGCCTCAAATACAAAACAGAAAATCATGATTGTACTGTATAAGATGTTAATGTAACAGCCTCAAATTCAAAACGGAAAATCATGATTGTACTTTACAAGATGTTAATGTAATATCCTCAAATACAAAACAGAAAATCATGATTGTACTGAATAAGATTTTAATGTAACAGCCTCAAATACAAAACAGAAAATCATGATTGTACTGTATAAGATGTTAATGTAACAGCCTCAAATACAAAACAGAAAATCATGATTGTACTGTATAAGATGTTAATGTAATATCCCCAAATACAAAACAGAAAATCATGATTATATTTTACAAGATGTTAATGTAACAGCCTCAAATACAAAACAGAACATCGTGATTATACTTTACAAGATGTTAATGTAATCTCCCCAAATACTAAACAGAAAATCCTGATTGTACTGTATAACTATAATATAATCATGATTATACTGTATAACTATAAGATAATCATGATTGTACTGTATAACTATAAGATAATCATGACTGTACTGTATAACTATAAGATAATCCTGATTGTACTGTATAACCTTAAGATAATCATGACTGTACTTTATAACTATAAGATAATCATGATTGTACTGTATAACTATAAGATAATCATGATTGTACTGTATAACTATAAGATAATCGTGACTGTACTGTATAACCTTAAGATAATCATGACTGTACTGTATAACTATAAGATAATCGTGATTGTACTTTATAGCTATAAGATAATCATGATTGTACTGTATAACTATAAGATAACCGTGATTGTACTGTATAACTATAAGATAATCGTTACTGTACTGTATAACCTTAAGATAATCATGATTGTACTGTATAACCATAAGATAATCATGATTGTACTTTATAGCTATAAGATAATCATGATTGTACTGTATAACTATAAGATAACCGTGATTGTACTGTATAACTATAAGATAATCGTGACTATACTGTATAACCTTAAGATAATCATGATTGTACTGTATAACTATAAGATAATCGTGATTGTACTGTATAACCTTAAAATAATCGTTAGTGTACTGTATAGCTATAAGATAACCGTGACTGTACTGTATAACTATAAGATAATCATGATTGTACTGTATAACCATAAGATAATCATGATTGTACTGTATAACCATAAGATAATCATGACTGTACTATATAACTATAAGATAATCATGACTGTACTGTATAACTATAAGATAATCGTGATTGTACTGTATAACCTTAAGATAATCATGATTGTACTGTATAACCTTAAGATAATCATGAGTGTACTGTATAACTATTAGATAGTCATGATTGTACTGTATAACTATAAGATAATTGTGACTGTACTGTATAACTATAAGATAATCATGATTGTACTGTATAACTATAAGATAATCATGAGTGTACTGTATAACTATAAGTTAATAATGATTGTACTGTATAACTATAAGATAATTGTGATTGTACTGTATAACCTTAAGATAATCCTGATTGTACTGTATAACTATAAGATAATCGTGATTGGACTGTATAACCTTAAGATAATCATGAGTGTACTGTATAACTATAAGATAATCATGATAGTACTGTATAAGATAATACTCACAGATGTCAATTCTTCAGTTCTTTTATCTCAAGATTTTTTTAGCTGACTAATAAACTTCTGACAATCTAAACACGATCATAACATCACACAAAACTTGTTAACTCTCAAACTGACAATTTTAGACTTTTCATCAACAGATTTAAATCAGCAACAAAACGAAATAACTGCACTGACATCACATGAACCCCTAGTCTTCATGCACTATCTTATCACATGACAACATTCAGATACAGGGAAATGAACATCAGTTTCGATTCTCTAACTTTATGAATCAATATCACGAAGGCAATTTGTATTCTTCCAGTATTAGTTCACCTTTTTTTTTTTCTTTTTTTTGCTGTTGTTGGAAATAAAACCGACATGCAGCCAATCATGTGTATATAGATTATGGCCATTTGATGACCAATCATAAAAGGACCAAAAGAATGAAAGCAATATTGATTCAGACATCCTCTCTCCTGAACGACCGAGTTGATGGTCATTTCCTGTATCAGAAAAATAAACACTAGCATCACTTCACACTTTCTTTTTTACATGAGCAAAATACACAATAATTAAAGTTTAATCTATAAGTTTCATTGTTGGTAAAGTGTGTACATAATTCAAGGTCCAAGCTGAATATTGATCCACTCTGGATCGTGAGGTCGTGAGTTCGCGTCCCGCCGGCGTCAGGTTGGTTTCCTGTCTTTCGGATGAGACAGTAAAAACTGGAGGTCCCGTGTCACAGTTGGTGTCAGCACGTTAAAGAACCCTCACTGCTCAATGGCCGTAAGTGCCGAGCACAGGCCAAAATTTGAAGCCCTTCACCGGCATTTGGTGACGTCTCCATATGAGTGAAATATTCTTGAGTGGGACGTAAAACAACAATAAACAAACAAACAAACAGCATTTTTTATTTAAAATACACTAGTGGTAATGTTAATGACAAGATCAATTGGTAAAGCACCAGACTGGTATTAACCAGGGATCCCAGGTTCAAGTCAAATTAGAGGCAATATTTGTCTTTGCTACATTTGGCAACCACATAGGGACCTTTCCGGTATGGTGAAAGTGATTACACCTGTATATGTCACCAGAATGATGATAGCAACCTCAGAACGACTTGATCTATGGAAGGTAACAACGTGGGAGTGTTAGTTATATGGTGCTCCTACTAGCTTTGAGTTAGTGGAGTTTCCTCAGTTAGGGTAATAATTTTGTTTTAACTCCAAACACATCAAGCTTACATCAAAATAAAATGTGTTCCCATAAATCACACCTCTTTATGTTAATTGAAAAGTAACACAAGTACAGTCGGGACTGTGTTAGTGACCCCCTGTATTAAGCGACTCCCTGTCTTATGTGACCATAATCAAGCCTGCCCAACATTATTGACTATATACCGGGGTACTTGGTCTGTATTCAGCAACTCCCTGTCTTATGTGACCATAATCAAGTCTGCCCAACATTATTTACTATATACACTTGGTCTGTATTCAGCAACTCCCTGTCTTATGTGACCATAATCAAGCCTGCCCAACATTATTACTATATACCGGGGTACTTGGTCTGTATTCAGCAACTCCCTGTCTTATGTGACCATAATCAAGTCTGCCCAACATTATTTACTATATACCGGGGTACTTGGTCTGTATTCAGTGACTCCCTGTCTTATGTGACCATAATCAAGCCTGCCCAACAATATTTACTACGGTATATACTTGGTCTGTATTCAGCGACTCCCTGTCTTATGTGACCATCATCAGGGGTTGAGCTGGTTGAAGAATATGTGTCGCCAAAAAAATCGCTAGTTGTCAAAATCTGTCCCCAGTTTCCAATTTTTGGAGCCAGATTCAAAGTCAATAACAAAAAAGATTATTGAGGTTATATTCATGTGTTAACTGACAATCTATACTGTCAATTTATTTAATTCAATTCAATGAGTTACATTTCAGACATTTTTGTCTGTGTTTAAAATATTATGTAACTGAAATAAAACATCATTTTTTTGTATTGAAATCATCACTATTTTAACATGCATCCATAACACTGTGTAGATTTATGGTGTGAAGTGCGGACGTGGTAGAAGACACCACGATCTCACTCCAATGTTTCTCAGTTAAAAATTTTATTTAAACTAAATTCAGGATTGATATACCAGCTGTGTGAATTAAACACAGCATTAATAATGTTGATATTTTAAGTCTGCTTAGGGACAGAACATATAGAATATAATATATGTAGATGGTGATTATAGGTTTGGAAGTTTAAAAATACAGGAGAGACCTATAGTCACTTTATCTGTACAACCATGTACCTGACCACTACAGGTCGTTGTGTAATTACTCCCAGCACTTGTCTGATAATTACAAATCTGTGTGGTTTGTTTACATTAATTAATAAACAGTGTTATAAGTCTCTGTTCCTGATGACCATTTGGACGATATAAATAAGTTGTGTAACCTAGATGGCTTAAACCTTCCATAAAATGGAGGCACCAGAAAAAACGCCAGAAGCAATTTTTTGTCGCCAGTTGAAATAAAAAAATCGCCATTTGCGACATTGGCTAAGCCAAGCGCAACCCTTGACATCACTGATCAGTCCCATAGAAAGTCACATAAGAAAGTCTCGACTTTATGAAAACTTCAGTGGGGTCCCCACTAAAACCTGTTCATCACTTTCACACACGTATTACTCATACACAAAGCAAGATACAAAATACAATAATCTATAGGAACAGTTAATTGCTATACAAGGAAGGTTTATAAAACACGATCAGTTAAAAAAAAAAAAAATTGACACCCTGACCGAGCATCAATGAGGGGGCCAATTGGGCTTTGAAATGTGATATGCTCTAATCACTCTATCACAGAAGCCCCTTAAAATTTGTGTAAGATCTGTTTTATTACTGCTCAATATTCCTCCAATAATCTCCAATAAACTAAAATGGATACAGTGTAACCTGTCTTGATAGACCACTCCTGGAAGTACAAGTGTCATCTGAGACCATGCTCTGAAAACCATATGGTTCAATAATCCTTTAGATTAGGCCTCTATTGAGAGACCAGCTGTCTTCAGAGACCTCATTTATATGACAGATGGGGTGGTCTCTCCAGAGAGGTTGCACTGTGCATCATCATCTATAGGTGGGGAGCCACAAGTTTTGACTTGTACTAAGGACATATGCCGATGGAGATCCTTAACATGTGTCATGAATGCCATGACACAAGACCACAGTTCTCAGTTTCATAAAGTAAAAACCTTTGACATCCACTTCTCATATGCCAAGCCATCGTTGACGCATGTTGCTGTCACTAACAAGGAAAAAATAATTAAAAACAACATATGTTCAGAAGCCAAATAATCATATTAGAAATAAGTCCATTTCTGCACAAATTGTAAACATCATTATTCACGAAATCATTAAATCTCATTTAACTACACATTTGCTCGTTAGACTGAAGTAAGAGATGATTTGCTCACAGCTGACAATTTCATTTGGAACATTAGTTTAATGGCAGTAATTATTGCGAATGAAACAAGATTAACTTCTTCCTGCAGGGTAAAAAAACTTCTGTGGAAATACATTGAACCTATGGGTCAGACATGTTTAACGTTTTACTCAGAAAAAGACCACTTGCCTTCCCCACTAATTATCTCTTGGTCCAAAGTCACCAGGGGCCTCAATGGCTGAGTGGTTGGGGCTCTGATGGCCGAGTGGTTAGAGTGTCGCACTTTAAACCATGAAGTCTCTCACTTCTGGTCAGCGCAAGTTTGAGCCACGCTGGAACCTAAGCTGATTTTTGTGAGAAAGTTTGCCAGTTTACTTGCCGAAGGCCGGTGGTCTCTTCCCGGGTACATTGTAACCGTGTTTTCTCCTCCACCATTAAAAACTGGACGCCACCATATAACTGAAAGGTGGTTGAGTGTGTTGTAAAACACTAATCAAATCAAATTCAGTT
Source organism: Atrina japonica (assembly GCA_030159075.1). Lineage (NCBI taxonomy): Eukaryota > Metazoa > Mollusca > Bivalvia > Pterioida > Pinnidae > Atrina > Atrina japonica. The sequence goes on from BROG01000116.1 coordinate 1,058,079, forward strand.
CAAAATCCAAAGTCAACAAATAGACTCAATACTCAAGCTCAAATAACTTTTTGAAATTTAACGATAAAAACGCAGAGAATTTATGCTCCAACTGGACATTGAAGTAGATCTACAGCACATAATTGTAAAAAATGAAAAGCGTTGCTCATTTGACGAAAGTTTCAGAAATGTCAAAAAGTAACTTGAGTACATACTCAACTTTGAGTACTGTACTCAATATAATCATCATTTTTTACGAAAATCATGAATATATCCAAATATTTTTCATGTGAATGAAAAAGAAGATAAAAATTTTTTTTTTAGTTCGTCACATCCATAAACTTTACAAACAACTACTCATATCATCAAGATAGTCAAATAAATGTTGACCCCTGAGTACTGAGTAAATTTGGTGTCTTCGAGCCCTGAGCCCAGCACCATAAAAATTGAGAATTTACTCAAGTCTGAGAATATTCTCAATTTGGCCCGCTTAGCCAGTCAGATTTCAGGATTAGCTAAAGTAAAGTAAATGTTTTAGACTTAAGTATAATTCTTAAGTTTTATGGTGCAGGGCTCAAACCAAGACTTACTAGAATCAGATATTATATTTGGTTTACGAGCACAATGCACTAACAACTCTGTCCCCTAAGAAAAAAGTTAAAGATGAGTCAAGTTTCGATAAATTTATGATCGTATGTGAAAGATAGATCAACAGTATCAGAAACGCTACACAATAAAACGGTCACATCCAAATCTTATGATAAATCACTAAAGCCAAGTGCTCAAACAAAATATATTTCACTACATGATTTCATTACCTAAAGTAGAATCAATTTCATTTAGCTATGCCGAAAATGTTCGGAGTGAGATTAAATCATGCCTAGCAGTCACATGTAAGTATTACTTTTTATCTGTCTGTGACAGCTCCATCTATCATTCTGTTAACATTTGGTATCTTCAGCAGCCCAAACTCATATGAGCCATTTTATTGAATTCCTGTAGCACATGAAAGCCTTTTTTGCTCACATGCAAACAGTTGCAAAAAACTGGTATAGCCTTTAAGAGCCTTTTTTGCTCACATGCTAATAACTCAAATTAAAGTGAACCTTGAAAGCCTTTTATGCTTACATGCAAACAGTTGCAAAAATAATGTAGAACTTTGGAGCCTTTTTCTTGTCAAATTATTATGGACATTAAAAATCTTTTTCTTGCTCACATGCAAACTGTTAATGAATTTAGTGTGGACAATGTGAGCCTTTTTACTCACATTTTAATAACTCCCAAATCAGTATGGAGATTATCAGCCATTTTACTCACATGCTAATAACTCCCAAATCAGTATGGAGATTATCAGCCATTTTACTCACATGCTAATAACTCCCAAATCAGTATGGAGATTATCAGCCATTTTACTCACATGCTAATAACTGCCAAATCAGTATGGAGGTTATCAGCTTTTTTGCACACACGATAATAACTGCCAAATCAGTATGGAGGTTATCAGCTTTTTTGCACAAATGATAATAACTGCCAAATCAGTGTGGGGGTTAAAAGCTTTTTTGCACACATGATAATAACTGCCAAATCAGTATGGAGGTTATCAGCTTTTTTGCACACATGATAATAACTGCCAAATCAGTGTGGATGTTATCAGCTTTTTTACACACATGATAATAACTGCCAAATCAGTATGGAGGTTATCAGCTTTTTTGCACACATGATAATAACTGCCAAATCAGTGTGGATGTTATCAGCTTTTTTGCACACATGATAATAACTGCCAAATCAGTGTGGAGGTTATCAGCTTTTTTGCACACATGATAATAACTGCCAAATCAGTATGGAGGTTATCAGCTTTTTTGCACACATGATAATAACTGCTAAATCAGTATGGAGGTTATCAGCTTTTTTGCACACATGATAATAACTGCCAAATCAGTATGGAGGTTATCAGCTTTTTTATACACATGATAATAACTGCCAAATCAATGTGGGGGTTAAAAGCTTTTTTGCTCACATGCTAATAACTGCCAAATCAGTGTGGGGGTTAAAAGCTTTTTTGCTCACATGCTAATAACTGCCAAATCAATACGGAAATCATAAGCCTTTTTTGCTCACATACGCATAACAGCCATATTAGTGTGGAGATTAAAAGCCATTTTTACTGCCAAATTGTGAACATTAAGACTTTTTGCTAACAGATCCATGACTGTCAAATTGGTGTGGAAATCAAGTTGGTTTTTTTTTACTCACATGCAAATATGCACCAAATCATTGCAGAAGTTAAAAGTATTTCTTGCTCACAAACTAAAAACTGCTGAATCACTGTGGAGATTTATAAAAGCCTTTTTTTGCTTTCATGCAAACAGTTGCAAAATTTAGTATGGCATGCATGAGACTGTCATTCTTTACTCACATGCAAATAGCTGCCAAATCAGTGTGGTGGCTAAAAGCTTTATCTAACATATAAACAACTGCCAAATCATTGTGGATGTTTCAAAGTTACAACAGAAAAACTTAACATGAGACATTATTTTGGAAATACTTCTTAGAAACTCTGAATTGAGAAAGTTTGCATATTTTGGGTCAAAATACAAGCCATGTTTGCATTGGGAATGGGTACTGTAACTGGACCAAAAAAAAAAAAAGAAAAAAAGAAAACAACCCAGGAAATTCCCAGATTGTCTTAAACAATTTATCTCTTAGATGTAAAAAAAAAAAAAAGTATATTACCCATGAAAAACCAATATGCGAGAACTGGGAACGGTCAAGCCATTCCTGCATATTCCCATGTCCAATTCAAGGATCAAACCCTATTGCAAAACACAATGTTGAGAAGCGAGAGCGCCGACTACTGCACTGCCCTGACATATATATATATATATCCGTTTAGCTCTCAGGCCAAGGCCGTACAGGATGGATTTTTTTGGCCTGAGAGCTAAACGGATATGCTCTACTGAAGAAAATTACCGACATCGGCGCTTGGAAATTAAAAATCGACTCATTAAACGAGGATATACAGAAACAGAAGTTGAACAGCAACTACAGAAAGTAGATATGTTATACAGCAGAAATTCTAAATTACAGAAAATGCAATAAGAAACAGAAACGCGTTCCATTTGTGATTACTTATTCCAGAGGACTTCCGGATTTACACACAATTTTTAGAAAGCGCCATCATATGTTACAGAAATCGGACAGATTAAAAAATGCTTTTAAAGATAAACCCACTGTAGCCTTCTGCAGGGATAATTTAAGGACATTTTGACCCATAAGAAGCATAATAATATGTTTTTCAAAAAAGGAAATTTGTGTGAACCATGTTGTGCGAAAAAATGTGTTTTATGCAAATATGTATAAAAAAATCAGATATTTTCGAAAGTAATGGTCAAGTGTACAATATCAAAAATTATATTAACTGTAAATCAACTAATATTGTTTATGCCATATTCTGCAAAAAATGTGACAAAATTGTTTATGTGGGAGAAACCGGAGGTTCACTATATCAGAGACACATTTTAAATTTATCTTTTATAAGTAGGAAAACCGGTGACCCGGTTGCTATCCATTTTTACTCTAATTCACACAATGTTGAGGACTATTCCGTAATTGGTATAGAAAAATTATACATAGATGAAATGTACCGGAAAGTGAGGGAAAATTTATGGAAAAAGAAATTGAATACATATATATATATATATACCTTTTGGGATTAACAAACATAAAAATTAATATTTTAAAATATTTTGAGTAGTATTTTTACAGTAACTAGTTTTTTATTTTTATTTTCAAGATTTTCCTTCATCTAATTTATTTTTCTGCGATAATTCTTCTTATTATGACGTACATTTTCTTGTGCTGTTCAGTCGTGATGTCATTGTATGTTGGTTTTGCTTGGTTGCTATCACAATTAAACACGACTGATGAAGGCTGGTCGTACAGCCGAAATATTTCATATGAAGTGTTTATACAGATTGTTATATATATATATATATATAAATATACAGCCTGAAGGCCTGACACCATAAAACTTAAGAATTACTTAAGTTTTAAAATTTTAATCAATTTTAGTTAATCCTGAAATCTGATTGGCTGAGCAGTCAAATTCTAAGAAGTTCTCAGACTCCAGTAAATTCTTCTATTTTATGGCCCTGATGACTACCACAACAAGAGTTTAATTGCAGACAGATTCAAGGTTTACTTGTAATTCATAAGAGTTCTATCTCATTATCTTACTACATTCGTTAAGGTGGCTCTGTGAGACATACAGGAAACTACCATTCAACTATGCTTCGAGATCAATCCAGAATTAAATTGCAATCACTGTGTCATGTTGGCTGAATGACTTCTCACATTTGCCTCATTTAGCCATTAGCTAAAACATTTGAACAAAGATTTTATTCTGGGTCTTGAATTCAATGAAAATTTAAATACCTAATACAATCTTAAGGCATGGAAGTAATGGATTGTAAGAAAGATACGAATCAACATCTCTTATCCTTGATGGTTATCTGCAATTCATGTTAACTAGAAAGTACCTTGAATAAATTGTAGATCTCAAAAAAAAAATAATAACAGCAAGACCGTCAGTCAAAAATTTCTTGTTTATTGTGCCCTAGGTATTCAAGTATTTAGCTTAACTTCCAAAAATGAACTGGTAGGTAGGTTAAGATTTTTTCTTGTTTTTTTTAACAGGTCTACAGATGCATTAAGGTAACATGGTACATCTGGGTTCTGTCAAAAAATATAACCATACCATCTATTTTTGCAGAAACAGCAATGAACAGGTAAAATATAACTCCATGTATTACTGTAGCTCTGATATTTTTGTTGCCGAAAACAAGTCTGTCACCCATGTGATTATTCAATTTAAACTCCAGGGGCTCGTTTTACAAAAAGTCTTAAGTCTTAGTCCTAATTGTCATGGGACTGACAAAGCAGCGATGCGTTGCTGTGGTAGTTCAGACTAAAAGTTAGGATTTAGGACCTAGGACCTTTCTTAAAACAGGCCCCTGTTTATTAACGTGTGAAAATTTATTTTGAATAACATAAACCTTAATTTCAATTTAGTGCATGAATTAGAGAAAATCCAGATTTATCAACGAAAATAATTAAAAGAAAATAAGCAATTTTGGTAAAGCAAAGGACATTTGAAAAGCACTAATGCACTGAGGAGCTAAGTCATTCACAATGATTCCAACTAATGTACTTAGGAGCTAAGTCATTCACAATGATTCTCACTAATACACTTAGGAGCTAAGCCATTCATAATGATTCCCACTAATGCACTTACATGTAGGAGCTTAGTCATTCACAATGATTCCCACTACTGCACCCAGGAGCTAAGTCATTCACAATTATTCCCACTAATGCACTCAGGGGCTAAGTCATTCACAATGTTTCTCACTAATGCACTCAGTAACTAAGTCATTCACAATGTTTCTCACTAATGTACTTAGGAGATAAGTCATTCATAATGATTCCCATTAATGCACTTAAGAGCTAAGTCATTCACAATTATTTCCACTAATGCACTTAGGAGCTAAGTCATTCACAATGATTTCCACTAATGCACTTAAGAGCTAAGTCATTCACAATGTTTCTCACTAATGCACTTAGGAGCTGAGTAATTCACAATGATTCTCACTAATGCACTCAGGAGCTAAGTCATTCACAATGTTTCTCACTAATGCACTTAGGAGCTAAGTCATTCACAATGATTCCCACTAATGCACTCAGTAGCTAAGTCATTCACAGTGATTCCCACTAATGCACTCGGGAGCTACGTCATTCACAATGATTCCCACTAATGCACTTAGGAGCTAAGTCATTCACAACTATTTCCACTAATGCACTCAGGAGTTAAGTCATTCACAATGATTCCCACTTATGCACTTAGGAGCTAGGTCATTCACAATGATTCTCACTAATGCACTCAGGAGCTAAGTCATTCACAATGATTTCCACTTATGCACTTAGGAGCTAAGTCATTCACAATGTTTCTCACTAATGCACTCAGTAACTAAGTCATTCACAATGTTTCTCACTAATGCACTATGGAGCTAAATCATTCACAATGTTTCTCACTAGTGCACTTAGAAGATAAGTCATTCACAATTATTCCCATTAATGCACTCAGGAGCTAAGTCATTCACTATGATTCCTACTAATGCAATCAGGGGCTAAGTCATTCACAATGTTTCTCACTAATGCACTCAGGAGCTAAGTCATTCACAATGTTTCTCACTAATGCACTTAGGAGATAAGTCATTCACAATGATTCCCATTAATGCACTCAGGAGCTAAGTCATTCACAATTATTTCCACTAATGCACTTAAAAGCTAAGTCATTCACAATGTTTCTTGCTAATGCACTTAGGAGCTAAGTAATTCACAGTGATTCCCACTAATGCACTCGGGAGCTACGTCATTCACAATGATTCCCACTAATGCACTTAGGAGCTAAGTCATTCACAACTATTTCCACTAATGCACTCAGGAGCTAAGTCATTCACAATGATTCCCACTAATGCACTCAGGAGCTAAGTCATTCACAATGTTTCTCACTAATGCACTCAGGAGCTAAGTCAGTCACAATGTTTCTCACTAATGCACTTAGGAGATAAGTCATTCACAATGATTCCATTAATGCACTCAGGAGCTAAGTCATTCACAATTATTTCCATTTATGCACTTAGGAGCTAAGTCATTCACAATGATTTCCACTAATGCACTTAAGAGCTAAGTCATTCACAATGTTTCTCACTAATGCACTTAGGAGCTAAGTCATTCACAATGATTCTCACTAATGCACTCAGGAGCTAAGTCATTCACAATGTTTCTCACTAATGCACTTAGGAGCTAAGTCATTCACAATGATTCTCACTAATGCACTCAGGAGCTAAGTCAGTCACAATGATTTTCACTAAAGCACTCAGGAGCTAAGTCATTCACAATGATTCTCACTAATGCACTCAGGAGCTAAGTCATCCACAATGATTCCCAATAATGCACTTAGGAGCTAAGTCATTCACAATGATTCCAACTAATGCACTTAAGAGCTAAGTCATTCACAATGATTCCCAATAATGCACTTAGGAGCTAAGTCATTCACAATGATTCCAACTAATGCACTTAAGAGCTAAGTCATTCACAATGATTCCCATTAATGCACTCAGGACCTATGTCATTCACAATGATTCCCACTTATGCACTTAGGAGCTAAGTTAATCACAATGATTCTCACTAATGCACTCAGGAGCTAAGTCATTCACAATGATTTCCACTAATGCACTTAGGAGCTAAGTCATTCACAATTATTTCCACTAATTCCACTCAGGAGCTAAGTCATTCACAATGATTCCCACTTATGCACTTAGGAGCTAAGTCAATCACAATGATTCTCACTAATGCACTCAGGAGCTAAGTCATTCACAATGATTTCCACTAATGCACTTAAGAGCTAAGTCATTCACAATGATTCCCATCAATGCACTCAGGAGCTAAGTCATTCACAATGATTCCCACTACTGCACACAGGAGCTAAGTCATTCACAATGATTCTCACTAATGCACTCAGGGGCTAAGTCATTCACAATGTTTCTCACTAATGCACTCAGGAGCTAAGTCAGTCACAATGTTTCTCACTAATGCACTTAGGAGATAAGTAATTCACAATGATTTCTCACTAATGCACTCAGGAGCTAAGTCATTCACAATGTTTCTCACTAATGCACTTAGGAGCTAAGTCATTCACAATGATTCTCACTAATGCACTCAGGAGCTAAGTCAGTCACAATGATTTTCACTAAAGCACTCAGGAGCTAAGTCATTCACAATGATTCTCACTAATGCACTCAGGAGCTAAGTCATCCACAATGATTCCCAATAATGCACTTAGGAGCTAAGTCATTCACAATGATTCCAACTAATGCACTTAAGAGCTAAGTCATTCACAATGATTCCCATTAATGCACTCAGGAGCTAAGTCATCCACAATGATTCCCAATAATGCACTTAGGAGCTAAGTCATTCACAATGATTCCAACTAATGCACTTAAGAGCTAAGTCATTCACAATGATTCCCATTAATGCACTCAGGACCTATGTCATTCACAATGATTCCCACTTATGCACTTAGGAGCTAAGTTAATCACAATGATTCTCACTAATGCACTCAGGAGCTAAGTCATTCACAATGATTTCCACTAATGCACTTAGGAGCTAAGTCATTCACAATTATTTCCACTAATTCCACTCAGGAGCTAAGTCATTCACAATGATTCCCACTTATGCACTTAGGAGCTAAGTCAATCACAATGATTCTCACTAATGCACTCAGGAGCTAAGTCATTCACAATGATTTCCACTAATGCACTTAAGAGCTAAGTCATTCACAATGATTCCCATCAATGCACTCAGGAGCTAAGTCATTCACAATGATTCCCACTACTGCACTCAGGGGCTAAGTCATTCACAATGTTTCTCACTAATGCACTCAGGAGCTAAGTCAGTCACAATGTTTCTCACTAATGCACTCAGGAGCTAAGTCATTCACAATGATTTCCACTAATGCACTTAAGAGCTAAGTCATTCACAATGATTCCCATCAATGCACTCAGGAGCTAAGTCATTCACAATGATTCCCACTAATGCACTCAGGGGCTAAGTCATTCACAATGTTTCTCACTAATGCACTCAGGAGCTAAGTCAGTCACAATGTTTCTCACTAATGCACTTAGGAGATAAGTAATTCACAATGATTCTCACTAATGCACTCAGGAGCTAAGTCATTCACAATGTTTCTCACTAATGCACTTAGGAGCTAAGTCATTCACAATGATTCTCACTAATGCACTCAGGAGCTAAGTCAGTCACAATGATTTTCACTAAAGCACTCAGGAGCTAAGTCATTCACAATGATTCTCACTAATGCACTCAGGAGCTAAGTCATCCACAATGATTCCCACTTATGCACTTAGGAGCTAAGTTAATCACAATGATTTCCACTAATGCACTTAGGAGCTAAGTCATTCACAATGATTTCCATTAATGCACTTAGGAGCTAAGTCATTCACAATTATTTCCACTAATTCCACTCAGGAGCTAAGTCATTCACAATGATTCCCACTTATGCACTTAGGAGCTAAGTCAATCACAATGATTCTCACTAATGCACTCAGGAGCTAAGTCATTCACAATGATTTCCACTAATGCACTTAGGAGCTAAGTCATTCACAATGATTTCCACTAATGCACTATGGAGCTAAGTCATTCATAATGATTCTCACTAATGCACTTAGGAGCTAAGTCATCCACAATGATTCCAACTAATGCACTTAGGAGCTAAGTCATTAACAATGATTCCAACTAATGCACTTAGGAGCTAAGTCATTCACAATTATTCTCACTAATGCACTCAGGAGCTAAGTCATCCACAATGATTCTCACTAATACACTTAGGAGCTAAGTCATTCACAATGATTCTCACTAAAGCACTTAGGAGCTAAGTCATTCACAATGATATGCACTCAGGAGCTCCTAAGTGCATTAGTGGGAATCATTCACAATGATTCCCACTAATGCACTTAGGAGCTAAGTCATTCACAATTATTTCCACTAATGCACTTATAGGGCCAGTGATTTTCCGTTTCAGATTTGCTTCAATTCTGTTTTCAGTTTTGGTGAATTCCATTTTTTTCTGTTTTCATAAGAAAAAGAACTAAAAACATACTTTAGATGAAAAATATTTAACAATACAGACTCATAATCATACTTTTAATATTCTGCCACACCAATTTAATGATAGATTTAAATAGGGAATTAAATAAAACATATTCATGTATATGCAACACTGTATGTTTTTTATGATTTTAAAATGTTTGTTAAATAATTTGTAAGTCTGTAGGCCTATAATCCTATACATGTAAGTAAGAAGTTTTGTTGGAAATTGTAGGAGTAACTTCTAATTACTTATTTTTGCTTGAATTTATCACCTAACTTAGAACAAGTCTGTGATGTTTTATTTTGGTGTTTTTACTTTAAATAAACTTATAAAGTAGATCTACATGTACATGTATTTAATATTTAGTCTTTTAATTTATTGTATCAACACTAGCGTAATCTATACTATGCTGACAGACTTAGCAAAATTAAACGTCACCATCCTCATATAGATTCCATGGAAACTGATCAACCTGTGCTGATGTATTTATTTTCTAAATGGGAGGAAGTATCCTCTTTTTACAAACACCTGTCTTCAGCCATCGTAGCGCGCTGTCAAAAACGACAAGGTGTGACCACGTGTTTGTGTTGGTAACAAAAACCGGCTGTCAATCGAGCGATATGTCGTAAAAAGTTAGGACGGATTGTACATTGTGAAATTTTACCATAAATTATAAATATTGGTATATATATTCAGAAATTGAAATAAACATATGAAAACCTAATTCAAGATATCAAATTAAAGCTATTTTTGTTTTAGAAGACACCAGACCGGAAGATGTCAGTCAGTACTGATATTACGACAATGGGAAATGATTGCCCTTATCTTTCGATGTGTAAATGTAGGTTAATAGATCTAAGGGATAAAAAGAGTAATTAATGTAAAATTATGTGATGAAATATATTTTAAATAAACAAAGATTTGAAGTTTATAACACATGGAAATAGCACACTAGTTCACAATTAAATAAATTCTATCTCATGTTGGAATTTTTAAAGATTTTTCAAAAACGCAAATTCCGTTTCAGATTGCCGATTCCGTGTTCGTGGAAAATCACTGGCCCTACACTTAGGAGCTAAGTCATTCACAATGATTCCCACGAATGCACTTAGGAGCTAAGTCATTCACAATGTTTCTCACTCATGCACTTAGGAGCTAAGTCATTCACAATTATTTCCACTAATGCACTCAGGAGCTAAGTCATTCACAATGATTGTAAGTCCCATAACTCTGTCAAATGGTGACTAAAACTGAACTTATTCTGTTATAAATCTTACGAATATACTGCAACATACAAAATTTGTTTAAAGTCTGAGGAATGAAACTCTACAATGAAAAACCAAACATGTCAAACAAAACAAGAGGCCAAATGCACTTTAATGGTCGCCTGAGTGAAATAATACCCAGATCTGGTCCATTTTTGTAGTCCCCGAGTCCTAGCCCCTTTTAAATCACAAACTTTATGTGAAAATGTGTAAAATCTGACAACAAAAATAATATTTTCTGTTTACTTAGGTGCCTTTGAATTTGACCTTTGACCCTGAAATTTTGTCAAAATGATGCTTTGATAATTTCTAACAACTTTCTCATATATCTTTGTATACAAAAAGTCAATCAGTTTTGAGTTATGAAGTCATTTGTATAAAACCATACCCTACGTCATTTAAGTGCCCCCTAGTGACGCGTTTATAGAGATTTCATTTTCATTCACAAACTTTGTAGATATTGACTTAATCATGCATACAAAATTTGAAAGTCATCTGATCATCAGTTCATGAGAAGATTTTTAAAGAGGTAAGAAGTTTTGGTCCTTGATCCCTTTTGAGGCCCTTATGAGTCCCAGCCCCTTTTCATGCAGCTTCACATGGGGACACTTCCTGCCAAGTTGGTTTAAAATATGCATGCTGGTTCTTCAGCAGAAGTCGTAAATGCGTAAAAGGGAAGGGACTGTAGAAGCACATGAAACAAATCTTTTTCATTTCTCAACCTACAATGCAAGATGTCAATGTCACTTAAACAAATCATAATACAAGAAATGAAAATCTGCAAGTAAAATTACAATTTTCTGCTGAAACGATAAAAAACGGGTAGCTATCAGGCTTCAATTATGATTATGTCTGAACGACTTCAAAACAACATTTGTTCTTCTCTGCGTAGTAGTTCTTAGGAGTATCAAAAGATGAACAAATTAAATTTTCAACTTCAAAGGACAGTTTAAATAATTTGTGTTCTCTGATGTTTATTGTACCGTATTCTAAACAAACCTTAATCATGCTCAAGCAATCATCAGTGAAAGATTGTTTTTTATACATCAAGACGGAAAACTGAAATTCATACAAGTCCAACATAAACAACCGACCAACAAAGCACACATGATGAATGAATTTATTTTAAAGGTAATCTTTCATGGAGTGTCCGAAATTCTACTTTTTTATGATTTTATTTCATCTGAAAAAAATTCCTTTTGGCTGAAAAAATAACTATTCACTACCTCAAGCATGTCTGTTAAGGCCACTCAAGGGAACAGGAAAAAGAGGCTGTTATAGACAGAAGCTCTTTTTAAAGAGATTTATTCATTATTAAAAATTAACAAAGGTTATGTTTGAATGGCTATTAAAGGCAGGTGCCCTTTATACAGAGGTGGCCTTTACTACAAGTTTGACTGTATTTTTTTTTAAAAATTGCATCAACAAGTAAGATAGACTGATTACAGAAGATTTCTAATTAGCATATGCAAAATTGCTGAAACAAAAGACTTCCTAAGCTGTTAAAATGCTTAAAGCTGTCATCGTAACTTTTAAACAAGTTTTGAATTCGAAAAAAAAAATTAAAATGCTTTTGAAACACCCTTGATTTATTATTCCACAGACAGACATTTTTGTTATATGTTATCAATAGAAATTGGCTTGCAATTCCGCTATAAAAGGCGAGGCCGCAGAACGGCTGTCATTTCACGCCTGTACTACCAAAGCGAAACAATGGACAGATGACAAGTAATTAAGACATACACTTTACTCAAATCATAAACATTCCACATTAATTTTTACAGCAAAGATTTCAACAAAGATACGTAATAAATAGATTTTATAATAAGTTTTAAATTCATTATTTTAGCATCCTAAAATAATATGCACTTTCAACGTAAAAATAAATAAAATCCTACCAGTAATCTGCACCCTTTCATTGTGCTGTTTACATAGTGTCACACATTCTGGTGAACTCAGTAAAGTGAGCAGTCGGGTCACGCGCACTTGATCAATGACAAGGTAAACCTTTTCATATTTTTCCAAAGATGACAACATATAAACATTATAAGAGGCATAGCTGTGAAACATTGCTATCAATTTTTTTGAAATGGGTGCAAGTGGTCCCGTAAAACGAGCCAAATGTTCGAATATATATTTCCGAGTTGACCTTGGTCTGACTTGTCTTTGATTCGTTGTTTCGGAAATGAGGATATTCATATCATAACAGGTGGTCTGAGCTCCCGTTTGTTTATAATTTTACAATTTTCTCATGGGGAATTTGGAATTATGTTTGATATTCTCGTGTTTAAACTGATTAATTACATGCTTGTGAACTGTATATTAGCAGGCTAAATGTCCAGATAGAGTAAATGAACTTTGTTGATATCAATATTTATTTTCAACATGCAGGTGAATTATACTCAAACTTCATTACTTCACACGTTTGTTCTATGCGACTGTAGTTAGACAATGACGACTGATTTTGCAAACTCGCCTTTTATATCGGTTGTGGGGGCTTGTTTCTATTCAGAAAACTAAACAAATATGGCGACCAATGGAAGTAAAACACTGGGGATTTTTCAAAAACGATATTATTATTTTTTTAATTTGATTAAATTGGTTTAAAAGTTGATATGACAGCTTTAAGATGATATTAGCTACAATTTCGAAAAACTTTCAAGGATAAAAAAAAGTGCCAGGATGAAAGATACTGATCAACTGAAATCACATCATTTCAACACACTTGAAATGTTTACATAAATCACTGAAGTGTACATAATCCCTAAATAATGCCAGGCTGTGTGGCTCATTAATTATGTGCCACTGAAATCTGAGACCATCTGATGTACAACTGAAGTCAGAGACCATCCAATGTTCCAATGTAATGAGAGACCACCCCATGCACCATTGAAATAAGAGACCATCTGATGTACCACTGAAATGAGAGACCATTCCATGTGCCACTGAAATCGGGGACCATCCCATTTGCCATTACATCATGTATATTAGAAAACGTCCCTTGTGCCACTGAAATTAGAAACAATTCCATGTGCCAGTGAAGTGAGAAAAACATCTCATGTGCCAGTGAAATGAGAAAACATCCCATGTGCCAGTGAAGTGAGAAAACATCTCATGTGCCAATGAGAAAACATCCCATGTGCCAGTGAAATGAGAAAACATCTCATGTGCCAGTGAAATGAGAAAACATCTCATGTGCCAGTGAAATGAGAAAACATCTCATGTGCCAGTGAAATGAGAAAACATCTCATGTGCCAGTACCAACAATAAAATGGCCCTATATTTTGTTCTCAGGACAATAAAACTGTGAAGAATTATTCCATCAGGTCATAGATTATTCGGCCATTTTCCATATTGAAGTTCTGGGCTTTTGCTTCTTGTAATTACTTGACAACTAATTAGCAAATCAGTAATTATCCGACAGAAAATGAACACATTACATGTACTTAACTCTCAGATTTCAAAATACTTTAGCCTATATTATTTTACTATTATCATTTTACCTCTTAATTAAATTCTAAATACATATATTTACAGGTCTGGAGCACAAACGATATCTTTTCTAATCACTTTGGGAAAATCCATTTCCTGACATCCGTATTCGCTCAACTGTAGTTCATTAACTGAATGATGAATAGTTTGAACCAATCAGAGACTCCATGACAACAGGAAGTGCATGATGGGAGATTGCTACACCAGTATTGCTAGGAACCGAGACTGTGCATTTTGTTCTGGTGGCTAATTGTATACCGACTGCGATTTTTGGTCAATTAGCAGGAAATGAAGTCGATCTATTTCAGCTTGTTAATGAAGAAAATATAACAACACTTTCCTCAAGGAAAGAATTAAGGCTGTAAACAAAATATGTCAAATATGATTATTACGAATCAATGTAATCCATCGTCCTGAAAACAATTTCACATGGTTCAACATTCATACATGAGTGATTTTTCTAGCTAGATCACCTGGATATCAAGGGAATCTGTGCAGTATTTACGCCACTTTCAACAATCTTTCAGTCATGTGAGGAGAGTGGTTAGAGCATTGCACTTTAAATCACAGTAAAACCTTTAATCCCTCTAGGGTCATTTCAATTAAGTGGGAATCTTTCAAGGTCGTTTTTACCCGGACTGAGAGCCAATCTGGATGTATATGAAAGATTGTTGATATGGCGTAAAACAAAAAAAATCCAATCAAATCCTTCCAAATGTGAGGAGAGAGCCTAGTTATACTGTAGCAAGGAAGAAACTATCGGCCTTCCTCAAGTTATCTCACAAAATCAGCCTCGCTGCTACCCACGCTGACCATACGTTAGAGACTTCATGGTTTAAAGAGTGATGCTCTTTCCACTCAGCCGTGACAACCAAAGAAATAATTGCAAATGTGGAAATTTACACATGGGGGTAATTTACACTAAATACGTGATTAAGAGTTTTTCATGGTTTAAACAGTGATGCTCTTTCCACTCAGCCGTGACAACCATAGAAATAACTGCAAATGTGGAAATTTACACATGGGGGTAATTTACACTAAATACGTGATTAAGAGTTTTTCCTGTAAATTACCCACGGCAGTGTACCAATCCCTGTTGCGCTAAGAATTACTGTTTAATATAGTACTGCTCACAGTAAGATGTGACATCACGTAAAAATCCCCCTGTGCATGATTTACATACGAAAAAATCGCATAATTAACAAAATGCAGAGATATCCAAGTTTACAGTATATATAGTAAATGTAAAAAGAAATTAAAAACATTAAACTTTAAACAGATTTACCCCCAAAGACATATTTGGACTGGTCCAAGTCTTTGATTTACAGAAGAGTCCATTGTTTTTCAGGGGTAATAATAAGTTCACAGATTTACAACCATGTCACCCAATAACTCTTTTCCCTTGAAAATATCTGAAATCATTTTCAACACATTACTCCGATATGATAAAACTGGAAGGACAAGATCCAGTCATTGGGGTCAGAAAATTGGAGAAATATATGGGTCCTGTAACTGGACCCAAAATGACTATTTAGACAGTTTAGGGATGAGGACACCAAAATGTGAAAAAGTTGGAAAATGGTTCTTTTGTAGAAAAATTCAGGTTTAACATTGCGGCAAGATTTTGACAAAAGAATTCCTCCCATTGGAGGAACATTCACATACCTGTGTATCTTGGAAAACCCTAGGATTTGCCAGTGATTGTTCTTTGAGTATCGCTCCATTTTGCAGTTTGGAGGGTGAAAGTTTCATTATTGTACTTATCTGAAAGGACAAGTAAGAACCATCAGAGATCGAAGCTTTTCCATTTATTTCTAAACTCCGTGTTCATGTAAATTAAATAAACTGACTCAGACATTTGCAGACCCAAATATCTGTTATTAACATTAAAAAAACAACTGTATCTTATTATATACAGTGGAACCTCAATGAGTCGAAGTTCAAGGGACCACCTAAAAAGTTTGAAACATTGGGACCTCAACTCATGGAAGGTAACCCCCAAACCATACATTTTTTAGTTTCAGAGGTGCTATAAGGGGTATATGACTGCTTCGAAAAAATTTAAGGCATGGACGGTCATTATGACTAATAATTACATGTAGTGCTAAATTGAACTTAATTTTCCTGAAATTAAAACACCGAGTGTTTATGAGAAGGAAAAGAATCATCATGGAGCGATTTCGTACACAAGTAAATTTTGACTTCAAATTATATATAGGAATTTTCATTGTTTTTATAGAAATGGGCCCAAAACTTTATTTGAAACATCAAGAAATACTATTCATAAAAGTTCATAGTATAAAATGTTTATAAGTAGCGTTAAATAACAAAATTATTCGGGGACTTTGTGAAATAGTTCGAAACATCGAGAAATTTGACTCATTGAAGTTCTATTCATCAAAGTTCCACTTTATCATACTTAGGACAACTGACATTTGTATTTGGACAAGTAATGAATCCAGACTTCTTGCTCTGCAAAATAAGGGACATTTGTCTTAGATTTCCAGACATATGTATTCTTGTAGAAGCATTCTTTCAATGTTGAATATAAAATACCCATTCTTAAACCTTGACCTTTGACCTTTTGTGTAAATAATTGACAGATCAATAGAATCTATGGTAAATTTTGATGTGGGATGGAGAAATCTCACACATTAAGGTTTAGATTTTAGCCGGTAAGTTTGCAGTGACCTGAACTAGACTGAGATTTCTGCATCCCACACCGGTCCATGTAACAAGTGCTGTGCAATTTTGTGTAAACCAGCCTTTTTCGAATCTGGTTTTGCGTCAATTACTTGTTGTGTTGTATGATAATCGGCTCGACCTCAAAATGCATCCGGCTGGACCGGAAATGTTAACATTTTTTAAACATGTTATGAAATATACCATGAAATGGAATCTTGGTTTCAGTTTCATTCAAAACATCCGAGATTTTTACCTGTAACATTGTGTATTGCTAAGATCACATAACTAGGTGGGGTGCTGTAATCTTTTGACTATCATACAGTCGATTCTATACTCACTTTTCGGTTATAGCAGACTTCACAGAAAATGTTTATTATTACGAAATGGATTACCATGGCCACGTAACAAGTAGGAATAACCACCCTTACCAGTGTAATTCTAAAGTACAGTGGAACCTATCTTGAAAGACCACCCCATCTGCCACTGAAATGTGGTCTCTCAAAACAGGTGGTTTGTAAAGAGATGTTCTAGTCTAAAGGTTTTTCTTAATTTAAAACCTGATTTATTTTACAACGATTGACAAACTTATATTAATGTTTCTCGTTGGCCCTGATGTTGGCGTGCGGGGGTCCTTGCTGTGGGGGGAAACTGGAGTACCCAGAGAAAACCCACGTAGCATCTCAAATACTCCCGTGTCGAATCCAAGAATCGAACCACTAACCACTGCCCTACTCAGACACCCCTGTTTATTTTCTTAATGTGATCTAACAAGGAAATGGTCCTTCATAAAAGTTGTTTTTCAAGACTTGTATTACATAAAGTCGTCCACGTCAAGAAAAGGGTTCACAAGACTTCACCCCTGCCAGGTTAAACGGAACTAATACTATACTTATGGAGGAAGTGTCTGACTTAACTACCTGTGTTAACAACGGCTTCAGACAGATGATATGTTCTACAACATGAGTCACTATATGTGGTCGCTAATATCTCAAAGATCATTCTCTTTCAAAAGAATAAGCTTTAGTAAATGAATGGATATGTTGATAATGCAGTCATATTGATAACCAAATTCATCTGGGCACAAAACATACTCTGGAACTCTAGTAGACTTCTAGGAATACTGTACGGATTTCTTGTCTAAATGACTATTATAAACCTACTTCATCATACGCTTCTACGATACATTCTCTAATGGATACAATAAATCTTGAACACATATTTGTCAGTTATGTAACATGTTTTAAAATGTCGAAGTCAACTGTGGCTTTAAATACGATTCAACAAAACTGAAACACAACTCCCCTTGGGATAATAACATGCTATTACAAAGACATTTCCGAGGATTAAATGGCATCCTGTTTTTCTACGCTGTACCAAATCAGATATCTAAAAAAAGTTCTAAATAAAAAAAATTTCTGTCATACGTTTATCTCAAGCTCATTCAAATATATTCAATAGGGGAAAAGCTGGGAAGATGTAATACTAAGCATTGTAGACCCGGCCTGGCTCAGTCGGTTGCGCACTCAACTCTTGATCATGAGGTCGTGAGTTCGAGTCCAGCCGGCGACAGTTATCAAATATTGTGGTCCAGTGTCGCAGTAGGTGTCGGCACATTAAAGAACCCTCACTACCATGGCCTAAGGCGAGCAGCCAAAATTTTAATCACTGGCATTTGGTGACGTCTCCATATTAAAAGATTTTTGGTGGGACGTTGTCAACATTGTAGGTGTCCAGGCACATAAAAATAAAGAACAACCTCACTACACTGCGACCAAATCACTCGCAAATGCGACCATTTTTTAGAAGTGTTTATCCTCAAGTCGCCACATTTTAATTTTTCCCAGAACCTCAAAAGTTTGTCCGTTTTTACTGTGAAATTAGATTATGAATTCATCTCCTATGTGCTTTATTTGGTTATTCAGTTTCAATAAAGAGCATCTATTTTTGAGTGGGACGTGAAATTTTTTTCCTAACAACAATATTTTTTCTCGGTCGAACAAACATCATTAGACACTACTTAGTTTAAGCATCTTGTAAAGTTACTGGAACAGAATTATGGCGCCAGGCCGAACTTTCTGCCCCAACGATTTTAATTTAAAAAGTGGTAAAATCGGGGCAGAAAGTTGAAGTGTTTACGAGGGGGACCAGACCAAGCCAAATATCGTGGCCGATTTGTTGTGGGGCAACACAATAAAACGGCCGCGACTCCCCATTAACCACATTCGGAATGTCTGTAATTGTAAAGATCGAGACAACATGTTCCAACTGTATAGATGTTTGTCAAGACGGTTTGACTCTAGATTTTAACTTGACAAAAACAATTGTTGTGGGCAACATCGAAAAGAAACTGGCGCTAAAATTTTGTCAGCCTCAATATTACAACAAATATGAAAATTAGGCATATAAACAACTGGATTGATGTACAGGTCAACATGCAGTTCATAACCTTGTTTTAAATGATTGAAACAATAAAATAACATAAACATATTTTATTTCATTTCTATATTTTTCATCCAGTGTCTGACATGACACACACACACGTGTTCACACACAACAAAAGTTGTCTGTAAAAGTTCACCAAGAGTGATTTTTTTAGTGTTGTCCACCATCCAACAATCATGTTGTACTGAATGACCACATGTTCCAACAACCAACAGATGACAGTTCCAACAACAAGAGTTGTCAGTATACAACTTGTTCCAACAACAAGACTTGTCAGTATACAACATGTTCCAACAACAGAAGTTGTCTGAAGACCACGTGTTCCAACAACAAAAGTTGTCTGAAGACCACGTGTTCCAACAACAAAAGTTGTCTGAAGACCACGTGTTCCAACAACAGAAGTTGTCTGAAGACCACGTGTTCCAACAACAAAAGTTGTCTGAAGACCAGTGTTCCAACAACAAAAGTTGTCTGAAGACCATGTGTTCCAACATCAAGAGTTATCAGAAGACAACGTGTTCCAACATCAAGAGTTATCAGAAGACCATGTTTTCCAACATCAAGAGTTATCAGAAGACAACGTGTTCCAACATCAAGAGTTATCAGAAGACAACGTGTTCCAACATCAAGAGTTATCAGAAGACAATGTGTTCCAACATCAAGAGTTATCAGATGATAACGTGTTCCAACATCAAGAGTTATCAGAAGACAACGTGTTCCACCATCTAGAGTTATCAGAAGACAACGTGTTCCAACATCAAGAGTTATCAGAAGACAACGTGTTCCAACATCAAGAGTTATCAGAAGACAACGTGTTCCAACATCTAGAGTTATCAGAAGACATGTTCCAACATCAAGAGTTATCAGAAGACATGTTCCAACAACAAAAGTTGACAGAAGATCCCATGTTCCAACATCAACTGTCAGAAGACAACATAGCTCGCTGGCTACAGAATAGTATCACAGATACTGAAATGATGACCAATTTTAGGAAGTAGGTCAAATGGCATAATCTAGGTCACAAGGTCAAAGATCATGGTACCATCTGAAAGGACTGATCACAAGGACTGTGCATATTAAATATTCGAGCTCTACTCGCTATACTTTTTATGACATAAGGCCTTGCTCTCCAGACATTTTGTCCAGGCGAGCTTAAAAACATGTTCATTTCAAGGAAAAAGATGAAGGTCGGGGTAATGATAGACCGTTATCTCACAACAAAGCTGAATGCAACAACTAAACATATTGTTGATAAAGAACAATGGATGGACAGACCAATGGAATAATAAACCAGTGGATGGACAGACCGATGGAATGAATAGACCAATGGAATAACAGACCAATGGATGGACAGACCAATGGAATATTAAACCAGTGGATCCATTGGACTGATGGAATAGACAGTCCAATGGAATAATAAACCTGCAGATGGACAGACTGATGGAATAGACAGACCAATGGAATAGACAGACCAATGGAATAACTGACCAATGCACAGATCGATGGATGAAATAACAAACAAATGGAAGGACAGACTGACTGATAGACAGACAGACCAATGGAATAAAGATCAATGGATGGACAGACCAATGGAATAACGGACAAATGGATGGACAGACCAATAGAATAACAGACCAATGGAATAACTGACCAATGGACAGATCGACAGATGAAATAACAAACAAATGGAAGGACAGACTGACTGATAGACAGACAGACCAATAAACTGACGGGCCGATGGAATAACAGACCAATTGACAGACAGACTGATGGAATAAAGATCAATGGATGGACAGACCAATGGAGAGACGGACCGATGAACAGGCTGACCGACCGATGGACAGACAGACCAAATGAACGCACACATCTTCAATTCACAGACCAGTATTTGCTTTGAATTCAGGGCCAATACTCAATCAATTTTATCCAGTTCTGTTTGCAAACATGTTTAAATTCACTGTCAAACACAATTTTGATATCGTAAAATTTGATGTCTTTTTTACATGAACTTTAACACAAAACCTATACAAGACACCAATAAACAACGAATAATTGACAGAAATATCACATTAACACAAGGTTTACAACCTACCGGCAAATGATTCTATTTACTGAAATCAGACATCGCAACGGAGCAATTCTCATGTACGTATACATCATGTATATCAGTTTTGTCAGATTAATATCTGGTAATGTTAGGTAAAATTGATAAAGTATTCATTCGATGGTAATTCAATTTGGGAAAAGAGAACGAATAAAACCTAAATTCTGACATATTTTTGTCAATTCTGAACATAAACTTGGTAATATATAAAGTCGGATCAATTATAGATATGAGTATATATCGTACATAATCAATTATAACATGTTGGAAATGATTTCGGTCATATTTTCTGGAATTGTATTGCAGTGAATCAGCAGGATATCAACCTTGGTATTTTCATTTTAGAAAAAAAAAATTAATTTCTACAAAGAAGTCACAAATACAAATTTGAAATAACACAGGAATAAAAATGTCCTCTGAAATATTGTTTTAATGTTATTATATCCATGACAATGGTTAATCAACAAAGAAATGCCTGTTAGAGTGTATTTCTTGTCAATATAAATGCTGTTTGGGTGACAGAGAAGTGGAATGGCGCCCTATAAGGTGCCATGAATATTTATCTGATACCCAACACATTTACATTCTGACAAGCATTCAATCGTTTCATTTCTACATTCATTTCTTTAATAATCAGATCAGCAAGGTGGTCTGATTGACGAGGTGGTCTGATTAGTGAGGTGGTCAGATAAGCAAGGTGATCTGATTAATACGGTGGTCTGATTAGTGAGGTGGTCAGATAAGCAAGGTGGTCTGATTAGTGAGATGGTCTAAATAGGGAGGTGGTCTGATTAGTGAGATGGTCTAAATAGGGAGGTGGTCTGATTAGTGAGGTGGTCTGAATAGTGAGGTGGTCTGATTAGTGAGGTGGTCTGATTATTGAGGTGATCTGATTACTGAGGTGGTCTAATTAGTAAGGTGGTCTGATTACTTAGGTGGTCTGATTAGTGAGGTTGTCTAATTAGTGGGATGATCTGATTAGTGAGGTGGTCTGATTAGCAAAGTGGTCTGATCAGCGAGTGGTCTGATTAGTGAGGTGGTCTGAATAGTGAGGTGGTCAGATAAGCAAGGTGGTCTGATTAGTGAGGTGGTCTGATTACTGAGGTGGTCTAATTAGTAATTAGTCTGATTAGTGAGGTTGTCTAATTAGTGGGATGATCTGATTAGTGAGG
This sequence comes from Atrina japonica, assembly GCA_030159075.1. Taxonomy (NCBI): domain Eukaryota; kingdom Metazoa; phylum Mollusca; class Bivalvia; order Pterioida; family Pinnidae; genus Atrina; species Atrina japonica. Next base: position 1,080,942 of record BROG01000116.1, read on the forward strand.
TGGTCTGATTATCAAAGTGGTCTGATTAATGTGGGTCTTTTAGGAAAGTTTCCCTGAATATATCTTTTATTATCTGTTAGTTAACTTCCTTTATATGAAGACAACTATTAAACAACAAAAGCAAATCAAATAACACCACGTTTCACCTTTTCTGCAAAAAGTTTCAACCATTGGGTGAGCAAATATTATTTTCTATCATTCTACTTATTCATTTTCCTGTTTGTCTTTTTTTCTGTTTCACTTTAAGAAATTTATTTTCTCTTCAAATCTTGACTTTATTTGGTATATTGGTTTATATTCACAAGATCTCGGATGAAGTTTAATTACGGCCAACATTCAACAAGATTTACCAGTTATTGGACTTTGAAAATTTTCATGAAAGACTTATCTCTCGAGGTTACGGTACTTCTCTGACATACATCTTGTTCATTTCTCTTTTTATTACGATACAAAAAAAGCCAACGGTATACACACTGTAACAAAGTGCCAAGAAAACTGTTTGCAGTCTCTAAGCACTGGTATATCAAAAGAAAAAATCAATAGGAAGTTGATAAAAGGCTACGAAAAAGAGATATTTTCACAAAAAATCTGTGTGTAATTAATGTATGTACTATGTATCAGCACTTGGATGGATGACGAATCAATATCTATAAGACAGTCAAATAAAATCTCGCTTTATGTGAAAAGGAATATCATCTTCTATTAATTTTGTCATTTAGATACACAAACAATTCCTGATATGTTGAATATTTACGGCATTGCATTTGGATTTAAGAATATAAAGAAGCTTGTTCATTTGTTTTACTGTTTCATTTCATATCTTACTTGTTTGTTATTTCAAATTGTATTTGTTTGTTATCTCATGTCTAATTTGTTTGTTATTTCATTTTATTTGTTTATTTCACATCTTATTTGTTTGTTATTTCACATCTTGTTTGTTATTTCACATCTTATTTGTTTGTTATTTCACATCTTGTTTGTTATTTCACATCTTATTTGCCATTTCATCTAATTTGTTTGTCATTTCACATCTAACTTGTTTGTCATTTCACATCTTATTTGTTTGTTATTCCATATCTTATTTGTTATTTTATATATAGGTCTAATTTGTTTATTTCAAACATAATGTTTGTTATTTCATATCTATTCTTTTGTTATTTCATATCTTATTTGTTCATTATTTTATATCATTTTTTGTCATTTCCTGTATTCTTTATTTCATATCTAACTTATCTGACATCTAATTTGAAGACTCCTACCGGATTATTTATACTGTCTACCTTCAGGGACGTTGTTACCTCCACCCCCTCTCTTTGACATCTAATTTGTTCATTATTTCATTCATATATCTCTTCTTTTTGTTATTTCATATCTAATTTGTTTGTTATTTCATATCTATTCTTTTTGTTATTTCATATCTAATTTGTTTGTTATTTCATATCTATTCTTTTTGTTATTTCATATCTAATTTGTGTTTGTTATATTTCATATCTATTCTTTTGTTTGTTATTTCATATCTAATTTGTTTGTTATTTCATATCTATTCTTTTTGTTATTTCATATCTAATTTGTTTGTTATTTCATATCTATTCTTTTTGTTATTTCATATCTAATTTGTTTGTTATTTCATATCTATTCTTTTTGTTATTTCATATCTAACTTGTTTGTTATTTCATATCTATTCTTTTTGTTATTTCATATCTAGTTTGTTTGTTATTTCATATCTATTCTTTCTGTTATTTCATATCTAATTTGTTTGTTATTTCATATCTATTCTTTTTGTTATTTCATATCTAATTTGTTTGTTATTTCATATCTATTCTTTTTGTTATTTCATATCTAATTTGTTTGTTATTTCATATCTATTCTTTTTGTTATTTCATATCTAATTTGTTTGTTATTTCATATCTATTCTTTTTGTTATTTCATATCTAATTTGTTTGTTATTTCATATCTATTCTTTTTGTTATTTCATATCTAGTATGTTATCAGATACAATATAGGTCTACCAAGATAAATTAGCACAATTTGTTGACAAACACAACAAGTCTAAAAATAGATCACAACAGGGGTGACATGCATAAAATAAAGAATTACAGTGAAACTTGTATCTAACGACCTCCTTAGGGACACAAGAAAACCAGTCTTTATAGGGAGGTGGTCTTTATATAAAGGTTGATTTGTACACAAAAGGTACTACTGGGAACAATAAAAAAACGGTCCTTGTGACCAGGTGGTCTTTATACACAGGTGGTCCCTAAAGCAGGTATTACTGTATTTTACTGATAGGTTGTGTTACAAGACAGGTGGTCTCATTAGGCAGGTGGTCTCATTAGGCAGGTGGTCTCATGATCATTAGGCAGGTGGTTTCTCACACAAGGTTTCAAGGCAGTCAAGGGACTTTTCAAAACTGGCCTTTATAGACAGGTGATCTTTATATAGAGGTGGCCGCTATAGCAGGTTTTACTGTAGATCAGTGGATTGGATGGATTTATCTGCCATTTCACTTCCACTATACGTTCACCGCAGGTTTGACTCTGAGCTGACTTTTGTGAGAAAGTTTGCCAGTTTACCTGTAGAAGGTCGATGGTTTCTTACCGGGTACATTGTAACTGGGTACTTTCCTCCACCATTAAAATCTGGCCACCACAATATACAACAGGTGACAAAAGATGGTTGCAATAGGTCACTTGAGCTTTTGGCAATGAAATTAAAAAGGAGCTTCTGTCACAGTCAGATTTACATTTGAACAAACTATACTTTCCCAATTTGACACAAATTCAAAATAAAATTCCCAGTTGTGTTGCCAATGGCATTTTCCCCAAATTGGCTGAAAAGGGCCTCTGGATGATTCTACTCACTTTTCAGTTATGAAAAGCTTCTCCGGAAAGACATTTTATTCCTCACCAGATACATGTAGGTATGCTATTAGTCTAGTTAAATTTTATCATGCTTTATAACCTAAAATTAGAACTTGTCTGGGTCAAGAAAGCGGCCGACAGGTTACATGAAATCTACTACAGTAAACATGGATATTTCCACGTGTTGTTTAAATTACGCAATTTTTTAATGCAAAATATACATTTGGGGGCTTTTTACACGATGTCACATCTTACCCCAATCAGTATTATATCAAAAGATAATTCTTAGCACAACTATATAAAACTGGTACACAGGAGTGATTTATATGAAAAACTCAGCGCATATTTAGTGTAATTACTTCCACACTAAATTTTTCAAATCTACAGTATAGGATATCAAATCCATTGGTCATGCTTGTATGCCCATATTCAGCTGTTGCTACGTCAGTCTTGAGCTTAGCATGATCAATTTCATGTTGATATCAAACCCATGTGTCATGCTAGTATGCCAGTATTCAGCTGTTGCTATGCAAGTCTTGAGCTGTTGCCATGCTTAGCTTTATCAATTTCATGTTGAAATCAAATCCATGGGTCATGCTTGTATGCCAGTATTCAGCCGTTGCTATGCAAGTCTTGAGCTGTTGCCATGCTTAGCTTTATCAATTTCATGTTGATATCAAATCCATGGGTCATGCTTGTATGCCAGTATTCAGCTGTTGCTATGCAAGTCTTGAGCTGTTGCCATGCTTAGCTTTATCAATTTCATGTTGATATCAAATCCATGGGTCATGCTTGTATGCAAGTCTTGAGCTGTTGCTATCCTTAGCTTATCAATTTCATGTTGATATCAAATCCATGGGTCATGGTTGTGAACTTCATTATGACAATGATTAATAAGTGACCAAACAAAATTAATAATATGCAGTTCAATTCACATTAATCATTTTCTCTGATAATTTTCTCTCTTTCATATTTTGTATTTGATAAATTAAGATCTCCAATTCTTATCACACTAACGACCTTCGTCAACCTTCTCCAACTTCAAGGCTAAAAAGGCAGCCATTCTGAACTCGCTGAACTCACAAAGATTAAATTTGTATCTTACATCAGGTAAGACGATTTTGTAGCCAGTATTTGTGTGACGAATTAATTACAAATTTTACGAAATGACCACAATATGATTTGGATCTAGTGCTACCATTATCAATAGATACTGTAAATCCTGCTTTATTCAAGAGAATTTTATTTTTGAGAGTTCTCCCTCACGAAAGTTAAATGATCACGTAAAGAAGTATGATAATAGTGGGCATTTGAAATCATGAAAATATCATCTGGCGAATAAATTTAGAACTTGTGTAGTGCAAAAATAAAGTCCCGCAGAAATTTCCAGATTTACTATACTAAAACTTGACTAATTTTTTTAAATATCGAGATGAAATCACATAAAACTTCTGCTGCAACTGCACATACTTGCCTCTGAATTGCATAGTTATAAAAGTGACGAAAATTATTACTCATCCGAAGAAAATTTCAGAAACATTTAAAAAAAAAAAATAAGTACATTATCACATTCAAAGTATTGTACTTTTCTGAAGATATTTTACATTTTTCTGGGAAGATTACTTTAACCTGACATTTTTTATGTAAGCGTAAAAATAACTCATCATGTTTTCTAAGAAGTTTAACAATATAAACATGATACCAATTTTATAAATTTGAAAAATGACAGGATGAAAACAAACGGTACCAAGTGATTATTTTTATACGGAAGTAATATGTCATATGGCTATCACAGTTATTTAAATTCTTAACTCCTCAAAAGCTAAAGTACTAATCTTTTTATAATCAGTTACTCGTAGATGGATTTGGTAATACAATTAGCTTTATTATTTGGCCTTGTATTCTACCCATTTTCTCTTTTAGAACTAAACATCTATTTTAAATTTCAGCTCAATCGATAAATTATTATTGACAGAAATGTTCATTATCAGCATTTGTTTTGGCAATTTTTTCAGCTAGTAAGGGTTCCATATATTAAAAAAGAAAATTGGCAGGACATATCGGTCACCTGACTTCCCAATCCATCTGCAAAAAACTTTTATCCATTAGGCAATACAACAATTCAGAATTTGAATACTGTTTTACGCCACAATCAACAATCTTTCAGTTATATGGTGGCGGCCAGTTTTTATTGGCGGTGGAGAGAAACCTGTTTCAATGTACCCAGAAAGAAACTTCCACAAGTAAACTGGCAAACTTTCTCACAAAAATCACCTTAGATTCCTATGGGGCTTGAACCTGCTCTGACCAGAAGTGAGAGACTTCATCCAATATAACAACTAATTTATTGCCAAAAGTGATGCTGCATACCAAATTTGAAGCCGATCAGCCAACCATTTTGTTTTTTTTGAAGGAAAGTCTAAAATGTTCAAGACTGTATATGCATACATAAATCTTTGATGAACTGCCACCTAACAACAGATATCAATGGACCGTAATTGGTCACCTGAGTAATTCAGACAATTGTAATACTGTATACTCTTTCCAAACAAACATATTCATCCCATCTTAAATTCACCCTAATTCACTACAGTCTCATGTATGGCATACATGTCAATGCTTCAAATATTAAGCTTAAAAATTCACTATCCCGTCCCCTTAAAGAGCAAAAATGCAGAAAATTAAACAAGAGCAAAAATTCCCACTTATGTGGTTCACAAATATTTACAGATCTTCATGAACTCATTGACCCCTAAAGATACATTTGGGCTGGCCTAAGTCATTGATTTACAGAAAAGTCCATTATTATTCAGGGGGTGATGAGTTATAAGAGATTACTATGGATAGTGTACAAGCAAATCGTACAGGTGCCTCTTTTTAATTTTTAATTTTTTTTAATTGTATCATTTTTTCACCCTGAAGGTAAGTTATCTGTGCATGGCCAGCATTTGTCTTGAAACATTTCTACAGATTACGGAATGCGTGACGATTTCACGTTGAACTAATGTATTTCTATAAAGTCAAATAATTCTGATTCACTGGATCCAAACAGTTTTTTTTGTTACTCCCATTGTTTATGTAACAATATATAAGGCTATTTTGCCGTTCGCGACCACTTTGCATCTTGCAGTAAATTAACTCCACAAAGTTACAATTAGTTCTACTGAGTTAGCATTCCTTTCAGTATTCCAACTTGACAATTTCTGCCTATTCATATCGCAAATCAAATTATCTCGTCTCTAAGAATTCTTGTCGTTCATTTATCAAATGGAATTATTACAAATGATCTTGATCTGCCGTGCTGTTTATACAATTGAGAAAAAACTTGTTGATGTGAAGTATGCAGAGTGTCCGATAAAACCGTGACTCATAACAGATACGAGACTACAAGGGGCAAAAGTTCCGTCAAAAACAAGTGCGCCTTGTCACAATTCTGTTTATGAACGATGAGTATGGCTGTACACATGATTCAGGATATTTCATTGAATCAATTTACAGTGAAACCGGATTGTGAAAGCACTTGACAAACTCAATTATCTAATCAGTCATACATGTTTGTTGACTTTCGAAAGAGCTAGCAATTCCTTAAAAAACCTGAGTGCAAGAACACGTAATTTTTGTCACATCAAACTAAAGAGATGCTGCAATTTCAAAATTGAAGTTTATCAATTTATTATGTATAATTTGAAATTTTGGTCATAGAATTCTAAATTCAATTTAGCACTATCTACAAATACTGATTAAAAAAATAAGACGGTTTCAACTCTTAACCCTTTTAACACTCCTGACCACTTAATAGACCATTCTAAAACAATTGAATTTTAGACCATACCATTTAGATACCGAGGGTTTATTATTATTTATTATTTATTATTCATCAATCCAGTGGGACAAATAGCCAGTGACAATGTCATTAAGAATTTTATTGATATTTCCAAATATTTTGGAAATTTGTATAATTTTCACACCGTGTTCTTAAATCAGACAAAAATGTTGCAGTTTAACAATGTACAGTGAAACTTGTATATAACAACCTCCTTAAGGACACAAGATAAGGAGATGGTTTTTATATAGAGGTTGATTTGTACACAAATGTTACTTTTGGGGACAGTAAAAAACAGTCTTTGTGACCAGGTGGTCTGTACACAAATGATACTAATTGGGACGGCAATAAACAGTCTTTGTGACCAGATGGTCGGTACACAAATGATACTAATTGGGACGGCAATAAACAGTCTTTGTGACCAGGTGGTCTGTACACAAATGATACTAATTGGGACGGCAATAAACAGTCTTTGTGACCAGGTGGTCTGTACACAAATGATACTAATTGGGACGGCAATAAACAGTCTTTGTGACCAGGTGGTCTGTACACAAATGATACTAATTGGGACGGCAATAAACAGTCTTTGTGACCAGATAGTCGGTACACAAATGATACTAATTGGGACGGCAATAAACAGTCTTTGTGACCAGATGGTCTGCACACAAATGATACTAATGGGGACGGCAATAAACAGTCTTTGTGACCAGGTGGTCTTTATAGACAGGTGGTCGCTAAAGCAGGTTTTACTGTAGTTCACTATTCATTTTACACCGTACACAAGAAGCGTTTTGTTTTAAGTGCTGATATGTAACACAATTTCTCTGAAGATTGAATTGGGAATTTTTCTACGAAATGTTTTTGGGGGAAAAGCGTCAATTCTGATTTGAAATATAGACCAATTCTGGCTATAAATTAATTAGTAAAAAAAACCCTGGGGCTATTTTTTAATCAAGTATGAAGTTTTGTAATCTAATATCTAAAAGAAAAGTCAGTAACCTATACCGTCAGAAAATACTGCATCTTGCCGCGTGTAAAAGTTGTCCTTGAAGATTTTGTTTGTTTAAATGTTGTCTTTCACCACACGACAATATTTCTGTTATTTGGTGGTGACCAGTTTTTAATTGTGGAGGAGAGAGACACCGGGGTATGGGACCACGGACCTGAAATAATAATATGTTTCTTATTCACTCAAATTTTGATGTTTTACAAATGATTATATAGTCAAAATGATGAAATAAAAGTTGAGCTTGAGTATCGAGTAAATTTGGTGACTTCGGGCCCTGGTATAGTTAAATCCAAATAACCTGGTGGGGTGGAGTCTTGTGAACCCTTTCCTGACCTGCAGGACTAGTTTAAATTTTAGGTAATAAAGCATAACATTAAAATTACACTGACAAGGGGTAATCGTTCCTACATGTACTTGTCACTGTACATAAGATAGTACCCAGTTTTTCCTCGTGCAGCTTGTCATAATCGAAAAGTGAATAGAATCATCCATATGATAATCAAAAGGTTACTCTGCCCCGCCATCTTATGTGAATCGGACAATACATTCCACTCATGGTTGAATTTGCACAGTCCAGCTCGGTGAAAGACTGTCAGGGATTTTCCAATCTTTCGGGAATGGGGCCTGGGTCTTTTGAATTTGAAACTTAAGCAACATTTTTTTGAATTTGGGAAATTTAAAAATAAATCAAACTTACATTAACTCATTAAATATAAATATAAGAACGAGATAAAACATATAAAAGACGGCAATAATTAATTCGTCAACTTCAGATAGATCATATTTAGAATCAATTCATTTGACGTTCATAGAAATGAAACTAGACTCTTTTATTTGACTTCGATAGAGAAATTTTGACTGCAAACTGAGAAAAAATACACTTTCGTTGACATTGGGAAAGGGGGCTTATAGACTAGTGAAGTGGGTGTCTCATGAATCTTTTTTTTATTCCTCTATTGTTTATTTGTTGTTGTTTAAAGTCTCACTCAAGAATCTTTCACTCATATGGAGACGTCACCAAATGCCCATGAAGGGCTTCAAATTTTGGCCTATGCTTGGCACTTACGGCCATTGAGCAGTGAGGGTTCTTTAACGTGCCGACACCTACTGCAACACGGGACCTCGAGTTTTACTTTCTCATCCGAAGGACAGGAAACCAACCTGCCGCTGGCTGGACTCGAACTCGCGACCTCACAATCAAGAGTCGAGCGCGCTACCAACTGAGCCAGGCCGGCTCTTTTTTTTTTTTTTTTCATAGTTAAAATTTTAGGTAAATACATCAGATTGACATCAAATTAACTCATCAACCCCTGAAAAATAATAGACTCTTCTGTAAATCAATGACTTAGACCAGTCCAAATGTGTCTTTAGGGGTGAATGAGTTAAAACTTGTCACCATACCCATTCAGTCTTTTCGTTAGTCATAGTTATCTCCCATGTCAGCTGGAATCGATTGTGATGCCATGTCTTTATGTAAGAAAATAACGTCATTTTCACACAAACATGTGACATCACAACTGATAACTTTTCTCATTTAATGCAAAAACAAATGACATCACAATCGATACCTGCTACGAGGGGTGGTAACTCTGGATAATGAAAATACCTAATAGGTAATTCAGCAAGAAATAAAACATATTTTTCTGTGAAGCCTGTCTTAACGGAAAAGTAAATAAAATCGTCAATATGATAATTAAATGGTTACTCCAAGACAATATGTAAATCTGACAATAGTTACTGTATCATTGCTAAGGCATAAGCAATACAGGGTTTGAAATAACCATCCGTCCGATTGCCCGTTCTGGGATAGAATTGGCTTGAACAAGTTGATTTCTAAATGTACTAAATGTCCAGCGGGCAAGTTCTTTTGTCAGCATTACCTGTATTGTGATGTGGTCAGGTACCTTTACAGACTGATTTGATTTGATTTGATTTGATTTGATTTTTTTTTTTACGCTATACTCAACAATTTTTCAGTCATATGATGGCATCCAGTTTTTATTGGTGGAGGAGAAACTTCGGTTACCCGGGTAAAGACCACTGACCTTCCGCAAGAAAACTGGCAAACTTTCCCACTTAATTCGAAATGACCCTAGCGGGATTCGAACCAGAGGTGAGAGGCCTTGTGATTTAAAGCGCAATGCTCTAACCACTCGGCCACGGAGGCCCCTATACAGACTGATAACTTGTACATTTAAACCTAATCACTATCCATATGTTCTGTCCTATAAACAGACATCATAGATTAACATCATTAATGTTTTATTAATTTCATGCAGCTTGTATATCAATCCTCACAGATTTTAATTAAAAATTTTAAATGAGAAATATCAAAGTGAGATTGAGGTGTCTTCTGCAACATCTGCACTCCGCACTATAAACCATACAGTTTGATGGATGCATCTTAAAATTGTGATGATTTCATTACAAAAACGATGTTTCATTTCAATTGCATAATATCTTAAACACAGAGAATAATATCTTAATGTAACTCATTGAATTAAATAAATTGACAGTAATGGCAGTTAACACATTAATACAACCCCAATAACATTTTTTTTATTGACTTTGAATCTAGCTCCCAAAATTTGAAACTGGCGACAGATTTTGACAACTGGCGATTTTTTTTTTGCCGCCACAAACTCTTCAACCAGCGCAACCCATGTGGCGTAAACTAAGTAAACTTTGTTTACAACAGATTAAATATCAGTTTATTAATTCTTGTTTTCTTTTTTGATTTTATCCATTTACCTACTTTTGGGGGGACAAGTGAATTCAGTTGGGGACAATTAACCAAATTTCTCAAATGAGTTGCCCCCTGGGCAAGTGATTTTTGAATTTTTATTTCACACCCTGCAATGAAGTCGTTAATCTTTTGGATAGGGTTGGATGATGTCGATCTAATGAACTCATCAACCCCTGAAATATAATGAACTCCTAATAAATATTCATTAGTACGAGAGATTTTGGTCGCACGAGACCATGAATAGGAAAGAGCATAGCGATTCTGGACCATTGTTGTATGACGATGATCAAATGGTAGAGGGATTTTAACATTATAAACTTTTATTAGTGTCTAATCGTAAATGAGTTAGAATCATGTAGGAGCAATGAAAAATTATAAATAGCAATTAGAGAATAGAGTCTACAGAACAGGTCAAAACTTGTGGCAATGTATCTAGCTAGATCTGATGAAATCTCATGGATGTAAGTGAGGTTAAACAGCAATAAAACAAATCAGATGTATTTGAGAAAAAAAAAATTTCTTCATGAGAAAAAAGGTTATTCATTAATATTTTAACATCCTATAATTCTGGCATATTTTGCCAAATGTTAGCCATTATCCAACTCATTTTACATCTTATATATTTTCAGCAAACTTACTAAACTAATGGCTAAAATTTTAGGAAAGTAAATCACCTTTTTTAATAGAATTAAGCCAAAACTGTGCAAGATTACATACAGTAAAAAGATAAAACTGATAAATATCAAAGTGCTCCCGATCTTCAAACTTGAGGGCATAAAACCATTTTTAATTTTTTGGTTTATAATCATTCCCACAATAAAAGTTTTGATACATCTGAACGATAAATATTCTGCTTTTAGAAAAAAAAAATTTTTTTTTTTAAATCCTCTGCCATTTCAAATAACAAATAACAAATCATTTTAATGTTGCATTAGAAACTGAATCACTTTCCCCGTAAATTAGCATAATAATCCTGAGATGTACGAGAACAATCCAGTCAGCCGACACAAAATAAAATAACATTCTATCCCATGCCATTAAACTATGACATGTTTTTAGTTCATTTGATACTCGAAATGAAAATATGATTAAACCCCGAGTTTTATCTATGTTGAAGGTCAGGAAGTCAATCGTTTGTCATTATGATCTTTCACCTATCAATTTTTTTCTCATTTCTTAAAACACAAAGATCTCGCATTTCATCGTAAATACTAGAATGTAAATATATAACATTTATCCATAAAAGCCAACTCTAACCTTACCAAGTGTTATAAAGCAGGATTAGGCGGACTACGATAGCAATAATGGAAAACGTCGGAAATGATTAATTTCATACGACGTCAATTTTGCTAATATTTTATCCATACCAATCAGAATATTGTGTATTGATTCAATTTTTATGTATTGGGTATCATAAACATTACTTTTTCTTGCAAACTTGCAGAGATCATTGCGACAGTATTCTCAACTGCTTTTCGACATTGATAGATTGTTACTAAGGAAGAAAACAAGGCCTGTTGACAAGTAATTTTGTTTTGACTTCAGTGATAGATCTAAGGTTAAAGCTTGGTCAGGTGGCACTAATTTAAATCATATACACTACATAACCTTTTTTGTCATAACATACAATAGAATCAGATATAGGTTATATACATCGAGTCTAAAATAGATTCTTAGCATGCAATGGGGGAGTATGAATTGTTTCTGTTGTTGTTGTTGTTTTTATAACCTTGACCATTCTTCCGTCAAATGTTGGCTTTTGGGGGATTTTAAGATAGGATTGAGAAAGTAAAACAGGCCTTTTTATATAGTTTCCACAGGGCCAAAATCTGGCCCCATTCCCAATGCAAAATGCATGTATTTTGTTCCAAATTTGGTTTTGAGGCTATGACCATAATGAAAAAAAAAAAAAATGTAAGGGGAAATGCAGTTAAAAAAGAGAAATTCCATTAGATTTAAATTTCCATGTGTGCACACAATTTTCCCAAAACATGTATTACACAAGTTCATGTTAAAATTCCTAATGGTGCTGCCAATGGCATTATCCCAAAATTGACGGAATAAGGCCTGTAAAACAAGAAATATCTGGAAGTTGTTTTGTTTTGGCATTAATTGTAACAGAGAAGCAAAAAAAATTAAAGCCCAGGCGGGAATTTGAACCTAGGCCTCCCTAAATCCATGCAGTTGCTCTACCGACTGAGTTAACACTGGATACAAAGTCAACAATTTACTCAATAATCAAACTCAGCTAAGTTGTTCAGATTTAAAGTTAAAATCAAATACAATTGAAGAATTTTTTCCATTTTCAGAGTACAAAATAACACAGGAGCGATTGTTTAGGTTATGTGGAGGTTACGACTAATACAAATCAAGGAATCTCCTTTTCGATCTCGATGAATTTCATTTTTAAGTCGACATTATTGCTATTGTAACTTACAGGTTACAGTCATTCCTTTCAGAGTACGGTAACCTGTAAATGGGTTACAACATTTCTGTTATTTTGTAGCCTGCAATTTGATTAACAAAATTCCCAATTTTGTGTAGACATTGAAAACAATGAAAAATAAATCAATACAGGGGAAATGCATTTAAAAAAGATATTCCATCACATGTACATGTGCAAACTATTACCCTCCAACTTAACACATTCAAATTAAAGATAAATTCCCAATTGTGTTGCTGATGGCGTTTTCCCAAAATTTGCAGAAAAAGACCTGAATGAAATATTTTTTATGTTCATCATGTAACCGAGACATATTCATATCATTTTATCATCAAAACATAATACAGTAAAACCTGCTATAGCGGCCACCTCTATATAAGGATTACCTGTTTATAAAGGCCAGTTTTTTCAAGTCCCTTGACTGCATATTTCAACTAAATTGAACCTGTGTATAAGGGTCACCTGCACATAAAGGTCAATATTTCCTGGTCCCTTGGGTGGCCCCTATATACAGGTTTCACTGTATACTTGAAAATCAGATGATACATCAAAAATGTGACCATCTATCATATTTGGCCTTTTCGGCATCTTGAAAGGACTCTCAAAACCAGGCTTGACTGTCAAGTCTTAAGGATTTTCCTAAGCTGATTTGGGTCCAGTTCTGGACACATTCCCAATAAGGAAATGGCTTGTTTTTGCCAAAAATATACAAAAATTCCCTATTTGAAATTTAAAAATAAAGAATATGTATTTTCAAACAAATTTCTCAAATTTAATTTTTCTGTTTTAGATAAAAAATTGTATATTTTACAAATTTTTCAGACCCTGGATGCAGACTTCAGGAAATAGGAAAATCTCGGAGTTTACTGTACCAATTCCAACATGTGACATTAACACAGCCTGTGGAAGTCAATTGTAAGGAATGAAGATAAATAAAAAGAGATGGAACTTGTCTAACATCCAAAAACTAATAAATTTTCATTAACTTCTTTTCACGTGGCCTAATATGTTTGGCAGAACCCCTAAGCTACACTTATCGCCTGATATTGCAATTCTGAAAAGGAAATTACCAAATTTGTGACTATTCAGAACCAAATTTGTGACTCTGAATAGCTACAGGAAAATAAGATTCAAGCAAAAATGACTGCACTTCTATGAATCTTGTAAACTTATCGGAGCAGAATTGCGCTCGACCGAGAATTCAATTCCATCTTAGCAAACAGCAACTATAAGCCCCTTTACAAGTATTAAGTTTGTTTAGGCGTTATTGCATTTCGGTACTTTAACAGTAAGGAATGGATTACAGCATCTTTTGGGATTCATTAGAATCAATTTGACTCGTATTCACATGAAGTTGCTGCAATAATGGAATGAAATTTCCATTAACAAGCAAATGAGCTTTATAATAATAATGACACCGAGGGAAGCGACTGCTGTCATCGTTAGGTATTTGTTCTAGGATTATATCACATACTTCAGTAAACAACAAATTACGTATCGCCAAACAATTAATTATCGCAAAATCTAATGACAAGTTTTGTCAGCAGTTACGCAGAATCGTTATGGGAACTTGTATGTTTCATTTCAGAATCGCCTAAATTTCATTTTCACATTTGTTGGACCATTCACAGTGGTCTGACTCTCATATTGTAGGAGGTTTCAGAGTTAAAATCCAGATCATGCATACAACCTCTGAAAACAAATTTTGACTTTTTTTACCTTTTCCATGTGCTTTGCAAAAGATGTTAGGGTCACAAAATATTTAAATTACACACTTGTAAACAAGACATTTGATGGTGGTAATCTTGGATATGAATTTTATAAAAATCCATTAAGATTTGCAAGTTTAAGTACTTACGACAGAAATTTCCAAAAATTTCAATTTCAAGGGGCATAACTCCAACAAAAACACAAACTTGTTCAAGATCAGTGTTCCTCATCACGCAAATTACTTATGTTTATATGTTAGAAATGCAAAGTTCACGCAAGTAAAATATCGGTTGTGTATATAATTGTCAACTACCTGGCATACTTGCCAAGTCTCCCCCCATAAATAGGGAGACTCCCTATTTTTTATGTAAAATTTGGATATTTTCTTCAAGAAAAATGCATATCTCTCCCATGAAAAATTTAATTTCTCCTATTAATTTACCAGCGCTCTACAATGCGACCAAATCACTCGCAAATGCGACCATTTTTTAGGTCCCCCGAGAGATTTATCCTAATTCAGTCGCCCCATTGCGACCATTTTTCCCCTGGTTGGCAAGTTTGTCCGACTGTGAAATACTGAAAATGGTCTGTTATGCGCTTTAAAAAACCAATTTGGTAAACATTTTTTTAAACCCTCGCACATGGATTACTGTATAAAAACACACGTTGTATGAAATTTTCGATTTCTCGAATTTCAACCCTCATTCACTATGCTGAGTTTTAAACGATCGATGGTATTCAAGGAATGTCACCGAGTTAAACAGTTCGACAGTCAACTTTCTGCTGAAATTTATTTTTTAAGGGACAAAATCAGGCAGAAAGTTCGGCAAAACTGTTCGACGGACAGGGCAGGCAACTTGCAACTAATCCCTTTGGGGATTCTGTCGTGGTATTTTTTGTATCGTGGGGCAACACATATTCAGGAAAGTACAGCAAATTTAAAGGGATATGTACCACAGTTGGAACTTGAAACTGTAAAGGAAAATTGAGCCAATGTCACCGATTGTCGGACAAACACTATACCACAAAGAACTTTCCAGTGTTTGTCCGAAGGATGGGTCACGGGTGCGTTGACTCTAGATTTTAACTTACAACAAATTTTTGTGGGCAGACTCTGTTTTGTAAATTCCGTCGAAAAGAAACTAAAAATCAAAACAAGTTTATTGCCTCAGGCAACAAATATGAGAAATATAGCGTATGAACACTCCACTACATCAAGACAAATTGCCACAAAGGTCAAATGCAGTTAATAACTTGCGGATTGAGTTATATCAACTTAAAAAATTAATATTTTATTTCATTTTTGTATTTTCATCCAGTGGATTTTTTTAGAACACCACACACACACACAACAGATTCACACACACACAAAGGTAGACTTGCGTTAGAGTCCAAGTTCATGGCACTAGTAAAATTTCTGGTTCACTGGCCAAATGAAGAGTGAATTTTTTTAGTGTTGTAGAGCCCTGTCTTACTAAAATTTAGTCTCCCCCATGAGATTGAAAAATCTCCCCATGAAAATTACAAAAAGAGGACGGTACAAAATGGAATAAAAACGTAAATATTTTTTTAATCCCTCGCACAGACTGACAACTCTGTGGAAGAAATTTCGATAGAATCCCAGCCCTCATTCATATTAAATAAATTCATGTTTGCGGTATTCTTGTGTTAAACAGCAACAGTCCACTGGCAAGAATCATAACTCTGTGACCGTAACTAAACTGTTTGACGGACAGCGAAAACTTGCAACTATCCGGCTTGTAAAAAAATGAAAACAACATCAATCAAGGATATTTTTGTAAAAACTCGCCATATTCAGGAAAGTACAGCAAATTACAAAGTATATGTACCACTTTCATGCTTGAAACTGTCCAGGAAAGAGCCAATGTCACCACTAAGTCCACTACACCACAACCGATTCCACAGGCCAAAGGTGGACTTGCGTTGAGTCCACTACATGTTCCACAGGCCAAAGGTAGACTTGCATCGAGTTTTAAACAAAAATGGTTTTAAGAATTTAGTTGGTTACATAAAGAGGACGACAAAATGAAATGTTCTCTGTGTTTTGATGCTCACAAGATGGAGAAGAAGGAAACCATGACTGAGGCGAAGAAATTAAATAAATTCATGTTTGTTTATTCTTGTTTAACGTCCCACTCAAGAATCTTTCACTCATATGGAGACGTCACCAAATGCTGGTGAAGGGCTTCAAATTTTGGCCTATGATTGGCACTTACGGCCATTGAGCAGTGAGGGTTCTTTAACGTGCCGACACCTACTGTGACACAGGACCTCAGTTTTTACTGTCTCATCCGAAGGACAGAATAAATTCGTAACTGGCACAAAAACTTCCAGCGAAGTGCACTGAACAGGGGCCTGATTTACGAAAGGTTGTAAGTCCTAAATCCTAGTCCTAACTACCATGGCAACACATCACTGATTGGTCAGTTCCATGACAATTAGGACTAAGACTTAGGATTTAGGACTTAGGACCTTTCGTAAAACAGGCCCCTGACACCAAGAATCATGGGATCATAAATTAAGTTTGGATATGGGAAATGAGAGCAGCAGAAAAGGTGAAATAAACGAAAAACATTGAGAACAATGTTTTATTGAAATTATTTTGATAATAGTAATAATATAAATAAAAATAATGGCAATAAGTGACAAAAAAGTGCTAAAATTAATTGAAATAGGACTATACACTACTGTAGTCTGTACATGTAAAACAAATGGCAAAAACCTAGTCCAGAATATATTTTCTAAAAAAAAATTCTAGATTTAGATAATTTCTTTTTTATAAAAATCATTATCTAGATCTAGATAAAGAAAAAGAAAAGAAATCTATTCATCCCGTCATGCATGCTTTGACATACAACATGCTTTGGCTGTAGTCGCAAATGCAAAGGAGCAACAACTTTCAAGGATTCAAAACAGTCCCTTCATGTTTGATGAATCTTTAAACATAGCCATTAACAAAAAGCTTGTGTTATATTGTAAAATTCTAACAAATGGAACAGGATAGAATTTAACAAAAATTTGATTGTATTGGATCGGAAAACAAGACACAATATCTGATGCAATCAGAGTGTATTTAACAGAAAATAGTATATCGTTTTCAAAAATTCCTGGTATTAGTACTGATGCGGCAACAGTCATCATGATGGGTAAATCAGAGGGTGTTGGCAAAAAATTTAAAGATGTTCAACACATTATCATTCATGTCTGGTGTGCTGCCCACTGACTACCTCTGGTGTCTTTTTGGGCTGCGAAACCAGTTAAAGAACTTCAGTTCATTTAAAATACAATTGTTGAAATTTGTAATAATTACCATTATTCTGCATAAAGATACAACAGGGTAGGAGAAATGCAGAAACTTCTTAATTTGTATGTAAGACGATTTAAAAAACCTACAAATGTAAGATGGCTTCGTTTGGTTTTGTTTGTTTGTTTATTTTTTGTTGTTTAACGTCCCACTCAAGAATCTTTCACTCATATGGAGACGTCACCAAATGCCAGTGAAGGGTTTCAAATTTTGGCCTATGCTTGGCACTTACGGCCATTGAGCAGTGAGGGTCCTTTAATGTGCCGACACTTACTGTGACACTGGACCTCAAGTTTTACTGTCTCATCTGAAGGACAGGAAACCAACCCACCGCCAACTGGACTCGAACTCACAACCTCAAAATCAAGAGTCAAGCGCGCTACTGCCTGAGCCAGTCTGGCTCGGCTTCATTTGGAAAACCATAAAAATAAGCTATGAATCCTGGTCTGCCCTTGTCCTGGCTTTTAGATCATGATACATTCTGTAGCAATGACAAAAATGTCACTACATCTGCAAAAGCGAAAGGTTTACTGAAAAAAAAAAAATATTTTAATTTTCTTGCCGGAGTAGCTCTTTTGAACGATATATTAAAACTATTGTCTACAGCAAGATTTTCGGAGAGATATTCTTGAAGTCCGTCAAATTGTCAAATCTGTCAATGATTAAATTTTGACAGACATGTTGCAGCAAGCAGAATCACTGGAAAGAGTTACAGACATTGCAACAAAGAGAGAAAATGATGGGTCATTTTCAGGCATAACATTGTCTTTCAGTGATGACAAAAAAAAAAAAAAAACAGAAAATAATAAGGATATAGAGCATTAAACTGACAAATTTACTGAGTGAATTAAACAGAAGATTTGAACAAAACCAGTTGAAAGTTTTAAATTCTCTAAATACTCTGTTGCATCCAGGTCATTTGCTGAATTCTGCCCATGGCATCCAAAATCCTGGTAATAATGAGTTTGAGGATATCACTGAGGTCTATGGGCAACAACCCAACCCTATTATTGACAAGGGTCATATGATATAAATACAGTGAAACATGTATATAACGACCTCCTTAGGGACACAACAAAACCAGTTTTTATAGGGAGGTGGTCTTTATATAGAGGTTGATTTGTACACAAATGGTATTATATGAGACAGGTAAAAAAAGTCTTTGTAACCAGGTGGTCTTTATACACAGGTGATCGCTATAGCAGGTTTTACTGTGCCTACATGTAGTAAATACTAACAGACACAATTCAGTGTCCGACTTCTGTTTACTATTGCACAAACATTATACGGAGACCTTTTTCAATCTTTTGCTACTCTAGCAGAATTTTTTTCTTACAATCCAAGTTACAAGTATGCCTCAGTTCAGAATAGACTGGTAACCCCTTCCAGAAATAGATCAGGCCAACGTGCTGCTGAAAACAAAATGCATATAGAATCAGTGCCACAAGTAACCAGAATTCATTGAAACTGTTTTCTGCCAAACAGCACAAATCAAACAGAGCCACAACTAAGTAACTTTGATTCCATTTAAGTGTAGCTGTTAAAAACAGATTAAATTTACAGTGTAGTTTTCCAAAAAAAGAAATGCATACATCAATCACACGCACATCTGTTTCATTTGATTGTATAAAATGATTGAAAATAAAAGCAATTTCAGTTCAATTGCGTATGATTTGTTGAAATATGAAACATAAAATAAGCTACAGTTATGATACATAGATCATAGAAAACTGGCACTGGTATATATATATAAAAATTTATCAGTGGTATGTTACCCCATAATTTTAGGTTATACCCCCATGAAATCTGAACTAAGGTATGGCATACCCCCTGATATAGGAAGGCATGGGGAGCACTGCAAGATGTTGATGGGGCCAGGGCTAACCTTTGATAATAAATTCATTGAAAATGTAGGAAAAGAGAGTGCTTACAAGGCAGAGGGAAAAGAAGGATTGATGCACGGATGCTTGGCATTTCTATGTCCCCTATTTCATGTCGTGGCAGGGGACTGAAAAAAAATTCTTGTCAAGGTTCAACAATCACGCTCATCCGATTTTACGTAACAGTACAGGTGCCTACCGTGCAGAATTTTACCATTGTCATAGTATTGTAATAATCTGAATGAATATTTGCCTAGATTTGCGATTTTAATGAAACCATGTTGAGACAGTTTTTCAGTCATATGGTGGCGCCCATATGTCTGTAGCGGCCACAGAGGCCACTACAGACGTATTATATACACATGCATGACAGCTATACATAATTATTTATGTACTCCAGACAAACTAATTTTGTTTTTCATCCCTCAGACACTGAACATGGCCACCAAATTACATTTATATACAATCTTTTGGGATTTTTTTTTTCTCATCTGAATTACGACACCAGAAAAAATTCACAGATCAAATTTTCTTTAAAATTCCTCAGATCTAATTGTCTCTTCTCTTGTTGCATTAACAAATCTAATGGTACCTCAGCTGACAAGAGTTATGGTCAACAAATACCCCGGGAGTCTGACCTTTCCACATGATTTGTGCAAATCACCAACATTCATCATTTTGGTCATCAAAACATCGCTATCCAACATATTATCCATACATATTTACATTTCTAACAATATTACGTACATGATGCAGAGGATTCTTCTCAATTGGCCTCACCTAATGACTTATTCCTAAAACTTCACCAACATTCCACACAGAGCAAATCTTTTACTTTGAACAAACAGTATTACTGTTTTCTGAGAAAGATTTTTTAATGAATCCAGAAAATGTTGTATTTCATCTTGATACAACAATTTTTCTTGGATGAATCCAGAAAATGTTGTATTTCATCTTGGTTTTTTCTTCTTTTTTTACTACTTGTAGTAAAATAAGGCCAGGTACAGTGTGGTATTTCATATACAAATAGTAAGGTTGAGTTAATCAATTGCAAGTGAAAGAGTGCCAAACCTGGGTTTCTCAAGCAATTTTCAAATATATATCGGTATCAGGAATTTAAGAAATTTTATGTATCTGTATATGTCTTCCATGTCACTGTATATCAATTTAAGTAGTAACAAGGGGCCCAAGAGGGCCTCAATTGCTCACCTGAGAACCATCTACAAATGTGGAAAGAAAACCAAGAAGAATATGTACATGTAGGCTGATCTGGCCAAGAAACATCAATATTGCTGTTTTAAGAAATTCATCAAAAATTCTAAAAATCAAATTTTGGCACAAAAACATTTCTTCAGCTATATACTAGTAAAACAGATTAATGCTTCATTGTGAATGCAAGGGGAGATAATTGAGGAAATCATACAAAAATTAATGAAAATGACAGTCTGAAAAGACCTCAAAAACACATCAAAAATAAATATTCCGATTTCTATGAAAAATAGAAACTTGAATCATACATCCATGTAGATCACTCAGAAACAATTTGTTTTTTTCAATTTATGTAGTGGTTCCGGAGAAGACTTTTAAAGTGGGTACCTTTTGGGACCTATTCTGCCCCGTCCCGGATCCACCCCTGGGCCAATCTGGCTGAAAACTACAAACTTGGTAAAGGACCATGAGCACTTGCTTCCTGTAAGGTTTCGTCAAAATTCCTTAAGTAGTTTTGAAACAAAAGCTGATAGTGTGAAAAATGCACCGCCTTCCTCCTCTTTTTTTGCAGTCTTAAAAAATTCATGAAAAATTCTAGAAAAAAAAATTCTGCAAAATTCTGCAAAATTCTTGCACAAAAACATTTCTTCACCTAATTACAAGTAAAACACATTAAATGAATGCATCAAACTGAATACAAGGGAAGATAATTGAGGAAATCATGCAAAAATGAATGAAAAAGTGACAAAGTCTGAAAAGACCTCAAAAATGCATCAAAAACTAATAATCCGTTTCTATGAAAAATATAACCTTGAATTATACATCCATGTAGATCACTCAGGAACAATCCTTTCTTCAATTCATGTAGTGGTTCTGGAGAAGAAAATTTTTAAAGAGGTACCTTTTGGGACCTATTCTGCCCCACCCTGGATCCACCCCAGAGCCAATCTAACTGAAAACTAATAATTTGGTAAAGGACCTTGAGGTCTTGCTTCCTGCAAAGTTTGGTCAAAATTCCCTGCATTCCCTTTGATGCATTCATTTAATGTGTTTTACTTGTAATTAGGTGAGGAAATGTTTTTGTGCAAGAATTTTGCCAAAATTTAATTTCTAAAATTTTTAATGATGTTTTCAAGACTGCAAAAAAAAGAGGGTTTTTTTTTCACACAATCAGCTTCTGTTTCAAAACTACTGACGGAATTTGGATGAAACTTTATATGATATGGTTTTTATAAGTTTTATTGAGTCAGAAAATACTTGTTTGTTTATTGTTGTTTAACGTCCCACTCAAGAATATTTCATTCATATGTAGACGTCACCAAATGCTGGTGAAGGGCTTCAAATTTTGGCCTATGCTCGGCACTTACGGCCACTGAGCAGTGAGGGTTCTTTAACATGCCGATACCTACTGTGACACGGGACCTCAAGTTTTACTGTCTCATCCGAAAAACAGGAAAATAACCTGCCGCTGCCAGGACTCAAACCCACAACATCACAATCTAGAGTCAAGCGCGCTACCAACTGAGCCAAGCCGGCTCCAGAAAATACTAAATGTGCATTAAATTGCATGCTTTTGTTCGCCTTTGTGATTTTTTTCCATCATTTTGTGATTTTTTCCATAATTTTGCGATTTTTTCTTTTTCTGATAAAACGTGTTAGCTATTAAAAAATATTTTTTCCTTTGTCCAGCGTCCGTCAGTAAACATTTCATATTTTCAACTTCCTCTCTAAAACCACTGAAGGGATTTTAATGAAACTTGACAGAAAGCAAGTGCTCAAATTCCTTTACCAGATTTGAAGTTTTCAGCCAGATTGCCCCAGGGGTAGACCCAGGGCGGACAGAATAGGTCCCAAAAGGTACCCCTCTTTAAAAATCTTTTTTCTCCAGAACCGCTCCATGAATGGAAAAAACGGATTGCTTCTGAGTGATCCTTCGGCTCAGGTGAGCTACAAAACAAGTATGCCCTATCCCTCTTCACCTGCTCAATCCACTCGTACATACTGCTCCACACACATTACAACTAGAACACAGTCAGCGATACGTCATCACTCTATGTGTACATGACGTATGGCTAAGTAATATAATAAGCGTTTTCACGTGACTTCAAATTTATGTCACTAAGTTTAAACTTATTTATTTTACAACGATTCACAAACAAGTTTAAACAACTTACATAAACGTCTCTCGTTGGCTCTGATGTTGGCACTATGGGGACACTGTCACTAGATGTCGTTTATATCAAGTTTCCTGGTTCTGCCTCATGGCAGTTCTAGCACATGCCATGTCTAATGCTTCGGATTATTTTATAATTCAATCCATTATTTATGATAATGAAGAAAATAAAACGCATGTTCATGTAAACTATAGTAATTAATCATAAACTATTCTTTATAACAACATTCCTGTATCAGCTATAATTGAGTAAATAGAAATGGACAGTGCTTGTCGCAAAACTTGACCTATATTTATAATACTGCCATTAATCGTTTCAACATCACCTATATCGTTTAAAATTGTAAGGTGAGCTATAATAGGCCTACCTACCTCAAATCATGCTCAAAATAAGATCATGTTTCGGATGAAATTTGCCATTCTTCTGAGACGATCTTCCATTTGATCATCTGACTTTCCGCGCGCACGAGATATGCTAATTAGCATAAAACGGAATTGAACGTGTATAGGGCCTGCATATGTACGCTAGAAAGATATGGATAGAATTCACAAAATTTTAAACTTTGTAAATCTGTATATACTTTTGATTCCTCGTGTTCATTTCCAATGTAAACCTATTTCACAAAATGTCAATTTCAGAGTCTAGCGACTGGTCCCTCAGTGACTCCATTTTGAAATAAGGCTATGATTCTTGGGTGCGTTCGAAAAGTTTTCGTGGGCGATAAAGTTGAAAATTGTATATTTTTTATTCTTCTTCAAATATTATTACGACACGATTTCATGCGAATATAGGCGAAACAACACACAACAATTCTTAATTATGAATCCGAATTCGTAGAATTTTAGCCAAAAAAAAAATTCAGTGATATTGCAGTTTCGAAATCACTGTGAAAGTGTCTACGATCATTTTGCAACCCAAAATGATGGAATTACGAAAAAGAAAACGAATTAACAAAAACAAAAATAATCGCACACATTAATGAATATGATATGGGAAATTAATTTGGCGCAGTTTGTAAATAACTTCAACATATTAACTATATTATCTCCAAGAGAAGGGACAAAAGAGAAAGTTTTTCCCAAATAAATTCAAGAGTTTTTAATGATTTCGTTCCATGAGAAAATTAAGTCAATACGTTGATTTTGTGTAAAATAGTATATGCATCCGGCACTTTACTCCGTTAATTTTTATCCTTTTATTATTGCTGTGTTTTGGGGGGGGCATCGTCGTAAGACCACGGTCCGGAATCACATGCCGTGGTTTTACGACGATGGGGAGGGGTTATTTTGGTTGGCTCCTGTTGTTATTGTTGCTGTTGTTGTTGTCGTTGTTTTCCTTTGTTTTATTGTTGCTGTTGTTGTTGTTATTGTTGCTTGTGTTGTTGTCGTTGTTTTGCTGTTGTTGTTTTATTGTTGCTGCTGTTGTTGTTATTGTTGTTGTTATTTTGGCTCTGCTGTTGTTGCTGTTATTATTGTTGCTATTGTTGTTGCTGCTGCTGTTGTCGTTGTTGTCAGTATTGTTCCTGTTGTTGTTACTGCTGCTTCTGCTGTGTTGTTGTCGTTGTTTTGCTGTTGTTGTTGTTATTGTTGTTGTTGTTTTGCCTCTGCTGTTGTTGTTGTTATTGCTATTGTTGTTGTTGCTGCTGCTGTTGTCGTTGTTGTCAGTATTGTTCCTGTTGTTGTTACTGCTGCTTCTGCTGTGTTGTTGTTGTTGTTGTTGCTGCTGCTTTTGACTAACGTAAAATAACGAAGCTTAAGAAATTATAAGAATCCAATCTATTCTTTCTTTAATTCAGTCCTGTTACATCGGTTTTATTTGTGTTATCCAGTTGTTCAGCTGACCACAGACCATTCGAACATTATTTTGTATGCCACTGGCCGCACTAATGCGCGTCTCGTATTTGTAATGCTCTGCTGGAAAATTTAATTATTACAAAATATCGAATACGGTTGTTTTTTGGGGTTTTTTTGTCAAATTTTGCTAATAAAATTTCCATGGGAAAATCTTCTCATTTTATGCAAGAACTGTTTTCTTAAAATGATTTGTCCACACTTCTGCTTCGTTTCATTTCGGAAACTGCTTTTGCTTGATAGACCGTAAACAATTTTGCCAGCAATTTAATTTCAAGCTCCATGCTTAGCGACAATGTTTTGATAACGTTGATCTGGAATTCCACAACAGTGGTGGATCAAATCATTTTCATTTGATCTATGTGTGAGATAACATAGTATCCAGTCAAACCACATGAGTGGTGGATCCAAATATTTTCTTGATTATTGATGGTGTGTTTCATTTCAAAATATCCCGGAGTGGTGGATTCAAACATTTTCATTTTACAGTAATTTATCAAATTTATAATCTTTTACCTCCTTTTCGAATGCGTTGTTTGAATTACTACTGGGGTTTACGCCACTATTAACAATTTTCAGTTAATGATATTTTGTTATACTGCCCATAGACGGATGCAAAATTTTAGGTTAGATGGGACTTGTTTTGACCCTCACAGTGTCCTCGGATGCGAATCGAGAATTCGAGGGTGGGGGTTATACAATTATATAGTAGAATGTTAAACAATACAAGCCTCGCTGAGCTTGAATGTTTACTCGTTGTATAAACTGTGAAGCAATTATAATTTCTCTGAGATTATGGAGACATGCGCATTTTTCTAACCTGAATTTTGAAATTCTGGCACTTCCAAACACGATTCTAATGTTTGATGCTTGTAAGAGCGCAATATTAGAACGTCGTCGAAAATTTTGCGAAAACTGTTATTAGTTTTACAGTTTTTATAGATGAAATAAAGACTTTACACCTATTTTGCCAACTATAGGGTCACATTTCACTGCGCTTCTGCCTGAATCCGTCCCAGGTCACTGCGTTGATTAATTGTGAGGCAATATTTAGTAATGGGATCGAGTTTTACGCATCTTTCAGAAAAATATTTTCATGATTTTTATGCTGATATTTTCATTTCAACTTTTTTTTAAATGCGATAGCTTAATAGTAAAAAATATTCAATAAAAATAGTATATAGCGAAATAAATGAAAAAGAAAATAGAAAAATAGAAAATGTAAATATCGTCACCAGAGGTCCTATGTTATAGGACTACCATTAAATTGACAGACTAATTATTTATCCAAAATAAATTGAGTTTCAACAAATACAAACCCTACAATAGCACATTGAAGAGGTGTCCAGAAAATATTTTATTTTAAAAGATCTGGGAAGCCTTTTCTGGTCCATTTAGAATTATTTTTATTTTAAAAGCTCTGAGAGGCTGTTTCCTGACTTACAGATACTAAAACTTGGTTAACCATTTTCTATTTTTTTTTTTAAATGTCAAGTTTAGGAGGGGTGAGTGCGCCCCCTCTAAATTTGCCAGTGCTGTCTTGTTTGTAAATTTTGGATTTACCGAGTGGGTGTATCATTTTATGCCAAAACGGTAAATTCAAACTTTACAACATGACAGTACAGTAAAAGTTATATGTGCTACTCTGACTTACAAACGTTTTTTATGCGGAAAATAATCTTTTTGTTTTCCTACCTTTGGTTTAAGCCTTTGGTTTCACATGCACATAGTATTTCAAATTCTTAATTGCTGATCTACGGGGGCCAATTAAAAAACCACGTTTGAAATATCAATATCCTATCTGAAGGACGACAGATATTTATTTAATCTGGCCTGTCGCCACGTGCCGATTGATCGTCAGTCAATAATATTGCTATTACATGTACTACATAAAATGTATTTCTAATGTGACATCCACGGGCTACCGTATTCATCTTCTGCCCACAACAATAAGACGCATACAGGAAGACCTTTCATCGAATGCTTTAAAATTATCAGAGGAGATCTTATTTCAAGTATAGATGCCTGGCTCATCCGAAAGGAAAGAAACCAACCTGCCGCCGGCTGGACTCGAACTCACGACCTCACAATCAAGAGTCGAGCGCAATCGACTGAGCCAGGCCGGCTCATGGGACCTTTAAAAGAAGAAAACAAGTTATTTTATAAGACAAAGAGGAATAACCAATAGCATTTTTCCAAAGATTCCTGTGCGGCCGTGATTTTAGTTACAGTTATCTCCCTTTGGATGTTCACCACCAGCTTTCCACAGCGCATTTTAGTGTTCATTCAAAAGTAATGTACACGCACAACAATTTTCAGTCGCGGTAGTTTTTGATAGTGGAGGAGAGAACCCGGTTATAATGTACCCAGGAAGTCGTGTGATCACCGATCTTCTTTAAAGAGGCATTAGCTGTGGGTTTTTTTTTCAAAAGTTTTTTTCCTTCTTAGATTGACGTACACTGAATATCAAAACAGAGATTTGTTGTGTTGAAAATTGAAAAATATCGGCAAGTTCCTTGTTGAATTAGTCATTTGGAGCGTTGACGTTGAAAGTCACGTGTCCAGGATTTGTTTCCCTGGTCATACTACGACTTATGTAAACATGTAGTGAAATTCCCTTTGCCATTCACCTCTCTATGCCTAGATGGAGGTTTAAGAGGTCTATTCCTTTTTTGGGTTGTAAGAATGGAACTATAAAGCCATTGAAAATACGAAGCACTTAAGAACACAAATTCATATGCCAGCTACGGGCATCTCTCCCTGCTTCACAGGGAAGAAGGGAACTCTAAAGTTGTCAGGAAAACAAAACAACATAGGGATCAGTAAAACAAAACAACACAGGGATTAGTAAACCAAAACAACAGAGGGATCAGTAAAACAAAACAACACAGGGATCAGTAAAACAAAACAACACAGGGATCAGTAAAACAAAACAACACAGGGATCAGTAAACCAAAACAACAGAGGGATCAGTAAACCAAAACAACACAGGGATCTGTAAAACAAAACAACACAGGGATCAGTAAAACAAAACAACACAGGGATCAGTAAAACAACACACGGATTGGTTAAACGACAAACGAAGCAGTTAAACAAGACACGAATCAGAAAAATAACACACAAATAAGTAAAACAACACAGGGATCAATAAAACAACACAGATATCAGTAAAACAACACACGAATCAGTAATATAAAAAAAACACACCAATCAGTTATACACCACACGAATCAGTGAAATAACACAGGGATCAGTAAAACAACACGAATCAGTATAAAAACGCACTAATCAGTATAATTTTACATAAATAAGTAAAACAAGAACCAGTAAAACAGCACACGAATAAGTGTAACAACAGACGATTAAGTGATTCAGTAAAGCAATACACGAATCATTTAAACAAAACACGAATCAGTGAATAAAACATTTATCAGTAAAATAACACATGAATCAGTAAAGCAACACACGAGTCAGTAAAATGACACACGAATCAGTTAAACTACAAATGAACCAGTAAAACAACAGAGGAATCAATAAAACAACACACGAATCAGTCTTCGAAAACTTAAAGGGACTATGAAAACACGTTATCCCTCTGTATTTAATGATCCAGAAGTAGTAACTGAACTGGATAGATTACATGACCAATATGTACTGGTACCAGCAGACAAAGCCTCAAATAATATAGTTTTTATTTTGTAAGGCACATTACTATAATTGTTTATTAGAAGAACTTGGGTTTAATACGAATTCTGGAAATCCTACATACACACGTAGCTCACTTTCAAAGGACGAGATCCTTCAAAATCACGTGTCAGTATTACGCTCATTTGATATACCTACAACGGATACCGATTTCGAGCTACCACATTTATATTGGATACCTAAACTTCATAAAACCCCATATAAGCAAAGATACATAGCAGGATCCAGCAAATGTTCTACCAAACCTTTATCTTTACTCCTTACCAAGATATTGACAGCCGTTAAGGAGAAACTTCAATAATACTGTACAGTTGCTTATTCCAGAAGCGGTGTAAATCAGATGTGGATACTTAAAAATTCTAAACAGCTTTTAGAAAATTTGAAGGCACAAAATTTTTCTCGAATTCACAGTATCAAAACTTATGACTTCTCTACTCTTTACACTACTATTCCACATAAAAAATTAAAAGAAAGACTTTTCAGCATCATAGACAACTGTTTTTTCACTAAAGGTGGTGCCCGAAAATTTAAATATCTAGTGATTGGCTACCAGGATACTTATTTCGTCAAACACCACTCTGATTCTACACATAAGTATACTGAAGTTGATATAAAAACATGCTGGAATTTCTAATAGACAATATATTTGTAATGTTCGGAGACGTGGTCTTTCAACAAACTGTCGGCATTCCTATGGGAACCAATTGTGCTCCTTTATTGGCCGACCTGTTCCTTTATTCATACGAAGCAGACTTCATTCAGAAACTGCTGAATCAAAAGAAGAAAAAGTTAGCGGTGTCCTTTAATTTGACATTTAGATATATTGACGACGTTTTGTCAATTAATAATGACAAATTTCATACATATGTCAATGCGATATATTCCAGCGAACTAGAAATTAAAGATACAACAGAATCAAGCACACACGCTTCATACTTAGACATTTTACTTAATATAAACACAGACGGGAAATTAGCAACAAAGCTATACGACAAACGATTTCGGCTTTCCCATCGTAAATTTAGACATTTAAGTAGTAATATCCCTCAGTCACCCGCATATGGAGTTTATATTTCACAAATGATCCGATATGCCAAGGCGTGTACAACATATGAAGATTTCATATACAGAGGTAAACTACTCACTGACAAATTATTGACACAGGAATATCGAAAACCGCGTTTAATGTCAACGTTCCGCAAATTTTTACGGTCGGTATAATAGTATTGTTTGCGACTACTCTGTTTCACTAAGTGAAATGTTGAGTTGCCTTTTCGTTGGCGGTTGTTGAGACGTCTGTACCAATTGTGACGAGGATACACTCCTCACGTGTTTCATTGGACTTGACTGTGGACTCACGGCGGGTGTGACCGGTCGACAGGGGATGCTTGCTCCTCCATGGCGCCTGATCCCGCCTCTTGGTTTCCAGAGGTCCGTGTTTGTCCATTTTTACCGGATTTGTATCTGTGTCCTGGACATTCTACTTTGGTATCTGAATTTTTATATATATATATATTAAACAACACACGAATCAGTAAAACAACACACGAATCAGTCAAACCACAAATGAACCAGTAAAAAAAAAACAGGAATCAATAAAACAACACACGAATCAGTTAAACAACAGACCAATCCGTAAAACAACACACGAATAAGTAAAACAACATATGATTTAATTAAACAACACACAACTTAAAGAACACATACATGCAAAAAAGAAAAAAAAAACCATTTATGCGAATCAGTTAATTCGTTTCAACGTACTAATTTGTATGTACGTATATAAATATCGAAGTATAACATCTAAACAATACCAAGATTTAGGAATTGACAAAAGTCGTTAAAAACTGTGTATGTGGAATGTTCCGAAGAGAGTTGTGCCCAACTTAGAAAAAAAAATTTCAATAAGTCCCTCCCCGTAAAATACTAATAAGGAGAGAGGTGTGGTTAGTTTTTGACTTTTTCATGACACTTGCTTTTAAGTGAGATGACCTTTTAACGACTTGCGCAAACACAATAGTTCTAAATTTGTTGATCTTCACGATCATAGGCTTCAAAGATAGATTAGGTCTGGTAAGAGACAGAAAAAACTGTGGAAAATGTAAGTACATATAATACTAGTAGAAAGAATAGAGGGTCGTGCCAAGTACTTGACTATATAACCATTTTCAGTGCCTTTTCCCTCCAAATCTATAGCTGAAATTGGGCTATATTCTCAGTCCCAAATCATATATTTTTTTCTCCATTTTTGGTCCAAAATTCCCAATCATGAACATAACATCTTTTCATTACTTTTCATTTTTATGCTGATATTTTCAATTATTGTTTTTCTTGAAAGTTGAAATATAACAGCTTGACAATAAAAAGGAACAAAAAGCAAATAGTAAAAATAATGAAATGCTTTATGCAAAAAAAGAAAATTCCCAATTTTGATCAAAATTGTCGCAAAATTATCAATTCCAGCGCCACTGGAAATGTTCCCGAGAAGATAAGAAAAATCCCTGATTATGAGAATAGTGGCACATAATTCCATATATATATTATCTACACATCTCTGTTCACATCCGCAACACTTGCCTCTCCCAAATATAACCAACTCCTAGCATTGGGCCTTCTTTCTAACGTGTTTTTTCCTATTGCCTTCGGTCTTCCTCTATTCTTTTTCGTCACTGCCAGGTTACCGTCACTCTTTCTTTCTTTCCGCATGATATGACCAATAGATTTCCACTTCCTCTTCTTGATCTCATTTCTGAGTGGCCAAATGGATGATCTTTCTAGTAGCTCTTCTGTTGTTACCCTTTCCTGACATCTGATCTTATTTAAGTATAAACTGTTGTTCTGAAAAGAAAAAAAAACATCTGTTCTTCTTTCACCTCCTTTATTCTGTTTCTACATTTAGCATCCATACATTGAAACTTGTATTACTTGTGTTATGTACAACCTGATTCTGGTGTTTTTGTTAATATAATTTGATAACCTTTTGAGTCTTAAAAATGACGTTCTTGCCTTTGGCTCTGCAAAGTTTCTCCTCATATCCTTCCATCTTATCCGTGTGTCACCTTCTCTCACTGTTCTTCTCATAATTCAGTCATATACAATTAGAAACAGGAAGTCTGACACGATACAGCAAATCTCAAACCATTGACTTGTCATTTTCGTCCATAACTGCACATACATATAGATTATAGAATATTTTCGTACTTTTCACAATATCAACAATTTCTCCGGACACTTCATGGTTGGTCCAAAGGTAACATTTTGATCACCATACGGATGGTTCTACTCATTTTTCGTTTTATTCCTGACTGGATACTTTTTTATGTATATTGGTAGGAACGATTACTCTAGTCAGTATGATTTTAATGTTATGCTTAAGAAAAGGTTCACAAGACTCCACCCCACCAGGTTATATGGATTTAACATACTTCTGACTCAATCTCTTACACAGAGTTGTCGGTCCTTGCACTTCTCAACAATCTCAGTTTCTGGCAAAATATATAAATCTACTACTATAAATTTTGTTTTTTATAAGTTATCGGTCTTTTTTTGCATATATATTTTAGTGCTGACATAGAAAAATACTACTTGAGGTGAAAATAATTTTTAAAAATGGATATAAATATAGGGACTATATTTTTGCAAAAAAGTTTCCTTACTTTGAGTAATTTGGTTTTTATACACATTCTGTGAGTTACATGACCACGTGTTTTGGGACTTCTTTTTAGACATTGACAGAGATTGTTGAGGGGTGTAAGGACCGACAACTCTGTGTAAGAGATTGCTTCTACATTATTGACAATAGTATTAACGTTATAACGTTGTTCCTCTCGACCTATTGTATTCTTTTAAGTTTCCCCTTTTTTTGCAGTTTCATCATTAGTCCTTTTCCCAGTCACCTGGTATTCTCTCATTTCTCAAGAACTTGTCAATCTTTTGTTTAATTTCCATGCTGTATAATCTATATTTGCCTATCTGAAATATGATGCCTATCTGAATGTATGTAGTTTTTGTTGTTATATTTACATTGCAAAACATTTTGCGAATCCCAAAATTCTGACAATTTTAACTTCCCCTTGAAACGCAATCAAGAACCGGAAACGATAGAATACTCACACTCGAGTATTTGTGGACATAAACAATATCAAGTAAAACTGGATGTCTATATTTAGCTAAAATGATTAATTTTAAAGACTTGTATGATAAAATAGAACTATTATAGATAACAATGGAATGAAATATACGTTGATTTCAATATCTCTATCTCTATATTTCTATAAATCGATTGAGAATCGACCGAGATGCTGTATGTTGGTACAGGTTTGCGATATGCCACAAAATTAAAAACTCGCATATGTGGAAGCCTAACAAGATGTAGTGGCACATCCGTGTTCTGTCAGACAGGATTACGACATGCCACAGAATTAAATATTCATGTATGTATAGGTCTATCAAGACACAGCGGCACATCTAGGTTCTGTCAGACAGGTTTTCGATATGCCACAGAAATAAACACTCATGTAGTATAGGTCTACCAAGATGTTGTGGTACATCCGGGTTTTACAAAAAAGGGGGGGGTTCATGTAGAACTTGTTGTCATTCAAGGATTCGATGCATTACTGCAGCTCAAATATTGTTGTCAGACATATAGCCTCTCACCCCTGTGATGATTTAACCTTCACTTGTTGTGTTTGTGAACCTTGGTAGACATATACTATCAATGGTGTATAGGAGTCAGTGTGGAGTATGTTTACTCAAAGTTTGCAACTTTATAAGATTGTTTAGCAACTCTTGAATTTAAGATATTACAATAAGGTGTTAACTGAAATTTACACAATTCACGGCAAATGAAGGTAGGCTAATTCCGTGTTTGCTGTTTTAAAATGAAATAAACAAAACCTTTGTTTAAGATATTGATAATAAAAGTATCAACAACTCGTATTAAATAATTTTGTGAGTTTAATAACCTACATTTCCCATTTACTGTAAATATTAGTAGATTTAAAAGTTGGAAATTGTTAGGTAAAGATATTAAAGCAGTGGAAATCGCGGACTATTAATTGTTGATTTATCAATAAATTGTTTTTTATCCCCTGCGCGCACACACACACACACACACACACACACACACACACTAAAATGCGCACCTACATTAAATCATTTTCAAAATTATAAATATATTCATAAATTGTGCTGTATTTTCCTCCCCTCCCCCACGCACAGTCTCTTTATTGCATATACAATGTAAAATATTTACTAGTATATATCACGAGACAGGCCTTCCACAATTCAAGTGAAGCTGTTTTGTTTCATTTATTTTACGTTGATAGGAAGACACAAGTGTGGTACCTAACTCACATACTTTCAGCTTTATATCTATTGTGGGATATACGTTTAAAAATGTTTTATATCGTTAAACATTAGTAAACATGACATTTGGAGTATTACACACCTATTGCCAAACACAATACCGGTATTGAATTTGATAAAACCAACGAAAGCTATTCATTTGAATAAATTGGTATCTTTTGTTTGTCGGTTTTCATGTCGAAAATGAAGCAGGAAAAAAATGAATATAAACCATTTTATTATCCAGATGTTAGACCATCGTCTTTGAAGGCAAATAGACGTTTTACTTCACATTATACGCAGAGAACGGTATGTGTATCAGATACACTTTTTTCCTCGAAAGTGAAATATAATGATATCTGAAAATTCGGAAGCCCAAATGTCTGTGGCAAATATTGGCATATGTTAGCCACAATGATAAGAATTGAGATGTCATCAATATAAAACAACATATCAAATTTGGTTTATAAAAAAGGTTGTAAACAGACAGACCAACAAGCAAAAGACAAATAATAATAAAAAAAAAACAAAAAAAAAAAACGGATCACATACAATGTGAATTGAAAATTCGATTCAAATGAACAAAAAATATTCCAGACTACAGAATTCCAACACACATACATACCAAAGGTTAAACGGACTTAAGCTGTGTTTAGGAAAAAAACATTTGGATTTTTTCACTTTTACTACTTGTACTTGATGTACAATAACGTATAAGAGCTATACACCGGCATAAAAAATCTTATATTCCTATATATTTTGTGAAAATAAGGTCAGGTCCACTGTGGTATGCATATACAAATAGTAAGATTGAGTTAATCAATTGCAAATGAAAAAGTGCCAAATTAGGGATTCTGAAGCAATTTTTACAAAAATGTATAGGAATTTAAGAATTGTCTATACCTGTGTTTATCATCATTTTTGTTATTGTATATCAATCTTAGTTGTAAAAACGGGGAAAAATAATGAAAAAAAGACCCAGCTATGCCCCTTTAACGAAAACTACCATTCTCTGGTAATTTGTTTTTGAATGGAAATAAATGTCAGTTATTAAGAGAAATTCCCATAAGACCTATGGACTGCTTCAATTGTATGTCACAAATCTCGTTTTTTAAAGTCTGACGAAAAATGCCACTTTGATGAGGGATTCACTCGCAGGTGATATTTATAAACTACATGTTTGTATATCCGAAGACACGAATTGCAATTTAAAAATAGGAGTGGTTTAAATCCTGGGTATTTCCATATCATTTTACAATGTTAAGTACAAGGTGTTATTGACTAACTGACCAACTGACCAATGTGGAGAGTCGTTGTGGTTTTGGAAACTTTCCCATCTGTTGTGATTAAGTACCTCAGAAGTTATTTGCGCGTGAGAGAAAGTTGTTAAACAGAGCAATACTTCTACAGCACCTAACTGAAACCAACATCCAGAATTATGTTGATCAAAAGAGGTAATTGCAATAGAAGAGAAAACAAGTTTTATCCTCTGTGGATAAATTGAAATTTGGTGATAATAAGTTGAAAAAAAAACGTTATAGATTTTGTTGGATTTTGTTTATAAACTATATCAGCTAAAATATCTGTATCAAGAATACACAAACAGCACAATTAAACAACTATACAAGAAAACCAGAATGGAAACAAACACGAATTGTCTTGATAAAAGAGACAAAAGAACTCCAAGAAAAATGTACCGGACCTCGTCCACACAGGAAACTGATCTTGTTTTCCGGAACATTAATATTACTGAAAAAGGAAATCATATACTAAAAAATGTCAGTGGAATGGCGAAGAAGGGAGAGATCCTTGGTATCCTGGGACCTAGAGGTAAATACATGTATAAAGTATTTTTTCATATATGTCACAAGAAAATGTCATAGTTAATATAAAAATCAAATAAAGTCAGACTCGATTATATTGAATCGAAAGGGGGATTAATTTTATTTTCAAATAAGAAGAGTTTTCAAAATAAAAGGGTTTTAATGGTAATAAATAAATTTGGACTGGGATTCAAAGTCATTTCAAATTAAAAGGAATTTTTAAAAAGGGCCCACTTTAAGTGTGAACCAATATAAATAGAAGTTTAGTTATATCAAAATCACAGATGCCAAAGTATAAATCTTCAGGATGTCCAGGATATAATATACAAATCTGGTGAATATTTGACAAACTCGAGAGGTGGGATCAGGTGTCATGGAGGAGTTAGCATCCTCTGTTGATCGGTCACATCCGTCGCGCGTCACAATTGGTCAACAATCGCTAACTCATTTGATATCAAGTGACGACCAACAATTTGTGTTTATACAAAACACTGTGATTTGTGATAAAACCAGAGATGATACGAACGCAAAAAAATTATATACAATTATTGCACTATTTTTGGTTCGAAATGAGAATTTATGGAGTACAATGTCGACCGAGGCCGATGGACTCACATCGAACCAAAAGTAGTGCAATAATAGTTTAATTACATTTTAACGTAAACCATCGACCATTGAAAGAGATATGGTAAGTTCTATCAATCCTTCTGGTTTTCTCACTTTTCTATGCAAGCAGAGAAGTTGGCGCTAAATGAAAATCAGCTAAAACATTTTCGGCACGTCAAAGCAGCGCAATATGATAAATTATCAGGTTTACAGTGCGATGTCATTTTAACAGGTAGAGCACGTGAACTTCTCCGGACAAATGAAAATACAGAACAAAACAAAAATGTAATGATATTCGATAATTCATGACTTATATTCCATTCGTTTTCGAATATAGTCCAGTAGAAATAACCCCAAAAAATCGAAAAGGTCAAAAAAAATTGCAACAGAATTTATTTTTGCGGCATTCAATCCCGAAAGGGTCCCTCCGAAACATACTAAAAGTTTACCAAAATCAACCGATGGGAAAATTGTTGAAATCGCCCCTGATTTTGGTAGCATGATCACATGATAGGCATGTCTAAATAGGGGGTAGGGATAGAAAAATTCCATAGAATTTGTTATAGTCATCAGATATGCACGAATGTGGTATCAATTTGTTGCAAACTGAAGTACCCTTCTACCTACAGTAAGTATTATGAATTACAGTTTGAAATGACGTCATAGTAAATACTCGAATCACGTGAATTTTTTTAAAAACGAAATGACGTAATCAAAATGTCGATTTTTTTCCAATCAGCTCTCCTACGATCAATATAAATCTTAGCAATCATGCTTAAAATGATGGCCATGTACCCCTAAAACAATATCGAGGCAATAGATGAATGGTAGATTAGGAATTGAAAAAAAATAAATCCACATTAAAACTCAGGCAGCAGGGATGAAAATCGACCATACTCTGTCAATGATCTGAACATACACTGACACATATATGGTGTAGTCTTTTAGTTTATAATGTTTGTATTCCTTACATATTCATTCCACAGCTAGACAATTTCGTTAGTTGGACTGTGTTGTTATAAATATAATTCAATCCAATAGTCTGGTCGCAAAACGATTAAATTTGAGGAAGTTTGCGAAATTATTGGGTAGAAGTTGAGGTCTAAAAAGCGCCAGGACTGCATACACTGCATTGTGTTATGTTCGAGGCACTTGTTTGGACAGACGAAAAGACAGATCTGATGGAGCAATATATGTACTAGTAGTCTGTGGAATAATATTGCTGAAGTGCATACCAAATGTGATTGAGAATTACACACATTCGACTCCTCGTTGTATCTGCAAATACAGTTCTTCAAGCTTGCTCTGAAAGAGTAGTGTATGTGTATTGCTAGTTGAGCATTTTCTGAACTGTGGTCTAGATTTGACAACCTGTCTTTTAGACTGACGCAAAAATGTTCCGAAACTAGTTTACAACAAGATACAATTTGTATATTGTGTCAGAAGAATATTGTAACTGGCAGTTCTTCTGATGTGGTTGTTCTTGGCACGAAAGGGTGTGCTGGAATTAACAAAGCGAGTAGTGAAACGGAACAGCAGTGTTCATGCCAATGTTGGGCAAAAAATTCACAAGGTCTGTAGGCAACGATGGTGCAACCCAAAATACATTGCCAGTGGAGCCCTAAATGTTTCTGTGGATGAGGCAGCATCTGTTAGCAGATTGAGGTCCAAGGAAACTTTTGATTTTAAAAGTGATTGCATCTTCTGTGGTACATCTGCCCAGTGTGGTGACAGAAGACGAAGCTGTGACACCTACCCTGTCCGAACGTCAGTGTTTGAGGGATACCATTGTCAGTGTTTGTAGAGATAGGGGCGATGAATGGAGTGAGGCTGTAATGGGTCGATTGTCGTACGCTCATGATTTACATGCGGAAGATGCCATTTACCACCAGCAGTGCAGTATAAATTTTAGAACCGGGAAAGATGTTCCAAAGAGGTTTGAGGTTGGAAGTGAGAAAACTGGCAAAAAACCAAAGCTAAGTGTTGGACGCCCCTTGAATCGTGATAAACGAGAAGCATTTAAAGCAGTTATCCAGCTTTTAGCAGACAATGAGGATGAACAGTTATCAATAAGTGACTTAGTGGAGAAAATGGGTGGATTCCTAAGGTCAGCCCATTCATTGGAGGAACCATAATGGTCCACAGTATATGAAACAAAAGCTCCAGGAACACTTCGGTGACCAGATCATCTTCACCAACCTCGAAGGCAGGGAAAATGTCGTCACTTTTCATGAGAACAGCTGCATCCATACTCCATGATTATTATAGGAAACCAAAGTCTCTCAATGAGGAAGAAGAGACCAGATGGATCGTTAAAACGGCCGCGAAATTGATCAAGAACGATATCAGAGCTCTTGAACCACTTAAGGACTACCCAGGCCCTGATGACCTCACAGCAGAGTATGCTAGAGCTTTCCTACCAGATAGTGTTAACCAGTTTCTGGAAATCATTGTGACAGGTAAACACACAGAAAGGAAACAAGCATCTCTGGGGCATGCTCTTGTTCAAGCAGCAAGACCTAGAAAAATGATTGCGCCTTTGCAACTTGGGTTGGCTGCACAGATGCATCATCATTTCGGATCTCGTTTCCTGATTGATTCACTGCACCAACATGGATTTTGTAGCTCGTACGAGGAAGTACAAATGTTTGAGCAAAGTGCAGCTGTTACATCTCAGACCTCTGTTGTTACACGTGATATGCAGTTCATCCAATATGCAGCTGACAATGTTGATCACAACATACACACACTTGACGGGCACGGGACGTTCCATGGCATGGGCATGGTTGCAACGCTCACACCGGGAAGTTCACATCAAATAATGTTTCCCAGGAGAAGTGTAACTGCGAGTGAGATTAAAGAAGCTGGGACAAGTTAAGATCCAGCATTACTCGTATCCCAAAGGACAGAAAGGCATCCAAT
Organism: Atrina japonica; assembly: GCA_030159075.1. Classification (NCBI taxonomy): domain Eukaryota; kingdom Metazoa; phylum Mollusca; class Bivalvia; order Pterioida; family Pinnidae; genus Atrina; species Atrina japonica. Next base: position 1,120,374 of record BROG01000116.1, read on the forward strand.
TCAGGGGAGCTTGAAATGCTGAGATCCTGTATCCAAGTTACAGACCCACACACATTCTGGATGCCATATGGACTATATCCCCCTTTCTGCAGTGGCCTCGTCCAGGGTGGTCAGGTTTCATGCAGATGGTGCAAATAAGGCGGCTCCCATCCCTGGAAAATCCTCTGTTACATTCTTGCCAATTATCGACCTGAATCCTGGAGACATGACATGCGTCTACTCGACCCTGCTCTTTTTGGCTGAACAAGCAAAGCAGAGTAAAACAGCGCCAGTCATTACATTCGATCAACCGCTGTGGTGGAAGGCTCAAACTATTGTGGCCAACGAAACCACCAACAAGTGTTTTGAAGTCAGTAATACTGCGGATTGGAGGGCTCCACACTGAAATGAGCTACCTTGGCTGTATTGGGCGTCTCATGGAAAACTCAGGGTTGTCTGAAGTACTGGAAGTTGTCTATGGCAGCAACCACAGTTGCGCACATGTTGAGTGGAAAGGCAGTAGCCAGGGCTCGTAGAGGCCATTTTCTTGTGACTGCAGCACTAAACATCCTCCTCACTGCAGATGCATTTGGACTGCCGTTGCCAGAGGTCGAGAGTGAGGTTGAGACGATGTCGGACGATGTGCCAACAGTAGTCCAAACAGATCCGGTAGCAAGTGCAGAAGCCATGGACACGGATGTTGATACTGTTGAATCCATGTCAACTGCAAAACAAATGCTCACTCAACTACTCACAAACCCTGATTGGAAGTTTGATGACAAATCCAAGTCAGCGGTTTATGACCATCCATGATACACTGGAGAATGAGAAGGAGAAAAATATCTCCAGTCGGACAAGCTGTTTGTGGCTCCAGTACATGAAAATGATAGACATTTCTTAAGCGTTTTCTCAGAGCAGAACGAACTGGAAACTGGACTCTACATCTTGCTGCCCTCTACGAAATGTTGCCATATTTTGCTGCTGCAGGTCACAATTTGTATGCGAGAACCACATATCTCTATTTGCAGCAGATGTCCACATTGGCAACTGACCAGCCAGAGATTCACACCTTATTCATGGAAGGCTACCACGTTGTACGCCGCAGTGACAGATTCTGGGCAGGGCTCTCAACAGACCTGATAATCGAACAGATGCTGATGCGTAGCCTCAAAACCACTGGTGGTCTTACGCGAGGGAGAGGCATGACCGAGCTGCAACGGCTAGTATGGGTAAAATCTCTACCCGCATGCTCTGAGTTGAACCAAGCAATGCAGAAGTTCACCGAGGTGACCTATGACACAATGCAACACAAGGAAGCGTCTGATACTCGTCAGAAACGACTGTGAGGACACAGTCTGGTTCATACTTGCAGGAACGGAACCCATTCAGCAAAATTGACCAGAAGCCGCGAAGTATTACTTCTGGTTTTGTGGCTGACACCAATGTCAATGCCGACAGGCAGAGTCACAGTTGGTCCATGGTTCAGGATGTTATGACATATTCGTTCAAACGAAAGCAACAGGCTGTTACTCTTGGGTGTAAAACTGCCGTGACTATCAGCAGGAAGGCTTGTCCATATTCGATTCCCCCCAAGTTTCAAGCTTAACCTGCAGACGAGGAGTCGACACCCAGCAGTTATTTGCATACGAGTTGTGCAGTTGCATTGTTTGATTCTACTGGTTCTCCGACACCAGCCAATAAAGCAGCTTTGGCAATGCACTCTGGCAGTACGTTTTTGAGTGGAAGACACCTTGCCAAGAACTTATCTATGTCTTGGATGGCGGAGCGCTTTCACCGTATCCTGTGGCCCCGTGGTGTAACGGTCAGGATATCTGCAAATACGTACATAGTTCGTCCTCAGAAATATGGCAAAATGGCAACACAGGAACCTTCAGTTACTCTCCTCAGAAGGGGAACTAGCACAATGTGCACTGCGAGTCACACTGAGACTCACGTGAAAAAAGACGATTTTCTATGCAACAAAAAGAAGAACAGCGGTTTTTCTGCACCTGTTGAGGAAGTTGTCCTTGAAGCAGCCGATGTCCCCATGCCGCAGAGATCGTCTTATTGTCGAAACTGCTGTAGCTGTTTGCAACTGACAAAGAGTGGTGGTTGCAGATGATACTGACATCCTTGTACTTCTCTGCCACCACATGGGACTCAAGTCATGAAACCAGAAGCCAGGCGTGGGTAGTTTCAGTCTGGGACGTAAGGTAAACTGAAACTGCATACAGAGTCTTACTGAACCTGCCCTTTGTTCATGCTATCCCTGCGAACAACGCACGCTTGTTCAGCATTGGAAAACCGACAGGGCTGAAAAAGTACAACCAGTTTGAAGGAGTCTGCTCCAGTAGACCAGCCAGAGGATGTCATTCGCTTTGGTAAAGCCAGTCGTTCTGTATGGGGGGAAGCGAGAAGACAACCTGCACTCTTGAGAACGCTTCACTGACAGGATTGCCAAGAATGCCATCCTCAGCTGAAGACCACCCATCTGCTGCTGCCTGTATCATTCGCTGCGAGTTTACTCTCCGGTGTGGGTTAGAAACGATCAGCTTCAGGCAACCGAGTGGGGATGGCAGGAGCGTTCTTCTGGCGTATCATGTGGACCCCTGTCCAGAAAGGTTGCTAACCTAATCCGGATGCATCTGCAAAACCGACTGCAGCACAAGTATGTGCACGTGTCGGAAACATGGTCCTCCCAGAGAATGTCACGGAATGCCTGTGTGCGAAATTCTCCAGCGTTTGAAGAGGATGTGTGGACGGTGGATAAGTAGACCTTTCGATGGTCTGAAGGCAAGATTGACTGGTAGTTTGTTTGTAGAACCTTTAAGAGCATTAATTCGATTGATTGTGCAATAACACAAATGTCTATCTGTGACCACTTTACTGAATCCCACAGGTATTACTGGAACAGGTGCCTTCAAACATCAGTTTTTGTTGATCTTGTCAATGAAGATTAAACCCCCAAAATGTGCTGTTTGTAGTAATGATATCCCGAATGCGAGTATTTGACCCAAACCATTGACCCTTAACATGAAATCTTTTTCAATTATCAGTATATAGCAATCAGCCGCTAGAGCTAAAAAGCCAGATCGGTCGTATCTTGTCTTTCTATTGCTCTGCCACATCAATTATGTCGAGAACATTTAAACAAGTCACGGGACTTGATCATTCGATGCCACCTATGCATATTTTTCAATAAAGCGAATTGTGAGATGAAAGATACATCTTAAGCAATACAATGCAAATAAGCCATTAGTTTTTTTAGTCATTTATTGATATCAAGATTACCAACCCTACCCCAAAATTTGGAATGCTAATAACAGTGTTAATAGGCAAAATTTTGAAATGTGATTTTGGCATCGGTTGATTTCGTAAACTTTTGATAAAAAGGGATGCGTATCTGAAATGAATGCTGCAAAAATAAATTCATGTTGCAATTTTTTTGACCTTTTTCATTATTTCTACTGGACTAATATTCGCCATTTTCTACTTATGTACATTTTTTCGTCCATTTTAAGAATTGATCTTAGACATAATTATATTGTGAAAGTCAATGTTTATCAAAACGATTATCTTACTTACGTACATAATGTCTGTTCTGTGTAGACCTACTCGATTACATATTTGCTTGACCAATACAGGTGTAGAGATAGACTTAGTAAAATACTTAAAAACAAATCGCGTTATTAATTCAAGGATTAATTGTCATGTGGACCTACTCACAAATTCCAGACCATGCTCAATGAAGTATCCTGAATAATTATATGTAAACTGAATGGTTAAATAAAGTTGTTGACTCTTTTAAGTATAATACAAACCAATAGTTTGAAAACACTTCTGCAGATCTATTAGTCTCAAAACACAACAGTGTAGGTACGGTCGGTATAATAGTCTTGTTTGCGAGTACTCTGTTTCACTAAGTGAAATGTTGATGGCGGTTGTTCAGAGTCTTACCAAATGTGACGAGGATACACTCTGCTTGTTTCGTTGGACTTGACTGTGGACTCACGGCGGGTGTGACCGGCTGCAGGGGATACAACTCCTCCGTGGCACTGATCCCACCTCTGGTTTCCAGAGGCCCATGTTTCTCATTTTTGGATTTGTAACATTCTATTGATTTATAGTTTGGTATCTTAAATTTTTATATTCTAACTTAACATAGAATAAATAATGTCAGATACACAAAGTATTAGTTTTCTTGATGATGAGTTCTTGCGGAGGGTCGGTGGTCTTTACCCGTGTAACCGGGGTTCTTCCACCAGTAGAAACTGGACGCCATCATATGACTGAAAGATTGTTGAGTATGGCGTAAAACAAAAAACAAAAAATCAAATCAAATCTTGATGATGTGATTAGTTATTGTAAACTATGTGCGTAACCTGTGTGACCCTTTATACCTGTAATTAGTTCATGGTCAAGAAATGTTAGGTGTTTTATTAAATTTGTTTCTATTTTATGTCCCTCGTTAAATTTAGATTTAATTGTTGACCAGTGCGTATAATAGTCCAGTAGAAATAATGAAAAAGGTCAAAAAAATTGCAACAGAATTTATTTTTGCGGCATTCATTTCAGATGAGCCATCCCTTTTCAAAAGTTTACCAAAATCAACCGATGGGAAAATTATGCCAAAATCACATTTCAAAATTTTGCCTGACAACTGTTATTAGCATTCCAAGGGTTGGTAATCTTGCCTATCTGAACTAAAAACTAAATGGCTTATTTTGGTAATCAATTGTATTGCTTTTAGAGTATCTCTTCTCTCACAATCGCTTTATTGAAAAATATGCCCATAGCAGTGGCATCGAATGATCAAGTCACGTGACTTGTGTAAAAATGTATCCAGAATCGACATAATTTCTGATGTGGCAGTTCTAAGCAATAGAAAGACAAGATACCTTTGACCGATCTAGACCAAAAGTTGCTTTTACTTAGCTCTAGTCAGGCTAAAGATTGCTATATACTGATAATGAAATGATTTCATTAGTTAAGGTCCCATGGTTAGGATTCTACATTCGACTACAAACAGCACATTTTGGGTTAATCTTCAACACATTTTCAAGGCAACTTGAAGGAGTAATACCTGTGGGATTCAGTAAAGTTCAAAGGTCACAGATAGACAATTTGTGTTATTGCAATCAATGTCGAATTAATGCTCTTAATGGACCTAAGGGCCAATGGCAGTCAACTTGCCTTCAGACTAGGCACTGATTGCCAAGTCCTCATGTTTCCTGTATCCTCTTCAAACGCTGGAGAATTCGCACAGGCAGTTCCGTGCTTGGGAACAATCAAGACCATTGTTTCCGACACGTGCACATACTTGTGCTGCAGGTCGGTTTGCAGTTGCATCGGAAGGTTCAGCAACCTTTCGAGGTGGCTTGTCTGTCAGACGGGCGCCAGAACACCATTGCTCTCCTGCCATCCCCACTCGGTTGCCCTCAGATCGTTTCCTAACCACACCTGAACCTCTAGTAAACTCGCAGCGATTGTTACTTGGCAGCAGCAGATGATGGAGGTAGAGTCCCTTCAGCTCAACTGAGATGGCATTCTCTGGCAATCCTGTCAGTGAAGCGTCTGAATCTCAGATGTCCAGGTTGTCTTCTCGCTTTTACAGAACGAGGCTTTCTCACAAAGAATGACATCCTCTGCAGGATCGTCTACTGAACATGTCAGCAGACTCCTTCAACTGGTTGTACTTTTTCAGCCTGTCGGTTTTTCGCTGAACAAGCTGACGTTGTTATCGCAGCCAAGGATAGCTATGAACAAAGGCAGGTTCTTAGACTCTGACCCCATCGCCAGTTTCAGTTTGTCCCAGATGTGAAACATTACCACGCCTGGCTTCTGGTTTCATGAAGAAGGCTTCCATGTGGTGGCAGAGAAGTACAAGAGATGTTAATTCTGCAACCACACAACATCTTTGTCAGTTTGCAACAGCTACAAGCAGTTTCGACAATAAGACGATCTGCATCACCTCTGGCATGGATGCACTGACATCCGGCTGCTTCAAGACAACTTTGCAGAAACCGCTGTTTGTTCTTTTTAGATGAAAAAAAAAAATCGTCTTTTTTTCAGCGTGAGTCTCATGTGTGACTCGCAGGCACTGCTAGGTGTTCCCCTTCTTGAGGTGAGTTCATGTCCTTCACTGAAGGTTCGTCAGTGTAACCATCGAAGACCACCACACATTTGCCATATTTCAAACTGTGCATACGGTATTGATATCCTGAAAGGTTACACCACGGGCCACAGGATACGGTGAAGAAGCGCTCCGCCATCCAAGACATAGATAAGTTCAGATGGCAAGGTGTCTTCCTGGGACTCAACGTACTTCCAGAGTGCAGTTGCCAAAGCTGCCTTTATTGGCTGGGTCTCGGAGACCATAGTCAAACAATGCTGTTGGGTAACTGCACAACTCGTATGCAAAAACGACATCTGCAGCCACCACCGTTGAAACAGCGCTTGGGGATCGATGGAATAGTTCACGGCAGTTTTTACACCAAGAGTACAGCCTGTTGCTTTCGTTTGAACGAATATGTCATAACATCCTGAGCTGAAGAATCTTCTGTCCCACTGACTCTGCCTGACTGACAATTGGTTGTCAGCCACAACACCAGAAGTAATAAGGCTGTCAATTTTGCTTGAATGTTCCGTTCCTGCAAGAACCTGACTTGTCTGTGTCCCTCACAACGGTATCAGACGCTTCCTTGTCTTGCTCGCTTGTGTCATAGGTCATCGGTGAACTGCCATTGCTTGGTTCAATCAAAAGGGGGGGGGTATGTAAGATTTTACCCATACTGCCGTTGCAGCTCGGTCATGCATCTCCCCTCGCGTACACCACCAGTTTTGAGGCTACGCATCAGCATCTTCGATTATCATTCCTGTTGAGAGCCCTGCCCAGAATCTGTCACTAATGGCGTACAACGTGGTAGCCTTCCATGAATAAGGTGTGAAGCGTCAGTTGCCAATGTGGAGATGCAAATAGAGATATTTGGTTCTCGCATACAAAGTGTAAAGCAGCAAAATATACATTTCGTGTAGAGGGCCAAGATGTAGAGTCCAGTTTCCAGTTCTGCTTTTTAAGAATGTCTATCATTTCATGTACTGGAGCATATACAGCTTGTCCGACTGGAGATATTTTTTCTCCGTCTCATTCTCCAGTGTACCATAACCGCACTTGGATTTGTCATCAAACTTGGAATCAGGGTTTGTGAGTAGTTTAGTGAGCATTTGTTTTTGCAGTTGACATGGATTCAACAGTATCAATTTCCGTGTCCATGGCTTCTGCACTTGCTACCGGATCTGTTTGGACTACTGTTGGCCACATCGTCCGACATTCTCCTCACTCTCGACCTCTGGCAACGGCAGTCCCAATGCATCTGCCAGTGAGGAGGATGTTTACAGTCACAAGAAAATGGCCTCTACGAGCCCTGGCTACTGCCTTTTCCACTCAACATGTGCGCAACTGTGTTGCTGCCATAGCAGTATCTGACAACCCTGAGTTTTCCATGAGACGCCCAATACAGCAAGGTAGCTCATTTCAGTGTGGAGCCCTCCAATCCGCAGGTATTACTGACTTCAAAACATTGGTGGTTCGTTGGACCAATAAGTTTTTTCATGATATGTAATGACCCTCTGTTTTTTTTTACTTTGCTTTTTTCACAAAATAAAAGGGTCGATTCGCCATTTTCTCTACAGGTCGATAATTGTACATTAGAACAGATGGGTTTCCCAGGTCTGTTGGGACCATCATTGAAACCTTGAATGGACGAGGCCACTGCAGACATGGGGGATATAGTCCCATATGGCATATGTGTGTGGGTTCTGTGATACAGATCTCAGCATTTCAAGCTCCCTGAATTGGATGCCTTTCTGTCCTTGGGATACAAGTAATGCGATCTTACTTGTCCAACTTCTTTAACTCGCAGTTACACTTACGTCCTGGAACATTTGATGTGTCTTTGTGTGAGCGTTTTTTTATGCAACCATGCCCATGTGGAAGACCTGCCCGTCAAGTGTGTGTATGTTGTGATCAACATTGTGTCATATTGGATGAACTGCATATCACGTGTAACAACAGACTGAGATGTAACAGCTGCACTTTGCTCACAACATTTGTACTTCTCGTACGACTACAAAATCCATGTTGGTGCAGTGAAAATCAAGGAAACGAGATCCGAAATGATGATGCATCTGTGCAGCCAACCCAGTTGCCAAAGGCGCGTCATTTTTCTAGGTCTTGCTGCTTGAACAAGAGCTATGCCCCAGAGATGCTTGTTTTCTTTCTGTGTGTTACCTGTCACTCACAAACTGGTTAACACCTTGTAGGAAAGCTCTAGCATCTGCAGTGGAGGTACATCAAGTCCTTAAGTGGTTAGAGCTCTGATATCGTTCTTGATCAATTTCGCGGTCCGTTTCTAACGATCCATCTGTCTCTTCTTCCTCACTGAGAGACTTTGGGTTTTCCTAATAATCATGGAGTTGGATGCAGCTGTTTTGAAAGTGACGACATTTCCCTGCCTTCGAATGAAGAATCTGGTCACCAAGTGTTCCTAGCTTTTGATAGTACTAGTGGACTACTTCCTGCAATGAATGGGCTGACCTTAGGTCCACCCATTTTCTCCACTAAGTCACTTATTGATAACTGTTCATCCTCATTGTCTGTAAAAGCTGGTAACTGCTTTAAATGTCGTTTATCAATTCAAGGGGCGTCCAACACTTAGCTTTGGTTTTTTGCCAGTTTTTTCTCACTTCCAACCTCAAACCTCTTTGAACATCTTTTTCTAAAATTTATACTAAGTGGTAAATGGCATCTTCCGCATGTAAATCATGAGCGTACGACAATCGACCCATTACAGCCTCACTCCATTCATCGCCCCATCTCTTGGCGGTATCCTCAAAACACGGACGTTCGGACAGGGTAGACAGCTTCGTCTTCTGTACCACAAATGTACCACAGAAGATGCAATCACTTTTAAAATCAAAAGTTTCCTTGGACCTCAATCACTAACAGATGCTGCCTCATCAGAAACATTTAGGGCTCCACTGGCAATGTATTTTGGGTTGCACCATCGACATCACCGAATTTTTTTTTGCCCCAACATTGGCATGGCTGTTGTTCACTACCGGTTAATTCCGACACCCTTTCGTGCCAAGAACAACCACATCAGAAGAATGCCTTACAATATTCTTCTGACACAATATACAAATTGTATCGTTGCTAGTTTCGGACATTTTTTGCGTCATCCAGGTTGTCACCACTCAGAAAATGCTCAACTAGTACTCTTTCAGAGCAAGCTTGAAGAACTGTATTTGCAGATACAACCGAATGTGTGTAATTCTCAATCACATTTATGCACTTCAGCAATATTATTCCACAGATTTCCATCAGATCTGTCTTTTCGTCTGTCAAACAAGTGCCTCGAACATAACACAATGGTAATGCAGGCCTGGCGCTTATTAGACCTCAACTTTACCCAATATTTCGTTCCTCAAATTTAATCGTATTTGCGACCAGACTATTGGATTATATTTATAACAACACAGACCAACTAACGAAATTGTCTAGCTGTGGAATGAATATGTATGGATACAAACATGTAAACTAAAAAAAAAAAAGACTACACCATATATTGTGTAGTGTAGTTTTCTTGACATGTATGGTCGTTCCCTGCTGCCTGAGATGTGGATTTATTTTTTTCAATTCCTAATCTACCATTCATCTATTTGCCTCGATATTGTTTTAGGGGTACATGGCCATCTTTAACATGATTGCTAAGATTTATATTGATCGTAGTAGAGTGATTGGAAAAAAATCGACATTTTGGTCATTTCGTTTTTAAAAAATTCACGTGATTCGAGTATTTACTATGACGTCATTTCAAACTGTATTATAATACTATACTAGGGAAGGGTACATCATATGCAACAAATTGATACCAGATTCGTGTTGAGTATGGAATTTTTCGTACCCCCTTATTTAGACAAATCATGTGATCATGCTACCAAAATCAGGGGCGATTTCAACAATTTTCAAATCGTTGATGGTAAACTTTTAGTATGATTCGGAGTTCGGGATTGAATGCCGCAAAAATAAATTCTGTTGCAATTTTTTTGACCTTTTCGATTTTTTGGGGTTATTTCTACTGGACTATAATTCCACATTTTTTAAAAAGAATATTTTGAACCCATTTCTAATCACATTTCGATGGATTTTACACCTTTAAACAAAAAATAATCACAGTTTCATTATAATATATATATATATATATATATATATATATTAAAAATATAATATTAATTAATATTTATTTATTTATTTATTTATTTATTTATATTTTCTAGATTAGAAATTATAAATATCATTTATTTAAACAGAAACTAAGTTTATTTTGAGAAGAAAACGCACTCTATAGGTAAGTTAAATTGTGAGTGTGATTTTTGCTTTCTTTATAAATTGTCAAATCTTTGAAATACCAAATTATCTAAATAATCATAGGAACGCATTTCTTTTTTTTATTTATGTACATAATTGTATTTCTTAAATTTATACAAATGAATTTGATTTTGGAATGGCGCTAGACAGATGACACCCGATCTCATTTTTAATTTTCACAGAGATCCGTGTCCGTCCGCTTTACATCGTTTTGTGTTCTGATACTGTTAAAGCCATGCTTTACTTAATTTATGCATATTAATTAAAATTACACGGATGATAAATGTTTTTATTTTCAATTTTTATACAATATCCTTTCCAGGAAGCGGGAAAACGTGTCTTCTTACTGCTTTGGGAGGGCAATTGAAACCATATGTTGGCGATATTCTAATTGGTGGTAAACCTCTAGAACAAGGTAGAGAGGAGGTTGCTTTAGTGGAATGTCAAGACTGGTTCCTTCCCTCACTTACCGTTGTAGAGACATTGTTGGTAAGTAATCGTTACTTTAGTATTCGACTTTTTGATTACTCAGATTACTTTTGAATCTTGAATGCTTGACGAATTTACTTTTCTTCTTTAGTCAATATCGTAAGATGTGTTCGGGTTTCCCAATGAGGCATAAAATGTTGGGGATACTAAAACTTTATTATATTTTGTTGTTGTATTGTTGTTTAACGTCCCACTCAAGAATTTTTCACTCATATAAAGAGACGCCACCAAATGCCGGTGAAGGGCTTCAAAGTTTGGCCTATGCTCGACACTTACGACCATTGAGCTGTGAGGGTTCGTTAACGTGCCGACACCTACTGTGACACGTAACCTCGATTTTTACTGTCTCATCCGAAGGACAGGAAAAGCAAGTTGCCTCCGCCGAGTCTCGAAGCGATCATTCGGTTGCGAGCCAGGACGGTTCTGTTTTATTTTGTCATGTTGACTTTGTAGTTAGTACCAGAAACATTGGTTTTCGGTGGAAGGCCGGAATCTAAGCTGTTTATGAGGGAAAGCTGGCCAGTTTACTTGCGGAAGGCCGGTGGTCTCTTCCAATGTACATGTATACTGTTACCGTGTTTTATCTCGACCATTAACTCTCACAACCCTACAGACCATAGTAGATTGGTTTAAAACAATAGAAAGGAACATACTATGTAGATATTCAGGGATGGAAGGGTTAAAAACTGGCCGGTTTTTAGGTGTAATATGATATATAACACTAAAAAAGAAAAGAAGAAAGATTGAATCATATTTATAATTTAAATACCAGTGTATCTTGGTAGAATTAGACTTGCATATATTTAAGAAATAGCAGCGATATTTAAATTCATTTCGTCATTTGAGTGTGTTGAGATGTCCATCTTACTTGACACACACAAGTGTATACTGCGACCGTGTCAATAGTAGGTAATAATAATAAACTGTCGTATAAGATGCAATACACAAGCAACTTGTTAAACCCTAACATATTTACAGTCTGCTCACCCTTTTAACCCTACAAACCATAAAAGATTGTTCTAAATAACGGAAAAGAGGATTCCACTTTCATGTTTAAGGGTGAAAGGGTAAATATTGTAGTAGTATGAAAGCCATTTCAATTTGCTAGAGTCTAGTATATAAGTACTTTCTACCGATCACCTCAGAAGTTCATATAACTTGATTTACACACCTTGTTCGTGTCGAGTGGCATTCAAACAATTGACCAGAGACCTAATTAGGGATATAACGTTGAGACCTTGACATACGTAAACACTCACAAAGCCCATTTACAACTTAATAAGATAACTCGACTTACTTTTGTAATAACCTTATGAGGAAGAAGTATTTTAATTGCTATGCCTCGAATAAATCATTTTATAACATGAGTTTCATAAAAGTTTCATAAAGGGTTATAAAAGAAATTTTATTCAAAATTATCGCTTTTCAGAAAATGTCTATATCTAAATCGCTTTCAAACACTCGACCTTAAGTCAGCTAGACCTTTGAAGTATAAAATCACAGATACCAAAGTATAAATCTTCAGAATGTCCAGGATATAATATACAAATCTGGGGAATATTGGACAAACACAGACCTCTGGAGATACAGAGGTGGGATCAGGTGTCATGGAGGAGTAAGCTGCTGTTGACCGATCACATCCGTCGCGAGTCAATAGTAAAATTCAAATGAAATAAGTGAGGAATAAATCCTGGTCACAATTTATTACTAAGTGTTGTACTATTATTTGTAAAAGTACTTTGAATTAAATGGTAAAAACCCAGAGAAATTAAATAAATGTCGTTTCTTTTTTTAGAATCTTTATACCTCATTCTTCGGTTGCGTCAGAACTATAAAAGAAAAAATGAAATGGCATACAGAAACAAAACACACACCAACCCCAAAATGCCGCCCCCCCCCCCCCCATAAAAAAAAAAAAAAAAAAAGAAAAGAACAAAGTCACAGGATAATGAATTTCCAGAAATGTAATATATTCGGTAAATTAACATAAAAGGTGAATTCCAGGAAAATTAGGAAATTCAGTATATTAGATAACACCAGTGAAGTAATATTTGTTTGTTTTTAAAATATGAAGGACCAGTTATGTAAAAATCGCTAAATCATCAACATAAAATATCTTAGAATATTTAGAATATATAGTTACCCATCTCTATAATAGATACCATATATATAGAATATGTAGTTACTCATCTCTCTAATACAAAAAAATAATAGATACCATATGAATAGAATATATAGTTACCCATCTCTCTAATATAAAAATAATAGTTACAATATATATAGAATATATAGTTACCCATCTCTATAATATAAAATATAAAAGATATTATATATATAGAATATATAGTTACCCATCTCTATAATATAAAAAATAAAAGATACCATATAAATAGAATATATAGTTACCCATCTCTATAATATAAAAAAATGATAGATACCATATATATAGAATATAAGTTACCCATCTGTATAATATAAAAATAATAGATACCAAAGTATTAAGTATAAAACCTCTCAGATACCAAAGTATAAATCTTTCGGATGTCCAGGACACAGATACAAATCCGGCAAAAATGGACAAACACGGACCTCTGGAAAATAAGAGGTTTGAGCATCCCCTGTCGACCGGTCACACCCGCGTCCAAAGTCAAGTCCAAATGAAATACGTGAGGAACGAATCCTCGTCACCACTGGTACAGACTTCTCAACAACCGCCAACGAAAAGGCAACTCAACATTTCACCCAGTGAAACAGAGTAATCGCAAACAAGACTATCATACCGACTGTTAAATTTGACATCAAACGCGGTTTTCGATATCCGTGTGTCAATAATTTGTCAGCGAGTAGTTTACATCTGTATATGAAATGTTCATATGTTGAACACGCCCTGGCATATCGGATCATTTTTGAAATATAAACTCCACATGCGGGTGACTTTGGGATATTACTACTTAAATGTGGAAAATTTACGACGGGAAAGCCGAAATCATCGCGTTTGTCGTATAGCTTAGTTGCCAGTTTCCCGTCTGTGTCTATAGTAAGTAAAATGTCTAAGTATGAAGCGTGTGTGCTTGATTCTGTTGTATCTTTAATTTCTAGTTCGCTGGGATATATCGAATTGACATATGTATGAAAAAGTGAAAGAAGTTTCATGAGACAATATACAAATCAGGTGGAAATTAGACTAACACGGACCTCTGAAAATACAGAGGTGGGATCAGGTGTCATGGAGAAGTAAGCATCCCTTGTCGACCGGTTACACCACCGCTAGCCAATAGCTAAGTTAATATGAGATAATTGATGAATAAATTTTAGCTAAGACTAAAACTAGGTAGAGATTTATTTGCAATAAAACACAAACTGATTTTTACAGTATGCGACCTACCTCTTGCTACCTCAACAAACAGATGCCTCTGAACGACAGAAGAGGATAACACAGGCGTTAGACACCACATCTTTACAACACTTTAGGGACACGCGTGAGTAATTGATAAAATCATACCTCTAAGAAATACTTATGGTGTATACTATCTCTTAGTGTTTCTTTTTTCGTTAGATAGACAAAATTATTTTTATAAAGGCTACTCAATGTACTCGACGTTAAAATTAGGAAATACTGAAACCACAAATATTTCGCGAATACTTTATTTCGCTTTCTCAATTTTAAAAGATACTCCTGGAACAATTAACTGGCGCGACGATTTCAGTTGCGCGAGTGTCAAATGGTTATTCTATATATGGATTCAAACAGAGACATACACGTTTCCGGTATGACTAATATTGTGTAAAATAATTTACACCTATCAACCGTTCAGGCCATAATAGACTAGTCTGAACAATATAAAAGAGCATGCCATCTGTATAGTTTGGGTTGTAAGGGTTTAACATAATTATATATTGCAGTCTTCAAAATATAAACCTCTTTTGTAAAAGGAAATGCTGCTTGCAATGTTGTGAATACTTTACATAATAAGAAATACATCGAAAGTTACAAGATAATATTTTATATGAGCGCAAGGAAACGCTTTAATACAAATATTTACTACTTATTTGAATTCGCGAAATGTACGCGAAAATTGATCTCTTATGAAATAAAAGTGGTTTACATTAGCGTGTTTACAGAATTATGTTCCATTTCTTCTGTATTTTTGTAGCCGTTCAGTTTTTACTCCCATCCAAGAAAAGAAGCATGAGTATTGCCTGTGGTATGCTGACTAGTCCAGCAGTGTTAATAATTGATGTGAGTTTCTGTTTGTGTTCTGATGTTAATTATAAATACACATAGGTAAACCGATGGTCGGTCTGTGTTTTGTTGTCAATTTTACATACATTACATTGTTTTGATGTCATTGGTACATACACTACTAGAGTCTATTCTGATGTCAATTGTACATACACTACTACAGTCTGTTCTGCTCTCAATTGTACTTACACTACTACAGTCTGTTCTGATGTCAATTGTTCATACACTATTACATTCTGTGTTTTGATGTCAATTATACATACACTACTACATTGTGTTTTAATGTCAATTGTACATACACTACTACAGTCTGTGTCTGATGTTATTTGTACATACACTACTACAATCTGTGTCTGATGTTATTTGTACATACACTACTACAGTCTGTGTTCTGGTGTTATTTGTACATACACTACTACAGTCTGTGTCTGATGTTATTTGTACATACACTACTACAGTCTGTGTCTGATGTTATTTGTACATACACTACTACAGTCTGTGTTCTGGTGTTATTTGTACATACACTACTACAGTCTGTGTTCTGGTGTTATTTGTACATACACTACTACAGTCTGTGTTCTGGTGTTATTTGTACATACACTACTAAAGTCTGTGTCTGATGTTATTTGTACATACACTACTGCAGTCTGTGTTCTGATGTTATTTGTACATACACTACTGTAGTCTGTGTCTGATGTTATTTGTACATACACTACTACAGTCTGTGTTCTGATGTTATTTGTACATACACTACTACAGTCTGTGTCTGATGTTATTTGTACATACACTACTACAGTCTGTGTTCTGATGTTATTTGTACATACACTACTACAGTCTGTGTTCTGACGTTATTTGTACATACACTACTACAGTCTGTGTTCTGGTGTTATTTGTACATACACTACTACAGTCTGTGTCTGATGTTATTTGTACATACACTACTACAGTCTGTGTTCTGATGTTATTTGTACATACACTACTACAGTCTGTGTCTGATGTTATTTGTACATACACTACTACAGTCTGTGTCCTGATGTTATTTGTACATACACTACTACAATCTGTGTCCTGATGTTATTTGTACATACACTACTACAGTCTGTGTCTGATGTTATTTGTACATACACTACTACAGTCTGTGTTCTGGTGTTATTTGTACATACACTACTACAGTCTGTGTTCTGATGTTATTTGTACATACACTACTACAGTCTGTGTTCTGATGTTATTTGTACATACACTACTACAGTCTGTGTTCTGATGTTATTTGTACATACACTACTACAGTTTGTGTTCTGATGTTATTTGTACATACACTACTACAGTCTGTGTTCTGATGTTATTTGTACATACACTACTACAGTCTGTGTTCTGATGTTATTTGTACATACACTACTACAGTCTGTGTCTGATGTTATTTGTACATACACTACTACAGTCTGTGTCTGATGTTATTTGTACATACACTACTGTAGTCTGTGTCTGACTGTAGTCTGTGTTTTGTGTTTTATTGTTGTGTTATATCCATTGAATAAATTTTCACATTACAATGTCACCAGCATTAGGTGAAGAATCACAAAGTTTGACCTGTGCAATGGACTGACGCCAATGCAATGATGGTTTTCTTAGGTGTCTCGCGTTCCATAACACGGAACCTGTTTCAGACGATCTCAGCATTTTCACTAAAATAATTCGACTCGAATTGTTGTTTCCAAAAATACAAAATTATATATGATTTATTATATATATTTTTATCAGGATGCAACACGAGGGAGTGATTTTGTAGATGGACTGGAACTGCTAAAGTCTCTAAAACGTTACGCAGAGAATATGGGGATCATTGTAGTACTAGCTATGAATCCTGCACCAAGCGCTTACTATCAAGTGTGTTCTAAGTTCCTGTTTTTATATAAAGGCCACGTAAGTATCCTTTGTTATAAGATTTGCAGCACTTGTACTCTTTTATATGGCATCAACGTCTGGTACATAGGCTTATACCTGTCAATTTATCTGACCTCAACTGTTCAGGTCTACCAAGGTAAAGTGACACATCCGGGTTCTGTCAAAAACCAAAACAATACGGTCTATTTTCCAAAAACAGGTTGTCCAGATAAAACATATTACCTTACATGGGGTCCATACGTTAATGAAGCTCTAATATTTTAGTGTCAACAAAAAGCTTGTTATCCCTGTTACGATTTAAATTAAACTCGTTGTGTTTGTAAACATGTGTCAATTTACTTTAGTAGTCCTATGTATGTGCTAGTATATTTGTCTTGTATATGTGGTACTATTTTTTTCAGATTTCATTCTATGGAAATTGTAGCGACATAACTGGTTTACTGACTTCCATTGGTGAGGTTGTACCAGGTGGTTACAACCCAGCAGATTATCTGTGTAAGTAAATGTCATCAAATAAGATCTCGTTGTCCTCAGCGATCCGGGGCAATTACAAGAACATGACTCTCGCTTTCAATCGGCACTAGGTTGATCCCTTATAATTTTTTCTTGATAAATGTCTTTTTCTCACACAAATTGTCTTCAAAGAAATGTTCAAAATAGACCTTTTGCGAAATTTCCATTACGCCACGGTTTATAACATTAGTACGCAGCTTCCAAAAATGTGACCTGCATCATTTCCGGTTAAAACATTAATTGTATAGATGACCAAGACTATTGGGTACATACAATAGAAGGAGTCAGATTTTAAAAGAAGTTTACATGAAAGGCGTGACACTTGTTATCTTTACAAGAAATAATATTTAGCTTAACTTTTTTCTCTCTCAAATTAACTGAAACAAGATATCATTGAATGCCATCACTGTAAATAGGAACTTACGAAACCGGAAGTTACCTAGGGCACATTTCTGTTGACTCAACGTGATCTGAGTACAAAGTAATCCGACAAAACTGAACGGAATGGAACAATAGAAAATGGCTGATGTGTGTAGACGAAAACACCAAATAGAAAAAAAATCAGTCGTATACCGTATAATTATTCTCCTATCTTTCCGTACTGTTGATGTAAATAGGTGTGGAAACCGTTGTTGAACCATTGTTTTACTTTGTATACGATGTAATTTCTTGAAATAAGACATTTTGATTCATTTTACTAAACCAGGGATAATTTATATGTGGAGTATTCATAGTGTGAATACCAAGTCATCAATCCCCTCGAAAATATATATCATCTTAAATCAGAATTTCAGTAAATTATTTTTGTCATGTCTGTTATGTTTATATATTTCACTGACTGCATTTTGTTTTTCAAGTGGAACGTTTAAGTGAAAACACCTTGAATGACATCGAACCTATACAAGAAAGAATAGTGCACGCAATGTATAATCTCAGGTAAATCGAATGATGTGTCGTTTTAATATTTGAAAATATGTGTTAACTTTTTCCCAGTACGATCAAAATGAGGCAACGATTCTAAAATGATTCTGAAATTATCCAATAAGTAAAAAAGTCTTGCAAACACTACTAGATGTGACTAGGTCAGTTAGATTGTTTGACTCGCCGGATCTATTATCAGGACCGGATAGTATTCAGGAGTTCTATCAAATGGTAGTTGCTCAAAATCGAGGTCCCTTTCCTGGAAGATGTGTCCCCATGGTACTGATATATGTCCGTATTGCAGATTAGAATTTATGGATCATCATCTATAGCAGATGACATCTACATATAAGTGATAAAAATTTAAAATCCGGTGTAAAAGCACGAAAGGAACAAAAAAAACCAAAGTCTTCAATTTATATTATTTCTAGTACATTGTTTAAACATCCATTATATTTATTTGACTCTGGACTGACTCTGGATGTGACAGTCGGTCGACATAGAGTGCATACTCATCCCCGACACCTGATACCGCCTCTGGTTTTTGCGGGGATCCGTCGTAGTGCAACGTTCCTCTAATTTGTATACTGTTTCATGAACGTCTGTGATGGTTGGCACTATAGTATCTGTGATTTTTTATTACATCATATTTTAGTATATGAATATCCCTGACAGAATGATAGTCTAAATTGTCGGTTTGACACTGAGGTTGGTAATAATTTGCAAGTCTCATTCGAAAGACACGCTACTCACATTTTTATACCCCAGGCGAAGGAACAGTCACTTCCTGTTTAATCCTTAGGTATAACACGGTACCAGGAATCGAACCTGGAACATTGTGCTTGAAAGTCGAACTATTTACCACTATGACCGAACAAGCTTATATGATTATTTATCTATTTATATTTTCATTATTTTATTTTTTCAAACAGAAAAGATCCGGAATGGCAGTTAAAGGTCTGTATTGACAAGTACCCTCTGACGACTTACAGTAAAAACGGAAAACATATAAATAATGGTAAAGAGAAAAGACAATGCTTCCAATAACGGATACGGCCACATACAACATGTCCACTTCAAAAGACAATGGTGAGAGGATTCTTATATGACTAAATTTTTTCCACCTAATTTCTTATATTTGACGAAGACAAAACAATTAAAACAAAAATTAGAATATATAAAATTTTCTTGGTTTCTGTGTTTGGATTGATAACTCCAAAGTCCGTTTGGCCAGGACCTTTGCTTGATGAACCCGTAGAAGGAATTCATTGTTTTTATGTGTGCCATCCGAAATTATAAGACTGTCATTGCGGTGCACACTGTAAATGTATGATATGATGTAGAAATCTGTAATATAGATAATACTTATTTTGCATTGACATGTGCATTTAATATGAACTTTGACCTTTTTGACAGTTTTAATGAAGCAAATACTAACTGTATCGATCATTACTTTCAGAAGAAGCGCTCGTCCTCCTCGATGTTGATAACAACTCATCCTTTCGATCACAAGGCGATGGAAAACATTTGAAATACCCTACGTCTCCTGGTCACCAATTCCTAACATTGTTTGCTAGAAATTTTCTGAATGCTAGAAGAAGAATATTATTTCCTGTAGGCGTAGTGCAAAACCTGTATATACTGGTAGTGTGTGTTTTAATATGGTGGCAACCGGAACGCAACGAAAGTACGGTAAAAGATAGAATGGGACTGGTAAGATATTACACAAAAAAAATTATCCGGAAAGACACTCATAAACTCTGACAAATACAATATTCACATAAAATTCATTTCACTGATAATGAAAACAGAATTTCTGGTATGAGTTATTGGATCAGAAAAATTAAAAACCGGAAAATGATTCCATAAATGTTTGAATTACAACGAAAAGACAATCTATCTTGTTTTCCTTCATCCTAATAAACAAAGAAAACATCTATGTTCTGTATTATGATATGATTTTGAGATACAGAATGTGGTACCGGGGCATTAGTAAATTTTATTATTATTTCAAACGCCTGTAACTTCTAGCTGGCAGCTGGTAGAGCTTCATTGGATTCCTATATGATTATGTCGAATTGTTTGGCCAACGATTGGTTGTCCATCAATTTTTGGTTGTCCTCTCGATGTCCTCACGCAACTGAGTATCACCAGTAACACAAACAAACAAATTTACAACTATATAATTTTTTTTTCAGTTTTTCTTTACCGTGGTGCAATGGGCATTTTTCTCTCTGTTGGATGCCATCCTTACCTGTAAGTGTTTTATCCTATTTAATTCACTACTTTCATTTTTGACATTTTTAAAGTTAAAACATATAAATTTACATACATAGGTAGGAATAAGATAAAAAATGATGATGATGATGAAGATGAAGATTATTGTAGTCCTGATAACGACAACAATAGATAAGTTCTAATCAATACTTATTAATAATGACATTTTCCACTTATAATCCCATTTCCCGCGATGATGATGATGATGATGATGATAATGATGATTGTAGTCATGATAATAATATATATGATGCTATCAATACTTATTAATAATCATATTTTCCAATTACAATCTCAGTTCCCAAAGAGATAACAGTAATAAAGAAGGAAGTACGACATAACCAATATTGTTTGTCGTTATTTTGTTTGTCCAAGACGATGAGTGAACTCCCGCTAGCTATTCTTCAACCATGTGTCTATATGAGCGTCATGTACTGGGTGGCAAATCTCAACGGAATACACGCCTTTCTATCATCTATCGTTGTTCTTATAGTAGACGTCGTGGCAGCGCAGGTAAGAGATTTAAAGGAGTATGCGCATGCGCTTATAGCCATCAGACACAGAATAGAATTTTTATAAATACGACACCTAGCGGGAATGTCAGTTGGACACTTCTCACTAGTCCATATAATCTGGCGGGGATGGAGTATCTTGAAACCTTTCTTGACCAGGACGATTTTAAATTTTAGATAATAAAGCCTTCCGGCGTTAAAATTACACTGCATATTTGTCATCAAACCTGTGAGTATCAATGAGGAATAAAACATTTATCATGTGAAATTTGCCATAACCCAATGGTGAGTAGAATGATCCATATAATAAAAGAAAGGTGAATCCGCCCGCCAAGTTATGTGAATTCGGCCATATTTGCCTGTAGAGCTAACAACAAAGAGAGATAACTCTGACATTGATTTACTACATATTCATTTTCTGTGTAAAATAATGCGAGAAACAAAAATAATTTAACTGTACGATTTTCTAGAGCAATTCTAACACATGGTGCAATTAAAGGACCATTAGTTGTGTTTTATAAAATTTCTCCCTTTTTAATTACTTACTTAGATCCATATACAATTACAAAAGGAGAGATATACACAGGCATAAAAATTCTTAAAATCCTATTTATTTTGTGAAAATTAATTGAGAAACGCAGGTTGGTCACTTTTTCAATTGCAACTGAGTAATTCAACCTTACCTTTTGTATATGAATACCGCACTGGCCCTGGGCTGACTTTTTCATAATATACAGGAATATAAGATTAGATTTTTTTATGTCTGTGTATGGCTCTCATTTGATCATCAAGGAAAATTTTTTGTTTTTTTGTAAACAAACCTAATGGCCCTTTAAGTACTTTTATGTTCACTGAACATTGACATAGAATTGAAGGGTTTTCTCCTTCACACTTGCAAATTGCCACCAAAATGTAATTGAATATTACAAAAGTTGTAATGCTCAAGACGATAGTTTCTATCAATAAGACTTCATCATGTTTATTTTCGAAAGGAAACATTTTTTTTATTGTGACTGAAAACAATAATGATAACACCAACAGCCAAACAAAGTTCTAATTTTGAAATGGAATCATTTGAGTTTTAAGGACTGGCATTTATGTCTGCGTTTATTTCAGAGTATAGGACTGTTTGTTGGAACTGTATTACGGCCACCATGGACAGTTACAGTCGTATCACTTGGACTTCTCTCAATGATGTTGATAGGTAAAATAATAATTTTGTCTTTTAGATTGACCACTGGGCATGCTTTCTTGGATATTATGTTATCGTAAATGCATCTTAATCTGATTTTATCTGCCTTCTATGCTTATTTGTTTTATTCCTGGTATGCCTGTGTAGTGCAGTGTGTGTGTGTGTGTGTGTGTGTGTGTGTGTGTGTGTGTGTGTGTGTGTGTGTAAGTGTGTGTCAAAGAAGCAAAATGGTAACTTTTCATACTCTTCACCTGTGCTACCCAAGTTACGTTGCTTTTCCCAATAATATCAGGGATTGCTCTGACTCATGCCATCTGAGGTGATGTAATAAATGTCATTACTTACAAGTTACAGAGTATGATTTTATAACGATAGGTATCCCCGTACACCAATATTTATTTAAGTTATAATTTTTTAAAAATAAATAAATTTCTTTTTCATCCCCAGGCGGAGCTTTTAATACACCACCACCTTGGCTAAGTTGGGGCAAATTTGCCTCTTTCTTTTACTACGGTCTGAGTGCATTCATTGTTCTGGAATTCAAAGATGCACCACCCATACAGTGAGTAGATAATGTTTGTCTGTTCGTTTTATTCTGATGTACATTGCCAGCAAAAACTGAGGTTCCACAGATATTGACTTGTGCAATAAAATGTGACATTGTAGCAGAAGTTCTTTAACCCGCTACGCTTACAAGCTAGGACACGGGGTGTCGATTTTCAGTCCAAGAAACATTAAAGGGCCATTAGCTGTGTGTTTTTTAAATTTTGTTTTCCATTTTACGACTTAGATTGATATACAATAACAAAAAAAGAGATACACATAAAAGTTCTTAAATGTCTATATATTTTGTGAAAACTGCTTGAGGAATCCAGGTTTAGAACCTTATTTACACAAAATATATAAGAATATAAGATTTATTTTATACAGGTGTATAGCTTTTATATGTTACTTTACGTCAAGTACAAGTAATAAAAGTAGAAAAAATTGAAATAACTTTTTGGTAATGCCAATGCCCCTTTAATCAACCTATTATGTTAAGAGTTTTGGAACGAAATACTGAGTTCTGACAGATCTGAGAAGCGCTACGTTTTTTTTTTACGATCCCTTAACAGGAAAAAAATTGTTAGATCATTAGAACTAGTGACAGAAAATGGGTTTTGTAAACTATTTTCATACACTTACAGAAAAAAAAGTTCAGTTCGAGGAAAATATAAAATATAAAATGAAAAGTGATTTATATATTAACTTATTATTGTAACAAATAGAGTCTTACGTAAAACTACCTTAATAAATTTGATGCATACTTAATGGAGTTGTGCAAATGTTATATAACAAATTATAAAACCAAATTTGAAAGTGTATATTTACAAATTTTCCATGATCGGGATCGGAAATCACGAGACAATTTTTTAATTTATCATTACAATGATAACAAAACTATATGCGTATGTTATTAAGAATGAGATAAAAGTTAAACAAATACTAAATTTGGTTTTTTGTAAAACTTTTACACATAATGTTTAGACGATTTCATATTGTATAAATATTCGAATGTTATTTAAATAAGTTTTATGTCTATTTCAGATGTATTCCAAACAGCACGTTACCCTTATGTAACATGATCAACCCACTGACGAATTCTACTTTTACAGAATTCGACTCGAGTGTTATACTAAAATTACAGACGATCAATTGGTCAGCGTGGGAGTATGTCTCTGTATTAATGGTGATAATGTTTGTCACAAGAATTTTGTGGTACATTTCAATGAAGAAACAAATGGCGAAATGTTGAATTTCGAATGATTTGTTGTCAACACGAAACATTAAAAAATTTATCTACATTTCCTCAATATGAAGACAACATTTGCCAGCGACATAGGAAAATGTGGAAGAAAAAAACATGTTCAAAGCCTTAACACGACACACACAATGCTTGACATTTCGAAGGACATGGGTTTCGACCTTATTCATTTCATTCTCAGACATGGTAATAGGTTCATTTGAGTGCATTTCGTAGACATCATATGTATATGCACATGTCATAATTTACATATCTGATGCGAACTGTTTTCCTTTATAACGTTGTTTTAAATGCTTTGGAGATTCTACAAAATGACATATACAGATATAATACCATTGAGTCTATCGGCAATAGACCTTTTTGAATTGTTCCGTTCCGTCACGGTTTGTCATAATAGTATGATAGAAAAATTAGAGGACAGCATCACTTCCGGTTAAGCAATTTATCGTATATATAACCTCTAATATGGATAATATGCAGCGATAGGTGCCAGCCTACAGGAAACGAAACTAACGATACTTTGAATCTTTAGTGGTATAGATTTATTAGCGCAATCTTGAATTCGGGCAATTAATTTCATTGGCTTTGTCGTGTATACAGATTGACAGTATGGAGAAATTTTACCGCTGCCTTGAATTAGCGCAATGACTTAAGCGCGAAAGGTGCTAATATAAAAATACTGCTAAAATAAGTACACATACAATAATTTCAATATAAGTGTGCTTTTGGTGTGTCAAAGATAAGAATAAGATGATTACATACTTCTCTGCGTAAATGTAATCGTGGATAAAGTTTTTTATTCGACTTTCGAGAGCGAAATCCTGGAACGTGACAAACATTGGCATATAAAAGCGACCAAATACATTTTGTACCACGCTTACACCCCAAGATTGAAGATCGGCTGATGACATGCATTCCTATTTGTATATTTATCCGTTTATGTTTCTTTGCTCGTTCATTTTCAAAAATCAATACTCATTATTTTGGAAAATGTCAAGGTGTTCATGTAGCAGTTGTATAATTTGAGCCAATGGCTGATAAAAGTGTCCTTACGACATATCCAATGGAAAGGAAACACGGACTCGTCAGACGTGATATTTCTAATTTTGTAGACTTTTCACGACAGAAACAAAAAGAGTTGCTCTTGCCAGCGCTCATTTTAATATTATTTTCTTAGATAGTTCAAGTTTCTGAAAACATAAAAATGACAATTTTCGTCATAATTATCCTCAGGACCCTTTTCTAAGCCGCTGGCTCATAGAAAATAAAATGTCCGTGCCTAATATTTTAAGTTTGCTAAATCCTACCATGACATATACGTACTTCTTCAGTAATTTTCATTTTTGTACGACATGGACTTATAAAGGTACTTTCCTGTTATTGTCTGATAGACGTAGTTTACCTTTTGGAATATTTGAAACCTTCACCCAATGACATCGACATCAGCCAGGACGGAACAAAACCCGTCCTAGCCTGTGACATTTATTGAACATTGCAATCGCCCATATTCGAAATTTTTCGGATTTTCACAACTTTATGAAAAATCATCAAACGAAAAAGAGTTATAAAAGTTATGCAACAGCTTGAGTAAGTTATTAGAAATTTATTCAACTCAATGAATCAAAGTGGAACTCTGGTAATCCTACATACACACGTGTTCGTGTTACTTTCCTTTGATGTACCTACAACCGATATTGATTTTGAGCTACCATATCTATTTTCATTAGGATACCTAAACTTCACAAAACCCCATATAAGCAGAGATACATAGCAGGATCCAGCAAATGTTCTACCATTATCTTTACTCCTTACTAAGATACTGACAGCCGTTAAGGAGAAACTTCAGCAATACTCTACAGTTGCTTATTCCAGAGGCGGTATAAATCAGATGTGGATACTTAAAAATTCTAAACAACTTTTAGAAAATTTGAAGGCACACAATGTTTCTCAGATTCTTTACACAACAATTTCACATAAAAGATTAAAAGAGAGACTTTTTAGTATCACAGACAACTGTTTTTTTTCACTAAATGTGGTACCCGAAAATTTAAATATCTAGTGATTCTACACAGAAATACACTGAAGTTGATATAAAAAGATGCTGGAATTTTTAATAGACAATATATTTTTAATGTTCGGAGACGTGGTCTTTCAATAAACTGTCGGTATCCTATGGGAACCAATTGTGCCCCTTTATTGGCTGACCTGTTCCTTTATTCATACGAAGCAGACTTCATCTTGAAACTGCTGAATCAGAAGAAAGAAAGCTAGCGGTGTCCTTAAATTTGACATTTAGATATATCGACGACGTTTTGTCAATTAGTAATGACAATTTTCATACATATGTCAATGCGATATATCCCAGCGAACTAGAAATTATAGATACAACAGAGTCAAACACACAAGCTTCGTACTTAGACATTTTACTTACTACAGATACAGACGGGAAATTAACACCTATTTCGGCTTTCCCATCGTAAATTTTTTAGATTAAACTAGTAATATCCAACACTCACCCGCATATGAAGTTTATATTTCACAAATGATCCGATATACTAGGGCGTGTTCAACATATTCACTAAGTGAAATGTTGAGTTACCTGAAGACGTCTGTACTAATTATGACGTCCCTCACGTATTTCATTTTGGTTTGACTGTGGATCATTTGTGAGATAAAAACACCATATGCAGGTGATTACAGGATATTACTACTTAAATGTGGAAAATTAAAAATGGGAACGCCTTTACGTTTGTTGTATAGCCTGATTGTTAACTTCCTGTCTGCGTTTATGGTAAGTAAATAGTCCAAGTAGGAAGCGTGTGTACTTGATTCTGTTGTGTTTTTAATTTCTAGTTCGTTTGGATATATCGCATTGAAATATGTATGAAAACTGCCATTATTACTTGATAAAGAGTTGCTGATATTTCTAAATATCAAGCCACTGCTAGCTTTTTCGTCTTTTGATTCAGAAGCTTCTGAAAGAAGTCTGCTTTGTATGAGTAAAGGAACAAGTGGTCAGCCAATAAAGGAGCACAATTGGTTCCCATGGAAATGCCAACAGTTTGCTAAAAATATCTGATCTCCAAACATTACAAATATATTATCTGATAGAAATTCCAGCATCACCTCAGTGCATTTATGTGTAGAATCAGAGTGTTGGACGAAATATGTATGAACATAACCAATGACTAGATTATTAAATCTTCGGGTACCACAAATGAAAAACAACTGCCGATGATGATAAAAAAGCCTCTCTTTTAATTTTGCAAGTGGAATGCTTGTGTAAAGTGTAGAAAAGTTGTAAGTTGATACTATGAATTTTAGAAAAATGGTATGGTCTTCAAATTTTCAAAAAGCTGTTTAGAATTGTTTTAAAAGTATCCGCATCTGAGTAATCGTCAGTTTGACAATGGAACAGTAGGGTTAGTGCAATTGTGGTCAACATCTCGTAATATTTGCCAGATTTATTGGACTTGTGATCTAGAGCAGTTCTCAACGACACGGTAAAACACTGCAACTACAAGGAGAGTCCAAAACCTTTATTTTAATATGACAATATAATATGACAGATTTGAAATCAACAAGAACATGTTATATAATAGATAAGGCTTGTAGTGGTGCAAAATGGATGGAACTGGGATTATATTTGTAAAACAGTTTCTGCTTTGTAAAACATATAATGTCCGAGACATTAAGACACATTTTTATAATGGTAAAACACACTTGGGATCGTGCCAGCATTTCAAGAATTCTTTGGCCCACTTGATCACAAAATCTTTTTCCCGGCACACTGAAGGAGCGAATGTGTTGTCAGTAACACTTCTATAACATTTTAGACCTGAAATGAAAAGAACAATGATAAAAGAATTGTCGGTATATGTTTTACATGAGTTTTTATAGTAACGTGTATAGGCGGGCTCCTAGCGCATCACATCACACGGTCACCCATCTAGGAGCTGACCCTTTGCTTAACTTCAGTACAAAAATATAAGCTCCATATCGAGCATAGATAAGCATGATATACTTATGAACAAAACAAAGCATCATTTTCTATACTAAAATTATAGTAAATCGAAATGAAAATTATAAACATAATACCACTGTCATACTATTGCAAAAAAGAGACCAAAACAAAGGCTTTAGATCGTCGTTCAACAGTTGAACGCGAAATTAACCCTTTCAACCCTACAGATAATAATAGACTGGTTTTAAACAATGGAAAGAGCATACCACTCAGATATGCAGGGGTGAGAGGGTTAAAATAGACGTAATGTTCCGAAATCTTTAACTTTACCTGTGAATCTATAGTTTTCTGAAATCATCACCTTTCCAGCATACTGATGTTAGATTAAGAGTTTGATCATTACGATATACAATTATCATAATACCAGTATCATGTTAAAAAAGATCTCCTAAAACCAGATCGAGATATATAGCAAAGATTTCTTGTTTCTTTCTTAAAGTGTCATTTGCTGTAGAAAGTAGAAAAAATCGAAATATCAGAGAGGTTGAGCATCACGGCGTGAAGGTGTGGAAGGGGAATCCCCTACAAACACTGCGCAATACGTCAT
Source organism: Atrina japonica (assembly GCA_030159075.1). Taxonomy (NCBI): domain Eukaryota; kingdom Metazoa; phylum Mollusca; class Bivalvia; order Pterioida; family Pinnidae; genus Atrina; species Atrina japonica. The sequence continues at coordinate 1,149,206 of BROG01000116.1, forward strand.
CGGATTCTGATGATTCCGAATACGTACACGTCTAAACAACTTGTAGAGCGGGAACTACACGTATGTACCAACTTGTAGCTTTTCTCTGTTTGTTAGCCAAAAAGTTCACAAAACAACATATATGAAAATAAAGTACAAGATTAAGTGTCCGATATCATTCATAATTTTATACATCTTCAGATAAATTAATGAGTGATTGACATACCTAGATCCAGTTCATTGTTATTTTCTATTATAGATCAGTAAATATTATATAATCTAGTTTTAAAAAGAAAGAAACTTTGGAATTGGTAATTTGGTAGGCCTATAGGACACCAACAGCTGTCTTCTTAAACTCATACTGTAGGCCTATAGAATCTAAATACTCGGGACGCTAGTGGATGCGTCCATACAAAATCTAACCAACAAATCAAGCTACCCGTACACGTTGCTAAGACACACTTGACACAAGTTCGGATTTTATGTGTACGTGCACGTGTAAATACACGTACACGTATCCGTACACGTCGTGATGTTCAACATCTCTAACATTTTTGGGTAAACACATCTATTGGTCCTTTACATTCCGAACACTTAGCATTCAGCAGGAGAATAATGAGGTTTATAGAAATTTATTGTTTTCATTCATAGATTTCGAGAGTTACAGAGAGTTACAGCCAGGAATCTAAACCCCCTTTTTTGTATCTTGTGATATGTGTATCGGACAGAGATGTACATCCCCTTTGTAGGACTTGTCACGTGTGTATCGGCCAGGGATGTACATCTTCTTTTTAGAGGACTTGTCACGTGTGTATCGGCCAGAGATGTACATCCCCTTTGTAGGACTTTTCATGTGTGTATCGGCCAGAGATGTACATCCCCATTGTAGGACTTGTCACGTGTGTATAGGCCAGAGATGTACACCTTCTTTTTAGAGGACTTGTTACGTGTGTATCGGCCAGAGATGTAAATCACCTTTGTAGGACTTGTCACGTGTGTATCTATCCAATAGGAATGTAACTTTTTTAAATAAATTTCAAAAATAGATATTATCATAGTAATTCTAATAGGTATGTTGTTGAAATTCAATGAATGTTGTTGGTAATCATAGCCTATATCTATTGATATGTACCTTGTGTTTCATCACACGGACAAAATTCGCCACAATGTTCGTTATACTGTGCTAACAAAGGCACACACGTTCCATTGCCATTCTTTAAGATGGGCCCTGGAAATAGAAAAAAGAAATGTTCGAAAAACATACTAGATCGTATAGATATCCAGCTTTATACAAAATTTTATTGAAATCTTAGAAATGAAATGACAGTTCTTAAACGACAAAATATCTTGCAAACAGGCAATCGGACAAGCCGACAAACAGCCGGACCAAAATCATATGTCTCTCGATCATCAACTTCAGAAGCACAAAAAGCAATCTAGAAAAAAGAGTGTGGAATGCAGTATTGAGTAAAATCGAAATTTTTGACAAACATAGTGTACAAGATGATAAAAATAAAATAAAATATTGATTTGAAACTTTTTATCAAGGTTTCGCAACATATAATGAAATAATAATAATAATAAAATACGCGTTATTTCATTCTGGTGCAATACCGAGTTGGGAGCGTACATCTTCACTTAAAAGAATCCTTGTCAAAAAAAAATCACCTCATTAACGAATGTTCTACTAGCTAATATTCTATATTTATTGTCTTTTATCGAATATTACAATTACGGTCCATTTGAAACTTCAAGGGTACAATGAACAGAGACGTGATACTACATTTTCACACTGATACATACATGGATTTACACCAAGTTATCTAACGATATTATACTAATATGAATACATAAAAATAAGGTAATACATACTCAGGTCTATATAATTCTCCTCATATTTGTATGAAATATGATTTGATATTTACGCTAATTTTTAAATATATATTTTACATACATATAAATGTATCCACAATTTAAAATTATGACAATAGGGGTATAGACGTGTTAAATGAAAGGTAAGTAAATTGGACACAGTGATATAGCATTATAAACATAATACCAAAGTTATAATGCTCAAATTAAACTTCATCGGTTTAGCTCCCAATTTAAAAAATATTTTCTATAGGGAAAACGGTATCATACAAAGCCAGTTAATAAATCTAAATGAACTCAAAATCCGTCTGTATGATGTTGTACATGTTTATATCACTTTACGATGTTTTACTATATATATATATATATATATATATATAATATATATATATATATAATATATATATATAATATATGCGCATTGTTGTTATGACAAGAGTATAGATGCCGTACGTGAATAATTAGGACATGAGACAGTAATATAACACATATATTAATGATAAGTTTCATCATAAAAGTAAATGTGTTATTGTAACAATCATAAAAGTAATACATGTAAACAATTGGAATAAGATACACATCAATAATACATGTACTAATATTACACTGTTATCATATTCTTAAAATACATATCTTTTCACCTTATTCCTTATATATATATATATATATATATATAATATATATATATATATATATATATATATATATTTATATATATATATATATATATATGGAATACCTTTTACTTAACGATGTTATACTATATTTAACCTATTTCTTCAAAGGCTTCTAAAAGTTATTTTCACTACATTCTAATTTTTTATTTGTCATTGTACAATTATTACCGGAGGACATGACCCATTTAGGCCAAACCGATTGTCTAAACATCTAATTAAGTAAATATAATTATATTTGATTTGCAAGAGGATAACATTTTCTGTATGTCTACCTGCAACAATTCCAAGAATAAAATTTTGCTTTTGAAATGATAATTGTAGTATGAAGATTTTCTTCAACAGATTCTGTAACATTAAGTAGACTATTAATTTTGCACAGCATTGTATTCTGAAAGTAAAATGTTTAAAAATCTTGTGATTCTGTCTGGTTTTCTAACCCATATACAGGAGAAAATTGATTCCTCTAATTCCTTTAAAAAGGCTGACCAGGATTTGACAGGACAATAATTAAATGATTAAGGATCGGCAGCACAAGACACTTCAGTACTGTAATTTTCCTGTGGGAGTCAAATTCCCTCCCATTGTTTTAGTATTGTCTTCATTGAAATAAGCTTAGGCTCAAAATTACGCTTATTAATGTTTACAAGGTTGACATCAAATTATATTCCTAACATTTGAAATGTATTTTTCCTCGTTCTACCAGTAAATATTTCCTGTAACAATTTCTTAGGATATTCCTCAAATAATCTCGACGTAATAGATTAATAATAATTGACGTTTATGTAACTCAAGAATAAAGCGTAGAAAAAAAAATCAAACATCCACTATTCGAGGGAAACCATTTTAGACCTATGTAAAATCTGAATTATGATTTATACCTTGGTATATGAGAAATTTTATATTATATTATATTTGATTACCCAAGTTTTGGACATTTTCTAGTCTATATCCAAATTAGCATTAATTTTACGACAATGTTACCTCAATATTGAGGTCAAATCATATTATTTACTCACAAGTATTTCATTAAACACAGGTGAATCATTCAAATAAAGTTTTGTCTGGAGAATCACCTCCTATACTTAGACAAGTCTAAAGGAAAATGGTTCCCTCTGGATAGTGACACATAAGATGAATGAAACTAAATACACTCTCGTTCTGCCAACGCCATCTCGTTTTCGTTCTAATATGTGTACTTAGAAGAGACTTACCAACATGATCAAAAACACCAGAAAGTATAAGCAGGTCACCATCTTTATTTCTACAGCAACTGTTTTCGTCACAGTCAGCAGACGTATGACATGATTGATCCTTCAGTGTGTGTAGAGTTTTCCCGAGAACCTTCAAAGTTAATTAATTCACAGGTGATCAGTCGCCAATGGAAAATGCACGTGTTTCAATATAGTATTACACTCACAGCATTGTTCAATCAAATTTGAAAGTACGTGTAGATGCCTTGAGCAGACACTTTCATGATAATGTTAGTTTCTCATATAAGAAGAGGGTAATATTTCAGTACTTGTTGAAAACACACACACACACACACACACACACACACACACACACACACACACACACACACACACACGATAGCTTAATTGGCCGCTATCATTTAACTAAAAATCGCTGAGTGTTGCGTAAAAGAGGATTGAAAGTTTGAAATAAAGTAAAGAATGGTAATAAAAGTTATTATTAACCTTTAGCATCCAGGTCAAACAATTTAAAACAACACATCAAATGATTCCGTCAAGCATTTCTCTAAAAATTGTGATAAAAAATCATTGCGATGTTGTGGTTTTTGTCAGGCTTCAAGGTAAAAAAATACAAATGAGCAAAATGAATTACTTACCACAGTGATATATATGGTGATGAGAACCTTAAATAGAAAAGACATGTGACACATTAGAATTTACTGCAGCTCTACCTCATAAAAATTACATGACTTTATGTGGAATTTATTTGCTTTAAATAGCAATATGTATATATAAGAATTACATTCATGTTATATATTAATTATTGTTAGTAATCTGTTTCAAGAAGTAAAGAAATAATCAGATAAGGGCAAATTTGTTAGAATGATTACGGATAATAACCCCAACCTCCCCCCCAAAAAAAATGCAGTATGAGACTGGTTGTAAAATGCATTTGCGTTACGATGTTTAATTATTATGATGATTTATGTTCTATTTAAAAAGTCAAATGGATATTACAATTTTCGATGTAATCTAAAATTATTTTTAATTAAAAATAGTCTTAAAAAATTAAACATAGTATTGTATTTAATCATCATGATTGTATAATGAGATTAAATGATAAGGGATTGAATTCTTGAAAGTGATTTATCTCTTTGCCTCATATGAACTGTTAAAAATTAAACATAACATTGTATTTTATTATTATATGTAATGGGATTTGACGATAAGAGATTGATTTCCTGAAAGTAATTAATGTCTTGATTTTTTTTAACTGTGAATTAAGATGAAATAAAATAAGTACACAGCCTGTTTTTTACAATGATATATTGTAAATATGGAGATTTTTGCGGGACTTTATTTCGGCGATACATAAATTATTAAGTTCTAAATTTATTCGCTATATGATATTTTCGCGATTTCAAATGCCGATTTTAACATAATATCATCATACGTCATTACGCGATTATTTTATTTTGCGAGCGAGAACTCGTGAAATTATGGGTAAATAAAATTCTGACAAATAAAACCGGATTTACAGTATTAAAAATCAATCACATATATTCTGTTGATACTTTAATCTAGATGTACCGAGCCTCATTTAGATAATTAAATAAAAGTGCTAAAAGTCAAATGCATATTACAATTACCGATTGACTATAGAACATTTTTAATTAAAAGTAGTCTTGAAAAATTAAGCATAGCATTGTATTTAATCGTCATGTATAATGAGATTAAATGATATGAGATTGAATTCCTGAAAGTGATTTATCTCTTTGGCCTCATATGAACTGTTAATCAGGATGAAATATGATTTGTAAACAGCTGGATCTTGCCACTTTGATAAAGTACCAATTGTAACGAGGATTCGTTCCTCACATATTTCATTTGAATTTGACTGGACTAAAGGCGGGTGTATCCGGTCAGTAGGAGATGCTTACTCCTTCATGACACCTGATCCCACCTCTGTATTTTCAGATGTCCGTGTTTGTCGAGTGTTTGACAGATTTGTATATTATATCTTGGACATCCTCAAGATCAATACTATGGTATAACATTATAGAAAATCATTAGGATGTCCAGGATATAGGTACAAATCTGGTAAAAATGGACAAACGCGGACATCTTGACATCAAGAGGTGGGATCAGGTGCCGTGGAGGAGTAAGCATCCCCTTGTCGATCGGTCACGTCCGCCGTGAGTCCACAGTCAAATCAAAATGAAATACGTGAGAAACGAATCTTCGTCATAATTGGTACAGACGTCTCAATAACCGCTATCGAACAGGTAACTCGACATTTCACATAATGAAACATAGTAATTGCAAACAAGACTATTATACCGACCGTAAAATCATTCAATTGCAATATCCGTTTCGCATTTATTTCCGAGCGATATGCGAGGGGATGAAGCCTTGAAAATGCAAAAATTGACTTGACTCGGATGTGAACTTGATCTTGACATTTCCGTTTAAGAAATTGACACTTTACGCTTAACCACTGATGTTGAACCGTCTTGTTTTATATTTTGAATTTTAGATGTAATCAATGATGTGAAATGAGTTACAGGTCAATAAAAGAATGAATATTTATTAATAATGATATACCGGTTGACCCAGGAAGTGTCGTCTTTAACGAGATATAAAGAATATATTATATAACAAGTACATGAATAAACCGTGCATCTCTTAACTGATCTATCCCTAGCTGTAGCCACATTTGGACTCACTCATTTCAATGGATGTCGACGTCCATTGTCAGTAATCTGGGTATATAACTAGGAATCTATACTATACAATAATTTCACCTCTGAATTATTGCAGTTGACCATACTATCAATTGATTTAGATCATTCTAAATGTGACCTTGGTATAAAAAGTATCAGATACCAAGGTGTAAATCATTAGAATGTCCAGGATGTATGTACAAATCTGGTAAATATTGGACAAACACGGACCTCTTGAAATCAAGAGGTGGGATCAGGTGCCATGGAAGAGGTTGATAGGTTAATTAATATGGACAGTCGTAACTTCATGTGTATTTCTTATCTCTTTCCATATCACACGGAATCATTGGTTTCTTTTCCAAAACTATACCAGTGTCACGCCTACAGCAACACTAAAATCTGGTAATACCATACTAGTGGATATTTTCACCGGGTGTAAAATTTGCGATTTTTCTATAATTTAAACCATTTGCAGTGGGTTAATTTTTGTGGCACCAAAGTCGTAATGATAAGACATCTACGTATTCATGTTGATTAGTAAGTGTACGTGGTGATTTGAAAATTTTGTCTTTCTAAAGTATCCATTTATATAAAAGCTGGTAAGGTGCTTTAATTACCATATTGTATGATAGATCGGTATGTCTCATGTACAGATATAAGGTTTTAATGGGACAAATTTCAAATATTGCACATCAAAATTGTCAATTACTTGTCATAACTCTAATACCCATTAAGGAGGTGGTCTTTTTATATAGAGGTTGATTTGTACACAAATGGTATTATTGGGGACAGCAAAACACGGTCTTTGTAACCAGGTGGTCTTTATATACAGCAATTTTTTACTGTAATTGTTTGATGATCCCTTTACACTAATCACTCAAAAATATAGTATTAATATCAGCTATAAGTCTTTTATCTAAAGAAACCTCATTTTACAGTAATTCGATGAAATTTTACTTTTTTATCCGAATTAACCAGAAACGCGAAGGGAATATTAAAATCTAACATACTGATTTATAGAATGGATACCTAAAAGGTACCTTAAATAGCATAATAGATTTCCCCATGCGAACATTTCCATGTTAACAATTATACCACAAAGAAATAAATGAGGTTATTTAGTGATTCTTTATTATTGATGTGCCTGTCACAACATTACTATTGAGTGGACATACAGTGGACAGAGCTAGCAATTAATGACTGACAAGCGGCGGCAAAGTCAGTACATATATCTTTTTAAGTCGTATTACTATGCACAATATACATAGTATAAATACAACACCTAGGAATGTTTGTTCAATTTTACCTAAATACCAAAGAAAAGCGATAAGATGGTTTATAAGTAAAAATGAAGAAATACTAATGGATAATCGAAACGCGAAGTCCATTAGAATTCAAGTGGAATGAACATAGAGAACAATTACGAACCACAAACGGGATGGCACCAGGCGTCCGGAATGACTCAGCGTCCCCTGTTATATGCTACACCCGTCTCAAATGGAAACCTATCTTGTTTGCGATTACTCTGTTTCACTAAGTGAAATGTTGAGTTGCCTTTTCGTTGGCGGTTGTTGAGACGTCTGTACCAATTGTGACGAGGATTCATTCCTCATGTATTTCATTTGGACTGTGGACTCACGGCGGGTGTGACCGGTCGACAGAGGATGCTTACTCCTCCGTGGCACCTGATCCCACCTCTTGGTTTCCAGAGGTCTGTGTTTGTCCGTTTTTACCAGATTTGTATCTATGTCCTGGACATTCTAAAAATTTATACTTTGGTATCTGTGATTTTTTTATATCGTTTCCAGCGAAAAGACCAAGTTCGGTGAAAATGTTCACATAATCTATATATTTTGTGTGTGAATTTGTGATTTCTAGAAAATTCACAAAAACGAAGATGATCGATTTGGAAGTGACAGAAATGTGCATTGCTGAAATTCTCTGTTGGTAACAAAGGTCGTGGTAGATAAGTTTTATTTGCCTATTAGCAGTTTTATAGTTTCTACTTATCAATGTCTCAGGCATATAATGTATTCAGTCTATGTTTTCTCGTTGATATTTCACATTTATTATTTGAAACAGTATTACGCAGGCGTATAGTGTTTTGCTATCTGTCAGGTGGTAATAAAACATACACAGGTAATTTTGACATGTATATAAATTTATTACTCATTTTGAAAATTAAATAAAAATGTTCCCATGACTAGTCGCATTGAAGACCAATCAGATGTACAGTGTGTCATCAGAACGAACAAGGACAGAGGAATAACACTAAATACAAACGTTTCCTTTCAATACATTTATAAATTCATTTATTCATTTATTTATTACATTACAACTTACAAAAAATTGAGTCAATACCTCTGCAGAGGCCCTCGATATATTCTCCCCCAGGGGTGTCATGAACTCCCTGGAGTTGATAAGTGTCCTATAAATGTTATTTTATTTCTCGAAAAGAATTTTTCCCATAAATGGAGACACCAATAATTATATAAAAATCTCTTATACCACAGTTGTATTCTTCAGAATGTCGAAGATACATAAACAAATCTGGTTAACATTGGACAAACATGGTCCTCTAGAAATCCATAGGTGGGATCTGGTGCCATGGAGGAGTAAGCATCCCATGTTGACCGGTCACCTACGAGATGAAATTCTGTCGCCCAATTAAAGGAACGGGCTTCATGGTATTTTAGACCCCTGAATACTACAATAATGTCACATTCATTAACAACTTGTTCATCCCTGAATTATGACAGTAGACCAAGCTATCAATAGATTTAGATGAGTCTAAATGTGACAATAGGGTTGATGTATTAGTTAATATGGACAATAGTAACTTCATATGTATCATTAGTTTATATCTTTCAATATTACCAAACAAAACCATTGATTTTGCTTTCAAAAACCTAAACAGTGTCAAGAATACGGCAACACTAAAATCTTTTAACACCGTTCTAGTGAATACTTTCACTGATTCTTAGATTTGCGGTTTTTCTTTAGTGTAAACCATTTGCAATGTGTTAGTTCTTGTGACAACAAGGTATAAATAATTAAATACCTATGTACTCATATTGATTAAATGGTTTGCGTAGTGATTTGAAAATTTTGTCTTAAATCGCATGTATTACCCAACGCTAACATTTGCATGTTAACAATTATACCACATAGAAATAAAAAGATTATTTAGTGATTCTTTATTCTTGATGTGCCTGTCACAACATTACACTTGAGTGGACATATAGTGGTCATATCTAGTTAATATGTGTGTTATATCAACAATTAACGACTGACAAACTGCGGCAAAGTCATTACATATCTTCTGATGTCGTATTACTATACACAATATACATAATATATACACTGCATTGAGGAATGTTTGATCGATTTTACCTAAATGCCAAAGAAAGGTAATAAGAGTGTTTATTTATAAACATTAACAAGTACCAATGGATAAACCAAACTCCAAGTCTATTAGAATCCGACAAATTAGATATACAAATTATATCAACATAAAGAACTACTGCGAATCCCAAACGGGGTCAGACCAAGGTGTCCGGAAGGAGTCAGCGCCCCCTGCTAGCATGTCACACCCATCGGAAATGTTACATCGAAACCTATCGAGTTCGGTGAAAAGACCAAATTCGGTGAAAATGTCTACATTATACATTTGTAATATTTTGCTTGTGAATTTGAGATTTCTAGAAAATTCACAAAAACGAAAATGATCGATTTGGAAGTGACAGAAATGTGCATTGCTGAAATTCTCTGTTGGCAACAAAGGTCGTGGTAGATACGTTTTATTCGCCTATTAGCAGTTTTATAGTTTCTACTTATCAATGTCTCAGGCATATAATGTATTCAGTCTATATTTGCTCGTTGATATTTCACATTTATTATTTGATACAGTATTACAATGACGAATACTGTTGTGCTACCTGTCACGTGGTAATAAGAACATACACAGGTAATTTTGACATGTACAAACTTTATATTTCTCATTTAAAAAATTAAACAAAAATGTTCTTATGACTAATATCTTTAAAGACCGATCAAATTTTCATTGTATCATTTATACGAGCAATGACAGAGAAATAACAAAACTTACAAATGCATAAATGTTTCCTTTTGATGTATTTCAATATATTTATTCATATTACATAATATATTACAAAGGTTTGTTGCAATGCCGCTGCAGAGAACCTCTATATATTCTCCTCCAGGAGTAACATGAGTTCCTCGGAGTTGATAAGTGAACGTTCAATGTGGTATTATTTTGTATATAGACACACCAAGAATTATATCATGAAATGTTACAAATTTTGACGTGCACCATGGACTCGTGCAAATAAAACAAATTATTAAGAGCTAAGCATTTCTACTGTCTCAACAAAAGGATTGGTATCATTTATACTAATTTATAATAGTGTTCAATATATTATTGATTTCAACTATTATATAAACACCTGACATCTTCAAGTCTTACGATCCAATACTTTAGAATTTTCGTTAGCACAGGTTTGAACTCTAATCCAACAACTTTCAGTAGAGTATCCTGTCACGGGAGCTCTAGGTCTCCAAAAATTAATCACTGAGAGGTTTTCTTAAAGTTATCGATATTTTCGTTCGAAAAAACTATTTCGTGAAAATCCAATTTTTTTGTCAAATAAAAATTAATGTCTTTCCTAAACCCTACTCTATAGGTGTAGGTGTAGTGAAAACGTCAAAATGTCCACATTAGGATAATCCCTGTGAATTATACGATGATAGAAAATCGCAAACTTAAGCCATAAAGCGAACTTCTTGGTCAACGCAAACAGGTATATAATAAAGTTTATAATCTATAAGAATCGGAGATACCACGGTATCAATCTTCAAGATGTCCAGGAGACAACATACAAATCTGGTAAATATTAGGCAAACATGGATCTCTGGAAATCCAGAGGAGGGTTCAGGTGTCATGGAGGAATAAGCATCCCCTGTTGACCGGTCACACCCATCGTGAGTCCACATTCAAATTCAAATGAAATAAGTTAGAAATAAAACCTCGTCATAATTGGTACAGATGCGTTAACAACCGTCATCGAATAGGTAATGCAACATTTTATTTAGTGAAACAAATTAAATGTGAACAAGGTCTTCTTACCACCGTAAAATTAACGGAACGTTGATATCAAACGGGATCCCCGATATCTTGTGACAATAACTTATCAGTAAATAGTTTTTCCTCTGTGTATAAAATGTTCATATGTTGAATATATGTTATCAACATGAATTACCCCTGCGCGAATTAATTCATATAACACAATCTCAAAATTAACGCTTTATATAAAATATGGCTAAAATATCCATTTTGATACGCCCTGTGCGAATTACTTTCTATACCACAATATTTGACTTAACTCTTGAAGTAAAGTATCCACTTATACAGTAAGCCACCAAATATATTCACCGATGTTTTTTCGTCCGATTATAAGCGCAATATGAATCCCTATACATCTCGGTAGAAAACTGTTTATTGTGTTTATAAATAGTTTTTATTTATCTTCATGTCAAATATCAATTGTAGCCGGCCATTTTTTTTTTTTGCAAATACAACATGTCGCTTTATATGGACAGGGAAATAATCAATTATGTATTTTTGTGAATGATGTTTGGGTTTATGTTGTGAGTGCGATTTAAATCAATTTGAAGTAAATGACAGGCACTTTCCATGAATCATAGACGATTGTAAACACTGAAAATGATCAATTGCATACTAATTAGGCATTTATCAACTACACAAGCAGTGGGCAACCATACAAAGTGCACATTTTAAAGACATAATTATGAATAAATCGGATATAAAATGTTAAGCGTAAAAAAGTCTGGAAAATAATATACAAATATTACTAATACTGGACAAATACGAATCCCCGGGAAATCCAGAGATGGAAGGTTTCATGGAGGAGTTAGCATGTTCCCTGCCTACCGGTCACACCCGCCCTGAGGCTATCGACAAATCTTAATAAAAAATTCGATTCATGATTTTTTTTTAATAATTTGAAATCATAGAGGAATTCCAATTCATCGGAGTTCAACCGTCTAAAATTCTAACGTACATGTGTAATTTCAATCTATTACAGGATATTATATATATATATATAATATATATATATATTATATATATATAGATATATATATATATATATAATATATATATTTATATATATATATATATATTATATATTATATATATATATATATAAAATATATATATATATATATATATATATATATATATATATGATATCAAACACCTGGGGAAATGATAATTTTAAACAGTAGTTTTGTATATAAAAAAGACTGATTTATCTACGTGGTTTGAATTACAAGGACGCCATTGACATAAAACATATCAACAAGATGCCCTGTCAAAAGTTCAAAGAGAAAAATCGTTACGGTGAAAAGATAAACGATATATGTCCTGATTTCGTTATTTTTAAACATTTCAGTGGGTTTAAAAAATCTAAAAAAAATTATGATCTACATATTTTAGAAAACTAGTAATTGCTAAAACCTTTATTTTGTATGGAGTTTCACTAAGTGAAATGTTGAGTTACCTGTTCAATGACGGTTGTTGAGACGTCTGTGTCAATTGTGGCGAGGATTCGTTCCTCACGTATTTTTTATTTGACTTTGGACTCACGGCGGGTGTGACCAGTCGACAGGGGAAGCTTACTCCTCCATGGCACCTGGTTCCACCTCTTGATTTGAAGAGGTCCGTGTTTGTCCATTTTTACCAGATTTGTACCTATATCCTGGACATTCTAAAGACTTATGCTTTGGTATCCGATATTGTTTATATGGAGTAGTTCACTTAAGAATGGAATGTGAAACACATAGAATGGACGTTCATAATCCATGCATTCATATGACAGAACGTATTCAAAAATGAAAATGAGATTTATTCAACTTATACATTTTCAAAATTGCAATATTTCCTGGAAATATATATATATATATATATATATATATATATATATATATATATATATATATATATATATATATATATATAAATATATATATATATATAAATATATATATATATATATATTAATTTAAAAATCAAGATTTCTATATGTAGTACATGAAGCACATCCGAAATTCGAGTATTTTGGACCAAACCCCAATTCATCAATAAGAGATACAAATTAAGCGGAAGTTCATCACGAAAAATAAAGTATTTAAAGTGCGTTTTGACAAGAGGTTATTCAGTATGATGTAATTACTTCCGTGTATGTGCATCGATAGAATCGAATTTAAGAGTATCAATATTAATGTAATTATGGTGGAGTTAAACAAAGGTTTTTTGGTTACACCGACGCTTATTCACATACATTACTTAAGCCTATTTTTCTCGAAACTCGCATTAACAGGGGAAAAGTAGTATTTACTGTGAATACTTATTTTAACCCATTTGTTTGATTTTGGTGTGCCATAAAAATGAGTTACAGATTAAAATATAACATTGCTATTGATTAATTTATTGATGGCAGCTACAAAAGTGAACCTAAAATAAAAAAAACATGGTCGGCGGGGGGGGGGGGGGCTAAATCCGGATTTTCATGGGTTCATCTGATCACAGTATCCACTGTATGTTGTTGATTGCTTTTCGTATGTATACCACTATGATATCTGTGTTTTATATACTAACAACTTCGTTACTTTGTATTTATACTTATAGTACGTGTCTGGGTTCATTGTAAAACAAAAAATCGTACACGGATTTTTTTGTTAGATCTAAAGAACGGAAACACATAATTGATGGCAAAGGTGTTATCTATATTTATCACAGAACAAATTAAGGATGTGTATGAGGATATGTTTTACAACATTCGCCTATGGTATCCCACGGCATTATGTTATATGAACATGCTTTTGTGGGGCATATGTCATTTATACACACAAATGAAAGATAGAGCAAGGAGAGAGAGAGAGAGAGAGAGAGAGAGAGAGAGAGAGAGAGAGAGAGAGAGAGAGAGAGAGAGAGAGAGAGAGAGAGAGAGAGAGAGAGAGAGAGAGAGAGAGAGAGAGGGTAATTAGTTAATAGATACATACACATATTTTATATAATTATATAAACCCGAATTTTGCTATGAAAGGTTAAGATCTTGAACAATTGAGTACAGCTCTAAAAAATACAGGTTTTGAATATTAACATATTGAAGGTATTCTCTTGCCGCTTTTCTCGTAAACCACATTCAGAATGCTCACAAACAAATATATCATCAAAGGTTTGGAACCGTTTTGTTCGAGTATAGCCAGCATTTGAATGGAAGAAGGTCCAGACCAAAGTACCTTTAAAATCCCTGAAAAGACTTTTCAGCATATAACGCCTTCAGTATTATAGCAGTGTCTAGTTGGAAGACAGTAGCATTTTGGTTCATTATAACCTTTTCGAAATAAGAATGGCGTTATCGTCATGTGGAGTTATAGTAGTATTATGTGAGAACTGTTTGTGGAATGCTGAGCACTTATTGTCAGACTTGATATCATTATTAGATTTCAGGTCGTCCTGCCATCATGTAAGACTGGCATTTATGTGCAATGCATGTATTTCCATACAAGGTTCTAGTAATATATATATATATATATATTATATAAATATATATATATATATTATATATATATATATATATATATATATATATATATATATATATATATATATATATATATATATATATATATATATATATATAGGTAAGTAGGTTGACCAATCGATGGTACGTCTGATAGTTGATCAAAAATACATGTAATTGATAAATAAATAAATTGAATGATAGGTAAATAAATTTCTAGAATATGTAAATAGGTAAATAGTAGTTTGTCTCCAAGAAATCTTGAAGATAAATAAATTAGTATTTATGATTCTCATAAAAACTATTTAAATTTATTTTGGAAAAGAATAAGTAATGGTTTCCGTTATTGTATTGGGCTATTTTTCGTTTGCAATCTTTCTAATTAGTACATGTTGTATTAATATCTTATACATTCGAATTTTCACGTTTTACGATAACTCTTGCACAGTAGTAAGAGAATCATCTGTTGACTGGATAATATTGTGTACTTTACATTTTCGCACCTGGTTATGCTTGCCATTTTGCTACACTAAACATACTCATCCTGTCTTACATTTACCCTAAATTACCAAAGTCTCTTAGTTTGCATATATTTCTTCTATACTTCAAATATTTAACTTTTGAAAATTAATTTCGCCTTCATATTAGATTCGCCCTCTCATCTTAGGGCGAAAATAATAATGAAGGAGAGCAAAACTGTCTACGTATACAATAATCCTAAATTGGATTGTTTTTTTGTTTTTTTTGGATTTAATCGCGTTTTAGGTCCCACTCAACAATTTTTCGGTTATATGGTGGTGGCCAGTTTTTAATGGCGGAGAACATCACCCAATTACAATGTATTTGGGAAGAGACCACCGGCCTTCCACCAAGTAAACTGGCAAATTTTCTCACAAAATCAGCTTAGGTTCCAACTAGACTCGAACCTGTGACGTGCTGATCAGAAGTGAGAGACTTCGTGGTTCAAAGCGCGATGCTCTAACCACTGGGCCACGGCGATCCCAATTGAATAGGAGCGTTATCGTATAGTTTGAGACTAAACCATGAAACAATACATTAATTTAGAATTGTCACTCCTAGTCAGGTATCGAAGGCGTTGGAGCGATAAGACTAACGACAATTTACATATTAACAATATGTCCTATATCACTTACAACCTTAAAGTAGAAACTGCATGTCTGTATCGTAACACGCCATGATTTATGAATATCTAAATCTTGACTGCCACTGGTAAGACAAACAAAGGCGCAGTCATTATGTCACATTTTGATAAGTCTGTCAATGTTATACAAGAAATGAAAAGAAATTGTTTAAATTAGATTTTAAATTAAAATTTACATTTTTTTCTTTGTTAACAGAGCATCACTGTCTTTACTTTCATAACAACAACAACACTGTGAGTTTTATTTGTGTATTTGATAGTTTGATGAAGTGTATGATAAAGATGTAGTTTGAACCACAAGTTAGCAGTACATCCCGTTTTCGGTCGCGTACTTCCTTACTTGTGAGTAATAGAATAAATGTGAAAATTGTATTTACTGAAGTTTACTAATAGTAAGGCGGTCCGATAAAAATACAAAATGATATGGTTAACATTTTAAATTGAAATACAGAGGTCGGTTTAGGTGAGGTGCCTTGTGAGCGTCAACTGCTGACGTGATATCGAATAATGATCTACATGTTACATAATTATTGGCCCTGGCATTGTAATTGTAATATTTCACACCAATATAAGCCTATAGAAATATGTGAAGTCATACACGCCCCCTATATTATCTCTTACAATATTATTGATATTATGAATATAGAAATCTATATATAATTTATATTCATTTTACAGTGGGTACTCTTAAACAGATTAAGCAACACATTTAGATTTATTATTCAACCTTGTATGATACCCTTTTTCGGAAATATACAAAAGTTGTTTTTATTAAATTCGAGTTTTTTGGCAGTGTTTTTGACAGAAACGATCGAATTAAGCATTAGTTTTGGCTCTTATATAAAAAATAACTTTGGTATTGTTGTTTATAATACAAAAGTGTAAATGAATGAAAGAAAAATCGGTGTTAGCAAGAAGCTAGAACAAACACGGGATTATTTCTTGCCACCTGCTTTTGTGATCACTAGTATGACCACAGTTTATAGTGGACATGACATACGGGATGGTATTTTGTCTTGTCATTTATGTCTGGTTTTTATTATAAATGTTAGATTTATGTTATTTGCCATCAGTCATCTTTCGTTGTATGTTCTTTTGCCGAAGAACTACAGCAAACAAAAGCACAAGTACAGCCACAGCATGCACCACTTTTATATATTCATATAAAAATAAACAAGTTTGCCTAACAAGAAACATTTCATGACATTTTGTGAAAAAAAGGTTTCTCTAAAACATACCGTGATATCAAATATTACAGGTAATTGGCAAGAAAATAATAAAGCATGATAAATAGGATTACGAGAAATAAGATAAAATTTTCTATATCATTAAGTAATTATATATATATATATATATATATATATATATATATATATATATACATATATATATATATATATATATATATATATATATATATATTCAATGATTAACATTCTTTTTATCTTTTTACTTGGAATATTAACATTTCTTTCTTTAGAATTGCTTTTCAATCAATATTGCACATCAAAATTATCAAATTTAACATAAACAAGTTCTAACAATTGCATAAAGATAATATGATATTGCAATTTCCACTATAATTATATTCGCCCAGCGAAAGCATGCCAAACTTTGGTTTCGACATCAAATATGTAATATAAAGTCCAAGATGCATAACCTTTTAAAAGATTATTGTTAATAATAATGATAATGATATTAATTTTCATCAAAATAAAATAATAATAATAATAATAATAATAATAATAATAGTAATAATAATAATAATGGGAATAATGATAATATATCACAACAGAAGAAAAAAAGAAAAAGAGGAAGAAGAAGAAAAAGAAGAAAAGAAGAAGAAGAAAAGAAAATAATAAGAAGAAAAAGAAGCAAAAAAGGAAATATGGAAAGATAAATAGAAAACTTACCAGGGATTGTGATATTGACGGTCTCATATTGTGGACTGTTTCTACAGGAATCTCAAACGTCTATGTGACTTGGACAACACAAGATACAATACACCAATCATAAAATGATATTATGTTATAATATAAAACAAACGCGGTTTGACTAACAAAGCGCAACTGACAGGTTCAACACTGTTTTAAGTACATAAGGCGTTTAGCTGAGTAATAAAGAAACAGAGAGAGGATAATTAATTGTTTCAGACAGTGTATTTACACGTATTCACATTTTATTATTACATCGGGGGATCATCCAAGCGCATCAGTTATGACGGAACGAATTTAACTCCTACATAAAACGGTATGAGGCTGGAATAGAAAGATAGGAATATTCTATTTAAAGTTATGTAATCATTTGTTTTGGTTTCTTGGTTTGTTTGTTATTTTGTTGTTCTAAATGTCCTTCCGAAAACTTTTCTCATAATGAGAAGTCACCAGTATGTGTGAACTTCCACAAAGTTTTATATGTGCTATGGACTGATACTAATGTAATGTTTTCTGTAGCACGACTGACATGACATGGGACCTAGGTTTTAAGTCTAACGGAAAACGTCCGTGATTTCTTCCTATATTTTAAAACGAAATGATTTAAATAAATGTTTTTTTCTGAATAATAGATAAAATAATATGTCGCTGGGTAAATTTAAATAATTTTCCTTACTGATTAAGGAGAAGGGATTGAATATATGTTCACAATATGTAAACACGGTATATAATGTGAAATCGAAATATCTGAACAACAAAATTAATACAAGGTCTGATTGCATCTTTTTACAGTTGTAAGTCTTAGGCGAATTGGACAACTACATTTACTTGTTCACTGGACGCGATTGCCTTAGCATTTGTTTTTGGCCTTTTTTTTCTGCAAAACCTTAATTTTGGTATTATGTTCATTATATTTCTTTTCTAACCGGCATGTTTGATCAGACATGTTTTGAATTTTCACAATTTGACAATATCGAGAATAGCGCTTTATGTCAACGTTCCTCAAATTTTACGGTCGGTATAATAATCTTAAAAGCAATTATCATATTTCACTGAATGAAATGTTGAGTAACCTGGGACCGATGTCACCAATTTACTCAGTACTCAACTACAACAAAATATTCATGATTCTAAGGTAAAAACACGCAAATTTTGTCTAGTCATATACTGATGGCATACAACTGTAAATGATAAAAATATTGCTCGTTTAAAGAAAACTTCAGTAATATAAAAACAGATTGAGTACGTACTAAAATTTGGAGTACCGTACTCAAATATTTATACATTTTACAAGAAAATTGCAACAGTGACTTTATATCTAGAGATTGGTTATCATGATACTTATTTTGTCCAACACCACTCTGATTCTACACTGAATACATTGAAGTTGCTATAAAAACATGCTGGAATTTCTAATAGACAATATGTTTGTAATGTTCGGAGACGTGGTCTTTCAACAAACTAGAAAAAACTAGAGGTGTCCTTTAATTTGACATTTAGATATATCGACGACGTCAATTAATAATGACAATTTTCATACATGTATCAATGCGATATATCCGAGTGAACTAGAAATAAAAGATACAAGAGAATCAAGCACACATGTTTCATACTTAGACATTTTACTTACTATAGACACAGACGGGAAATTGACAACTAAGCTATACGACAAACTCGACGATTTCGGCTTTCCGATCGTTGATGATGTTGAGTTGCCTTTTCGTTTGTGGTTGTTGAGATGTCTGTACCAATGTGACGAGGATTCGTTCCTCATGTATCTCACTTGGATTTGACTGTGGACTCGATCACGGCGGGTGTGAACGATCAACAGGGGATGCTTACTCCTCCATGGCATCTGATCCCATCTCTTGGTTTTCATTTTCTGTGTTTGTCCATTTTTACCAGATTTGCATCTATATCCTGGACATCCTAAAAATTTATACTTCAGTATCTGTGATGTTTTATATTTCTTATGATAAGAAGTCGCGTTAAAGTTGCATTTCCTTTTTTAGTACTTACATTGATATACAATAACAAAAAAGAGATATACACAGGCATAAAAATTCTTAAATGCCTATTTATTTTGTGAATATTGCTTGAAAACCAAGGTTTGACACTTTTTCAATTGCACTTAATTACCTCAACTTTTCTATTTGTATATGACTACCACACTGGACGGGACCTTATTTCCACAAAATACATAGAAAAATATAAGATTTTTATGCCTGTGTATAGCTCTTATTTGTTATTGTACATCAAGTGCAAGTGGTAAAAGTAGATAAACTCGAGAAAAATTGTTTTGGTAAACACAGCTAATTCCCCTTACATATCGTGCACAGACGGCAACGCAAATTGTTACAACACGAAAATCAGAATGTTATAAAAACGCTACATATTGTATCCGGAAAGCATATCAATCAACGGAGACTGATCAAACACAATTAGCATTTACCTGCATGCGGTCATGTTTGTACATAAATTGATTTACGCGATTATGAATACTAAAAACCGCCAATGACAACACACCAATGAACTTTAATGTACATGTTATTAAGATGTATACGTGCATTGGTGTACGATGGTAGGGAATTGATGGCATATATAGATGGACGTGTTTAGAATCATAAAGAGGGATCTGCGAATTATGTGGCGATATATTTTGAAAAAAAATGTATTGAAAATCTTCTTATTGTGATAAAAATAAAAAAAATTAAATATATTATGTAATACAAAAAACCGAAATTAACATAACAATAAGTAGAGTTCAACCAAGATGAATCGACACATGTTTCAAACGAGTCGAGTACATTAGATATAATATACAGGGATTACAGACCAGTTTTCGGCACAAGATATTGGAGCTAAGCAAAGGAAAGAATTTTACCTGTACATCCCAATTTTGGACAAAGTCAGACCTGTTTCTGTTTTTATAGAAACCTTATATGGCACTTTATCTTGGCAGGCCTATAGTCAATGTTTCCGGTACCTAATTCTGTTGTGATTAGCATTCTTTTGTGCGGTTTGCATGCACCTCTGTACCATGTGAGTTGTATTTATGCTAATTTACATTGGTATACAAAAGAAATGATGTAAATATTTTAATGATAATCACTGATAACGTATGAGTCATTTCGTTTGAAGTCACCATGGACGAAGAAAGCCGGTGTCACTGTAATGTGCTGTAGAATTTCTAATATTTCAGGACAACTTTATTTTGCATATTTACCTTTCACATGTATTTATTTGCCTTTTTAAAGATTAAATGGCTATAAAGAGTTGCAAGCAGTATTGCTGAACATATGTATACACAAAGGCATTGAGAGAGAGAGAGAGCGAGCGAGCGAGAGAGAGAGAGAGAGAGCAATGGCCGACAACTGTGTATGAGAGATGCTGCGTACAATGATGCGCATACTAAACATTTTGTGAAAACACTTCGATAGCCACACACTTTTGCTAAATTTAAGAACAAGGATTCATAAACTCAAACTTAGAAATACATATTCGCTAGATATTTGAATTCGCTATCAAGATCCTCTGCTAATTTACACGTAAGTACATTATATGTCCATCGCGAAATGAAAGTGATGTATAAAAATGACATTAAAATGCGATATTACTGATGCAATAATCATGTGATTTACACCTGCACCTCCAAGACATATGACCATAATGCTGTCTTGAGAAACAATAATACATTGTATATAGATAATGTCTAAATGCGGAAGACACTAAAAATATATAGCCCCATTGTCCAGGAGAGGCGTTTCATCTATTGCAAACTTTAAAAAAAAAGAGTCAGAAACAATACACTAAAATGTATGAGACGCGATATCACACCACTGAAAATTCTGCTGAATGCTTGAATAGTTCAGTATTAGGGTAAGACAACTCGTGCCGTTATATCGCGTAGCTGTCTCACCCTAGGGCAAGACAAGGAAATATCAAACAAGTAAAACTATTTAAAACCAAAAAGATACTGTGTATTTACTTTTATTATCATACTTCAGTTAAACAACATAATTATCATTGATATAGGCGAACGGTTCCTTTAATATCGAGTCTTTTCAGGTGTTCACAAAACTTTATTTTATCGAACTAAATAATATCACATTTTCCCCACATCAATCACACCAAACACGATTTTGTCTACCTAAAATTGAATCAATCATAATTAATATCACCCCTGGTCGCAATTAACATATTAAGAATCAGGTGACCAATATTAAAGTACGATTTTGTATGTATTAAACGTATTCCTATTAGTCAATAATTATTATTCTGATCTTTCTCTCTTTTACATTAATAAGATAAAATTAAGGTTTCATTTTTTACATATCTGTCAATATCTTGACACCTGTTATTTTTACATGAACTTTTAGATCAAGTTATAATGGGTTTTCAAAAACGTTTCAAAATCATAATGTGGTAAAAAAAAAAACATTTATATACCTTCCTATACAAGCTCACGTCATGAATACTTTTCGTTGTAGCAACATTAATTAATGAAAACAATGAAACAAAAAACAAAGCATCTGTCAATTTCTGCAATCCGGATCATCATATTTCGTCTTTTTGTCATATTAATAATAAAATCTAAATCAAGAGTCAACCTCGCTACCGAGTGAGCCAGGCTCGAACTGTAAATCGACAAGAAGGAAATCAATATATTGATTGTGTAATTGATATTGGATAGAAGAGTTTGTTAACAACGTGACGACGAGATGTTGTATAATCTGTAAGACAATGAAGAAAATGAACAAGATTCAGCTGTATGATGGGGGAATGAAAAGGACGTTAAGCTTGCATTGGATAGAAAACTGACCGTGTCGTAATATGGCAATGATTTCATCAAATGGTGAATTTCCATTAATCTACGTATTCATTCTTTAAGATTACATATTTCTGCAGCCGGGCATGTTCCAATGTAACTATTCATTCTAAGACACGGGTGGAAAACTTTTATTCCATTCGCTAACAGCATCCTAGACGTCATCAACGGAATGAAAAAAGGAAAATAAATAGATGAATAAATAAATAAATAATAATAAAAAAAAAACATTTACGAGGAAATCACACATACACACACGCATGCGCACACAGTTATATAAGCATACCCAATTAAGACGCACTGGGATAAAAAGGCCAAATAGCTGTATTATACAGTTTGAATGTTCTTTCGTTAAAGGGGCCATAACTGTGTTTACCAAACAAAATATTTCGATTTTGTTTGACTTATGCTAAGTCTACTTGTACTTGATGTACAATAACAAATAATCTAGAACCATACACAGACATAATATATCTTATATTCCTATATACTTTGTGAAAATAAAATCAGATCCAGTGTGGTATTCATGTTGTGTTAATCAATTGCAAGTGAAAAAGTGTCAAAGCTGGATTTCTCAAGCAATTTTCACAAAATATATAGGAATTTATGAATTAGTATGCCGTATGTGTCTCTTTTTTGTCATTGTATATCAATCTATGTAGCCAAAAACGAAAAACCAAATATTAAAAAAAAAACCACAGCTAATACCCCTTTACATAAACTGTATAAAAACCACAGCTATCAGCTACGTATAATTACCAATATACAAGTTTAAGACAAACTTATAACCAATTGTCCTCTGAAAGAATCATGTCGGATATGACACTATGATTGGTTGAAAAATCTCAAAAATATTCTGAATGCTAATTGTTTACAGAGGATATTCAGCATATTATTAGCGTCAGGTTATGATATTTGAAAAAGATTACGTGACTGTATACATACTGTAAAATGCTTTTGAATAACGTAAAGACAAAATTATTCTTGGTTCTGACGTGAATAGTGATTGTAACTGATAGAGAATTGTCGTAATATCTCTTTTGACTATTATACAATTATTGCACTATTTTTGGTTTGATATGAAAATTTATGAAGCACAAAAAATAATATCAACCTTGGCCTTCAGCCTCGGTCGATATTGTTTTTGTACTCCATAAATTCTTATATCAAACCAAAAATAGTGCAATAATTGTATAATATGTGTTACAGATATGTTTTTATAAGTTTGATTTATAATTATTTGGTTTTTTCTTTTGTTAACATATTAGGAAATACTTAAATGTATATAAAATTGCATTTGTTCTTATAACAGTGTCTTGTGTTTTGTATCGTTTTGTGTTTTTCTGATAGAAAGATAAGTTTTGATTTTTGGGTGGACTCTAAACATAAAAAAAACTTGGAATGGCCTAATGTCGACTAGCTTCCAAGCAACAATTTTATGATTAACATTTGACGATTATGATATTTCACAGTATTAAGAGCGGTTTCAGAGGCGTCAACATCCAGTAAGGGCGATTACGAAGGTGGGCAAAGCTATTAACCCTGTCTTAACGTGCCGTCCAATCTCCCTGCCTTGATCGGTCGGTAAACAGACGACGGAAAAGACGTTCTATGGTGGAAAGATTGGCACGGAACAGCACATATCAACTGAATTTTCTTTTGACCTTGCATTAGCAATGCAACATCCTGGCCACTCTGAACTTCCGTCAGCTGTACCATGACTGCAAAAATTCAGATTTACTGTAAAAAGCATAATGATGTGTACACCTCAAGTGGTATGACAAAATGTGTTTACGAACATGATCTGCACGTGCTTTGTGCTTTTTATCGCTTTCTCTATACGGTCTGTTGCATATCAAGGTTGGATAACGTTAGGCAACTGGTTGTATTTTAATGCACTGGTAACTAGCATACTCGTCTGATCAATTTTCACAACTCTAGGCCGCGTTGTTAAGAATTGGCATATATTATGGCTGCCGACCATTCAGTGGAACAGGTCAGTTAGTACTAGCCTGGCCCACCAAAAAACTGAATTTGCGACTTTGATTTTCTCAATAAACAACGTTTTAAAATGTCTGCTCTAAAACTGATCAGAAACAAAAAGTAACGAAGTTTCAGGGGGAAAATGAATATTTCATTTATAATGCAACTTGTAGGTCACGTTTTTGTTCGACTTTTGGGCCATTCACAAAACGTGGTTAGTACTGTCCAAGTCCCTGTGAATGGTAAACAGCCAAAGTTACCCGTCCTCTCTTTTACTTCAGTTTATACATTCATAATTATGCATTTTTTATATACAATGATTAGTTAAGCTTGGATTTCTGGAAACTTGAGAAAGTAAACGTTATTGCATTATCAGAGATTTAGACGTCCCTGATTTTATTGAAAAGAGTCGTTTTATAAAATATATATTTTCAATGAGATATTAGTCCCAATATGGCTGCCGACTTGTATAATTTTTTTCAGGTGATCATATCAGTATATGTGCTTTGCAAACTCAATGGTACTAAGATTCTAAAGTCTGCATAATAACCAAGAAAACTTAATAGTCCTAATTTCTTTGTAAACCCATCTTTCCAAACAAAAACTTCAGGACCAACAAATGGCCGGGAGAAACTATAACAATACTGTAATGGAAAATTTAACGAGAGACTTTATAGCATCATCGACAACTTTTTTTTCACTAAAGGTGGTACCCGAAAATTTAAATATACAGTCATTGGTTATCATGATACTTATTTTGTCCAACACCACTCTGATTTTACACATAAATAGACTGACGTTGATATAAAAAGATGCTGGAATTTCTAATAGACAGTTTATTTGTAATGTTTAGAGATTAGGTCTTTCAACAAACTGTCGGCATTCCTATGGGAACCAATTGTGCCCCTATATTGGTTGACATGTTCCTTTATTCATACGAAGCAGGCTCTATTCAGAAACTGCTAAATCAAAAGAAGAAAAACTAGCGGTGTCCTTTAATTTGACTTTTAGATATATCGACGACGTTTAGTCGATTAATAATGACAATTTTAATACATATGTCAATGCGATATATATCCCAGGGAACTAGAAATTAAAGATACAAAAGAATCAAGCACACACGCTTCATACTTAGACATTTTACTTACTATAGACACAGAAGGGAAACTAACAACTAAGCTTTACGACAAACGATTTCGGCTTTTCCATCGTAAATTTTCCACATTTAAGTATTAATATCCCACAATCACCTGTATATGGCGTTTATATTTCACAAATGATCCTATATGCCAGGGCGTGTTCAACATATGAACATTTCATATACAGAGGTAAACTACTAACTGACAAATTATTGACACAGGAGTATCGAAATCCGCGTTTGATGTCAACGTTCCGCAAATTTTACGATCGGTATAATAGTCTTGTTTGCGATTACTCTGTTTCACTAAGTGAAATGTTGAGTTGCCTTTTCGATAGCGGTTGTTGAGACAATTTTGACGAGGATTCGTTCCTCCCGTATTTCATTTAGATGTGACTGTGGACTCACGGCGGGTCTGACCGGCCAACAGGAGATGCTTACTCCTCCATGGCACCTGGTCCCACCCCTTGATTTCCAGATTGAAACGACAACTACATAAGTGGTAAGGCTAATATTTGCTATGTAATGCTCTGTGATTATCATCTTTGACGGATGGGTTGAATGAATATTGCTATAGACAGTACCGATAGTCTACACCTGAATTTTAGAAAGTTGATATTGTCAAAATAAACTACTTTTCTACTCTTTATGCAACAAAAAAATTAATACAGGGACTTTTTGGCGTCGTTCATTAAAATTCTAATTCCTTGTCATTGGTTTCCTTGCTACTTATTTCGTCCAATACATTCTGATTAAAAACGTCCTGACAATCAATACATTGGTATCTATGTTAACCATTATGACTTCACATGACAGTATACAAAATTAATGGCGAACATTGGATAAACATCCATTGGGCATTTGGAGAAAACAGAAGTGAAATCACTTGTCATGGAGTGGTGAAAATACCACGTGTACCTGTTACACCCGTCACGAGTGATCATAATATTTTTTAATTCAAATTAAAACAATTGGGGAAAGAGTAAAAATCGCCGTACCAGTCTTTACATATCAATTAACTTTAGCGGTTGTTTTTTAAATCGGGCACGGTAAACACTTACACAATGACCCACAAAACACTACGTCTGCACGTGATCTGTTGACATACATCATACTACTGAATTTTTCTTCTAATTTTACGTATGTCTGAGCAACAATTCTTGGCCAGTTCAGTATGGAAAATGCTGTAACATACATTTGTATTCTCGTTTTAGTTTTAGATATCTCTGCAACAGAAAAGCAACATAACAGGACGGGTAATTCACTTTCACTTTCATCGTCATCGAGCCTCAAAAGGTTTCAACAAAAGACAAGGGTTATTCAAGGCGAATTCAACAAAACACTCAGTAATTACGTGAATTCAGAAATCGAAATAATTTATGAGTTTAATTATGAAGAACTTCAAAACCAGGTAAGAATCTGAATCTAACATTCTGATATTTCCATGGTATCGAAAATCAAACGTCATTTGTTATTATATTTAGGCTACTCATTTAGCCGAATTAGGTCGAAATTCTGCCAAGATTTTAAGTTACAATTTTTGAAAAATCCTATACTTATTCGTAGAAAGTACCGTGACATTTTCACGGCAACATATCAGTCTGTATAACTTCCTATTTCTTTGCTATCGTCTGAAATTTGGCCATTTGCTTATCTGATCTCTTATTTTTAATTATCCATCAGCCTTAAGTTGTGTCATGATCTGTGTCAATTTAATTAAAAACCAGTCTGTCAGCGTTCCCATATTCTGATAATCTGATATGTCACGTAAAGGATCTACCAAAACCCACTATATGGGGTAACATGCAAGTGAGCTCGAATACACTTATATGTGTCATGTTCACCAAATGAAAATGCTGCTTAACCCATCTTGAAAGTCTATCAAATTGTAAAGCCTAAACGGATGTAAACATTAGACATTGCACTCGATGTTCAACACAAAAAATTCAGATGTAGATGATTCCTGTCATACTCTAACTCATACATGTAATTATGTTCACCATGCATGTACATGTAGCTATTGGTATACAAAGGAAAAATTTACATGTGCAATGTATATGTAATATAAAGTACCGCTCAATGAAAACATTTATGTCTTCAGATAAAATTGTTGTTGTCAGTTTTGTATCATTAATGACCATAACTTTACTTTTTGTTTTACCAAATTTAGCCCATTGCAATGTAAAATTGCCTGTCCCAAAAAGAGTCTGTTAACCATCTTGATATAGGATCTAATTAGCAAAGGTATTTCAGATGAATTCTGCAGATTGTTTGTTACAGAAATAAATTACAAAGTACATCTCTCTACATTTTCTACCATTAGACAAACTTTCAAGATCTTGCAGATTGTATTTTCATTGGTCAAACAGTACATATATAATACACATCTACGAGAAGTAACTTACATAACCCTATAAAGACTGGTGTTGTTAGATCCTTAGCTTGACATATCAGAAATCAGAAGTATTGAGAACTCAATTTTTAATTAGATTTAATCTGTCTGAGACAAATTTCATTTTACTTTTTGGATTTTTCTTTCACTGTCTTTGTTAGTGCTTTAGGCTACCACACTTGCTCTAACCTAAGAGGAGCAACAGGGTATCATACAACCAATAGCATTGCATTATCTTGACCTCCATTTTAATGGGACAACTCACTTACATGTAGTGGTTGCTATTACTTATTACTCCAAGATACTCCAAGAATGAAGATAGTCTCACACTTTCCTTTGCATGTAATCAGGTAGATCCCAGTTCCTGTCATGGTCACCATTGTGTACAGATTAAAGACAAATATTTCCTTTGATAAGAGTATTAATACTTAATTCAGGGACCTCTGGTTAACGAGTCTGGTACTTAACAATTTAAGTTAAGGGGTATATCCAAATACAGCTACATTGTACTCATGTACTTGTTATTACAGCGGCAACAAAGAAGGTATTTTAACATTTGGATTATTCTGTTCTAATATTAGTCTCAGCATCTTTGTGGCAGCTGTACTACACTAGCCACAACTACATGTTTGAGTGAAAAGAATGGTTTCAAATTGTGATTTTTATACATGTATGGCTGCCTTGAGATGAGAAATATTATGGAATGATGATGTCCGTATATCGTTTTATCTGTCTGTCAGTCTGTTTGTCTCAATGTCTAGTCCATAACTTCCTTATGCCTTACCAGAGTAAATTCATACTTCACATAAAAGTTGTTCATGTAAAGGCGCTATTTTATTACTGTGACTCAAGATCATATATCAAAGGGCTGAAAGGTCAAGGTCATTGGCAGTCTGCCATTTTTTTCATCTTGAGCAAATCTTAGTGCATACCATGAAAGAGAATGTTTTCAAATTTCACACCACAGTTGTTCTCAATGAGGTGGTGTGTCCTGACCTTAACTCAAAGTCATACCTTAAAACATCAAGGTCACCCTGGCAGTTTGTAAAATATTTCCATCTGGAGCAGAAATCCTATCACATTTTATTCTTGATTGGCATACTGTGTACCATATATGGTACTCTTTTTCCTTACATCTAGACCTAATGCCATTGCTCCAGTTACATTATAACTCATCATCCCCTGAAAATCAATGGACTCTTTCTGTAAATCAATGGCTAAGATCAATCCAAATGTGTCTTTAGGGGTCAATGGGTTGAATGAATGTGTAAGTTATTAATTCATGGCTAGATGATTTATTTACTTTTCATGTCGCCATGTAATCTTTTACACAGAGTTGTTGGTCCTTAAACTCTTGATCAGTCTGTGTCAATGTCTAGAAAGATGTCCCAAAACACATAGTCAGGTAACCCACCGAATGAATATAAAAACCAAATTACCCAGAGTAGGGATACTTTTCACAAAAATATAGTCCCTATATTTATATTCATAATTTTTTTAAAGTATTTTTGCCTCACATAGTATTTTATTCTCTGTCAGCACTAAAAATTTATGCAAAAAAGCAAATACCTTATAAAGAGCAAAGTCTAGAGTATATTCATACATGTATTTTTGCCAGAATCTGGGAATAATTGTGACATTAATAGAGACTGTTTGGAGTACCAAGACCGACAACTCTGTAAGAGATTGGTGACTATGTAAATTTTACAATGCATCACTGCGAGAGAAACGACTTAAATCAAATCTAAAATATCTTCAAGGATTAAAATCATATGCTGTCTGGGTTACAGAGTATTTCGCACATGAACATTTATAGTCCTTCAAGAATACTGTTTTGATTATAAACACATATGTTCATTTGAATTTTATATTTCTGTTTACAGACCACAGCGGTACGAGTTAAAACAGCAGTAACGTCAGACAGCCATGTAAACTTCCCCTTACTGCTAGTTATTAGACAGCAACAACGAATCTTATCCTGGCAGCTACCTTTAGTTTTAGAATATGTGTAAGTATATGTAATTGACATTAACCAATCACAGTAGTCTGGTGGTATTGAGATTAACCAATCACAGTAGTCTGGTGGTATTGACATTAACCAATCACAGTAGTCTGGTGGTATTGAGATTAACCAATCACAGTAGTCTGGTGGTATTGACATTAACCAATCACAGTAGTCTGGTGGTATTGAGATTAACCAATCACAGTAGTCTGGTGGTATTGAGATTAACCAATGATCTTAGTAGTGTAGTGTTAGAGCATTGGAATTGTGAGAAGAAGGTTCCAGATTCAATTCACTGGACATGAACCCTTTCAACCCTATAGACCATAATAGACTTGTCTTAAAAATAGAAGAGAGCATACTATCTTGATTTTCAGGGGTGAAAGGATTAATTAGTGTAGTGATTGATTCTTTTGCCAAGGGCTCAGCATAAGAAGTGACAGTCAGGGGTCTTTGGGAGGAGAATTAGAACCGAGGTCCAGACTCCCATGTCACAGCAGGTGTGGCATGATAAAGATCCCTTAGTGCATTGGCATCAGTCCATAGTACAGGTCAAAATTTGTGGCACTTTGTGACTGATGGATATTGTTCCAACTAGACAACTTTATAGTGAAATATTTACAAAAAGGACACTATCAAAATTTGCTGGGACAATCAGTAGGTACAGTGGAACCTCGCTTAAAGACCACCTCGCTTAGGAGACCACCTCGCCTAGGAGACCACCTTTCATTTCAGACCATAAATTTTTCAGTCACTCGATAGATATTTTTAAAATAAGTACAAAACCTCACTTAAGAGACCACCTTACTAATCAGACCACTTTGATGTTTGTTTGTTTATTGTTGTTTAACGTCTCACTCAAGAATATTTCACTCATATGGAGACGTCACCAAATGCCGGTGAAGGGCTTCAAATTTTGGCCTATGCTCGGCACTTACGGCCATTGAGCAGTGAGGGTTCTTTAACGTGCCGACACCTACTGCGACACGGGACCTCCAGTTTTTATTGTCTTATCCGAAAGACAGGAAACCAACCTGTCGTCGGCGGGACTCGAACTCACGACCTCACGATCCAGAGTCGAGCGCGCTACCAACTGAGCCAGGCCGGCTCCAGACCACTTTGAGTCAGTCAGTTAGGTGGTCTTAATACATGTAGCAAGGTTCCACTGTAAAATAATTTTTTTTTCATGTAGTAAGTTAATTCTTTACAGTCATTATAATACATATACATTTATACTATCTGTGCTGAACTTTCATGTTGGCAAATGGTCTCTCAAACACTAGGGTCCACTATGTTTTCATCTGCCTAGCTTGTTCACATTATTTTAAATTACTGTATACATGTATAGGTTTATTCACACACAGTATATACATTTAGGTATGCCAAAAAATTAAAAAAAGATAATTTGTTTGATGTGACCTGACCAATCCACACCCAGTAAAAAGCCCTATTCCAAAAATTGTGTCCAGTAGTTTTGCGCACTAATTTTTATTTTATTTTTTTATCATAAATCTGAAGAAAAAAAATTTTCAATTTACATATCAAAAATCGTGGGGCAAGTGGTTAGAGCACCACACATTAAACTGAAGTCTTTCACCTCTTGTTGGTGCTGGTTCGAGTTCTGTTAGAACCGAAGCTGATTTTGTGAGAATGTTTTACTAGTTTACTTGCAGAAGGCCATTGGTCTCTTCCTTGGTACATGATAACAGTGTCTCTCCTTCACCATTAAATGGAGCTGGCCTGGCTCAGTCTGTAGCGCGCTCGACTCTGGATCGTGAGGTCGTGAGTTCGAGTCCCTCTGCCGACAGGTTGGTTTCCTGTCTTTCGGATGAGACAGTAAAAACTGGAGGTCCCGTGTCACAGTAAGTGTTGGCACGTTAAAGAACCCTCACTGCTCAATGGCCGTAAGTGCCGAGCATAGGCCAAAATTTGAAGCCCTTCACCGGCATTTGGTGACGTCTCCACATAAGTGAAATATTCTTGAGTGGGACGTTAAACAACAATAAACAAACAAACATCACCATTAAATGACCTGTCACTGAAAAATTGTTGAGTGTGGTGTAAAACAACATTATATAAAAAAAAAACAGAAAAAATGTCTACTGGATAACTCGCTCCTACAACTACTGGTCAAGAATCATCAAGCAAGTCATTTTTTCATGATGGCCATACACATGTATGTTAATGGTTTATTCTTATTTTCTTTCATCTCATCTCCTGTATTTCGATTTGAATTTCAGATATCCATACAACAAGGTTAGCAGGACACTCTGTCCAATGGACAAAAACCACAGAAGTGAACTCAATCAAACTATATATGTTGACATTTCTACAATGTATCGCAAAGCAAATACTAGTTTTATGCTGGAAGTTTCATTTGTGAAGGATTTTTCAATATTGTAAGTAATCTATACTGGGCCCGAAGTCACCAAATTTACTCAGTACTCAAGCTCAACTTACTTTTAGCGATTTTAAGGTAAAAACATGCAAACTTTATTCTGTAATTGGACATGTTTGTATATTGATGGCATACAATTGTAAGTAATAATAAAAATTATTGCCCATTTAAAGAAAACTTCAGAAATATTTTTAAAAATATTTGAGTACGTACTCAAATCTTGAGTATTGTACTCAACGTATTTATTCTTTTTTAAACGAAAATCATAAGTGTGACGCAAAAATGTATATGTAAATGATTAAAAATAATAATATGTTTCCTAATCACTAAAATCCTAAAGTTTTATAAACAATTCTATAGTCAAAATAATGAAATAAAAGTTGAGCTTGAGTATTGAGTAAATTTGGTGACTTCGGGCCCTGGAGTTTTGTCAAAAGTTTTAACACAATAGTAAAATGTATTCATTACTGTAAAATCTTTTATTTTTCATGAGTATGAATTTTTGTGGTTTTCCTTGTAAAATCAGTTTGTTGATATTAAATTTTGTTTTGAGTCCTAACACTTAATGGAGATGTTTTACATACAAGTAAATTGACATTTTAACAAGTTTTAATCCACAGAAAAAGTGAAATTAAATCCTCATTGAAAACTTATGTTATTACATTCTGTTACATTCCCTTCATTTGAGAAGGTAATGTTTATTTAGGAAAATCTTCTTTCAATTCCATAATTCAGTTAAAATTAGTTAAATTTTTGTTTTTCTGCTAAAACATTCCTTATACATCTTACAGACCTAGGTAAAACTTATTTACCTCATATGTTACATTAAATTTTTCATGCTTTTAAAGTTTTACTGGGTTCATCAGGTTGTTAAAATTTTAAAGCAAATATAAAAAATAGTTTTTCATTCAATTTGTTCAAGACAAGATACCTGCTCTAAAGAAAGACAACTGTTGCAAATGGGAGGTTACTCTGTATTCCTCAAATTGAGAATAGCTAGCAAAAAGGAATCAGCCACTTTTATGTGTAGATAGAAATCAGAAAATTTTCACCAAATAGAAGTGAATATAGCCGACAACTTGTACTGCTTTTCATGAAAATAGCTGACAGAATTTATCACCCATTGGCTTCTATTGAAGGGCCTGATCTACATGTAGATATGAGAGAATTTTTCACAAACAGTAATCGACATATGTCTACATGTTAATTTCTGAATAATGAGAAACCCAAACAGTAAGAACGAAAAAAAATACACACCACTAAACATTTGGTAAATCGAATAGTAATCATAAATACAATATCAATAGAAATTTTAGTGAGACCCAATTTTAGCATTTTTTTCCTAAAAATATGGTATATAATATTAGCAATTTTATGATTAAAAAGAATGAACTCTTACCTACAATGAGGAATGAATTGTTAGCAATATTAGAATTTCAGCGATTTCAACAACCTCACTGATACTGCCAAAATTGAATACTTGCTAAAATTTCTGCTGATTTTTGGTATCCATTTACGATTTACTTTCATGTAAGTATATGTACATGAAAGTACACATCAGTTTTTGCAATTTTTTAAAACAAAAGTGGACAAAACTGCTTAAAAATTTGGGAGTGAGGTTTTTTTGGTAGGTTGTGACTCGGATCACGTAAAAGAAAATTTAAAATTTTGGTCTTCTTCTTTGTGAGTCTTTTTCACATACAGTAAAACCTGCTATAGCGGCCACCTCTATATAAGGATTACCTGTTTATAAAAGCCAGTTTTTTCAAGTCCTTTCACTGCATATTTCAATTAAATTGAACCTGTGTATAAGGGTCACCTGCACATAAAGGCCAATATTATCTGGTCCCTTGGGTGGCCCCTATTTACAGGTTTCACTGTACTAATCTATACATATTCTCAATCTCATCTAGTTTTTCCTCTATCATGCATATACATTTTATGTAAATTATAGTCAAACTTGTCTATGTAAGGTCACTCAAGGGATCAGGGAAAGTATTCGTAATAGACAGGTGGCCTTTATATAAAGTTTTATTCATTATAAAAAAGTTAACAAAAGTTATGTCTGAATGGCCTTTAATAGCTGTTATAGGCCCTTTATACAGAGGTGGCCTTTATTTCAAGTTTAACGGTATATCTTTTTTCGTATCATTTATAGGACAAATGTGATACAGAGTGTTGTTGTAACCCCATCAGAGCCAGTGTATTACATGTACAAGTTTCCAGAAAACATTGACTCCGTCATAGTACATGCTATGTCAGATGATGAACTATGTATGGTGTTATCAATACAGGATGTGATGGTAATATATTGTGTTATAACCACTCATGTAATAAAGACAATACAGAGGAACCGGACCTTCTAGACCACCCCATCCGCTGCTCAAAAGTGGTCTCTCTAGAAAAGTGGTCTCTCAAATGAGGTTCTACATGTATTTGCAGTGAAATTTGGAAATTCACAGGAGCACCTCTTTTATTTGGAGATATCTGGAATTTGGGACGACCGAAATTTTGATCAGCATAATTTTCTAAAAACTGGGACCTCCTTTCAGCTTTGATCATGACATAACCCAAATTTCGACTTATTAGAATTCGATATAATGAGATTCCACTATAGATAGAGGTTCCAACAAGTGATAATCTGATAGCATATTTTATCTAATTAAAGTTACCTAATTTACAGACTTTAAAAAGATGCAAGCTTATGAATTAAGGCCATCCTTAAAAAATTGTTGGATTGCTGTAACAAGACTCAGATTTTTTACTCTGAGGACATAGGTAGAATTTTTTTTTGGGGGGGGGTGAAACTGTAAACCATATATGCATGTATAATATAAGCAATGGGAAAATATTTGAAGACTGATGAAAAAACAAATTCCCGGAATGGCAATGGAAAAATCTGAGTTGCAGGGTTTTGAGTGAGTATGTTGCTTTACAGCAAACCAACAAATTTTTATTGATGGCCTAAGTAACGAGAGTTTGATAGAAATGTTATCATAGATCATGGCAGGGGTACCTGTTTCTCATACATTACTCATGTTTTAAAAAGAAACAGTAAAATTATGCTCTGGTGGACCTGAATTTAGTATGTATCAATTGTGCTGATATCAGTGGTGAAAACGACAGTCACATGTGCTCTCTCGACCAATCACATTAACACAAGGTCGTATACCATGTGCTTGTTTGTTTTGATGGTGTTTTACACCACAACTGACAAATTTTCAGTCATATGGTGGCGCCAGTTTTTAGTGGTGGAGGAGAGAACCTAGAGACAATATACCTGGGAAGATACCACCAGCCGTCTGCAAGTGAACTAGCAAACTTTTCCCTAGAATCAGATCAGGTTCCAGCGGAGCTTGAACCCGTGCTCCTATACTGTGTGATACTAAAATGAAAAATTACGTGAAATATATCATTACCTTCAAATCATATTGAAAATATGTAAAGGAATTCTGATAAAGGATTTGATTGCAACTTTTATTTATGGTAATGTTGTTTAAAGCTGTTTATTTTTCATTTAAAAACATGAACAAATCCGTAGATTGGATATGAGGGTTTAGATTTTAACTTAATCTACCATTGTGTAGGATTTGATTTCTGAAGATCATGATGAGTTGTATTCTTGTGAATTTGTAAAAATTTGATGTTCAATATCACTTTTTAGTGCCCTGTGTTTGACCTGAACAGAGATGTACAATTCCAAGGAATGTATCAGACAATGTCAAAGCAAGCTGCCATACCTGTAGAGGTAAGTCCATATGGATATTACTGACTTCTATGTTAAAAACGAGGTAGTGGAGATATAAACCATTGTATTAAGTCTATATGACATGTAATGACACACCGTAAAACCGGGAAATTTTCGTGGGACTTTATTTTCACGATAAAAACTAACATTTTACAGTGCCAGTAATTGATTTATTTTACAAAGATTTGTCATTGTTAGAAAACATTGCATTCTCCTGTGAACTCTTTTGTTTGAGTGGAATTGATTAAAAATTGACCCTGAAAAATGAAAGATCACACATTTTCAACCTGAATTTGCAGTTTAACACTGTTATATCTCGTATCAGATTTAAGTAGAATTAAGTTCTATTTCATGTTCCGGTGAGAGTTTGTTGCATTCACTATATTCATGAAAACTGATAAATTGAGATTTGTAGTTGTTAGGCAAACCGTCATCTTGAATTTGTTACATCACCTTGTAAAAACCAAATCAACTTGCCAAATTTTTAAAATCATTTGTCCTAAAACCAAATAATTCTTTTGGATGGCCATAACATCTATATGAACTGTATTTTTTAGATTCATTAAAATTATTCTATTTTAGAAACGATACTACAGTGAAGGGATTTTCTATATCGTGTTCGTACTGAAGCCTAAAGACTCTGACTGTGCAGGAATTGAAAAGATATATCCGGCCGGATTCCAACGTATAAAAAATGTTCAGTTCAACGTATACGGAACAATAAGTGGTATGATTTGTTTTCTTGAATTTGTCAGTTAGTGAAGTATATGAAGATAACTTGACCTGCATTCTGTTGTTAAGGTAAATTAAGACGTCATGAGAATCTGTTTCACGCTTTTCAAATGGAATTCCACATGACTTTAAACAGCCAAGACTTCCTTTATGCATAGTCATATACAATGGGATATTGTTAACTCGATATATGCAGGTTTACCCAATTTTTTTTAGATATCCTGAATTCGAATTAACTAAAATTTCCAATTCACATATCCTCTATTTTGATTGGACAACGAATATATATACATGTACTCATGGCTACTATTTAATTTAAAATGGATAATTAATAAAAATATTAATTATATATATTACATATATATTAGTTAAAATATTACAAGCTAGATAGTGAAATATCACAGAAACACAGGAGAAAATTTTAATTAAGAAACTAATGTATATAAATTATAAAAATTCTTTAAAATACTGAAAAATGGAAGCTTTGGCAATACTTTTGAACAGGTAAAACATAACTTTACCTGAGTTGTGTGCTATTGCAACTCGTTAGCCACAAGTGTGAAATTTCTTAAAGTTGTACAGGTGAGAATGGACTATTGATTGCCCCCTGTTTTGAAGGTAAACAAGTAATTGACATGATTAGTTACAATGATTTTGCTTACAAAAAGCAAATCTGTAATGGCTAAAGGTACTTTCAACATTACTAGTGTTATAGTATATAATTTTGATACTTTGGACTGGAAATATACCTCAAGATAAGTGAAATTTCAAGATAAAATCTTTTTGAGACAATGTATCTGGAATGAGAGTAGGATAAATATAAAGTATAAAAATTTGGAGCAGCCTATCGACTTTGACATAACCAGAACTTTGACTCATCCCATTTCGACATGACAAGGTTTCACTGTATGTTTTTATTGTTTTGTCTTGCAGCCGCTAAGTATTATGTGGCCATCATTGTTGCCGTGGCTGTTTTTGCGGGATTTTATCTCATGGCTATGATCATAGGTATTCTGTTCCACGGTTGGTAAGTGATCACCGCATTTACTTTTACTTATAAAATGTAAATTTTTCATTCTTGGCATCTCATAATTTATCAAATCAAGTTATTGATAAGAAGTTTAAGGACCCAATTTTCAATATTTCTGGTCTTAAACATACACATTTCAGACCCAGTGTATATACGTATTTGTAAATCTTCTACATTTTGTAATTGGGAATAGCAGTACTTTCATTTTGCAGTATTGGATAAATATTGAATCAGTGAAATGTTGTTTTACTGGTAGAAAAAATGATACTGGAGATTTGGCTGTTAATACAGTGTATTGACATGATTAAGAACATCAAACTGGCCAATTCAAAGTGGTCTGATTAGTAAAGTGGTCTTGTAAATGAGGCTCTGGGCTTATTTAATAGTTATTCAGAATTTTTTTAGAGATATTAGCGATCTAAGATGTGAAGTTGTCTCCTAAGTGAGGTGCTTTCTTAAGTGAGATGGTCTCCTAAGGG
Organism: Atrina japonica; assembly: GCA_030159075.1. Taxonomy (NCBI): domain Eukaryota; kingdom Metazoa; phylum Mollusca; class Bivalvia; order Pterioida; family Pinnidae; genus Atrina; species Atrina japonica. The sequence continues at coordinate 1,188,103 of BROG01000116.1, forward strand.
AGGATTACTCTAAGATGAGGTGGTATCTTAAGGGAGGTGGTCTCCTCCCTAAGGGAGATGATCTCCCGAGATGGTCTCCTAAGGGTGGTGATCTCCTAAGGGAAGTGGTATCTGAAGGGAGGTGGTCTTCTTAGGCTTGGAAATCTCCTAGGGGAGGTTGTCGCCTAGATGAGGTGGTCTCCTAAGTGAGGTGGTCTCCTAATTGAGGTTATTTCCAAAGGGAGGTTGTCTCCTAGATGAGGTGGTCTCCTATGTGAGGTGGTCTCCTAAGTGAGGTTGTCTCCTAGATCAGGTCGTCTTCTAAGTGAGATGGTCTCCTAAGTGAGGTGGTCCAAAATGAGGTGGTCTCTTAAGAGAAGTGGTATTTAGGCAAGGTTCCACTGTAGTTGCTTTTTCACAGATTATCAGACAAACATTGGAACTTTGCCTGGCGACCTCCTTGTTTAGGAGACAACCTTTCATTTAGGACTGAAAATTCCAGACCCTCTCTTAAGAGACCCACCCTCAAAACGATTTGAACAATAGGATTTCTCCAAAAATTAACAAAAATTAATATCAACAAAAGCATTTTTGGAGGAAAAAACATCAAAAAATTAAATCCATGAAAAAAGGATTTTACAATAATTTATATAAATAATGTAGTCTTAGATTGTAAAAAAATTGATTCTGCGCAACACAATATCTGATATACTGCATTATCATTCAATTTGTATTGCATCATTTGGATAAATTTTTTTTTTTTTATATTTTTGTAATTTTTAACATAATCCTTATTTCTACTATAGGAAAGATCTAAATGAACTTTAACCAGAAAAAAAAATTATAAATGGTAATTTTATTTCAGTAAAATGATTTCATTGTTATTATAGTGATAAAAACAGAGGGGTATGGATGCTGATTCTAGAACAAGAACAAGAAATATGTGAGTGTTTTAAGATATTTTACAGGATAATTTTTAGCAGTGATAACTTTTAGTAGTACAATGTAGATGATAACTCAGCCCACCAGTTGTTGGTGCTGTTATATGTAAACATTTTTGGCATCATAGGTTATATGAAATCCCCATGTCAGGAGAATTTCAAAGTGAGCATTATAAAAAGAGACATATTTTCAATTCAATTACAGATGAAAGAATGAGACAGGTCATAGTAAAATTTTATAATACACAAAAACACATGTAAGTGAATTTCAATAAAAAAAAAACATACCCAAGTATTCAAACATACTGGAGGTTTTATCTCAGTGAGGGCATAAATATTTATTTCTAAATGTGAAAAATTTGTCAGTTTTCAAGTGTTCTTTTCAAGAATTTTGGCATTGTCGTAAAACCATGGACCGGAATTGCTATGCTCTTTCTACCCATGGTCTCATGCAACCTAAATCTCTCATACATATTTTTATTATTCATGAAACCTCAGCCAATGCGAGTAAACGGTACTCACATTCGTCATCCAATCAGATCGAGGCTTTTATACAATTTCAAAATTGTATTGAATCAACAGACTATGCATTTACGTCCATTGGCAGTCACAACTACTGTGATTGCATATATTGGACAACACCTACTTCTTACTAATGTTCATTAACTATGAGAGATTTTGGTTGCATGAGACCAAGGGTAGGAAAGAGCATAGCATTTATGGACTGTGGTTTTATGATGGTGGAAGTTTAGTAGCACCATAGTAAGTTGGATGTTTAATTGTGTCCAGCCATAGTGGTACCGTCGTGTTACATTTTTACTGTCAGAATGATATTTCCTAAAAATGTTTTTTTTCTAAAAGATTTTAAACCACCAAAGCATAATCTTCAAAAAATTTAAGTTAAGTTTAACCAACATGTACATGTCATGCTGCAGCTCGACTGCCGATTCTGTAAGAAAGATCAGTACTGACTAGCTGGCTAAAACAAATAAAAAGATTAATGTATAAACATTTAGATTAACTGTTTACTTACACTTGAAATAAAAACAAAAAACAACCTCATAAGTCATTGACTTTGTTAAGTTTTAAACAGCTTTTGGTATTTCATCATATTTCGTATCTGTAAAAGTTTCATTGACTGAAGTATTCTGTTGGAAAAACATTAACTTAAATTCATTATCATTATTTTTGCCATTTTTGATTATAAGCAGTGGATGAGAATGAAGCTAGAGCATCTCTGATTCGAGATATACATAACCAGCAGTCCTATGGAACATTGGCCAGCAGTACAGGTAGGGTTGTGTTTTATCTGGATTGTCTCCCCTTTCAGTTGAATCTATGAAAACTTTGTCACACTGTAGTGGCCAAGAAATGACCACTTGCCTTATATGACTCAAAACACAATCAGTTTCAGGTCTGATGAATACTCCAGGTCTGAATGATCTCAGATGATGATGATGATGTGGATGATGTTATTTTTAGCGCACCTGGACCAAAGGTCCATGTGACTCTTGTTCCATGTACAAAATTGGAGGCTGGATCTGGAGCTAATTATTACACTAAGGTTTTGATATGTTTGAAAACATTTTATCTCTGCAGTCAAAACTCAGGTATGATAGCAGGGTTCAAAGTGGAAAAACCACACTTAAATCAAGATTATATGTATGAAAATATTAAGAAAAACAATAGGTATTTTGTGTAAATATACTTAAAGCTGACATATACTTTCTATCTCCGTGATATCACCAAAGGATATTATTAGACAACAGAATGATGGCATACCCATGAGTATGTTGTATAAGGATACTTAAAGCTGAAATGACAATATAATATCTTCATAAGTTGATACCAAGTATTGGAATCACAAATGTAAAATTTTCACATTGTTTAAGGTTTACATTTATTGTTTTTTGTTTGTATTTTCTTTTTCATTTTTAAAATATATTAAGAGTCATTCTAAAACCAGAATCAATATTAAGTCAAAAATTGTTTTGCTTCTGTTTGACATCAACTTGATGCTTTTAGATGATGCAGAAGATACAATCAAAGAAATGACGGGTAGTCCTTATAATAGCTCTAGAGTTACAGATACTTCTTCTCAGGACTCCGTCAATATGGATGACGTTGATTATCTACCGGATGCAGATAAAGAGAAGGATGTATTTAGAACAAAGGTTGGTCTGTATACACACCTTAAGATTGATTTACTGCATGTAAACTTTTATACTGTAAAAATTTTGATTTTTGTTGAGGATTTAATTTCTTTATTTTCGTGAGTAACTAAAAACTAAATCCGTGTTGAAAACATTTGAATGATGGACAATAGGATGTCTCAAAAATGTAGAAAATCAATGTCAACGTAAACATCTTTGAAGGAAAAATCATGAAAATTTAAATCTGTGAAAGTAAGAATATAAAACATATAAAATTGAGGTGTGCAGGGATGAAATTAAGAGTGCAAGTTAAACAAAGAAGACAGCTGATACAGATTTCAGTTACTTTGTTTTAGCCGATCAGGGAAACAAATTTCAGCAAATTTAAATTATTTTTGTTTTTCAGACAGCCTTATTTGTGTCGGACTTGTCAAGGAAAAAATACAAGAGACAACACAAAAAATATAATATATATTGGCGGTAAGTAACACATACATAGATATGTATATGTCCGTATGTAAAGTAAAATGCTAAGTACTGAATTCTACCCAATAAGGGCCCAGGGCACTACAAAAATCAGAAAAAGGGGGGTGGGTTTTTATTGGGACCAGTTTATAGTCAAATTGACATAAAACAGTTAATTTTTTATATGGCACGGTGGTAAAGTTGTTGTAATTAATACAGTGGACACCTAACCACAGTCTTGTGTTGCATGGGGCTAGAGATAAACTGTTATTTACGTTTTCTGGTCCACATCACTTTGTCAACCAGCTAGAAAAGATACTTGATAATGTGTGCAAAAAGGAGGAAGGGTGCTTATAGGGATATGGGTCCTTGTTGGGTTGAATACGGCATATGAACATGTTTATTTGTGTCAAAAATTTGGTTAAGCTTTTGAGTCTAGCTTTGCTGTGAAAGAACTGTTTGACGTATCATGTCGTTACTTTACATGGTGTTAGAACATGATGATAATAATTGAGTGTGACCTTCATTTTTTACTTTGACCTTGACCTTTGACCTTGAACTTTGTAATACAATGCTCCACAGTTAGGCCATACTGCCTCTAGCAGTTTCCTGTTTTGAATATTTAAACATGTCTATGATGTAAGTAATTGACTGTATGTTCTATCCATCGATTTTATAGAACGATTTATTTTTTTTTATTTTTATTAGAAAAAAATGGAAATAATTTTGTAAACACAGCTAATGCCCATTTAAGTTTTCTGAATAGTTTAGGAATCAAGTCAAACTACACCATCAGTAGGGGGGAATCTAGTATATGTATTATTATTTCCCGAATATTGTCTTATATTGTATAATTTTAGGGTAATTTTCCTTTAGATGTTCTGAATTTTAAAGAAAAAGTACTTGGGAACAAGAAATTAACATTCTTGGCGTATATATGAACAAATAAACTCAAATCAAGGTCAGCAAACATTCTCAGTGTAATTGAAAGAATTTATAAGATTGTTCACTGACATTTTGGCCTCTTTTCAGCATATCTGAGATTACTTCAACATTTTCCTGTTACAATGTATTTTTTTAATTCTTAATCATGTTGATATGCAAATAAGTTATCGTGATTTTAACACATGTATTGGACAGATGTTATTTATTTCATTTTTCAGAAATCTAGTCGCCATTTCAATATTTTATGGGTTACCTGTCTTACAGCTGGTTGTAACATATCAAAAAGTAAGTATTAATGTATGACAGGACTTCGTTAATTATCAGCTTGCATGGCTCATAGCTCGGGAAAGATCTTGTTATTACTTGGTCTCTGCTGTCATAGCTTGCCATTTTTTCTATGGGTGCTTCCGTAGTAAGTGCCTGCATGAACATCAGAGTCAATAAGAGACCTTGATATTTTTTTTTGTAGGCTTTGATATAACTTGTTTATCAGTTGTTGTAAATTAAGTAATGTTTGTGTTCAGATTTTTGCTCTTAATAAAAATAAACAATACAAGTTTCGTTATCTCTTTCTACAGGTGCTGCATGTTACAGGTGACCTTGACATCTGCTACTACAACTTCAACTGTGCACACCCCCTAGGTCTCGTCACGTCTTTCAATAACATATTTAGTAACATAGGATACGTCCTCCTTGGTATGCTGTTTCTACTGCTGGTTTGGAGAAGGTTCGTTATCAGTTTTCTCAATATGATTAGCCAATCACATATTATGAAGAGAATTCATTTCAATAATTGGTAAATTTTTATCTATTTCTACAGCAAAATAGAAAAAAAAATGGTATTTTGAGCCAGCAGCTGAGAAAAAGGTCCTTACGACATAACCAGTGAAATGTGAGGAAACAAAGAATTCGGTCTGACGTAATATTTCTAATTTTGTAGATTTGTTTCGCACCAGAAGCAAAAAGAGTTGCTCTCATCTATACATATTCTCATGTTATATTATTCACATCCACATGTGTTCAAGTTTCTGAAAATGTAAATATAACAATTTTCTCCCAAATATTTACTAAGGACACTTTTCTTAGCCTCTGGTTCATTTAAACAGCAGCGTAAATGTTCAGGAAATCTTTTAAGTATTGGGAAATATATAATGTGCGCCAGTATTTAAATTCCAGGTTTAGAAAGGTGTTTAGAGACTCCTTGGAGTGAACATTTTATCTAATAACATGTACGATGTACTATCACAGCAAAATATATGGTACACTACAGCTTGGATTTTATCGCCATTAACACATATAAAAGAATATAAGTTGATACCTTTTAGCTCCCATTATATTGTTTTGTTGGATCAGTGATGAAATTGACAATTTTTGTACGATTTGTTTTTTTGTTTTTTCTCTCTAGAAACATCATCTACAACAAAGCTGTAGAGAAAAACCAACAGATATCAAAGGTAATGACAGTCATTTCAATGTCTGTTAATTAATATTAAGATTCAAAGTGAAACCACGAGGGACCTCCATGGCCAAGCGGTCAGAGCATCTCATTTTAAACCAAGAAGTCTCTCACTTCTGGTCAGTGCAGGGCAGGATCGAGCCCTGCTGGAACATAACCTGACTTTTTGATGAAGTTCGCCAATTTACATGCAGAGGGTCGTTGGTCGCTTCCCAGATGCATTGTAACAGGGGGTCTTTCCTCCGTCCATTCAAAATTGGCCGTCACCACATAACTGAAAATTTGTGGCATAAAATACTATTCAAATAAAATCAAATAGAGCCATGAAAATCATGGAAGTCAGTCAGACCACTTTCTGACTTCACTTGAAACTTCAAATTTTCAAGACTTCCAGGTTTTCTTATAGTTGTCAGTTATTTTTGTCATATTACAGACATCCAGTAAATATTGACTAGACATTCGTTTTAGAACATAGCTTTGACATCTTCTCAAAATTAAAATAGGAAACAAAGGAAACTATCCTAGCTGTAGGAATGTTTAAATTTGAGATTTTGAAAATTTCAAGAAAGGGACATTGGAAAAATCAAGACTGTTTTTGTTTTGTTTATTAATAAAATATCTTTCTCTGTGATGACTTCTAAAAATTTAGTTTTCAAGATTGTATTGTGTTTATGTCTATCTTTTATAGTATGTTAATGATTCATCTGTATTTTGATTTTAATTACATACATTTTATTCCAAATCAGGTATTCTTATAAATAAAAAAAGTCAGGTGTCTTCTTATTACATACATGTACCTGACCGTTGTTTAATTCTTTTTTTTTAGCAATACGGTATTCCCCAACATTTTGGATTATTTTATGCCATGGGAATAGCCTTAATGATGGAGGGAATAATGAGTGCCTGCTACCATGTCTGTCCAAACTACTCAAACTTCCAGTTTGGTATGTTTATTTTCTATCAATGCTTTTTTAAGTCATCTGAGCCAAATTAGGCTCACGGTGACCTATTGTGTTCATCTTTTGTCTGTTGTTGTGTGTTGTCCAATGTCCAGAGTGCATTTTCCATTGTGTGTTGTGCGTTTGTTAACTTTTCACAATTTTTACTTTTTCTCAAGAACTATTGTGCCAATTTTGATCAAACTTGGCAGGGATTTCTCCCCTTGTTGAGCTTCTTAATGTTTGCAAAAGCAAAGGACTCCATAGGAGCTCCAAAAAGGAACAAAACTTGATACATCTTTAAAAATGAAACAGTAATCACCATAATCTCACTGTTATCATACCTTTAATTCAGGTGACTTGTTTAATACCACCAAATTACATAAATACTGAAGCTAAAATAACTTTTTAATTAGTTTGAGATAGAACTGTGACTCAACTACCCCTCTTCCACTCCAGGAATTGTCTGAATTTTATTTCACATTGTTCTATCTCTGTTAAAAACACTTTCAATACCAAATTAAAATTTGTAACTTTTGTTATAATCAATTTTGACTTCATATATATTTTTTTCAGACACATCTTTCATGTACATCATAGCCTGTCTGTGTATGCTGAAGATATACCAGACTCGACACCCAGACATCAGTGCTACAGCTCACTCTTCATTCATAGTGATGGCTTTTGTGATATTTATAGCTGTTCTCGGTGTTGTAAGTTTAATTCTTGCTCACACACACGTTTATACGTTTAACACGTTTTCTCATTCACATTCATTACACATTTACGGTCGGTATAATGGTCTTGTGTGCGACTACTCTGTTTCACTAAGTGAAATGTTGAGTTGCCTTTTCGTTGGCGGTTGTTGAGACGTCTGTACCAATTGTGACGAGGATACACTCCTCACATGTTTCATTGGACTTGACTGTGGACTCACGGCGGGTGTGACCGGTCGACAGGGGATGCTTACTCCTCCATGGCACCTGATCCCACCTCTTGGTTTCCAGAGGTCCGTGTTTGTCCATTTTTTACCGGATTTGTATCTATGTCCTGGACATTCTATTGATTTATACTTTGGTATCTGAATTTTTTTATATTATATATTTGTCAATCTAATTAAAAAGTGATCCCTCACCGCTCCCTTTTTCTGATGTGTCGCATAGAGGATCTAACGCAATCCGCTATGGGGTCACGTGCGGATGACCTCTTGTAGATGTGTAATGTCCAACCAATATAAATGCGACTTACAAAAAATAATGGTAATTGATCTCTATTTCAGGTGTACGGGAACATTTTTTCTGGATATTATTTGCCATGGTTGATATGCTGTTTTACCTGTAATTTACCTTAATTTACCTGTATTTGATCTCTGTTTCAGGTGTACGGGAACAGTATATTTTGGATATTATTTGCTATGGTTGATATGCTGTTTTACCTGGTGCTTAGTATACATATATATTACATGGGAAGGTGGAAAATAGGTAAGTAAAACAAGCAATGATTCTGTAATGGAGGTAAGTTAAACGAGCAATGATTCTGTAATGGAGGTAAGTAAACCGAGCAATGATTCTGTAATGGAGGTAAGTAAACCGAGCAATGATTCTGTAATGGAGGTAAGTAAAACGAGCAATGATTCTGTAGTGGAGGGAAGTAAAACGAGCAATGATTCTGTAGTGGAGGTAAGTAAACCGAGCAATGATTCTGTAGTGGAGGTAAGTAAAACGAGCAATGATTCTGTAGTGGAGGTAAGTAAAACGAGCAATGATTCTGTAGTGGAGGTAAGTAAACCGAGCAATGATTCTGTAATGGAGGTAAGTAAACCGAGCAATGATTCTGTAGTGGAGGTAAGTAAAACGAGCAATGATTCTGTAATGGAGGTAAGTAAACCGAGCAATGATTCTGTAATGGAGGTAAGTAAACCGAGCAATGATTCCATAATGGAGGTAAGTAAAACGAGCAATGATTCCGTAATTGAGGTAAGTAAAACAAGCAATGATTCTGTAATGGAGACAAACTTGAAGGCTTGTATGACGTACAGCCATCACATTATCCCACACTGCGTCGTTCTATAACTTTTCACCTGAATGACTTGCACTCTAACTTGTCTATAAAGGCCACTAAAAGGAATGGGCAAAAGTAGCTGTTATAGACAGGTGGCTTTAATAAAGAGGTTAATTTATTATGAAAATGTTAAACAAAGGTTGTGTTTGAATGGTCTTATCAATAGTTGCACTTTATACAGAGGAGGCCTGTAATGGAAGTTTGATTGTATTCATAAAACTCCCTTGAGGTTCCATCTGGGTTTCATAGGATACACCCTCGGGGGATAAAGCTTCATCCTTTTAATCATAAAGGGACATATCATATCAGGACCCCAAATTATTTGCATTGGACCTAGTTCTTTGTAATAATTGTTAGAAATTTGCCTTTTCTTGTCATGCATAAAATAATAATGTTAAAATGGCATTCATTATATTATTAAGTCTAGTATAGACATTTGACTACAAGAAAAAACTTTCATTCAGCTGTCTTTTTGAATGGTGAATTTTGAAATTAAATGTACAAAATTGGACACATTGCATTTTAGAAAAAAATATATGAATTTTTATATTTCAGATCGAGGGGTTGGAAGGCGTTTATTTATGCTTTTCCGATATGAAATATTATCGTTTAGAAGACCAATGTATTTAGTAAGTATGGATCAAATTTGTTGGAAAGTTTCTGTCTCTGAAAAAAGTGAAGTTTATCACTAATATTTTGTATTTACATTCAGTATGTTTTAATGCATTGAAATGTTTGTTTTTGTTTTACATCCATCAAAGAATTTTCCACTCATACAGAGATGTCACCAGCTTTAGGTGAAATTTTACAAATTTTGAGCTTAGCTATAAACTGACAGCAATGCAGTGAGGTTCTTAAACATGCCACACCTTCCATGGTATGGCCACAGGGATTTGTATCTCACCAGAAAGACGTGTGACTTTCATTTTGTATGTCAGGCGCTTGGCAAAGGAACAGTCACTACCATATTTTAAAGTTTCTTGTATGTCCCGGTAACTGGATTCAAACCTGGGACCTTCTGTTTGTGAGTGGAAGACTCTACCACCGCTCTACACTACACAAACAAGTTGTACTGGTCAGGGACCAGTAACTGGCTAGAACCAGTAGCAAGCTATTGCATTATTTCAGCTATATAGAACACAATTTTGTGAGAGTTTTTTAGATCAGTCATGAGCATGATGAGATCATGCACATTTTTCTCTAACAGAAGAAAAAAATATTGCCTTGGTACATAATAAAGACAAAATCACACCACAGCCGACTACTGGTCCTAGCCGGCTACTGGTCCCCGACCAATATGCATTGATGAAAACAACATTCATATTTGTATAAAACAGGTGACGTAATGTGGGAGTTTTTAAGTCAGTGGCTGAAAGTGAATATGGTGAAGTGCCATGAATTTTAACCAGTGCTATGGCATTTTTTTTTTTTTTTTGCAGAAAGCATTTTTTTTAACGCACATGATTCACTGTGACACTGGGATCAAACACCTAAAGACTTGATTAAGAATCACATATGAAAATTTAACTCAACCTTGAATCTTGAAATCTGATTGGCTAAGCAGGCCAAGATGAGAGATTTTTAGACTTCAGTAAATTTTGTAAGATTTATGGTGCTTGGCTAGGACTTCAATTTTGGCTTTTCGGACAACTAGCTGCTTTCTTGTTCCAGCTTCAAGCACTTTCTGAATGAACAGTAACTACCTGTGTAATTAAAAGTTCACGTCTGACCTGGAAATAAAATGCTACTGGATACATATTGATTTAGTGCTATCTGCGTTTATGAGTAGCAAATGTACATTTGTAAGTCTAACAAGGTAAAAGTGGTACATCTAAGTTCTGTCAAAAAACCAAAAAATAATACAGTTTATTTTCCAGAAAGAAGAACACACAGGTAAAACGTGATTCCATGTTATAACTGTAGCTCAAATATTTTGTCTTGAGGTCTATCACATTTGTTATGATAAATGATTTAGACTTGCTGTGTTTGTAGATGTTAACATGTGCCAATTTACCATGGTAGACCTGTACATGCTACTCAGCATAGAGAAAAAGATGGTTGATTGACCTATGACCCTGTTTTGTACTTGTAGGATAGACTTCTACTACTTACCATTGGAACAATACTTAACTGGTCGTTGTAAGTATGCTAACATATGTAAAATATAAAAATATTTAAATAGCTGAAACCTATACCAAGTTCTGGCCAGAAAAATATTCTAAAAATCATCATTTTTGTTTATTTTAACATGTAGGGCAAGGGAAGAGAAATTATCTTTTTGATTTTCGTGGTCAAAAGAACAATTTTAAGTAATCAAATTTGATATTTGATTAAAATGTACTTTTTGCATGTTTTGTAATTGTTCATAAGGGAATCAGTGAAGGTAGACATAATGTGTTGTATTTTTAATGTGTTGTATTTTTAATGTGTTGTATTTTTAAGCCTTTTGTACCAATATTTAAGTTATTCTTTGACAGTTTAAAAGTTTATTTTTGCTATAGTTTGTTTTTGGGGTATCAATTACTTTATGAGTTGAACATTATTAAGTTGATTTAAATTATATAAGAACAATTGAAATGCCTATTATTCATGATTTTTCAATACAATTTGAATGACTAGAATGCCCTTATAATTCAGTATTAGGCCATTCCAAGTTTTTTCTCTGTTTGGTGTCCGCGGACGGATTGGTTTTGAGATCATTAAACAGAAAAAAAATAACACAACATCTAAGGAAAAAATATTGAATATATCCCTAAAGTGAATAGGTAAACATGAACATTTGTTTACATCATTGTAAAAATAAAAATTTCGTAGGTAATTTATTAGTATGTGCCAAAGATATGGTTTTTATAAGTGTAATTTTGTTTTCCTTTGTTAACATATTAGGAAATACTTAAATGTCCATAAAATTGCATTTGTACTCATAAAAAGATCTTCTGTTTTTTTCTGTCATTTTGTGTTTTTTTCCTGATAGAAAGATAGGTTTTTGACTTCAGGGTAAATGCTAAACATAATAAAAAACTTAAAATGGCCTTATTGTTTAAGGGCCAAGTGAGTCATCGTCCTTTGTCCTTCCATTAACTTTTCCATTTAAAGGACTTTATCTCAAGAAACACTGGGCAGCATTCTCGTAGGAAGGGCCAAGAACCCATAGAGGCTTCAATACAGACCAAAAGAGGCCAAAACTTGGCACATCTTTAAAAATCTTTTTCCAGGTGTATGCCCAAAAGCCCTTGCGTTTCTTGTTTAGTATATATAGAGTACTCACAAATGTGTTAGGTGTAAAAGCTTGTTATTTATGCCATTTGCATCTTATTGTGGGATGCATATTATAAAAAAATGTCATGAATGGTATTTTTGTATCTAATATAATTTATTTGATATATCACCATGAAAAACCAGTTGGTAGAAATTGATGAATTCTGTGAAAAGGCAAGTTTATCATGTTTATCAGACATTGATATATTGCCCCCTTTCTTTTTTCAGTGTAATTTATGGGGCTGTCAAAAGACCCTCTGATTTTGCCAGTTTTCTGCTGGGATTGTTCATCGGCAATCTGATGTTGTATTCTTCATTCTACATTTTAATGAAGGTAAGGTTTTTTGATGACCTTTGACATTTGTTTCAGGTTACATGAGTCAGTAACATGACATTTTTTACACTCTGCTGTTATTGGTGACGGCATGTGAAATGCTGTGTGTGTTTGTTTTTACAAAAAAAAATGGCTTGACCAATTCTCATCAAATTTTGTATGAAGTTCATCTACAGTACGGGCCACGCGGATTCCGCAAAAGTCACGTCATCGCGGCGGGGTTAGTTATGAGCAGTCGTCCGCAATGAAATCGCGGCTATTTGACACGGTCGCCGTCATCGCGGCGGTTGAAATTCCTCGCAAATCGCGGGGATGAATCAAATCATCGCAAATTGCGGCTGTTGAAAATCATCGCAAATCGCGGCTGTTGAAAACCATCGCAAATAGCGGCTGCTGATTCTCGTCTACTACTGGAATTGTCGAACGGAATTCTGTTTTGTTTTGTTTTTTTTTATGCGAGGTCAATCTATTGATTAAATATAAAAAAATACACTATTCGCTTAAATGACAATTATCTTCTATAGTACCCGAAATATGTACCTTCAAATTGATCCCAAACCAAACAAAAACCCCCGACTTTCACTTTGTTCAACAGTTCTGTTATAATTGCATCAAACTCCAAAGTTCTTCTACGTCATGTAATGAAATTGATTACCCAAGCCGTCAAATCAAAGTTATCCGTGCGTGAAGTGTAATCACATTTCTGCACAGAGTTGGACACGTGGGACCTTCTACCTTACACGTATATCGCTTTTCAACTATCCGTAACCATGATATTAGACATCGTATGTCAATTTACACAAATTTTGTGACATCAATTAAAATATCGACAAAAAGAAATAACGGAACTTCGACTAATCCTATCGAGGTTTTATTTTCTTTCGATCCTACCTACTTCGTATTACGTTTAGTTATCTACGTATCTGGTTTTATAAAACAGATTTTCAACAAAAACTGTAAGCCAAATTTGTGACGGCGCTTAAAAATTCGAAGTTCTGAAATCTCTCTCTTTTCTCTCTCTCCTCTCTCTCTCGTCTCTTTCTCACACAATTTTTGCTCGGTCAAAAGATGTATTTCTCATTCCCAATATTTTAACGGTACTATGTTTTGTTTCATTGGTTTAATGTTTTAAAACAGTTCTTCGTCTGCTGCATATAATATCAAGGTTCATCATGACTTTCTCAAAAAAGTTTACATCAATAGAATTATCATGTATGCGATACTAGTATAAAGGTATAGAATTTCTGGTCTCCTGACCATTCCACTTAAACTACCGGACGTTTATGATATACTAAAGCTAATGTAATTGAATTTGAATTTGCCGATACCTTTATTCTACCCGACTTTAATATGAACTTCAGTTAAAGTATTGTGCAACTGTGTACACTTTTTTTAAAATTAAGATTAAAAGTGGTACGAATAATATACATGTATTAGCAAAAGTTCAAGGAAATCTGTTTTCGTTATACGAAAACATACAATTCATTCACGTGGGTTTTTTACCATTCGATACTTTATAAAAGTAAAATTCCCAGGTTTCAAAAACTTATTTTCAACACCAACAAATGAACTCATACAGGTTTGGAGGAATAGCAATCGTTGGGATATTCTATTCATTCAAAACAAAAATGCATATGTAAAAAACTCTATTATGATATATCTTCAAAATGTACCCGGGGAGAGACCACAGGCCTCCCGCAAGTAAACATTCGTTTGAAAATCGATTTCAACATCGATCAAACATGTACTGTAACAAGCTATAGCTGATCAAAATTGAACAAGTCGTGTCTGATTTTTCATATGCTAATTAATCTGGAAATTATGATTCTGGTCATCGTCAACTACCGCACAGGGGGTAAATAGTCTGACTGGTGTGTTTTTTTTTTTTAAATAAAATATACAACACGATTTAAACTTGTATATTACAATTAATAATAAAAATCAGATTGACATTAGTTAAATGTATTACAGTCCACAGACTGCTCAACCCCTCTTTGAAAATCTTCAATCACAAGGGAGTCATGATTGTTGCAAATCACGCCAATACATACATATTCAAGATCATATCAGCTGACACGAAATATGCCCATGACAGCATAATACTGCTTACACAATCAAATGATTGGGTGGAAGATGGTTGAAAGTATCGACTACTACGTATATATATATCACTGACGTCGGAAGCAAAATGAATGTGGAGGGGCTTAACCAACTTAAAACACACACACACAAACCAGACTATACCCCAATTTTCAACACCTATGTCTATCTTTGCAAAAAAAAAAGGGGGGGGGCTAAGCCCCCTATCCCCCGGTTCCGACGCCTATGTATATGGCTAAATGGATATATTGAATTTATGCAAATATATTATACTTTATTAATTATTTTATTGTACTTAAATATATTTTACGCTCTTTAAAATAATTCAAAACCGTAAATGACGTTTAATGACCAAATGATAAATAGAAACAATTACAAATGCACAGTTTCCCTTGATTGTGACCGAGTTCAATGTCGGCGCGTCTAATGATCCAAAAATACAATTTAATAATTGATTTCGAATCTTAAAATACAACGTTTGAAATTAATGCATAGGCGTCGCAAGCAAATTGAAAGGGGGGGGGCTAAACCAACTTAACACACACACACGCCAGAAGTGTGGGGGGGGCTCTTTTAAAACACACACACGCGAGAAAAGTTTTTTGTCACCTATGCCGATCTTTGCCAAAAAAGTGGGGGGGGGGGGGGCTTAGCCGGCCCTAGCCCCCGGCTCCGACGCCTATGTAATGCATCCTATATTTTAACAGTTCAAAATAAAATTTTGTTCGATAATCTGTGTATATCTACATCCACCCTAACTCAGTAGCGCATTTTTCCAAACGACAACTGTATACATGTTTTTTGTTATAAATTTGGTAAAATTACATGTAGCATTGATATCCCCAATGTTTTTATAAAAGATTCCATATCAATTTTTTTTAATTAGCAATATATATATTAGATACAGTTCTTGACTTACGCGTATATATCTGTGTACATAGGAATGCGAGTTTTATCTCTTGAGGCGATTTATGACCCCCGTCACATGGATACCCTGTTCACCCAGACTTGATGTTTTGTCCCTGTTATGTAATTGCTTTGATCTGCGGTCTTCAACGAGGAGCAATTATAACTGTAAGTTGGTCAAGTAATGTTGACTCTGATTAACGAAGATGATTCTTCGGGGGGGGGCAATAGATTTTTTAAAAACACACCAGATTTGGATTAACCGTACTTTAAAATTTAGTCTTAAAACGCTAAGATGCTCACAGACCTAGCCTTGTTTATTGCGATAGCCCTTTTTATAGCTCTGAAAATTACATAGAGATATATTTAGTTTAATAATTTTTGTTTTGATATTTTGTTTTATTTATAGGTCTACATGGTAGTTCTTGCACTTTAAATAAGTGGGGGAAATGTCTTGAGTGAAAAACCACGTAGATCAACCGTAACAGTTACCATAATTACTCTACGCTTAAACTTTATTTTCATTTTTTTTTTCAATTTGTCAATATATGTTGAAATACAAATCATAAAAAGCCAAACTAAAAAGTCAAACTGATGGAGACGTCACAAAAAGGCTAAACTAAAATTTTGGCCTATGCTCGACACTTGAGGGTTCTTCATTGTGCCGACACCTATTGTGACACGGGGCCAGTCATCTCCGGCGAAGTTTGAATCCATGACCCTCCACGTGTATGGCGGTATCTTATCCCCACAATAAACTCCACGCCTCTCCTTGAACATTCCTTGATTTGTACCTTATGTGTGTCTGTTAAATGAAATATTTGGCCGGAATAAAGACGAGTCGCAATGTGATAAGCAACTCTGTGAAGTGGGCTTTTATATCTTACCATTTTGCGAAGCAAACACAGTTGGATCATGGAGAAACGGATACCTCATCGGGCTCTCAACGAAATATTTTTAACGATTAAGAGGTCAGAATTCAATCAATGTCTGGAGGTTTATAGTTTCAAAAATAAAACTGATGAATTCCGTCAATCACACATCAGGTGACACGAAATACGCTACGGCATCATTATACTGCCTGCACTATCAAAATGATTGGTTGAAAGATGACTGAAAGAATTTACTGTTATGGCGTAAAGGATGTACGTCCCTACCTCATTTGAACTACCGGTCGAATATGAAAGGAGTTTTTCATGCATTTTAACGCGTATTCATCTTACCAATATATTGCTATGCTATCAGTATATCTATTCTGAATCAGTCTGGAGAAATTCTTTTCTGCAACTTGTAAATAGTTTTTTAAAACTTGGAAAATAAATTCCAAAAGTTCTTAACAGAGAATCACGGAGAATTTTAGATTTTTATTATTATTATTTCATTTGTACTTAAAATTTTTACGTGTGTAATTATTTCACACAGATGCTACGTTTGTTTATCGTTGTTTAACGTCCCACTAAAGAAAATATTCAGTCATATAGAGACGTCACCAAAAATTTGCATATGCTCGGCATTTACGACCATTGAGCAGTAAAGGTTCTTTAACATGCCGACACCTACTGTGACTGACATGATGGGCATTAAGAAAATATATTATCAAATGCATAACATGGAATCTATTTTCTGTCATACAAGATATTAAATGCATATATCCTTTTTAATTTTTAGTATTTTTTATGATTACCAAAATGTTTTTTTTCGATATGCCCTCTGATAATGAAGGCATACATGCGTCGATGTAAGTCCTTATATACACTCACATCATCCGAGTTATCTTTTGACAGTGATTTATGACGCTGTCGATAAGGTTCAAGTTCAAGTAAGGATACCCCGTTCACTCAGAATCGATATTTTGTCCCGGTTATGTAATAGCTTTGATCTGCAGTCTTGATCGAGGAGCCATATTTGTAACTTGGTCAAATAATGTGGATTCTGTTTAACGATAGTGGATTCAGCAATAGAATTTTTTTTTTCGAAAAGAAATATGTAGAGCTTGGATCAGTCGTTCTTTAAGATTTAAATATCAGAAAAAAATATTCTTGACTTACTCATGTTTTGGAATCTATATTGAAGTTAAGAATCTTTTTAACAATATTGCCACAGTTTTCAGACTGAGTAGGAAGTATAAAATAATTAATTTATTAAAACGATTTTTTTAAAATTAACTGTCAGCGATCGTTTTCCTGATTAATATATTGCGAATATGAATCGTCAGAAATACTTTAAAAGTTATAATTTTATCAAATATAAATCACAGAACTGCAATTTTGTATTTACCTCCTCCCAGTAAAGTAAAATTTTACAACATGACAGAACAATCTCAGCCGTTTACGGTTTGGATTGTGGGTATAATTCCAATCCTTTGAATTTTAATACCCGAGATCATTTTTTGTCCAATTAATGAACTCGACTCCTTTGGGTGAATATTCTACAGTTCGTTTATCATAGTTTTAGTTTTGTTTACAGTGACATATCTTTATTTTTACTCCGAGAATTAATCAAGGTCATTTTGGTTTTTATAATTAGATTACATGGGGGATAAAGCAAAATTAATTTTTAAAACGGAAAATTCCATCAAAGGCAAACAATCTCACTCTCCCAGAGTAGCGAATATATCAAAACATCAATTAGATGAGGTTGGTATGGAAATATATCATTTAGTTTCAATTGTTTCTCTCTCAACTAACGATATATTTATATGACCCACAGAGCTTCATGAATTGATACGATGATTGACAGACAAACCGCCAAACTAAATTACGTATACAGGTAGGGGCGGGGGTAAAATAAATCACCTGAGGGTAATACGTTGACGAAAAGGCGGGGACTTCATGACTTCAGGTGAAAGCCATATCAAATATCATGTGTTAGAAGATTATTTTTTTATAATCAAAAATAAGAACTTGTCTGCACGAGGGACCAACAGGTCAAGTATGACAATGACCATCGTATTCCGATATCGGTATTTCTCATTGCTCTATTTTTCTCAGCTTCAGCGATAGTTTTAGAAGCGGGTCGATGTTTGTATCTGTAAGCGTTTTTTTTTTAAAGAATGAGACTCGCGTCACTTATTTGTGAGATAAAGCATTATTCTCAAAAAACAGTTTATTGATAAATATTTAGAAAAACTAGGTTGCGTAACTAAAATAATTCTTTCTGTTGCTAGTTGGCAAACTCCTTGTTTTTAAATCAGGTTGAAACTGGCGAGACTTTAAGTCGCGTAAGAAAAAGTCAAATTATGATGAATATGCTAATGATTCGAGATACAGTGCTTCAGCATTGTAGTCAAACTTAGGGTAGGTTACAGAAAAATAAACGTACTTTTTGCTCCGTGATAACACGTTCACATTGCTTATGAGTTGGCAGTTTCAGCGGAATGAATTGTTTTTAAGTCCAGTATAAAACACATTTGATGTTTACTATCCACATTATGTTAACTTATGCTGACAAAACATCGATAATACTTTAGCAGACCACGCTGGACTGGAATTTTCCAAGTAATGTTAACAAATGTAAAGTAATGATAACCTAATTAATCATCGATATAATTTAAATTGTTCACAGCCGCGAACTGCGGCGATAAATTTTTACATCGCAAACTGCCACGATGATTTTTTCCATCGCAAACTGCGGCGACCCGCGTTGAGCTCAATAGCCTGAATGCGTATTCGCGGCAAATTTATTGAGCAAGATTTATATGACCACCGCGATGACGTGACTTTTGCGGAATCCGCGTGGCCCGTACTGTACATGCAGGAAACCAATTCTCGCCCCTCATCATTTCTCACCAAGGCTATGGTTTTGATGACAAATTCTCAATATTTTTTCAAGTAATATCGGCACCGACCTGGTAATATCGGCACTTGTACAGGTAACTTTAGCACTTATCTTTTCAGCTTCAGGTATTTTCAGCATTTGAACAGGTAATATCGGCAGCTAATATTTATTAAGGGGAAGAAGGGTACCCTGGGGTATACAAAAAACTTATCATCAGATTTTTCTTAATTTTTGCATACTTATTCATAATGAATGTATGCATTAATAGAATGAATAATCTGGCACATTTGTGGGTATATAAGAAATATTGACATATGCAAGAGTTATGCCCCTTTTCCATAATTTTGATTTTTCTCATCAACTGTCCTATTCATTATTAAAAATCAGTCATTTATTTACAAAACTCATATTTTTCTAGCTAACTTGGTAAAATGTGAACAAAATCAAAATTATCAATGTGTTTTTATGCTGTTATTAGATTGGTGGATAAAGAGGATTGAAAAGCTGTGACCTCTAGAAATAGCAAATTTGTATCACACTTAAATCTTAAATTTGGTCACTGTAAAAAATTTAGTCATCAAATTATTTTTATTTTTTCTGTAAATGATCCATTCAGAATGGTTAACAATTATTTAGAGTCAATAAAACAAGTTGTGGGTATATAGCGAAGAAATGACACCTTGAAATATGCCGAAATTGAGTATTCTTTAACAAAAAATTCTTTAAGAGAAGACTGTGCTACCATTTGACCTTGAGTGCGACCTTGAACATGACCTTGACCTTGACTGGGCGATGCACCTCATCAAAATGAACCTTTCCTGTAAGTTTCACAAAAGTATCATATACTATAAGAAAGTAATGATAATTTATGTCAAAATGTGACTGTACCCAGAGAAACAGACAGAGGGACTACAGATGACAGACAATGTTAACCTGTGGTTCATAGCTGACACAAAAACACATGACTGTTAAATTATTTTTTTTCACAAAGAACAACTTAATTTACTTCTTAATGTGAATTTACCATTCAATTTATCTTCTGTGGACAAATTGGTGTCATCTGTCATCTTTGTTTACATTGCAAACGTCAGTTCCAGTTTATATTAATGTATTGACATTCTGGTCATGTGACCAGGTGTCCTTCTTCCCCTTAAGATAAATCAATTTAAAAAAACTGATGAATTTAAATTTATAAATCAATTAATATCTCGTGATGAATTTAAATTTATAATAACCAAGTTTATACTCATGTTTTAGAAGTGCCAAAAATTTAGTTATTAGCTCACCTGAACCGAAGGTTCAAGTAAGTTTTTTCTGATCACCTGTCGTCCGTCTGTCTGTCTGTCCATCTGTCTGTCCATCTGTCTGTAAACTTTTCACATTTTCAACTTCCTCTCCAAAACTGCTGAAGGGATTTTGATGAAACTTTATAGGAAGCAATTACTCAAGGTCCTCTACCAATTTTGTTCATTTCAGCTTAATCGCCTCAGAGGGTACCCCTCTTTAAAAATCTTCTAATTCAGAACCGCTGCATGGATCGAAAAACTATCTGACTGATATACATAGATGTATGATTTTTTTTTTTTTAATTTCGAAGCAATCTGAAAATAAATTTTTGATGCGTTTTTTACCTCTTTTTAGACTTTGTAATTTTCCTTCATTTTTGTATGATTTCTTTGATTTTCTCCCCTTTTATTCATTATGATGCATTAATTTTATGTATTATATTTGTAGTTTGGTAGATTAATGCTTTCCTGAAAGAATTGTGCTGAAATTTAAGTTTTTGAATTTTTTATGAGTTTTTTAAGACTGCAAAAATGAAAGGGGGGGGGGGGAATTTTTCACTCTATCGGCGTCTTCCTCAAAACTGCTGAGGGGATTTTGATGAAACATCCTGGGAAGTACTCAATGTCCACTATCGAGTTTGTTCATTTTGGCCAGATTGGCCCAGGGGTGGATCCAGGGTAGGTCATGAGAGGCCTCAGAGGGTACTCCTCTTTGAAAATCTTCTCCAGAACCGCTGCATGGATTGAAAAACTAATTGCATCTGAGTGATTTACATGGATGCATGATTCATTTTCCTGTTTTTAGAATAAATTGGAAAGGCTTCTTTTCCGGCTTTGTCATTTTCAATCATTTTTAAGTCTTCTCCACTCTCAAGGAATTGAAAGAGTGTTATAATAATTTGTAAATTGAGATTCCCATGTTTGTAAGATACCAACACAGTTTAGGTGAGCGATGTGGCCATGGTCCTTTTGTATTGGCAAATGGGAGTGAAAAACATACTCCTAAAAAAAATCTAACATTTTTGGAGTCAATTAAGGTGTAAGGAAATGACAAGAATGCAGGATTTTGCACCATTTTATCCAGAGCATCTGTGATAAGGTTTTGCAATCATGCTTTCCTACTTTTTTCTTATAACCCAATTCACATTATATTTTTCCAATGGGCATTAAGGCCTAACAGGCTAATGCCAGAATGGTTACCAATGTCATACGGCAGCTAGTAATACAAAACATTGAATGCTTATTTTGCAGACAAGGATTGTGTGAGTATGATAAATGCTGAAATGCTCACAGATTTTATAAAATGAAACATTCATTCCCTTCCTCAGTCGCTGATCATCCCCATTCATGGCATTCATGCACTAATGACTTATTGTTCACAGATTCAAATATTGCCAAAAACACTCGAGCTTTACAAGTTTTATTTGTACTTTTAAAAGTCTTTGCTCATTAATACTTTGTTGAAATTTGGAAAGATTGCCTGGTTATTTGTACATGTAGAAAATCAAAGTACTGAAAGTACTGATACGACTTGATGGTAGTCGTAAATTTTAATGAGGGATATTATACTCAGTATACTGAATACTTTTTAATTTGGTAAAATTAGGTTATACAAAAAAAGTAACTAAAAATCGGGTCAGACATTTGGCAGAACGTGAGTACTGATGGCTTATTCATTATGCAACAAACTACTTAGATCAGCGATATGATTATAAAATCTTGTGCTTATAAACATCGTTTCATCGATATTAAATTTCTATGCGACAGGGCAGTATTATACCCTTACGCTATTCTTCCTATCAGTAGCCTTAAATCTCTAGGTCAATACGTGTACATGTAAAACATTTTCTCAACTTCAAAGACTGCCACAAGTTTTTCATCAGTTAAGATCGCTTGAATGATGAATGACGCAACTTCTATGTCCAACTTCACAGACAGATCTTGCCAAAAAAAAAGAAAGGGAAACTTGACCAAAACTCATTTGCATATTAATCGTGCACAAGAATTGTTAACTGTCCAGTCTATAGCCTTTAATGTCAATTCTATCACAATAGTATAATGGTAAAAAAATAATTGAAAAATAACATTCTAAAGCAAATTTATAATATCTTAAAATTCATAAAGGACGCCGATCTGACCTTTAATAGCATATATTTCAACACGTCATGTAGACCTATATTTTTCAGAGAATTGTTACTATATTTTCGTCATTTTAAAAAGCAAAAATATATGAATAAAAGTGTGATTTGGAAATTTCAATCTTGAAGTTGAGTTTATGTTGCTGAAATGCACATACATGTGTAATTTTGCATCAATATAATGTGTTATTAACCCCATACTGCAAAATGTGCTTTGACTTGTTCCCAATAAACAACTTAGCATAACATAACTGTGTTGATGTTCCATCAACTCGGAAAAAGGAAATAATTTGAAAAAGACACCCAAAAGGGTTAATTCTGGAAAAGCAAAGTAATTCTATAACAGTACCATTGATTTTGAGCTTGGGGGGGGGGCCTTATGGCGGCCCCAAACCCCCTATCAATAAATCTTCCTCATTTTCATTTCGGAAAGTTGGCAGGCCAGGTATGTAAGTCTTAAGGACCCTTTTTATCAATGTTCCCCTAACTCAAGTCTTAAGGTAGTTTTTGCACATTTTCAAATACGATCTTGGTAGTTTATGAGTATTGTTACCTGCTACAGTCACAAAGATAAATTATGACACATACACAATTAAGTTAGGTCTACGCACAGCCTCTGGGTAGTCGTAAAGACCTGACCTGATTTGGTCATAAGTCACTGGTCCCAAGTCTATGTAAAATGGTCACAAGTCGTAAGTGCGGTCCTAAGACCAAGTCTAAGACTTAGGACCTTTCGTAAAATGGGCCCCCTGGTATCCAGCCAATGTAGTTAGCTTCTTCTTCAGACTTAGCCTTTGCATGTCTTCATAGTATGGATAAGCGAGCATGTTATCTAAAATGGGACACAAATAGTACCCATAGGAATTCCAACAGGATGCTGGAAGACTGGGCATCCAAAGATCATATCTGCATTGTTATTTGGAAATGAATAATTTGTAGCCTAGAATATCTGTAAACTAAAAATAAACAACTTTGATTTTAAGTAATTTAAAGTAAAAATTTGCATTATTTATTTTTTCAGATTAGGCATAAAGAAAAGATTCCAAGACTTTCTATTCTAATTATAACACTGGCTATTTTAGTATGGATTGCTGCTCTTTATTTTTTCTTTTCACATTTGACATCATGGCAGGTAAGACAACAGTTGTGATATATTTTTTAAAAAATTGCCTAAGCATATTTTGAAAAAAAAAAAAAAAATTCTCTTCTTATAAAACTAATGAGTTTTACTCGTAGCAAGTCATGAATTATAAGTAAATTACTGCAAGTCCTGAATTATAAGTAAATTACCCTCAAGTCAGATTTGGACTGGTTTAAGTAATTGATTTACAGAAGAGTTGATTCTGATTATATTTTTTCTGATTTATCTATATATATTGTTAATCTGATGCATTGCTTGTTTTTCTTCAGCTGACGCCAGCGTTATCAAGAGAAGGGAATAAAGACTGTATGATACTGGAGTTTTATGATGCTCATGACATTTGGCACTTCCTGTCTGCAATTGCCCTCTTTCTTTCGTTTTTAGTAAGTACAATAAAATACATGTTTAGGTGTCTGAGTTATATGATGAACAAAAATAAAGACAGAAGTGTTTTCAACCATTCCAATTTACTAAGAAATATTTAAAATTTAGCATGTTAAGTTAGTGTATTTCTGTATTCCAGGTATGAAAATATGTTTTCCACTCTAAACCTTATACTGTTTTCTGAAATATCTGGTAAAAAACAATTTTGGTTTTTAAAAACTTTATCCTTGTCTATCACTTTAGAATTATAAGAAGTACAGGTATGATATTTCATATCACTAATCCTTATGTTCAACACTTTCAGATGGTTTCATGATCTAGACAATGCCATTTTACCTACTTCTAAAACCGCTTCCGTGTTACGGGTTTGGTTCTAAGTACCAGATCATACCAAAGGCTTAAAAAAAAAGTGGAAGTGACTGTGTCAACAAGCACTGGACTAATAAAGTGAAAGTCATGAGTCCTCTGGTTTAGACCTAAAATGTAGGTCCACTATATGATGTGTAATCTAGAGGCTTATGGTCCAATGTATATTGTAGGGAGTTATCACCTCAGAAGTGTTATATGAAGGTCATCTTACATATATCTTATTTAATTTCAGGTCCTGTTGACTCTGGACGATGATTTGTTTGCAGTCAGGAGAGATAAGATTCCCGTATTTTAACTTTTATCTGGTTTGTGTTGCTTGTGAAGTTTGTGTGTCAAGTTGCAGGTTTATTTCACATGTTTCATACAGATGAGATCTGTTATGACATAGATAGACGATAACATAAAGACAGAACTAATGTTATATAGTTCTACACTATCCTAGTACCTACTCCTGCAGTTATTTGTGAGTGAGTTTTTGTGAAGAACATTTTTTTTGAGTTATTGGTGATGTATGTTACAGTTTTTAATTGACCATTGCTACCTTATGACCTTATAACATCTGAATCCATCATTAGCTCATAAACTTTCATTGCCATTCCAAATGCCTTCCCATACCTTAAAGAATGAGCACTCACTGGCAAAAATGAGTTTGGGGTCTTCCAGGAATGTGCAATCAAAAGTAAGATCATTTAATTGACATAATTCAGATTCATGTGAAAAAAGAGATTTATTATCAGAAATCTTTACATAGAACTTAACTTTTGTGCTGTTCTGTTATCACTCCATATACAAAATTTTTTATGAGAACATTTTTTGGTTTTTACTGTATGGGTTATGGTACGATTGGTGTTTCACGCTACACTGAACAGTTTATCAAGGTCGGAAGTCACCAGATTTCATCAGTCCTCAAGCTCAAGTAACTTTTCAATAATCTAAAGTAAAAACACACAAAAGTTATGCTGCAGCTGGACGTGTTTGTACACTGATGGCATACAATTTTAAATAATGATGAAAATTATTCCTTATTTCTGAAAAAAAATCTTCAGAAATATTTAAAAATGGTTTTGAGTAGAATTTACATATTCAAGTTTTGAGTACCATACTCAAGATATTTTATAAACAGTAAAATCAAGTGTGATCCAAATTTTTATTTCTGAGATTGATGAAAAATAATCACATGTTTTTCATTCCGTCACATCCAGAAGTTTTACAAACGACTATATAGTAAAAATAAAAAATTAAATAAAAATTGAGCTTGAGAATGCTGAGGTGACTACTTCTGCAACCTGAAGAGAAATGCAGGTGACATTTTACCTGGAAGAAGTTCATCAATCTACCATTCTGGCATATATACAATCATAAGCAGAATAGGTCTCAGCGGGTCTGAAACCCCTTGCTGACCAGAGCTTTGAAAATTTCTATTAGCTTAAAGCTTGATCTTCGAACCACCAGGCCAAGGAGAGCCACACTTACATATGAAGTTTTAAGATTTGTTATGATATATCTGAGTTAGCATTTTGTATGCACAACCAATATTTCTGAAAAATGATTAGTTTATCATGAAAATATTACACAACCATGACACTTATATCTTGAATGTATATTTCATATGTACATTTCTTGTCATCATTGAGATGTTTTTTTAAAATAACAAATCATATGGAAAACGGGAATTTCTGAAGATATTTATCAACTCACCTATCTAAGTTTGTGGATGTTTGTCTATTCAGTGACATTTTCATTTTACACAACTATTCCATAAGAATCACTGTATAGGTTTCAACCAAATTTGGCAGTAAGTATGCTCCGAGAAAGGTGTTTTTAATGTGCCAATGATTACAGGGGCTTAATAGGGACCAAGAAAGGACAAAACAAGGGACATCTATAAAATTTTCTCAAATTCAAATTTGACACGCATGATCGTTTAGTCTACATAGTTTACAAATCAAAATGAAATCTGACATAATTATACTATCAGGAGTACCTCAAATGACATAGTGTGCAATTGTCTGGATGGGAAAGACATGCACTCAGTTGCTCAAACATCCTTAACTAATTCACCACTAAAGACAAATTTGGACTGGCCATAATCAATGATTTACAGAAAGGTCAGGGGTTGATGAGTTAACTTCTCGGCCAATCAGATTTCAGGATTAGCAGAAATTGAGTAAAATTCTCAAGAAGTAAGTAATACTCAAACTTTAAAGTGGCATTAGCCGTGTTTTTTCATAAAAACTTTTTCCTTATTTTACTACTTAGATTAATATACAATAACAAAAAAGAGATATACACAGTCATAACATTTCTTAAATTCCTATATATATTTTGTGAAAATTGCTTTAGAAACCCAGGTTTGGCACATTTTCAATTACAATTGATTAACTCGACCTTACTACACGTTTTTGTATATGAATACCACACTGGACCTGACCTTATTTTCACAAAATATATAGGAATATAAGATTTTTTTATGCCTGTGTATAGCTCTTATTTGTTATTGTACATCAAGTACAAGTAGCTAAAGTAGAAAAAATCAAAATAATTTTTTAAGTGGGCCATGGCTTTGCATTTCAAATGTCTGATTGGAATTTATTTCTGTAATATTATTTTTTTATAAAGTCATGACAAGTACAAGCTTCCTAATCAGAGAATCAACTCAGTTTTTTTGTAACTTTTGACTACTTACATGATATTTTATTGTTTGTTTATGAAAATTGGAAATGTTGGTTTAGTTTAGTTTAGACATATTCTATTTCATTAACATGCAGTGGGATTGGGCACAAGTTTTAAAAAACTTATAAAAGCCCTTTTCCGATATCATTTTACGCATAAATCATGATGGCGATGTACATTTTTAAACATATATAAACATATTTTCCTTTCATCTTCATGTGATATTTGATTCCAAACTTTATTTACAGATTTATACAAGTACCTAAGTTTTGATATATTGAACACTGTATCATAATATCTACTATCTAACATTTTTTTCAGTCTTAATAAAAAAAAACAATCTCTCATCACTCCCGTTTACTGATTAGTCACTTAGAGGATCTAACAAAACCCCAATATTTAAATGACCTCTCATAGGTGTGTACTGCTCAACCGATGAAAATATGATTTACACGATCTTGAAAATTTTATTTAATGGTATAGAGATGTAACTCATTTTTATAACAAAGAAAGTGTCAGTCTGCAGAATTCATTTGGAGCATGATTGCTGATTTGATCTATCCAAGGTTATGTATGGAATTCTGTACCTCCGGATTTTGTTTGTTCCGTGATGTTTATAATATTTACATCACTTTATCTTTTGATAAAATTTCAAGATTGTTTACATTGTATTTAAGTTAATCTGACAGTTTTTTCCATCATAACATGTTTCCATTTCCATTTTAATACTGAAAAAAATGATTCATTTTTTTGTATTCGAAATTGCATTCCAATTTAACATTCCATTACCTCTTCGTAATGCAGTTATCTCATTTATGTAGAGTACATAGTAAGTACATGTTATGCGGGTTTGGTGTTATAGCGGGGACGATATATGGGGAGAATTGTTAATGTACAACTTATTTTGTCTGTAAGGTTAAAACCATATTGGACGCTTTCAGGATCTCGAATCATTAAAGGGCCATTAACTGTGTTTTCCAAAAATTCTTTTTTGGTTTTTTTTAATATATAATTTGATGTACTATAGCAAATAAGAGATATACATAGACATAAAAATTCTTATAGTCCTATATATTTTGTGAAAATAAGGTCTGGACCAGTGTCGTAAACATAAACAAATAGTAAGGTATAATTAATCATTTTCAAACAAGAAATTGCCAAGACTTGTTTTCTCAATAAATTTTTACAAATTATATCAAAATTAAAGATTTTTTTTTGTCTTTATATCTCTTTTTTGTTGTTATTTTACATCAATCTTAGTGGTGACAAAAGATTGTTTTTGGAAAAATACAGATAATACCTTTTTACAAAATAAAATAAAATGTTATTATTGAATGTTAGGATCAATGGATTTATGAGGTTATTGGTATGTTTGTTGTAGAACTATTAATTGCATCAGTATTTTAATTTATAAAGTTTAAGAGAAGCAAATTGATTTTCTGTGATGCATTTTCATGTAGGCAGCAGTGTATTTATTGAACCAAAGTAATGTGAATTTTTTTCGTGTGGGCTTTTGGTGTTGGTTATATATGGTCTCCAGCTAGGGAAGGGATATTGTGATTAATAACTAACCATTTATATCCAATCATGCAATTAAATCATCAGCGAGTAAATCATATTGTAAAGAGGCTGCTTTATGTAATATAATTTTATCAGTTATATGTGATCATTTTAAGGGTATGGAAACCCTAACTGTAACAATTTTAAAGTATTATTCCTCTCAGAAAATATTCATTTTGAATTTGCAGATGTTTAAATTCGATGAAAGATATCTATTTATTTTTTTGTGATGCTGTTTTCTTAAATGCATTAGCATCAGAATTTTAGAATTTTCTTTATCAGGGAATCGATGAGCTTTGTATATTTTTATTTGATGCATTAGAATTGGTTTGACACATTGCTTGATATAATATTTATTATAAAGAATACAGTATTTATTGACATATCATTTATTAGGTGCATGAGTACATAGATAATATTTGCCATTGTTTTACGAATAACATTTTTATCCAATCTTGTGAGGCAGAAGAATAATATTTAACACAAGTGCCCAGCACTTAGATATGTATCTTCTGCCTCACAATATAAATATCAAAATATTATTCATAAAAAAATTGGCAAATATTCTATTTATTACATTTTTCATAAAAAGTTTTTCATAAAACAAGAAAAAGAAACAAGAATGTAGTCCCAAAATTTGAGAAGTATTTTCAAAGTCGAGTGAAAATAACTCTGTGTTGTACATTGATTTTGCATGGAGTGTTGCTTTTTTTTTCACTGAAAAATAACAATTAAAAAAATGATATAAATGAAAAATTCTGATATTTTACTGCCAAAACTGTAATAAATGATTATAATTGTATATGTGTGAACACCCATTATCATAAATTTGTGCTCGTCAGTGGGAAATCACACAAATTCCCTGCTTTAGTTTTGATATCATTACTTATTCTAAATTTACTTTAAATTAACATTTTATTGATTAGAGAATCGGAAATATATGCACTTCAAAATGAGATAGGATTAAGCAAGTGTTCCAAGTGTTTCGTCAGTCTTTGACAAGCTGAAAATCTTTAACCTTTGAAAGCCTTGACCACTACAACATTTAAGCTTGGAACAATCTATAATTGTAACCTTGGTTTTTGTATCTGCATATATCTTGCATGCCTTTATATATATATATATATATATACAGTTTAATCTGCCTTAGTGACCCACTGAATTAAGAGACTACCTGTCTTATGTGACCTTAATGTGTGACTCCTAATGTATATTAATATATATTTTTTAACCTGAATTAAGAGACCACCTGTCATATGTGACCCTATTTGCATCTTCCCGTGGATGGTCTCTTAAAACTGGTTTGACTGTATATATATATATATATTCAAACAATGTATATTTATATACCTTTATTTGTCACTCTCCTGAAACTCTTTGTTTCAATTGGTCAATCGGCAAAATTCGGATCAGACGGTGTATATTTTCTGCATCTACTGCCTGATGCGGGCGGTACCGAATTTGTTACATCATGAGATTGTCATATGTATGTTGGTTTGTCTGTGATACTGTTAATGAAGATACTGGAACTAAGCATGAGGCATGCTTCTATAATTTTCTGTTGAATGTTCAGAAAGGTGACAAATTCATTATCCACGTTGTCATACGGGTGATAACAGTTTCACATGCCGGAGTTCTCGTATCACCCGTACAACAACGTAGATAACTAATAGCATGTTGTTTGTGATATCACGATAAGGATTTCTGATTTAAAATGATAATTAACTTAACAGTGTTACAGGGTGCACAGTTTTATTCATTAATTCTTTGTAATTTATCATTTAATATGTTTTGTTATTTATTTTGATAAAGTTATACTTTACTCTGTATGAAGACCTTCCCTAAGAATTAAACCATTTTATAACAGTGCTGTAGTTTTGTTTTACATTTATTACAATTTTTTAATTGATTTTGAATGGTGTTTTATGCCACACTCAACAATTTTTCAGTTATGTGGTGGCTGCCAGTTTTTAATGGTGGAGGAGAGAACCAGGTTACCTGGCAAGAGACTACCGGCCTTCTGTGAGTAAACTGGCAAACTTTCTCACAAAAATCAGCTTAGGTTCCAGTGAGGCTTGAAACTGCGCTTACCAGAAGTGAGAGACGTCATGGTTCAAAGTGCAACGCTTAAACCACTCGACCACGGAGACACCCATTTATTACAGTATTACTGTGACATGTTTTAATCGCATTCTTATGCCCCTGGCCTAAAAGGTCCGCCGGGGGACATCTAGTGTTTGGGTCGTCCATCTCTCTCTCTGTTTGTCTGTCTGTTGGTATTTCCATCTCGCTGACATATAAAGTGCAATATTCCAAGTTTGGATTGTGATACAGTAACCAAACTTAGACTGCAAGTTCATCTAAGGGTTGCTCACAATTCACTAACATCACATGCACCTGGTGTTGGTTTGGGGTCAAAATGTAGGACATTGCAATATTTAAAGTTTGGATTGTGATAGAGTTGGAACCAGGGCATTTGTGTTTCACAAACACATCTTGTTTTATTTGTTTTTGTTTTATTTTCATTTTCATCCGCAACTTATTTTACACTTACAGTGGTAACTGGATATATTGATTTCAAAAGAGAATGACTTTTTTTCAAATAAACGGTTTTAAAAAAAACAAGATTATAAAGATTATAATGGTTGTGAAGAAATTTGGCAGGAATTCGAAATCATTTCAAATAAAGCAGGATTTCGGTGTAACGGGGTGCAGTATACAGTTAAACTCGCCTATAAGGAATTTCAAAGGATCTTATTGTTCAATTCCTTATAATGACAGTTTGTTATACAGTTATAGCGAAGTGAGCTGAAGGGTTACAACAAAATTAATTAAGAAAAAATTCACTCTAATTCTAGGCAAAACGGGAACTTGCCGCCATCAAAAGAAAACAAAGGTTTTTGTTATTTTTTATTTACACAACTTATTTAATTTTTGCTTGGCAAAAAAAGTTAAGAATTGACTTTCGCTTAAAGTACATTGATCACTTCGTTATAATTCTATAAAAGATGTTGGTTAAGGATTGAAGTGACATAAAAATTGGTTTGTTATAAGCTAAAATTCGTTGTAAAATCTTTTTCAACTAAGAATATATAGAGGTGCAGTTGGGGAAGATTTATTGATTCGTTATGTGCATTTATTCGTACAAACCGAGTTCGTTATATTCAATTTTTACTGTACGTGGGGTTGACTGTATATGGAGATTTCGCCTATTGTAGTTGATCTGCCACAAGTTTTGACCAGTGCTATGAACTCCCACTAATGCAATGGTGGTTCATTATTGTGCAAAAATGCACGCCAGTTTTAAGTTTTGTTGTTTAACGTCCCATTCAAAAATCTTTCACTCATATGGAGATTGCTGGTGAAGTGCTTTATATTTTGGCCTATGCCCGGCACTTACGGCCACGGAACAATGAGAGTTCTTTAATGTGCCGACACCTGCTGTGACACAGGACCTCTGTTTTTACTGTCATATATTAAGGACAAGAAAAGCCAGCCGCCACCGCCGAGGTTCAAACCCACGGCCCTAAGTTTGCAAATCGATCACTCTACCGCAGAGCCACGGCGGTTCTCTAAGTCCTGTCTGAAAGACCGGTTACTTACATTCTTTTTAGTCTGTCTGGGAATCATGTAGGTCGAATATAACATGTGTTATACAAAATCAAGATCAACGAATTGCACCAGTCAGAATGAACATTTATTGTGTATTACACATTATTGTGTATGGGGGATTTATTATCTGACATTCAGTGAATTGTTTAAAATAAACCATTGGGAGAGATTGATTCAAGAACTTTTCCAGTATCACAATCCACAAATTTGTCGTCCTCTTTCTGTACGAAGGTCAACTCACAGCTGTCTTTAATACGTAATGCTATACACCCCTCTTTTTCTTTAGCTCCAGCAAGATTACTCATACTGAAAAAAAAAAAATGAATAGTAAATGAGACATGAAAAAAGTCGACATTTAACATTAGTTCTTGTCAACAAAGCATGACTTGGAATTAACCATTACTTTATGTTGAACTTACTATAGACACTGGGGGCCCCTTGGCTGGGTGGTTAGAGCATCGCGCTTTGAACCATGAAGTCTCTCACTTCTGGTCAGCGCAGGTTCGAGCCCCTCTGGAACCCATAACATAGCTGATTTTTGTGAGGTTTGCCAGTTTACTTGCGGAAGGCTGGTGGTCTCTTCCAGAGTACATTGTAACTGGGTTCTTTCCTCCACAAAAAAATGAAAAAAAAATGGCCACCATCATCAAACTGAAAAATTGTTGAATGTGGCGTAAAACACTATTCAAAACTCAAACTATAGACAATGACAAGAAATTGATTACTAAAAGAAACATCAAACGTGATGATGTCAGCCTTCCTATCCTCAACGTTCCAGAATTAAGTAATAATATCCCATAATGACCTGGGTATTGCGCCCAAGTCTCCAAAATGATCCGATTTACCAGGGCGTGTTCAACGCATGATCATTTCAAAGACATAGATAAATTAGTATCTGATAGGTTGTTGTCGCAAAGATATACATAATATGTTCATTGAGGGGAAGCATCTAGGTGAATGCAACAATGAATTGCCATGGACGAAGTTGTGTCCAAAACGCGCGCGCAAATGCGATTTGAATTATACATTCTATTAAATACCCAAACAGAGTTGTACTTTTTGTAGCGTCACTAGCCTACATTTCGTAGTTATGTCATGAACATGTACCCAGTAGTGACCTTTCATACTAGAAAATCAGATACCAAAGTATAAAATTGGGAGATTCAGGAGACAACATGCAAATCTGGTGAACATTGGAAAAACACGGACCCCTGAAAATTAAGAGATGGGATCAGGTGCCGTGGAGGCGTTAGAGTTTCCTTTGGATTTGTGCGAGTGCACAGTCAAATAAGTAAGGAATGAATCATCGGCAGGGACGATTTAACAACTACTGTCTAACAGGCAATTCCACATTTCACTGGAAATGATGTCATCATAAACCCCGTCTTTGATTAGCCGACTTAATGGCTCCATCATTTATATTAAGCTGATTTGATCCACGAATTTCTAAATCGCAATTACATATACTTTCTTGGCTCTTCGATGTTTTTAAATGAATGCCATTGTACATTCTGATGTGATATATCCTTGGTGATTTGAAATTGGTGTTACACCCAAAACAGTATACACAGACAACTTAATTTAATATATAATTTAACCAAATTGCAACCGAAAAACAAAACAGATTTGATCACATTGAGTTTCCTTCGATATGATCTGATATGCTAGGACCAACCAAGCGCCCGACCATTTCATTTACAGACGTTGGATATGATATTTTATATTACGGCCGATACAAAGTTCTTGTTTGCCAAAATATTACGACAATATTTTGAAATGTTGATGAAAGGATGCGTTAATAGGGAGAACATTTCCCTGTGGGCGGGACGTTCTACGTCAGTCAATCAGAACATTTCTGACACGAATGTCGCCGCGTCGCCTCGGGGAAACAGATCTGGTCTCAGGGTACCATATTCTTGCTAATTCCCTCAAATGTATAACTGTATGATATACCTGCAACACTGCATCCTTCGGTCTTGACAAAAACATTCTTCACATGTATCAAGGAACAATTTTACACCACTATCCCATTTCTGACCTTGGTATTCACAGTTTATTTCAAACGGTTTCCCTGGCTCTGTAAGACAAAATGTTTTCAACCAGACATTATTCATTAAGAAAACCATCTAGTAACTTTTTATTCAGAATGTTTAAAAAGAACGACGCGCCTGTAGCTACGAAGAAACAATTTATTTTTTCCTAACATTGTTCCGAACCATAAAAACCAAGATTTGATTACAAGGAAAAATCATGATTAAAGGCACATCTGTTATGACTATTATAAACATAATACCAAAGTTATAATCTCCAGACGATTGTTTCTGTCAATTAGATTTCATCAGTTGAGCTACAAGTTTAAATGGATTTTCTAAAGAGAAAGTAGTATCAGACAAGGCCAAATAATATATCTAAACGCATAGCCAAAATCCGTCTAAATGTAACCACTGTAAAAAGATGGCTATCTTAGCTTTTTTAATGGTGCTATCTGCGCCAGCTGGTACCAAAATACCAGGTACTAGGTTTATGTATATTCTCGGGGACTCAAACGGTCCACAAGAAGTGGCAGCGACGTAGTGGTTATGGCGAGTTAGCATAAATTTTAAGTGCGAAAACAATATTTAAATCATATTCATGAACTACAATGAAAGCACCTACACCTCAGACTAGTATGCATAAATTTTTTTTTCTGAAAACAGAATGTATACAATTATTCTTTGCATAAATATTTTGATAAGAATTATACATAATATTATGTGATACTATCTCACGAATGAAACACACACAGAAAGACACATTCAAACACAAACTATCTTGAACAAATAAACATCTTAAACTTACATGCACACAAACACACATAACTTTAAATGCACACACACACACACACACACACACACACACACACACACACACACACTTTAAACATACACATACTCAAATATAACTTTAAACGTACACACACTCACACATCACGGCCACAAACAGTGACTCCGTTTCACCAATCATGCTTTTCACCGAACTTGACCTCATCACCAGAGAGCTAAACGACAAGCCAATAAACTACTTACACAAGGTTACGTTGTTGAACGCTTGGAGTCGTCGTTTAAGAAGTTTTATGGTCGATACGGGAATCTTGTTAAACATTATGAAGCCCCCCTCTCAGAGATATTAGATAGTATTCTGGATCACGGCCACAGACAGTGACTCCGTTTCACCAATCATGCTTTTCACCGAACTTGACCTCATCACCAAACTTGACCTTTTTACCGAATTTGACCCGCTCATCGAACTAGGTTTCCATGGAACATTTGCGACGGGTGTGGCATGCCAGCAGAAAACGCTGACTCCTTCCGGACACCTGGTCTTATCCCGTTTGGGATTCGTAATTGTTCTTCATGTTGAGACCAATTTCACATCTAATTCGTCGTGTTATAATGGACAGTTGAGTTTGATTATTGATTGGTACTTCTTCAATTTTACTTTAAACGTATACAGACTCACACATACGTTTAAACGTACACAGACTCACATACATTTTTAAACGTACACACACAAACACAAATATAACCTTAAAAATACACACACTACATAATTTTAAACGTACAAACACTTACGCACATAACTTTAAACGTACGCACACTCTCCCACAATTTTAAACGAACATATACTCACACATAATTTTAAACGTACGCACACACTCACACACATAACTTTAAACGTACACACTAAAACATAATTTTAAACGTATACACACTCAAACACATTCTTAACCGTACACACACTCACATACGTTTCAACGCGCGCACATACACACACACACATAACCTTAAACGTACACACACACACATAACATTAAACGTAAACACACACACACACACACACACACACTTACGCATATAAATTTAAACTTACACAGACTCACTCACAATTTTAAACGTACACACACTCACATGCATAACTTAAAATTTACACACAATCACACGCATAATTTTCAACACTCACACGCACACACACTCTCAAACATAACTTTAAACGGACACACACTCACACGTATGATTTTAAACGTACACAAACTTACACGCATAATTTTAAATGTACACACAATAACACATACTTTTAATAGCACACACTAACACAGATAACTTTAAACGTACATAAACGCACATGCATAACTTAAAACGTACACACACTCACACGCATAACTTTAAACGTTCACACACTCAAACACACATAATCTTAAAGTTACAGACACTTCTACATTCAGTCGCTTTTTTATCACAGATACATGGACACAGGAACAAGCGCGGGCATATACAGATACCCTGAAATACATAAACACGCGCAGGAACTAACGACCGCACGCACACCCAGAAGTCTGATCAATTTCAGTAGTGAGGTAAACAATCCCCTACCTACCGCGAGCCGATCCATTAATTAAAATCAGTCTAAGGATTTGCTGTAGTAAAATTCTGCAAATTTGCCACAATTTGATTTTGATGTTGCTATTATATCTAAATATAACCAATCAAAATTATTCTTAAAGTAACAAAATGTAATTAAGGGAGAAGACAAGGTAATCCTCAAATATCGCGTTAATCTCCAGATATCTTATTAACAATACCGAAGTTATAGTTTTACAATAGAGGCCAAAACAAATGATCATTAAAACGATCGTTTTATGTCATTAAGACTTCATAAGTTGAGCTCGAATTTAGCATAAATGTGTATTTCCGAAAGAAAAAAAGGGGTGTCCTACAAGGCCAAATACTAAACCTAAAATGTATTGCCAAATCCGTCTAAGAGGATCTTAGCTTTTGAGAGGTTTAGAAATATAACTTTTGTATGAAATAATCGGCTGGTAGAACGGCAAAACAGAAATAGTAATGTTAAAATGTCATAAGCTTTATTATTTTTGGGCAAATGGTTAGAGCATCGCGCTTTTATATTACTAGAGATGGTAGTGGAAATAATGGCATAATTAAGCCCCCCCCCCCCCCCGAAAAAAAAAATAACATCAGATAGCCGATGTACAGCCCTCCGTCAGGGAGTCCTGGAGCTGGATACAAATGTGGTGAACATGAGATGGGATCAGGTGTCGTGGAGGAGTACGGCCGACTGGTCACACCTGCTGTAAATATAAATCCTCATAACAATCGGCGTAGATGTTTAAACAATTACTCTTTAAAACATTTCAGTTCATGAAACATTGTAGTAATTTCAAACAAGGTAATTACCATATAAGTGGAAATTTTAGAGAGACGCAAATTTAGTGTTTTATTCTATCATATGGTATATTATTTTAGCGATTTTATAATTAAAAAAAATAACTCTTACCCACGATAAGGAATGAATTGTTAGCGATATTAAATTTTAGCAATCTCAACACTCGCTAATAATGCCAAAATTGAATCCTTGCCAAACGTTTTGCTTATACCATATAACTGCTGTTAAATTGTGGAGAAGCGTTTACTTATGTCCCTTGACAACAATTTGACATGTAATTCCAATATCTATAAATATTGATAGCTAAATAACTATATCGAGACTTTTCCTCGCGATATTTAACAAAATAGCATATTTCCCTATTCTTATTTCACGATAATTAATAAGTTATCTGTTTCCCCCAAAAAGCAATAATCATGTAATGTTAAAAGGGACATTAGCGGTGTTTACAAAAAAAAAAAAAAAAAAATGAGTTCGATTTTTTTCTACTTTTACTTCTTGTACTTGATGTGCAATGAAAATAAGAGCTATTAACAGGCTTAAACAATCTTATATTCCTATATATTTTGTCACAATAAGGTCAGGTCCAATGTGGTATTTATTTAGAAACAGTAAAGTTGAGTTAATCAATTGCAATTGAAAAAATGCCAAACCTGGGTTTCTCAAGCAATTTTCACAAAATATATAGACATTTTTAGAATTGTTGTGCCTGTGTATATCTTTTTTGTTATTGTATATCATTCTAAGTAGTAAAACAGGAAAAATATTTTTTTTAAAAAACACAGCTACTGCCCCTTTAGCAAAAAAATCGAATTTTAACTTCATTTTCCCCTTATTCTGATTCCTCGATAATTTGTCAAAACTAGCAATGATTATGTAATTATCATTATATGCTTTGCAAGTATAAATAAATAAATAAATAAATGAATAAATTAATAAATAAATAAATAAATAAATTATAGCTTTGCAAGTAAATAAATAAATAAATAAATAAATAAATGAATTAATAAATAGATAAATAAATAAATTATAGCTTTGCAAGTATAAATAAATAAATAAATAAATAAATGAATAAATAAATAAATAAATAAATGAATTAATAAATAGATAAATAAATGAATAAATAAATAAAAAAAGTACATAAATATATTCTAAACAGTAATAATACATTGCATCTAAAGTTATAGTTTTCACAAATAAATGCTTTAGACGATCGATGTCTTTAAATAAGATTCATCAGTTGAACTCGAATCTAAAATAGGGATAAAGTTCAAAAACAAAATGCACAGGGTATAAGTCTATCTCAGAAGAGTTAATTTTGCATTTATAATGTATAATGTTGTGTCCAGTATTGAGTGGCAACATACATGTAGTGGAACAAATAATTCATTTCCCTAGCATGAGGGAACGTTGAAGGTTTATTCACCCTGGAGATATATATATATATATACTGTCTCTAAACTAAACTGTCTATTATAATTTAATTCATTTAAATTAATTGAAATTCGGTGAAAAAATACATTGCGAATACTAGAACTTACCTCCTTTACTGATAATTTTGGGACTGAATCGGCACTGGCTTAGAACGCACACATATAATGTGCACAATGTGCTAAGAACGATCAGTGTCTTCATCCTGTGTAAGAATATCTTGAAACATGTGGAAAAAACACTTTATACCAAAAATATTAATCCTCGGGATATGTTTATTAATATAATTTGTGGTTCTGTGTAACTTTAACCTTTATAATTGATGCGCTTACGCTATATGTGACAATGAAGTGTTTTACTCCAGGCATTATAATATGGGGCATTTGTTGTGTTTACTAATTTCGATTTTTTTTTCTACTTTTACTACATGTACTTGATGTTCAAAATCAAATAAGAGCTAAAAGCAAGCATGAAAAAACTTATATTGCTATATATTTTATGGAAATAAGGTCATGTTCAGTATGGCATGAATGTAAGAAAGTAAGGATGAATTAATCAATTGCAACTCAATTGCAAGTGAATAATTGTCATACGGGGTTTCTCAAGCAATGTTCACAAAGTATATCTCTTTTTTTCGTATTGCATATCTGATATTCTATCTAAGTAGTAAAAACGGAAAGAAAATGTTTTGTAAAAGTCACAGCCAATGTCCCTTTAAGTTTATTGGAATTCTTTACATAGGGGCTCACTGTGGGTTACTGACATAGAATGGTACAATTTAGTGTCGCTTTTAATAATTTGGATGTCGATTGTAGCTGTTTGTTTCTGGCTTGTTTTGTTTGTTTTGTCAATACTCTACTATTGTTTACTTTCCCGTATGCGCATGGGTTGGTACACTGGTAATTTTTTATTTTTTACTTTTTAATAATAGGCTTGAGTATTGAGTAAATTTCGTTGACTTCGGGACCAGATCTTTTAGCAAAATGTCGACATTCCCATGGGAAACAATTGTGCTCATTTATTGTCTGACCTAATTCTTTATTCACATGAGACAGAATTTATTCGGAGGCTTCTGAATCAAAAGCAAAAAAAGTTAGCGGTATACTTTAATTTGACATTTAGATATATCGACGACGTTTTGTCAATTG
The DNA here is from genome assembly GCA_030159075.1 of Atrina japonica. Lineage (NCBI taxonomy): Eukaryota > Metazoa > Mollusca > Bivalvia > Pterioida > Pinnidae > Atrina > Atrina japonica. The sequence goes on from BROG01000116.1 coordinate 1,228,378, forward strand.
ATAATAACAAATTTCATAAATATGTCAATGTGAAATTTCTAATCATCGAGTAATTAAAGATACAACAGAATCAAGCACTCAAGCTTCCTATTTGGACATTTTACTCACCATAGACACAGACGGGAAATTGTCAACCATGCTATATGACAAACTCGACAATTTCGGCTTCCCAATCGTCAAATTTCCACATTTAGGTAACAATAACCCGCTATATCCTGCATACTGTGTTGGTATATCACAAATTATCGTGTCTAGCAGAATTTGAACATTTCGTATACATATGACACATCGAAAATCGCGTTTGATATCAACGTTTCCCAAATTTTACGGTCGTTATGATGACCTTGTTTGCGATTACTCTGTTTCACTAAATGATCGATTAGAGGCTGTTGAGTCAGCTGTACCAATTGCAACGAGGATTTATTCCTCACTTATTTTATTTGCATTAGAACGTGAACTCTCGGCGGGTGTGACCGGTCCACAGGGGGTGCTTACTCTTATATGGTATCTGATACCACTTCTAGATTTCCAAAGGTCCCTGTTTTCCCAATATTAACCAGATTTGTATATTGTATCCTGGACATCCTGATGATTAATACTCTGGTATCTGAGATTATTTTTACGTAAAGTGAATGTGGCGTATGAAAACCGTGGTTTATCTGAGGGACGAATAATGATTTCGAAATAAGGGTTACAGAGACAATCTTAAACTAGAAACTATTCAAAGAAGTGTTAAAGCCACATTCCGGGGAGTAATGTTCATAAATAAACTTTTCTGTACTCTCTTAATGCGTATTCGTATGAACTTTCGTCGTATTTTTAAAGTCCTATTCCAACTAATTAGTTAATTAATCGTGGGAAACACCTAACACATTGATCTATTTATAAACGGTAAGGTGTTGCCGGTCACGTGGTGACGCTCTACTGAGCGTGTTCGTTCCACTGTCCAGGACAATCCAGACAAGTGGAACACTAATCAAAAGCTCTGGAACACTGTCCTGGGCAAGCAATTTAGCCATAAACTTATGTGAATTATGTAAATTTTATCGATATCTTTGAAATAAGTACTTCCTGCCCTGGTACATTCGATTGTAACATGTTCGGAGACTGAGCTGGAACTGTACTCTCGCGGTGAATCGAGCACACCCTTTATATCACTCGTTCAATAAATTTAAGAATTCCTACGGAATCCTCCCTAATAACTCCATCGAAATTTTGGAATTTTTTTTTCTTTTACGTCGGTTAGGAGTGGTTTTCTGATGAAAATGTCAAAAATTACAATAACGTCCAGAAAATCACAATAACGTCCCCAGAATGTGACTTTAAAGACCAATTTGTCTTCTATCTACTAATAATTTTCATTTTAAAGTATGCAGGTATATCAAGATATTAGACATTATCAAATGTGGTAAGAAGCATATGTTTACATGTAAAATTATAAAACGAATTGGAAATAGCATGCCCTAGTAATATATTCATTAATCGTATTGTCCGCGATCGGGATACATGATGTATAACTTCTAGACTTATTAGGATCACTTTTTACATATCTCTATAAGCGCACTCCAACTGTAGTTAATATTTACTCACATTTTCACACACGACTGAGAATTGTTTAAAGCCGTTTGACGAGGAGATGTGGTCCAGAAAAAAAAGAAGTAACAGTTTTTATGCCCCCGCCCCCCCCCCCCCCCCCCCCCCCCCAGCAACAGAATAATCCTGATAGGTGTCCCCGGTAATAACTACACAACTTTACCCAGTGACTTTTGAACCGTAATTAGTCCTAATATGCGCCCACCCCTCTTCAAATTTTAGCGCCCTGTACGCTTATTGGATCGAATACGGTATTTGAGGTTAGAGTGAGGTTACTGTTATATAAATCGTACATCTCTGAGGGTGCTTCTGTATATCCCTGGAACGTATTACGCCCGTGGTGTTGACCGATGTAACATGTAAGCGAGCAATGAAGTCTGAAAAACTCATGAATATTCAATATTCATGCTTGCAAATGTAACATGTTGTTGCTACCTGAAGTGTTATATTTTTGTATTCTCAAAGTTGCCCTGATTGTAAAAAAAATATCTTGTATGGTTGGTGACCTTTCAATCCTTCAGACGCTTTAGCACCAAAGCGCTTCAGAAGGAGAAACAATTGTACTAAGTGCTGGAATTCATTAAACTGAACAATAATATCAAGTACCTAATGTTTAGCAGAACCTTTATACAGATGTAAACTACTCACTGACAAATTATTGACACAGGAATATCGAAAACCGCGTTTAATGTCAACGTTCCGCAAATTTTACGGTCGCTATAATAGTCTTGTTTGCGATTACTCTGTTTCACTAAGTGAAATGTTGAGTTGCCTTTTCGTTGGCGGTTGTTGAGACGTCTGTACCGATTGTTACAAGGATTCACTCCTCACGTATTTCCTTGGACTTGACTATGGACTCACGGCGGGTGTGACCGGTCGACAGGGGATGCTTACTCCTCCATGGCATCTGATCCCACCTCTTGGTTTCCAGAGGTCCATGTTTGTCCTGGACATTCTATTGATTGTTGGTATCTGAGATTATTTATATTATCTGTATTCTGTTGTTAAATTAAATTCTTTATTATACAGTGTATTGCAAAGTCATAACCGATTAATTCAATGCAATTTCATACATATGATTCCCAATTGCGATTGCTATATACGTATATTTATTCATTACAACAGTGGTATAGGCAATATCGAAGTAATCTGCTGAAAACTGAATAGACATTAAAACAATGAATTTATTTATATGATTTTCTTTTCGTTTTAAAAATTCCTTATATTAATTTACATAAATATATTTGAAAATGAGAATTTTATGATATCAAAAATCTATAAAATGTAAAATGTTTTTCTTTTATTTGCTTCGAATGAAATATTTGGTGAACAAGCTGTCGAATATGTGCCTGCCGGCAGATTTGAGTTGGTATTAAAATTCTTTCTAGAATCGCATGACCTGTAGCAACAGATGCAATACATGTTTCTGCCTCGAAGATATATTATTACACGTGTAACCACATAATGAATCATTTGAAACATATCGATTGATGATGATGAACTGTTTCTTCGTTCAGTTCATCTAGATCTTCTACCGTGACACTTATAAAGACATACAGAAGTGATCGAAAATTCACTTACAGATGTTTCGTTTTACAATTATTGGTACTGTGGCAAGATGTTTGTTTGTCTTAATCAATAATTTTAGTAATAACTTGATGAATTGGACATTATAATATTTATAACCACTATGTCGTTGCCACTGCTGACAGTTTGAATCCCCGAGGGTATACATAACTCTATTTCGGTACCAGCTGATAATCTTATACTAAAGTAATATAGATAACCATCTTTATACAGTGGTTACTCTTAGACGGAATTTGGCTATAAACGGATTATGCTATACGTTTAGATTCATTTTTTGGCCTTAATTGTCTGATATCACTTTCGCTTAAGAAAATCTATTTAAGATTGGAGCTCAACTGATGAAGTCTAATTGACAGAAACGATCGTTTTGAGCATTGTAACTTTGGTGTCATACTTATAATATTATGAACAATATAAATAAACCAAACACAATGATTCAAGTATTTTTTATTTATGTTATTTAAGTAAATATATAAACATAATACCAAAGTTATAATGCTCAAAATGATCGATTCTGTCAATTTGAATTCATCAGTTGAGCTCCAAATTAAAATTGCATATTTTCTAACCACAGACAATATGGATTTGTTTATTTGTTTGTTTATTGTTGTTTAACGTCCCATTCAAGAATCTTTCACTCATATGGAGAAGTCACCAAATGCCGGTGAAGGGCTTCAATTTTTTGTCTATGCTCGGCAATAACGACCATTGAGCAGTGAGGGTTCTTTAACGTACCGAAACCTACTGTGACACGGGACCTCGATTTTTACTGTCTCATCCGAAGGACAGGAAACCAACCCGTTGCCGTCTGGACTCGAACTCATGACCTCACAATCAAGAGTCGAGCGCGCTACCGACTGAGCCAGGCCGGCTCCAATGTGGATTGGTAAAAATTATTATTATTAATGACATTTTATCTGAAAATTATCATTTACAGTGGGGCAAGATAAGATTTAATTATTTGGGTATTGAATATGATGTTGATTTTGACAAAATTATACCCTCAACTATGACAAGAAACCAGTTAAGATAAAAATACTTTAAACAATTGGAAAAGGAGTGTTTTTGTTTTAACACCTATTGGAAAAATAACTGTGGTTAAAACTTTAAAACTTTATTAACATCCAAACTTAATCATCTTTTTATCTCTATACCAAGCCCAAGTGATTCATTCACAAAATTATTAACAATATTTTTCACAATTTTATATGGGGTGGTAAAAGTGATAAAATTAAACGTGATATATTAGTTAAACAATACAAAGAGGGTGGACTTAAAACGATAAATATAAATAGTTTTATGTTAGCGCTTAAATCAACATGGAATAAGATATTATATCAAAATAACAAAACATGCAAAACAATCTTAGAATCACAAATTGATTAACATAAATTAGCTAATTGCGACACATGTTACTGTAGTATATCAAACCCCTTTTGGAAAGATGTTTTCATGGCGATGAAAACGTTGTAAATAATTACATTGATACTAGCATAAATAATTTCGAAATACCATTGTGGCATAACTCTAAAATAACAATAAATAGCAGATCAATATTTTATGACTCAAGGTTTAAAAAAGGCATTTATTATGTGTCAGAACTTGCACGTAATAATACTACAGAATTTTTATCTTTAAGTTTTAAGCAGTTTCTGCAACAAACAGACCTTGAAATTAATTTCTTACAATATCATGACTTTATTTCACCCTTAAAAACATGAAAAATAATGAAAATGATTTGCAACATAACAAAAACTTGTTATCCAATTATTCCCCTTACCATAAGAATATTGTTTAAAAAAACCTAAAGGGAAACAATCCATGTATACACTGCTTGTACAAAATTACCAGATTCCTTTAGCTCAGGTAAAATGGCAAAACAACTTGAATGTACAATTTAATTAGCATATTTGCCATAAGATTTACAGTAATTCTTTTAAGCTAACGACCAACACTTAATTACAGTGGTTACAATTTCCTATTAATCATAGACTTCTAACAATATAAAAATCACAGATACCAAAGTATAAATCTTTAGGATGTCCAGGATATAGATACAAATCCGGTAAAAATGGACAAACACGGACCTCTGGAAACCAAGAGGTGGGATCAGGTGCCATGGAGTAGTAAGAATCCCCTGCCGACCGGTGACACCCATCGTGAATCCACAGTCCAATCCAAATAAAATACGTAAGGACCGATTTCTCGTCATAATTGGTACAGACGTCTCAACAACCGCCAATGAAAAGGCAACCCAAAATTTCACTTAGTGAAACAGAGTAATCGCAAACAAGACTATTATAGCGACCGGAACGTTGACATCAAACGCGGTTTTCGATATCCTTGTGTCGATAATTTGTAAGTGAGTACATCTGTATATGAAATGTTCATATGTTGAACACACTCTGGCATATCGGATCATTTCAGAAATTTTAACTCCATATGCGAGTGACTGTGGGATACTACTACTTATATGTGGAAAATTGACGATGGGAACAACTAATACATTCTTGGTAATAATTAATATCAGTGATAACTCTCTCTGTTCTTTTTACAAAATGAACGAGAATCAATAGAATATCTTTTTTGGTTTTGCTGTAAAACACAATTATTATTAAATGAATATGAGCAAGTAACTGGACGGCAAGGTATAGATTTATAACTTAACCCTAGCTCTTTCATACTATGTGTGGATGAAAATAGAAAATAACAGAGAATATTATCTTAACTGTTTTATTCTTCTTAATGTAAAACAATATACATGTATATATAATAATAATAATAAGAAGAAACCTCTACATATTAATGCACTGATACATTTTTTTTTATAAAATATCATTCACTTTATCTGTTCATACCAGGGAGAGTGATAAATTTAACATCAAATGGAGAAAATGGAAAGTAATCCTAACTTAATATGTTGTACATGTATTTTAATTTATATATGTATAGTGTAAAGCAGTTATCATTTAAAACAATAAAAAATTTTGTCTTCCCAACACATCTTACACATTGTTTGTTTACACTAGGACTTTCTGTACATCCTAGCAAACTTATTCACTCATCCTCTCTCTGTCTCTCTCTGTCTTTCTCTCTCTGTCTTTCTCTCTCTGTCTCTCTCTCTCTCTCTCTCTCTCTCTCTCTCTCTCTCTCTCTCTCTCTCTCTCTCTCTCTCTCTCTCTCTCTCTCAATATTTATATATATCAACATGTATATGTAATTATATGTGGGTACCTTTTAGTTGTTATAAATGAATAATGTACAGGAAAATATATAAACATTATTATACATTGATATATATTTATATATACATGTATATGTAAAATTAGAAAATTAAGTTTCAGTATATCTTTTTATAATATATATTTTATAACATGAAAAATTATGTTTGTAATAGGCCTATTAATCCAAAGTTAATCTGTTTATCTACTGGTAATTATTTCAAGAAATATATACACTATTTATACATTATACTAATATATGATACTATAACCAATAGTACACTAACAAAACATAGTGAATCATTCCTTTCTGAACGCGACAGCAAGAGTATGTTTTTGCTGTATATCTGTACCTACAAAATAAATATTTAAAAAAAGTTAATTTGCAAGTTGTTTCGCTCTCAGAATAAAACATCCATCAGAGGAGCATGTCCTAGCATAACGTATAACGTAATAGACAGGAGTAAATCTAGGTAAGAAGCAGATGTGTTATTTGTCGTCTCATTGATTTTAAGCTCAACTGGATACATCTGGCTGAGGTTATTCTGAAATTCTGAATTATTTATAGACAGGACGTCGTCTATATACCTGTAAGAATGCTAACTGTTTATTTTCTTTGGAGAGCAGAGACAGTATAAATTCCGCTTCATATCAATACAAAAAGATGCCAGCCAAGAGAGAGGTGCACAATTGGTACCCATCGAAGTGCCGACAATTTGTTGGAAAATCTTTCCAGGAAAAACCACGCAAATGTTGTCTACTAGAAACCCCAGCATCTTGATAATATCGTCTTCAGTGTACTTGTTGTCGGAATCAGGGCGTTCCTTCACAAAATAAGGTTCTTCTTGACCTAACACTAAATATTTATATCTGCGATTTCCATTTTTGTATACAAAGGAGTTTTGTATTAGACATTAATTTGGGTTTTTTTTAGTTTCTGGTGAGGAATTGTTGTGTTAAGGTTCGAAAAATCAAAAGACTTCATGCGTGTTATATGTTTGAAATTTGGAGACTTTAAATATTCAATCAATTCTCTTGCATTTTTTAGGATCCACATCTGATTTGCTCCGCTTCTTGAGAAGGCCATTGTACAGTGCTTCTGAAAACCATGTTTGATAGGTGTAAGAGGTTTGGTGAGTAAAATAAATAAAGTCTTGTAAAGTAAGCACTGCAAAAAGATGACTATCTTAGCTTTAAAGAATTTAGAATTTTAATGGTGTTATCAGTGCGAAATTTTACCTTAGTATAAATCTCAGATACTTAGTGAAACAGAGTAATCGCAAACAAGACTATTATATAGATCGTAAAATTTGCGGAACGTTTACATCAAACGCGGCTTTCGATATCCCTGTGTCAATAATTTGTCAGTGAGTAGTTTACATCTGTATCTGAAATGTTCAATTGTTGAACTCGCCCTGGCATACCGGATCATTTCTGAAATATAAACTTCATATGCGGCACACTCTGGGATATTGCTATTTAAATGTGAAAAATTTGCGATAGGAAAGTCGAAATTGTCCCGTTTGTCGTATAGCTTAGTTATTAATTTCCCGTCTGTGTCTAAAATAAGTAAGATGTCTAAGTAAGAAGCGTGTGTGCTTGATTCTGTAATTTCTAATTCGCTGGGATATATCGCATTGACATATGTATGGAAATTGTCATTATTAATCGACAAAACGTCGTCGATATATCTAAATGTCAAATTAAAGGACACCGCTAACTTTTTTTTTCTTTTATTCAGCAGTTTCTGAATGAAGTCTGCTTCGCACGAATAAAGGAACAGGTCAGCCAATAAAAGGCACAATTGGTTGCAATAGGAATGCCGACATTACAAATATATTGTCTATTAGAAATTCCAGCATGTTTTTTATACAACTTCAGTGTACTTATGTGTAGAATCAGAGTGGTGTTGGACAAGATATTTAAATTTTCGGATACCACCTTTAGTGTCTATGATGCTATGCTAAAATGACTCTCTTTTAAATTCTTACGTGGAATTGTTGTGTAAAGAGTAGAGAAGTCGTATGTTTTGATACTGTGAACCTGAGAAAAATTGTGTGCCTTAAAATTTTCTAAAAGTTGTTTAGAATTTTTAAGTATCCACATCTGATAAGATTATCAGCTGGTACCGAAATCAAATAGTCATTTGTTTTGAATATGTTTTAGTACAATGGATGAAAGCAACATAGTTTTTTTTTCTAGAAAAATTAGCCAGTGAAAACAAGAAAGATTTTGTGTAAAGTTTTACGGATACGCCAGCATGACTCTAAAACTCTGCTAACTTCAGGCGCTGAACGTCTTGCTGTAGTTATCTCCATGAATAAAAAATCAATAATTTGAATCTTTGTATTCATGCGACTGTTGAATATAAAAAAATCTCAAATACCAAAGTATAAATCTTTAGTATGTCCAGGATATAGATACAAATCTGGTCAAAATGGACAAACACGGACCTATGGAAACCAAGAGGTGAGATCAGGTGCCATGGAGGAGTAAGCATCCCCTGTCGACCGGTCACACCCGCCGTGAGTCCACAGTCAAGTCCACATGAAACACATGAGGAATAACTCCTCGTTATAATCGGTACAGATGACTCAACAGCCGCTAATCGATCACTTAGTGAAACAGAGTAATTGCAAACAAGATCATCATACCGACCGTAATATTTGCGAAACGTTGAATCCTCGTCACAATTATTATAGACGTCTCAACAATCGCCAACGAAAAGGGCAACTCAACATTTCACTTAGTTGAATGTAGATCCTTAAGTAAGCAAATGCTTTGTAATGTATAGATTGTTTTGATTATAGAACTCTAGTTTAATTAGTATATGACAATTTTGCAATTTTTGCTCTCGCATTTAGAAATTATGCTGTCAGTGGAGGTAAACTTGTAGTCTTTTATTACATCAACCACGTTCACTTGACATTGCTTGATTGGAATGAACCTATCGGCATTACCATACCATAATTTATCGTCATCACTGACGATGTGACTTGAGTTAATTGTGTCCCGTAGGACCACGCGAGGGACACCTGCGGTAGCTGACATAACCGTGTCCTGAGATATGGCAGTTTGACATCTTTTTATAGTAGGCGACGTGTCAGCTTTTGTCTTTTGTCTGACATTCATGAAGATGTACTACCCGACAAGTATCCTCGGGGATAACGAGTCCACTTGCAGCGATGCATGGATAGTGGTAAAACGTAAAATTGAAGAAGTACCAATCAATAATAAAAAAAACTCAAGTCCATTATAACACGACGAATTAGATGTGCAAATGGTCTCAACATGAAGAACAATTACGAATCCCAAACGGGATAAGACCAGGTGTCCGGAAGGAGTCAGCGTCTTCTGCTGGAATGCCACACCCGTCGCAAATGTTCCATGGAAACCTTTCTAGTTCGATGAACGGGTCAAATTCAGTAAAAAGGTCAAGTTTGGTAATGAGGTCAAGTTCAGTGAAAAGCATGATTGGTGAAACGGAGTCACTGTCTGTGACCGTGATCCAGAATACTATCTAATATCTCTGAGAGGGGGACTTCATAATGTTTAACAAGATCCCCGTAACGACCATAAAACTTTTTAAACGACGACTCCAAGCGTTCAAGAACGTAACCTTGTGTAAGTAGTTTATTGGCTAGTCGTTTAGCTCTCAGAATAAAACATTCATAAGAAGAGCATGCCCTGGCATAACGTATAAGTTGTGAAATTAAAACGCCAAAGGCAGGAGAAGATGGAATATTACTACTTAGAAACGGGACGTTTGTGATATGGAAATTGAAATCGTCTCGTTTGTCATAGAGGGATGTGTGAAGTTGTCCGTCTTTTCCAATCGACAGAAGTAAATTTAGGTAAGAAGCAGATGTGTTGCTCTCTGTCGTCTCATTGATCTCTAGCTCTACAGGATACATCTGGAAAAATTGAACAGAGATGCTAACTGTTTGTTTCCTTTGGAGAGCAGAGACTGTATCAATTCCGCTAAATATGAATACAAAAATATGTCAGCCAAGAGAGGTGCACAATTGGTACCCATTGGAATGCCAACAGTCTGTTGGAGAACTTTTCCCGCAAAAACCACGAAGATGTTGTCTACTAGAAATCTTGATAATATCGTCTTCAGTGTACTTGTTATTGGAATCAGAGTGTTCCTTGACAAAATAAGGTTCTTCATGACCTTACACCAAATATTTATATCTGCGATTTCCATTTTTGTATACAAAAGAATTTTGTGTAATAGATGTTAATCTGTTTTTGAGTTTTTGATGAGGGATTGTTGTTTAAAGGGTAAAAAAATCAAAAGACTTGATGCTTGTAATATGTTTGAAATTTGGAGATTTTAAATGTTCCAACAATTCCTTTGAAATCTTTAGGATCCACATCTGATTGACTCCGCTTCTTGAGTAGGCCGTTATACAGTACTTCTGAAGACCTTGTGTAATATGTGTTAGAAGTTTGGTAAGCAAAATAGATAATATCCAATGGTCAAGTGTCATGGTGAATCGCTATACACGCATCAATGTTACACTAAATATTTAACTTGCGGCCACCAGGAAATAATGTGACGACTGGCGACCGCCAGATAAAATAAAATTTATACATGACATCTACAGGCTGTCGTAAAAAAAAATAATGATTTTTGTATAAATTATTTTACAGTGTTACTAAGATATCTTGAAACAGGTTATAAAGAAATATAAAGAACGAGATTTTTATTGATTTTTCTTTATTTACCTTATAACAATGTGTAATACAATACCCATATTTGACAATTCAATTATCGCACCTTACATGTTCATTTCCCACATGTCATAAATACAATTGTATGAGAAAGCAAAAATATAAACAAATACAACATAGAAAAAAAAACGGACAAAATTAGTGTAGTAGATATAATAGATATTCTGTTACTGGTGTGGTTGTATCTTTCGAACGCCAGCTTGACTAAAACAATTACTTATTTAAGGCATACAGACTGTCAATTGGATAATAAAAAATGCCCCGCGATTAGACCGAAAATTTGATTAAAAAGGCTAAAAAGATATAATGTCGTAGAAAATGAATTTTACTGTGGTTTACCTGTAGAATTTTAAAAATTTGGTGTATTTATATGTAGTTCAATTATAGATTAGATTTGTATTGAAGTACAATAAAACATGGGTGTGCTGAGTGGAAAGGAGAATCTCAACGGTCAGAGTAAGAATCTTAAAGGCAAATCCTCGGGGATCCCTTGTATTGGCCAACCAGAGTCTAATCACTCGGGTGGGGATTTTCTTATCAACGCGACACACCAATGTAAGACTTTACTAATCTTTTATTATTAATTAACTATAGAAATATTGGTCTAATACGGGATTTTCTGCCCAAACGTTATGAAATTCAAAACCCAGCCAATATTGACAAAACTCAGCCAATATATAAAAAAAAACTAAGCCAATATTGAAAAACTCAGCCTATATTGAATTCGCGTGACAATACGGAAATTCAAGTGAGAGTGGCCGCCATTTTTTTCCAAATCGAACCGTATGCGTAGCTTTCCCGCGTAGCATTAGCCTAGTTGGATTTCATATCGAGTTATTAATAATATGTTCATAAATCCTTAGTTATTGCGCCAGATATGGAAATCATCGATTAATTACCCTATATCACTGTGTGCAACCTGCAGACGATACTGATTTTAAGCAGTAATAACCTTTGGGCATCCTTTTTGGTGGAATAGTGAATGAGGAGAACGTTGACGGACATCAAAGTTTCCCAAATTTATTTTTATTTGCGAAACCACTTTAATGTTGTTTACCAAACTGAGACATCGCATTATATAATCATTAGAGCAGAACCAGAAGTTAGAGTGGCTTACATAATTTGAATGTCATGTTACAGTCAATTGATAAGTTATGGAAGAGAGAAGATTCCGACAGATCTCGAAATTCTTCTAAGCATGTTGTTTTTTGTCATGTAGGCGCTCAGAAAATTACCACTCACGATCTTAATCACTCCACTTTACCACGTGACATCACACGTGATTCTCATGTACGTCTGTATGAACCACAAACCTCAAAATAAAGAAAAGTTAATCATTTGTAAAAGTCCGCCGGACAATGGCGACAGACATACGATCTGTCGAACATACCCAGTTAGTGAATTGCATTCGGATGAACAGCCATGGGGTTGTGACTGTACAATTGCTTGATTCTAACAAGTTCTCCAGTGTCACAATCCTGATATTTGCCATATACCAATCTGACGTATGTTAGTTTGCAATTAAAAGTCAGAGCTTTTACGCAGTCAGGGTGTTCCCAATTAGGACTTGGCATCCCGAATCTGAAAAAGAAATAATAAGCCAGCATTATTCTATGTCCAACAATAAATGGACAGTAAAGATTTATAGCAATCTAAATAGCAATAGTGTTTTAAGTTTTACTCGCCAATTTTAAAGTTGTATGGTAACGGTCAGTTTTTATTGCTGGAAGATAGGACCAGAGAAGGGACCACCGGCCTTCCATAAGTAACTGGCAAACTTTTTCTCATAGGTTAAGTAAGTGCAAATAATAGAATTATAACGAATACCAAAATTTAATATTCAATAAGTTGTCCGTGTTTGTCTTTTTCTTTACCAGATGTGTACATATATACTGGACATCCTAGTGATTTATATTGTGGACTCACGGCGGGGGTGACCGGTGGACAGGGGGATGCTTACTCATCCGTGGCACCTGATCCCACCTCTTGATTTTAAGTGGTCCGCGTTTGTCCATTTTTTTTACCAGATTTGTACCTATATCCTTGACATCCTAGTGATTTATACTTGGTATCTGAGACTTTTTATATATTTGTGACTACTATAATATTCGTGTTCCAATATTCATCTGTTTCTGCTTGCGCATTGTTTTCTTATTCTTTGAATGGCTGGTTTGTTTGTTGTTTTACATCCCGTAAAAAAATTGTCACTTATCTTGAGATGTCAACTACTTTAGTTGAAGTGCTACAAATTTTGACTGACACCAAAGCAGTGAGGGCGGCTCGTTTATGTGCTACGCCTTACATGACACGTGACCTCGGGTTTCAGTCTCATCCGGAAGACACGTGACTTTCACTTCGTATGCCGAGCGTTTGGCGAGGGAACAGTCACTACCATTTTAAAAGTATTTGGTATATCCCGGTCCGAGAATCGAACCCGGGGTCTTCCGCTTGCAAGTCGAAGCTCTACCACCGCAAGCGGTTTGAATAACTCGTAGTAATAAAGCATAAAAAATCTAAAAATCGTTCCTATTTGTCAACATACCTACGAGTATCCAGTGTGGGACAAAAACTAAGTGATATGCTAATTCATGTGACCGAATGTTTGAATTGTAATTCAGTATTTGAATATTTACCATTTACCCTTTAATATATTTGCACATTCGTTTCAAGGCAAGACAAATAAATAGATATACCTTTTAATTCTTAGATTTGTTATAACCTACATATTTGTAAGACATAGATTTTACACATTTTCCATATAACCTCAACGTATTTTTATCAGTAAGATGTAGATACGTAAATTATATTGGCGTTCTGAAAAAGCAGTATCAGACTAATGATCCACAAACAATGTACACCAACTAATCTTGTGTTAACTTCCCCAAAAATATTTCATATTGTTTCTACTTTTACTACTTTTATTACTTGTACTTGATGTACAACAACAAATAAGAGCTATACACAGACATAAGAAACATAATTCCTATATATTTTGTGAAAATAAGGTCAGGTCCAGTGTGGTATGCATATACAAATAGTAAGGTTGAATTAATCAATTGCCAAACTGGGTTTCTCAAGTAATTTTCACAATATATATATATATATATTTAAATAAAAAAGTGTAGAAGAAGAACCACGATGGTGAAAGCGCTCACGGATTAAAGAAAGAAAGAAAGAAATTGTGATGTTCTACACTTTTTTATTTAAATATTTATCGCTGTACCAAGAAAACTAATATCAAATATATATATAGTATATATATATATATATATATATATATTATATATACTATATATATAGATATATATATATATATATATATATATATATATATATATATATATATAAGAATTCTTATAAAAAAAAATTCTGACTGTGTATATTTGTTCTTGTTATTGTATATTAATATAAGCAGGAAAGAAGGAAAGATAATTTTTGAAGAAAAAAAAACACAGCTAATGAAAAAATAGACTCATGGCATAGTCTGCATGTCGCCATTGTTCTGTGTTTACGTACTTTCCCTCTGCGTGATCATTTATTATACGTGTTCTGATTGGCTCAGTAAAACAGTACCCGAAGCTAATGGAAAACTACACTGCGAAGCCGCAATATACAGGCCAAATCTGTCAAGGTTTATGAGTAACGGAGTGGATCGGAAAACCTTGACTTGGGAAAATGTGATAAATCCAGAGATTAGTGTTTTGAAAAGAATAAATCCAATGTCCAAGATTTATTCCCCCTTTGATATTTGGTCCCTGGAATCATTACATCTCTGCATGGGACATACCTACTGTGTGCAAACCTGGAATGTGTTTTCTTTTAAGTTTACATCAAAGAATTGCTATTCTATTTAAAGAAGATCATAGTCGTTATCAATTCTGCATTCATATATGAAGGAGACCCTCCAATACTCCAGATCATAGTTAAACCATTTATGATTTTCTGACCCCGATTAGCGGTAATGGCAGCGGCCATTGTTATTGTTGATTTTCAATGGAACTGTCTAATTTTCATTTGGATTGAAAATACTGGTGAAACACCCGTGCACGTGAATTGACTCCTCCGTTGACTTGCGCACAAGAATGTTGTTTGTATAAACATCCGGTTTCATTTCCAAGAAAGATAATGAATAGAATTCAGCGATTATTTAAGATTTACTGTATGTTGAACTGTAATCTATGTGGGTAAGAGTTTATGACTCTGGTTATATCTAATGACTGAATGATAAATAATAATTATTATGGTACCTCAGCAGAGATAAAATTTTGACCTTTCATGAAATGGAGACAGATTTCTACGTAACGACTGATATAAACACAGTTAGCCGTCATGTCACGACCAAAAGTTGCAAATTTAACTCTTCAACCCCTGTGGTCACATTTAGACTCACCCAGATAAATAAATAATAAGGTCTACTCTCATAATTCATGAATGAACAAGTTCACATTACATGCAAATTTATCATAAAATTTTATTCTAAATCATACATCCCTGAATTTTGACATGTGGACATAAACATTTTTTTGAAATGGGCAGGTCCAAATTTTACTGTAGAAGGTTGATTACTTAAACTACCACATTATCCGAATAAAAAAATCCAATGACAATTTGGGTCGCCTTTGACAATATAAAATTTCAGATACAAAAGTTTAAATATTCAGGATGTCCAGGATACATATACAAATCTGGTGATATTGGACAAATACCCTTCGGGATCAGGTGCTATAGAGGAGTAAAAATCCCCTGTTGCCCGGTCACACTTGCCGTGGGTCAGATTCAGATGAAATAGGCATGGAAGAAATCCTCGTCACAATAGATCATTTTCGAGATCTTATGTAATCCGGTTTTGGATCCGGATTTTTCTTGCGCCGCTTCAACTTTGTAATGCTTAGAGATTTCCGGTTTGTGTCTTTGCGTCGATCAAGAAATAAAATACTTCATTTCATACAATACATAAAAATGTCGCAACATTTCATTTCTAGTGTAGAGTTCAGACGTTAACCTTAATTTGTTTTGGACATAAATGAAGAAGTGACAATATTCTGGCCTTCAGGTATGAATTTACTAGTGTTTGGCTATAGTCATTAATTTGACTAAATCTGGGCTGTAGAATATTATTTTGAGGTACATTGGTCCTTAAACACGGAAAAAGCATAAAAAATATTGAAGCGATTTACACAAATGAACTTATTCAGAATCCATACCAAAAATGTGTGCTCTTTTATCTCGCAAAATAATTTCAAACGTCTACCTTCGTAAGTATTAGATTTAGTTTACTTAAAGTTATTTAACTTTGGCTGATTATAAGATACATTTTCGATTACATACATAATACGGAACGCCTACAATAATGTTGTTCTCTGTAACACACTTGATGCGAAATGTTCTTTTACTCAGTTTGCGAAATTTATGTGTTTTATTCAGGTTACATAAACCAGCATATACTGGATAAAAAATAGGCAAGAACCAGTGTATGAATAAATATGTGCATCATACAAGCATATGACAATTGTATAAACATATAGCAATTATACAAACACCACACGGGTTATCGATTTAATTTGTATTAAATGGAGTTTAAACTTGTGAAATGAATCAAAATAACAAAGTATTCATGTATTTATGTGATCATTTAAACAGATACAAGGAATGGCACGTACAAACAATGAATAAATAAAACATTAGAATTTATGCAAATGAAGTCATGATAAAAAGAAAATGTGTTAATCGGCAAGAAAATGAATTCTGCTTATATAAGAATATATTTTGCAAATTTAAGTTGCTCCCGATTTCACCATCTCACAGTTATCACCAAAGTCCGCACGACTGGAAACATCAACTTGGCCAGGATTTGTTTATCTAACGGATAATTGTATTATCGGAATTTATGAAGAGTCTAATTCTTAAATGTTAAACTTTTATTTAACTTATTGACTTTATATTGTGAAATAACTTCGAAATGATTTAATCGATTCATTCTTTTCGTCAACACAACGCGAAGTAGCAAGATTACTGATATCAGCTATTGTAATAAGTTAAATATACTTTCTTGTTCTTTAACGATAATTAAATAGTTATATGTGTATCGCAACAGTACCCAAATTGGCACAGTACCCAAATTGGCCTGTCTTGTTAACTGTCAAGATATTTCTGTTAAATACTTCGAGAACTGTAATATTTTTTATTGATATCATTAACAGCAATAGTTCTTTGTATCGGAGTAGTTTCAAATAAAATATTGCACTTTTCCTGACTTTTTTTTTCTTTTTTTTTTCTTTTTTGCCGAATATATCAGTAGGCATCAATTGTGGGTCAATTTCAGCTCTGTGCAAAATAATCAAGAGAAAGGAAAATTTATATCAAGAAATTTCCCAGAAAATCGATCATGTATGTTGTATAATTAGTTTCATACTTTCATAAAATCTACATTCAAACCAACATTGTAACAAATTCATTTGAAAAATCACATTTAAATTATTCATACACTAGTCTTTTTGTGTACTGGCAATGTGGGAATCACAGCCACATTTTCATTGTGATCTTTGCAGCATTTAATGTTTTATCTCGCAACTGTCGATATATTTTGTACCAGCAATTTAAAGAAGGATGCCAGTATCAGAAGTTAAGAAAAGCTCAGGCATCACAAACACCAAATAATTTTACACCAAACTAAAAACCTTTAAAAACTGGCCAATTTGGGTACTTATACGATATACATTATACGATTTTGTTTTCTCTACGATCTGTGTGATTGTTCATTTTTTACCATGCAAGATTAAAAGATAAATATTTTAGTTAGATATAGTCATCCGATGTGATGTAATATTGTTTACGGCCATAATTAATCTTTAACACTACAGAAACGTAAATACAATCAAATTTCAGATATACCAAATTTTTTAAGAAAATTGTAGTTGAAAAGACGTGACTCAAATCGCCAAGTATTTGTCGGTTACGTTACATCAGGCCCAATACCAAACAAATCTATTTGGTTGTGGTTCGTTACGACAAGAAAGTTTCACATTGAACTTGGGTGCGGTAAACAGCGCTTTACGATACAATATTATATATTTTTTAAATATGTATTTTCTTCTTCATACTTTTTCACTTTACAAATATTTTATAAACTTAGTTTTAAATTGTATTTATTTTACAACGATTAACAAACAAGTTAATGCAACTTATATAAATGCCTCTTGTTGGCTCCGGTGTTGGCGTGCAAGGGCGCTTGTAAAGAAACCGGAGTGCCCGGATAAAATCCACTTGTCCGAGTTGGCCACTTCCATTACCATCTCACATACTACTCTGTGGAATCCAAGGATCGACCTCATGTCGCATTGATGAGAAGCGAGTGAGGTAACTACTGCGCTACCGATACACTTTGGTTCATATGATCTTTAAGAATGAACTACGATTGTATAAGACTTATGCACACGATTCACACTTTTTGCGTAGGTTTTTTTTCGGCGAATATCGAACTACTCTTATAGTTGAACTTAGTTTTTTGTTAATATACTACCGCCATCTTTATCATTTAAGACATTCCAATTTGTTTGTTTTTTTTTGTCTAGCGTCCGCTGATAGATTGGTTTTAAGATCATACAACAACAACAACAACAACAACAACCACAACAACAACAACAACAACAACATTTAGGGCAAAACATTTTAACATAGCTTTAGAATGTTCAACATGAACATTTATTTTCATCATTGTGAAAACTATGATTTCAAAGGTTATTTATTAGTACGCTTATATGTGCCAAAAATATGCATTTTCAGTTTAATTTTGTTGTTCTTTTGTTAATACATCAGGAAAATACTTTCTGTGCATTATATTGCATTCTTTCTCCTAAAATGTCTTGACTAGTTTTTTTGTTTTTTGTTTTGTTTTTTTTTTTTTTGTTTTTTGTGTTGTTTTTTTTTTTTTTGTGTGTTTGAATTTCTGATAAAAAGATATGTCTTTGATTTTAGGGTGGACGCTAAACGATGGAATGACCTTAACTGTAAGACAAAACTTACTGTTTCGTAGACGAACAAATAAAATGTACCTACTGACAACACTGCATTCCTCTTCTTGTACAAAAACAAAATTCACAAGATTCAAAAAAGATCATTGGCTTCCGCATAACTCCCGTTCCATATCTGCAATATTTAAATCCTTTATCTGCAAATAAACAAGTTGTAATGTTACACTTGAAAATCAAATATTATAAACATAATACTAAAGTTATACTTTTGCAAAGGGTGTTGGTAAAATAAATGCTCATGACGATAGTTTCTGTCAAAAAGACTCCATCATTTGAGCTTGAATTTAAAATAGATGTAGAGGTCCGAAAGAAAATAAATGTATCGTACAAGGCCAAGAAATAACCCAGTATTTTTAATTCTAAGTATTGAATGGAATTTTACGCCACACTCAACAATTTTTCAGTTATATGCATGGTGGCGGTCAGTTTGTTATGGTGGAGGGAGAGAATCCGGTTACAATGACCACCCGCTTTACAAAACGAAACTAGCAAACTTTCTCACAACAATTACTCTAGGTTCCAGCAGTACTCCAACCTACGCAGACAGGAAGTGAGAGACTTCATGGTTCAAAGCACGATGCCCTGACCACTCGACCACGGAGGTCCCAGTTATAACTCAATAAATGTATTCCTCACAAACTCTTATACATTTATTAATGCATGTGCAAACATACAATTATAACACACAATACTACGCACTGCAGGTTGATACAGCAGTTCCGCCGGAACTACTTTTCTTGGATTCCACTCACCCAGAATATTTTATGCTCTTGTTAAAAGAGGAATGAATTTTAAATTTTACACACAGGTAAATAAATAAGGGGCATATATAAAACCACACAATAGGTTCTATCTATGGCACGCCAAAATCACATTAATGAGTTAATCCTAGTTTTTCTCAGATAAACTTAGTTTTTCTCCATTAAAACCTAGTTTTTCTCAGTTAAACCTAGTTTTTCTCCAGTTAATGTCAGTTACAAGTTCAACCTAATTTTTCTCAAGTTAATCCTAATTTTTCTGGTAACCCAAATTAACTGGAGAAAAACTAGGTTTAACTGAGAAAAACTAGATTTAACTGCGCGAAATACTCATTAATGTGATTGTAGCGCAGTTAAACCTAGTTTTCCTCAGTTAAACTAAGTTTTTGCGAGAAAAACTAGGTTTAACTCATTTTTTTATTTTGACGCAGTTAAACTTAGTTTGTCTCAGTTAGACAGTTTTTTTTTCAGTTAAAGTGGGTTACTTAGAAAATCTAGGTTTAACTGAAGAAAAACTATATTTAACTGAGAAAATCTAGGTTGAACTGATGAAGCACGCCGAAATTACAATAATGAGTTAAACCTAGTTTTTCTCAGGTAAACGTAGTTTTTTTCAGTTAAAGTGGGTTACTACTTCAACCTAATTTTTCTCCAGGTAATCCTTGTTTTTCTCCTTACCCGCATTAACTGTAGAAAAACTACATTACACTGAGAAAACCTAGGATTAACTGCGCCAAAATCATAATAATACTCATTCATGTGATTTTGGCGCAGTTAAATTTATTTTTTCTCAGTTAAACTAGGTTTTTCTCGAGAAAAACTAGGTTTAAGTAATTTTTGTGATTTTGGCGCAGTTAAACCTAGATTTTCTCAGTTAAACCTAGTTTTTCTCCAGTTAATGTGGATAACTGAGAAAAACTAGGTTTAACTAGAGAAAAACTGGGTTTTACTGGAGAAAAACTAGGTTAAACTCATTAATGTGATTTTGGCGTGCCATATCTATCTGTATTACAAGACTGCGCGTTTTAAAATAGCACGGAAGGATTCAACTTGAGCTATGCTTCCGGTGATGATACAGATAAAACACGTGTGGTAAGGGGGATATGAAGTGTTTACACGTTATGAAGTGTATATCCCGAGGACTTGGCCGGTGGAAAATATGACTTGACGAGGGTAAACAAATCAACAATGAATGGTTTATCACACCGCGAAATTACCAAATCATCAAACACTATTCTCTTCGGCTGGTTATACAGTCTCTTCCGTGACATCTGATCCTATTTCTGATTTTCCGGGAGCTCAATGTTTGTCAAATAATGCTGTATTTGACATTGTCTTTGAATGGTATTTTACAGGGAAAATGTCAAAATTTTATTTTGGTGTACAATTACATGTTTTTTCATGCTGATGACTTAAAAGGACATTAGCTGTGTTTACCAGAACTGCTTTTATTACTTGTACCTGATGTACAATAACAAATAAGAGCTATACACAGGCATTAAACTCTTATATTCCTATATATTTTGTGAAAATTGATAAGGTCAGGTCCAGTATGATATTCATATACAAAAAGTAAGGTAGAGGTAATCAACTGCAAGTGAAAAAGTGCCAAACCCAAGAAATTGTCGCAAAATATATAGGAATATCAGAATTTTTATGCCTGTGTATATGTCCTTTTTATTATTGTATATCGATATAAGTAGTAAAACAAATAATTATTTTGGGTAAAAAAAAATATCTTATACCCCTTTGATGAATATGCCGATTGACAAAGTCCATAGTTTATGAAGATTTATATTTCGGCCTAACTTTACATGGATTTATAGATTTAACCTTCTTAAGTTCTGTTTTCTTGGTGCTTCTAAATTAACAATGCAATTGTTAATTAAATGCAGTAAGTGACACTTCAACGATACAATTAACGTGGCATCAGCTGATTTTCCTTTTAAAAAAATCCTTTTTAATAGTCTACTTAAATCGGTATGCAATAACATAACAAAAAAGGACATATACATAGGTTTACAAATTCTTAAGTTCCTAATTCAATTAATTTCTATATATTGTGTGAAAATTGCTTGAGAAACGCAATTATTTACTTGCAATTAATCAATTCAACTTTACTACTTGTAAATGCATACCGCAGTGGACATGGCCTTATTTTCCAAAAAATATATAGGAATATTATATCTATTATGCCTGTGTATAGCTTGTATTTGTTATCATAAACCAAGTACAAGTAGTAAAAGTAGAAAGATAAAAATTAACACAACAAATGCCCATTTAAGAAAAGGTCCAATCATAGTTCTTAGAATGCATTTAAAAATAAAATTTGAACGTTAACATTAAAAAAGAGATTCAATATTTGAGTCAATAAATGAATACTGTACAGGGGAAATAACTCCCGGTTTTCATATTCACTTTATTCACTGTTTCCGTGGCAAATTCGTAAATTTAGAAAAACAGTGAATAATTTTTCAATGAAACTATATATATACGTAAAGGATTTGATGTTAGTATAATTTATTACCGATCAGCGAGTAAAAAAAAAACCGCGATCGTTTTAGAACTGTGAAAAACGTTAAAATTACAACCCGTGGAATTAAACCCTGTATAGTAGTGATATTCTTTAGATTAAACTGCTTAAAACTGCTGAAATTGTTTAAAATATGACATGATATCAAAACAATTAAGCATTACCGTTTGGCAGGAGTTTCCTTTCCCTACACTGCGCAGATACATACACAATCAGTAGACACAAAGACAATATATGTAAATACATTTTCATCTTGATTCCCACAGATATTTATCCAGAGCAAGAAAGTAAACTAGGAACCGACTTGAATATCCCTGTTTTAATAACTCCTCAATTTCGTTGGAAGCTGGTAATCAATTATCCAGATTATGATGTAAAAACAAACCAATTCATCAAGTAGATGGATGGAAGATAAAACGAGGAAGTCAATTAGAACAAGCATGTAGTTAACATTCTGTGTTCCCATCGGCGAATAACGCATCTATTCGAAAAACAAAATCCATTGTTGTGCTTGGAATGTTTGACAGGTAACTCTACAGAAAACGCACAAATATATATATGGGCGGCGTGAAACCTCACAGCCCGTGTCACGCTCTGGATCTACCCTCTTATATCCGGAAACGCTCTTAGTGTTTCACGTTTTATTTTGATGATATTTATCACACATGATGACTAGGTCTGACATGTTTTTGTTCGGCAGTAAAACTTTTTATCGAAAACTTGACAAATAAAATTTTTTCTGTAATAGTAAGAGTTCTAATTATCTAAAAAATATTACTAACAATATCACAAGTATGGGTTTACAAAAGAAGCAACAAGTGGTCAATGAGATAGTTTCTGTCAATAAGACAATAAGAGTTCTAATTTAAATCTAAAAAAAAAAGACCACTTTTTGGCTCCCTTCTGGACAAAACTGATTTGCCTGACTCGAATTTTGATGACTTGGAAAGAGTGAGAGTCTTCCTTCAAAGTGGTGTTAAATTAAATCAATGCCGGTAACCAATCGACCACGGAGGCCATTGTAAAAAGCATTTGTTGTAAAAGGACGAAATGCAAAGAAATTCAAAAAATAACTCTGAAGTCCATTTGGATGATGTCCGATTTTACGTAATCGCCTGTATTGGTATGGTAACCTAACCTTTTTTAGTGGACCCTAACAGCTTTACAAGGTACCCGGAAGAGTTCTACCGGACAAAATAAACTAGCAAACATTCCATAAAATATTTAGGGTTGAAGCGGGGTAAACCTATATTAACCAAAATACAATACCACAAAGTACAGCGCTATGATAAAGTTCTTCGCGATTTTTCAAAATGGCGGACGTAAACAATGATGGGCTTCATGAAAATAAACATTAAATTGTATAATAAAAAATAACTTAATTTTATCAACACTTGGTGAGTTGACCTTTGGACTTAATGACAGCTAATAGTCGATGAGGAATAGATTCATACAACGATTTAATGTAGTTTTCATCGAAGGATTTCTGGATGTGTAAAATCGTGTCAAACAATTCCCCGGTAGTCTTGATACTTGATGCTTGGTTTTGCAAAGTGTTTTTGATTTTGAGCCATAAGTTCTCAATAATATTAATGTCTGGTAATTGAGCTGGCTAAACATTTGTGGGAAAATCATTTTGTTGTTTGTATTGTTGAGTAATACAAGCTCTATGGGCAGCTGTGTTGCCATCTTGAAAGCGATAGATTTTAATGAAGAAATGTCGGACAATAACGAGCAAAAGTTGATCTTTTAAATTGGAAATGTAATTATTTATATATCAATATTTTTATTCACCATGCTGAAATTGCCTTTTAAACTCTCACATGTCAAAATGTCTGTGAGGAATAATCCAGTTTTGATCCCGTTATGACAGCTTTTGCGGGCGTCCGTTTCTTTTTAGAGTTTTGTTTTCACCAGTTGACAAATTTTTTTTGACAAAAAATTGTAATTGCATAAAATATTTTTTTCAATTTTAATTTCAATGACAAACGTCAATTGTTAACCCTTTCTACAATTCTCAGACTTTAAGATTTCAATAAGGGCTAATTTATGAACCTTTTAAAGGATATTTAAGCATTGAAATGCTGTTTGGTGGCATTGATGGGCTTACGAATGCCAACTGGACAAAGGCGAATTTGATGAAGCGCTTCATGGAATTCGCCTTTGTCCAGTTGGCATTCATATGCCCATGAATGCCAACTGACAGCAGTTCAATGCTTATAATTACTTATTTCTGATGTTTTACGACTTTTTTTCATGAAGAATTAGAACCCGTTCGTGTATTAACACTTCCTTGAACAGCCGTTGACAGTTATAAGACGATGAACAACATTTTTTTATAATGGTTATACAGTGTCAGTGCTATCAGATGGTAAATTTAATAATTTATACCGCATTATTTCAGGAATGATCCTAAATATAGCCGTTAGGTAACCCAGATACATTGGTTAATTTTGCGTCTTATACAGATATGTTCTGGTCACGTTTCAGTTGATAGATCTGTTCTTCGGCTTGCAATTTACACCCATCATATTTAGCCTGTAGGTGTCGCGTTGTTCTTATTTTTCAAAAGTCTACGCGACCTTTATATGATTTATATAACTGTTTTTATATGTAAATGAAGATAGGCGCCTTACATGTGATGCAGATATGGACATATATATATATCATATATATATATATATATATATATATATATATATATATATATATATATATATATATATATATATATATATATATATATATGATGTATGTCCAATTGCAAATTGTCAACATAGAAAATAAAGAATCATATCATATTTTACCTTAAACATTATCATCATGTATCATAAGTAATGGTGATTATTATTGATCGTAGCGGTCAATATATTGTGAAGCCATTTGACCCAAGAGTCTGAAAAACAAAACTTTTAATTCCATTGATTTTAAGGATTTAAAAAAGGAAGATATTAAATATCTCACCAACGGCATAATATTATCTATCATTACATAATTAGATAGTCAACTGTTACCAAAATCGAAATTATCTGTGTACGCTAAAGGATTTATGGGAAATTGTATGCCTTTTGTCATTCATACCTCGTAGTTCTCTTTATTGAATTCAGTTTTGATGATTTTATTTTGTTCGTTTTTATATAATTTTATATTGTTTAGCATTTCAATTAAATGCAATTGATTTGATTTTTTGTATTCGTATTTTCGAATTTTGCCCAATCAGCTTATTCACTTTGCTCTGTCAAATGGATTCCTCCAGTCATTAGAAAAAAAACCGCTATGTTGTTTGTAACTTTCGATGCCATGGTTTAGTATATCGTCCAGTGGTCAGAGCAACTGTTATGTTATATGAACCTCTCGAATCCAGTTTTGGTCAGTCGTCCAGAGATCCGAACAGATGTTATGATGTACCTCTTGAGTTCACGTTTTGACTGTCGTTCGGAGATCAGAGGAAAGCTAAGTTTTACACACACACACACACACACACACACACACACACACACACACACACATGTATATATATATATATATATATATATATATATATATATATATGTATATACCCAACGGGTCCAGAGTTACAAGAATTCAAAAAGAGTGCTGCAGACATAAATTGTTATATAATACTTCACTTGGTTAAAAAATCACAGGTTTCATAATTCTAATTTAACATTTCAATTAGTAATGCATTTCTGTATATATGTATATATATATATATATATATATAGAGAGAGAGAGAGAGAGAGAGAGAGAGAGAGATATGAGATACTGATGAAGTATATATCAAGTAGAGTTACTAAAACCAAAAAAAAAAAAATAGCTAAATAGAAGTTCATAGAAATTAACAATGGCCTGTTATTTGACTTTTTGATACAGAATGCACAGGAAGCTGTTATAATTTGTAAATGCTAATAATCCAATAAAATTTATCTAATAAAAATGATAGTAATAATATATTATTATAATGATAATGATCAAATACATGATGATGATGATGATGATGCTGGCGATGATGATGAGATGATGATAATACTGGTGATGATAATGACGACGATGATGATGATGATGCTGGCGACGATAATGAGATGATGATGATGCTGATGGCGATTATAATGAGATGATGAAGATGATGATAATGATAATGATGATTGTTATAATTATAATTAGCAGATACATAAATAGATTAACTGATGAAAATACAAATAATGAATGAACTGAAAAAAATATTCAAAACAAAACCGAATTATTCTTTATTATAATTATTTGCCAAGAACATAAGTGTAGTCATAGATAAATTATGTAATTCTAACAGTTGTTCTAGCGCAGATGCTGTAATATCGTATCACTTCCTTTATATATAAATTGCACTAAAATCATCATGAAGATATATGCTCTAATCGCTGAAGCGTACATAATGGACTGAGTGTTATAAAAATACTTTAAAGTGATATTTTCTCCCCAGTGACATGTTCAACCGATAATACAAATGCATGGTTTACAGATTCTAAATGCTTTAAACTTTCTGGACCTAAACATACAAATCTACATTTTATGATCTTATCTAGCCGGTCTGAATTCTTTTCGGTTTGTGAGAAAATAACTGACTTTTGTAGTATTCAGATTATTCACTAAAAGATGATAGAGGGGCCTCCATGGTCGATTGGTTCGAGCATCGCACTTTGAACCATGAAGTCTCTCACTCCCGGTCAGCGCAGGTTCGAGTCCCGCTGGAACCTAAGCTGATTTTTGTGAGAAGGTTTGCCAGTTCACTTCCGGAAGACCTCTGGTCTCTTCCCTGGTAACATGGTTCTCTCCTCCATCATTAAAAAAAAAACTGGTCGCCACCATATAACTGAAAAATTGAGTGTAGCTTAAAACACTTATAAATAGATTCAAATTCAAATTAAAAGATGACAGAAATTTGTTTTACCTTTTCGCTAAAAATAGCATGACAAATTAAGGTATAAAAACTAAAGATTAATTTTGACAGGGTTAAGTCCTTTACTAAAGATTAATTTTGACAAGGTTAAGTCCTTAAGTTTCTTTCACTGTGTTTTGAAGTGGTTAATATATAAATAATGCTGGTGCTAAATATGAACGAGGAAATTAGCGAACCCTGTCTAGGAAACACATAGAGAAAAGAGAAAAACTAACGAACGATATGCAAAAATGTGAAATTAACATGCCATAATTAAAATAAAATATTAGAAATATGTTGTGTGTAAATCTCTTATGATATAAAAAGCATAAATGCAAAACTTTGCTTAGTGGCCAAAATCATTATCAACATATAGAACAACAGACAATTCCAGATTTTTAGAAAATTCTAGAAGTGAGGGCTCGTGTCCTGGAAGAGTAACATTATTATATTATAATATTATATATTATATATATATATATATATATATATATATATATATATATATATATATATATATATATATATATATATATATATATATATATCTGTGTGTGTGCTTGTGTGTGTGTGTGTGTCTCTGTGTGTGTGTGTGTGTGTGAGTGTGTGTGGTGGGTGGGTGTCTGTGTTTTCCTATTTGATATGAAGTTAATTCAAAGGGACAAAAGCTGTTGTATATATGAATACCACACTGGACCTGATCTTATTTTCACAAAATATATAGGAATATAAGATGTTTTATGCCTGTGTATAGCTCTTATTTGTTATTGTACGTCAAATACTTACAAGTAATAATAGTAAAAGAAAATGAATATTTTTTGGTAAACAAAGCTCATGCCCTTTTTGCATATACCCGTAGAACACTTTAAAACAACAACAACCGGAAAATTACAATCTTAAGGGGAAGAAGGACACCTGGTCACGTGACCAGAATGTCAATATTGTAATATAAACTGGAACTGATGTTGGCAATCTAAACAAAAATGACAGACGACACAAATTTGTCCACAAAAGACATACATTGAATGGTAAATTCACATCAGGAAGTAAATAAAGTTGCTCTTTGTGAAAAAATTAATTTAACAGTCATGTGTTTTTGTGTCAGCTATGAAACACAGCTTCACATTGTCTGACATCTTTTGTCCCTCTGTCTGTTTCTCTGGGTACATTCACATTTTGACATAAATTATTGTTTATGATACTTTTGTGAAACTTACAGGAAATGTTCATTGTGATGAGGTGCATCACCCATTCTAGGTCAAGGTCATGTTCAAGGTCACACTCAAGGTCAAATGGTGGTTCAGTCTTCTCTTAAAGAATTTTCTGTTAAAAATACTCAATTTCGGCATTTCAAGGTGTTATTTCTTCGCTATATACCCACAACTTGTTTTATTGACTCTAAATAATTGTTAACCATTCTTTATTGATCATTTACAGAAAAAATAAAAAAAATTTGACGGCTAAATTTTTTACAGTGACCGAATTTAAGATTTATGTTATAAAAATTTAGAATTTTGGGGTCACAGTTTTCAATCTTTCGTCCTCTTTATCCACCACCTCTAATAAAATCATAAAAACACATTGATACAATGGCGTTTGATCAAATTTTACCAAGTTAGCTAGAAAAATATGAGTTTTGTAAATAACTGAGTGTTTTTTGATAATGAATAGGACAGTTGATGAAAAGAATAAAAATTCTGGAAAGGGGCATAACTCTTGCATATATAAATATCCCTTATATACCCACAAATGTGCCAGATTGTTCATTCTATTAATTCATACATTCATTATGATTAAGTATGCAAAACTAAGAAAAAATTGATGATAAGTTTTTGTATACCCCAGGGTACCCTTCTTCCCCTTAAAATCTGGCTTGAGTTTTGTGTCCTTGGCTATTTTTACACTTTGGTATGTTTGCTTTTTGTTCTTTCTAATTGTTTTGACACCACTTAAACCCTTTAAATTACACGCAGCATATAAATAATTAGGATGTCCAGGATATAGGAACAATTGTGGTAAAACAAATGGACAAACACGTACCTTTTGAAATCAAGAGGTGGGATCAGGTGCCATGGAGGAGTAAGAATCCCCTGTCGACCGGTCACACTCGCTGTGAGTCAACAGCCAAATCAAAATGAAAAACATGAGGAACGAATCCTCGTCACAATCGGTACAGACGTCTCAACAACCGAACATCGAACAGGTAACTCAACATTTCACTTCGTGAAACAGAGCAATCGCAAACAAGACTATTATACCGACCGTAAAATTTGCGGAACGTTGACATCAAACTCGAGTTTTCGATATACCTGTGTCAATAATTTGGCAATGGGTGGTTCACCTGTGTATATGAAATGTTCATATGTTGAACACGCCCTGGCATATCGGATCATTTGTCAAATATAAACTCCATATGCGGGTGATTGTGGGATATTACTTCTTAAATGTGAAAAATTTACGATGGGAAAGCCGAGATCGTCGCGTTTGTCGTATAGCTTAGTTGTTAATTTCCCGTCTGTGTCTGTAGTAAGTAAAATGTCTAAGTATGGAGCTTGTGTGCTTAATTCTGTTGTATCTTTAATTTCTAGTTCGCTGATATATGTATGAAACTTGTCATTATTAATTGACAAAACGTCTACTTTACATCGAGAAAGAGAGAACGCGTTTGCAGCGTACCCGGTAGGGGTAGCCGACCTTCCGCATGTAAATTAGTTTAGTACAGGTAGTACTTCATTACAGATTTGAAATGTTCAAGTTGGGAACCAATTGTGCCCCTTTATTTGCTGCTCTGTACCTTTATTCATATGAAGCAGACTTAATATAGAAGCTTCTGAATCGAAAGAAGAAAAAGCTAGCGGTGGCCTTTAATTTGACATTTAGATATATTGACGACGTTGTTTGGCCTTGTCTGATACCACTTTCTTTCTAGAAAATTTATTTAAAATTGGAGCTCAACTGATGAAGTCTAATTGACAGAAACGATCGTCTTGAGCAAAATAACTTTGGTATTATGTTTATAATATCTGTAAATTTGTAGTGACAATTTTCATACACATGTCAATGCTATTTTATTCTTACGAACTTTAAGTTAAATACACAACAGAATCAAGCAAACATGCTTCCTACTTGGACATTTTACTTATTATAGCCACAGACAAGACATTAACAACTAGACTATACGACAAACGCGACGATGTCGGCTTTCCCATTTTTAATTTTCCACATTTAAGTACTTATATTCCGCAATCGTCTGCATATGGCGTTTAAATCTCACAAATGATCCAATATACCAGGGCGTGTTCAACAAATGAACATTTCATATACAAAGGTAAACTAGTTACTGTCAAGTTATTGACACAGGAATATCGAAATTCGCAATTGATGTCAACGTTTCGCAAATATTACGGTCGGTATAATAGACTTGGACTGTATAATAATCTTGTTTGCGATTATTCTGTTTCACTAAAATTACCTGTTCTATAACGGTTGTTGAGTTGTCTGTACCGGTTGTGACGAGGATTTGTTCTTCACTTATTTCATTTAAATTTGACTGTGGACTCACAGCAGGTGTGTCCGGTCAACAGGAGATGCATACACCCTATGATACCTGATCCCACCTCTGGACTTCCAGATTTCCATGTTTGTCCAATGTTCCCCAGATTTGTATGTGCATCCTGGACATTCTAAAAATTTATAGTTTAGTATCTGAGCTTTTTAAAAATGCTTATTCCCAGAGTTAAAAAAAACAAATATCATCATCATTTCTAAATTTGATATCAGTATTTCGTAACACTTGAGGTATATAACTCAGTCGCGCTTCGAACTGCGAAAAATGTGATAAACACCAAAATTTACGAACCAGTAAGTTTTTGTTAATATGATTCATTTACACCTCTATTCTTCATTTATCTCTTATGTATTTTATGTATAGTGTTTTTGTTTTAGTATAAATTAACATTATTTAGGCTGTTTGATATTCCGTCAGTTTGTTTTGTTTTTAGCATGGTCATATCCTTAATATTTATCCAAATGACAATGATGTATCTATCGTATAGACGTATAACATTTGCATAAGGAATTCCATTGCATTGCGACAACGTGTTTACTGTTCTTTTTTGTTACATAAATTCGTTAGTCGGTCCCCGAATGACGTTTCCTGGTAAATAAAATACTCAGCTTGATCAATGGGACATACAAACAAGAAATTTTGCAATAATTCTAATCACAACGTTGACGTAATGTCATTATTAGGTTGCATCATGTATTACATGCATGTTCAATCATACAGATATTATTACAGAGTTCAATGCACCCATACAATACGTAATGTCGCATGGCTCTGCAGTTGGATACACAGATTCCTCCGGAACTACTTTCCAATATGGATTTCCATAACTTGTATTGTTATACCACTCTCAAGCGGTTGTATAAACGAAGCTGCAGTTAGTTAAACATAAACAAATAACCAACAGGGCTGAATAAATCTCATTGGCTTGGCCCACACTACTACTGTAATGAAATGTTTGTACATGAAGTTACATCAGACCAGTTGTCGGAGGTAAAGTTGCTCGAGGGAAAGGGGTCCATTATTGAAGTTATGTTGACATATTGATGTATTCTGGAGATCGGAGCGAGGTACAGGTTTTACGCGATTATGGGAGTCTCGCTCCGGGTGTGGCCGGTCGACAGGGGATGCTTGCTCCTCCATGGCGCCAGGTCCCACCTCTTGGTTTCCAGAGGTCCGTGTTTGTCCATTTTATCCAGATTTGTATCTATGTCCTGGACGTCCTAGAGATTTATACTTTGGTATCTGAGATTTTTAAAATGCATAGACGTGATGTAGGCTAATATACCAGTCATGGTAGAAACAGATTCAACATCTCGTGTAAGTTGATTATCATGTTTATCTAACTCGTTAGTTAATTTTCAAAATTTTAAAAGATACACGGTAAACCTCGTGTCTTTTCAAATTTTGAAAATAAGCTAACTCGAGTTAGATAAACATGATAATCAACTAACACTCGTTGTGGAATCTCTTTATATATCATTTTTTGTTTTTCTCTGAAATTAAGCTAAATTGTGTTGTGTTTATTCTTTTTATTCCGCTATTGGATGTTGTACCACTTAAGAGACTCCCTACTTTCAAACTGATAAATCAGCCGTTGGAGAGAATATTAATAATTGTGATTTTAATATATATGTTATATATCATACTTAAAGAATCACATAATATAATTAGAACCTTATCAAGATGCTGAGGTTTCTAATGGACCACATTTTCGTGGATTTTGCGGGAATTTTTTTCCAGCAAATAGTCGACATTTCAATGGGTACCAATTGTGTCCCTCTCCTAGCTGACATATTTTTTTGTATTCGTATGAAGCGGAATTTATACAACATCTGCTCTCCATTGGGATAAAACAGTAAGCATTTGGAGGTCTTGTCTATAAATAATTTAGAATAATATCGGCAAGATGTATCCTGTTGAGTTTGAGATAAATGAGACGATAGAGAGCAACATATATGTTTCTTACCTATGTTTACTCCTATCGATTGGGAAATATGGTCAACTTCACAACTCCCTGTATGACAAACGTGGCGATTTCAATTTCCATATAACGAAAGTTCCGTTCCTAAGTAGCAATATCCCGTCTATGTCCCTGTCTATGGTGTTTTCATTTCACAGCTTATACGTTATGCTAGGGCATGCTCCTCTTATGAATGTTTTATTCTGGAGCCAAAATAATCACCGATAAATTAATCAGACAGGGACACGTTGTTGAACGATTGAAATCTTCTCAAAGGAAGTTTTATGGTCAGTATGGTGTTCATGATCTTGGTCTTGTTAAATAATATGTATAACCCCTCTCATGAATGTTAGATGATATCCCGGATCACTACCATATACAGTGACTCTCTTTACGTCAATCAGATCGTAAACTATTACGACATTTTCACCGAACTCGAGACGTATCAATGGAACATTTGAGATGGGTGTGGCATGCTAACAGCGGACGCTGACACATTCCGGACACATGGTTCCATCATAATGGGGTCATTTGTATGTCTGGTGTTGTTGTTGTAGACTTTGAGTTTCGGTTTGTCGATTGGTTATTTTTCGTTTTACTTCGCGTATAATGAAGTGCATACTTGCTGAAAGTGCAGAAACTGCTTAGAAGTGTGTGCAAAGGAAGTTATGGAACAAGAGCTAGAAATAAGATAAACATCGTTACATAGCTGTTATGGACCTGCATGAGTGACCAGTAAAACATCCTAGACGACAGAATTAAGTCCTGAACTGAGGACTGAATGTAAATATTGTCTAAGCTTGATAGCTCAGCTTTCTTGTAATATCAAGAGGTCAACAGCATCTGAATTTACGAAGAAGAGGTCAACAGCTTCTGAATTTACGAAGAACAGTAATTCTATGATAAGGCCATTCCACGGGTTTTTCTCTGTTTAGCGTCCGCTGATAGATCGGTTTTGAGATCATAAACCAGAAAAAAAAAACCACAAACATAGCAAGGAATATAGCCCTAAAATGAACAGTTAAGCATGATAATATATTTTAAAATATTCTGAAAACTACCATTTCATTTGTTATGTATAAGTAGTATAGAGATATAGTTTTTATAAGTTTAGTTATGTTTTCTTTTGTTAACACATTAGGAAAATATTGAAATGTGCATAAAATTCCATTTGTTCTCATTAAAAAGGTCTTGTATTTTTTCTCTCATTTTGTGGTTTTTTCTGATAGAAAGATTTTTGGGGTATGAAGGTTAAATATAAAAAATCTTAGAATGGCCTAATCATATAATGAACAATACAAAATAAAATGGGATGCATCTTCCATTTCGTGGCCACAACAACCTCTGAATGAGTTGGTGAACTTAACTCTGCATTTCAACTGCTACAAAAGTTTCTTAATCTACTAAAAAGAATATTAGCTTTACGTACCGAACAAGATAATTTTTCGGTACCGTATAACCATTATAAGTATGATTTAAGGCAGTTTTAAAGTTCAAAGTAGGTTGTGATTTGATGACACAATTCAAATCATTCCAAAGACGGATACAAGAAGGAAAATAGAATACATAGGAACTCTGGAGAAGAAGTTGATATTGGGGATTGTCCTGGTTATTTCATAAATTATAAGGTACAACAGCATATACATGTATGTGGTCTGTTAAAAGATTTCCGTGGTAATCTTGGGTTAAGCCATTGTGTATCTTGCGATAATTTTCTGTTTCCCCTTACGAAATTGTTTTTCCATCACATTTCTAGAATAAGAGAATATATGCTGGCAAACAGAGGAAGACTCACTATTCTTGCTGCTTGGTATTAAATATTTTCCAAATGATTACTATCATAATCATTACATTCGTTTACAATTCACAAGCATATTCCAAGAAAGTCAAAGTAGTGCATATTTTACTTAGAGTCGTATGACAAACAGTGAAACCAGTATATAGGGGTCACCCAAGGGACCAGAAAATATTTACTTTTATGTGCAGGTAACTCTTATACACATGTTCAATTTAGTTGAAGTATGCGCAGTCAAGGAACTTGAAAAAACTGGCCTTTATAAGCAGGTAATCCTTATATAGAGGTGGCCGCTATAGCAGGTTTTACTGTATTTCAATGTTTTAGAAAATTTATTTGCTTAACGCTTTCACCCCCTGAATATCTGAGTGGTATACTGTTTTCTATTGTTTAGGACCAGCCTATTATGGTCTGTAGGGTTGAAAGGGTTAAAAGCAGAATGACTAATATTATTTATATTTACCATCAGTACTTAATGTTATTCCTAATTGTTTGTGTGATTCATGGTGTGCAACTGAGTTTCACCAAAACGAAGATCTAGATCGTGAGTGGGTCGATTACTAATTACCAGAACGTCAGTTTTGTATGGTTTAAAAATAACAAGCCATTTGTATGACCACTGGAACACTTTATGGGTACATTGTGTAATATCGTTTAGGCGCGTAAACGAATGAAGAAGAAGGAATGTGTCATCAGCGAATAGTCGATAAGAAATTAAAAGGGATTAAGAATAGATCCTTGTGACACACCTGCATTAGTTTTTCTAAGAGGAAAATGTTGATTGTTTTTACAGATTGTTCTCTAATGGGAAGGAAGTCTAAAGAAAATAAGGAAAAGGTTCTACGAAACTGAAAGAATTTTATTTTCTATATAAACCATGATTTCAATCTTTATCAAAAGCCCTAGATATATCGCTAAAAACAAGACATGTAGGTTCGTTTTTTCCCATTCATACATAAATGGTGGTATAATTCTAGTACGATAACATAAATATATAAGATGTATCATCGACTTTGCAAATTGGTAGAAGGATAAAACAAATAGAGCAGTCAATTCAATGAGGTGTTTATAACAAGATAACACAAGAGATGAATTTAAAATAGAAGGTATAGTATGAAAAGGAGCAATATGTATCGTGAAGGTTCTCAGTACCCCGTGTAGGAGCGATCTTGTGTAGTTATTCTATGGGTAGTACAATTTGTTTTTGGCCACTCTCGGATAGTTTCATGAACACTCAACCCTTGTTTGTTCAGAAGGGTGAACTTTTCCTGCTTGTTTTGCTTTGCCTATTTAATTTAAATGAATTTTTGGTTATACATTTTCTTTCGGAATTACTCTTCAGTTTTCTTAGGGTATTTTTTTTTTATTTTCCAATTACCAAATCTACAAATAATCTTATAGTTTCCATGTCTACTTCGCTTTCCTATAGATTGGTAGTTATCGTTTGTGGTTATATTGTTTTAATTAAGTTTTAATCAACATTAGTCAGCCACAACAGAACCCGTATCGTTGGTTTTTCAAAAAAGAACGTTGTGAAACCTCAGTGAGTTTCTTCTACCATATTGTTCGAGTTCTTCGAGTCCATACTCTACCTGCCTTACTCGATCATTAAGGGTATCATTTACTCCCCAGAGTCTTGCTATCTCGGCCTCCTGTTTGTTGTCTTTGTCTACGAGGTCCTTGACTAAACTTTGCACGGTTTGTTGGATTATTGGACCAAGAGACATAACGAGAATCGGTGCACAATTGCTGAGAAATAATTGGGATTCTGATTGCGGAGAATATTGACTGCATGGAGGGATCCGTTGATCCTGGTTAGGCCTCAGACGGGAACCAGAACTGCAGACCCTGAGCGGGTGTCAAGAGAACCGTGCTAGGCAACAA
The DNA here is from genome assembly GCA_030159075.1 of Atrina japonica. Lineage (NCBI taxonomy): Eukaryota > Metazoa > Mollusca > Bivalvia > Pterioida > Pinnidae > Atrina > Atrina japonica. The sequence continues at coordinate 1,264,962 of BROG01000116.1, forward strand.
AAGACATTGCAGAAGTTGTGGATTGGACTCTCCTTCGCAGTGATCGGATCTCTTCTATTGGTCAAATGTATTTACGCTCACTCATTCAGTACACGTATATACTTGTATACTGCAACTGATTGTAAACAATGTATAAGATCAGTACTCACGGCCGTCCAAAAGAATTTCCTGTTTCTAAGTCTATGGCTGCAAATTTCTTACCTCTTTTGAGATAATACACAAGTAAATGTTGTGTTTGAAATTGATATGAAGGATTGCACACACAAATTAAGGTCACCAAGCAATTGTAGAATCTAGTTTTATATTGTCGTGTTGTTCTCGGCCATCTTGTGATTTAGAGCTATATTTCTTGTAGCTTAGAGTGAAATATATATTATCGGCATATATACACATACAAAGTGCAGATGTTCGAGTTACATCCCTTTATTTGTCTAACTATTCAAGTTGGAGTTATTGAAGCATTTCTGTACAGAAAAATATGCCTAATGAATTAATAGCATGTTGATAACCAAGGATGCTGTTAGTTATCATTAGTTATCAATATTGTATATAGACACGCTATAATCATTTTGATCATTATATATACATGTATATATATATATATATATATATATATATATATATATATATGTGTGTGTGTGTGTGTGTGTGTGTGTGTGTGTTTGTGTGTGACATGATTCTTAGATAGGCAATGTTAGTACAGTCCTTAGTCCTTAGATAGACAATGAAAGTATACAATATTGTTTTTCAATAGACATTGTTAGTATGTGTCAGTATGGTTCTTAGTTAAACAGTTTTAGTACAGACCATGATTCTTAGATAAGGCAATGTTAGTACAGACCATGGTTCTTATATAAGCAGTGCTAGAACATAACATGGTTCTTGGATAGAGAATGTGTATACAGAATATACAAATCTGAGATATCAAAGTATAAATCTATATGATGTCTAGGATAAAGGTACAAATCTGGTAGACATTGCACAAACACGGACCTATGGAAATCAAGAGGTGGGATCAGGTGCCATGGAGGAGTAAGCATCCCCTGCTGACCAGTCATACCCACCGTGAATGTGGTTCTTAAACATGTTTGTCCAGAGCAAGGTCAGTATAAACCATGGTTTACGATAGGCAAAGCTAATAAAAAAAACATGGTTCTTTAGTAGGCAGTATTAGTATAGAACGCGATTCTTAAGTAGGCCACGTTTGTCAGACTATTGTTCTAGTTAGAACGTGGTTCTTAAGTAGGTATAGTTAGTATAGAGCATGGTTCTTAGATAGGCAATGTTAGTACAGAGTGTGGCTTTTAAATAGGCAATGTTAGTAGAGAAAATGGCTCTTAGATAGGCAATGTTAGTAGAAAGAATGGTTCTTAGATAGGCAATGTTAATATAGAGCATTATTCTTAGGTAGACAATATTAGTAAAGAACATGGCTATAGATAGACAAGCTTAGTACAGACCATGGTGCTAAAATAAGCCATATTAGTATAGATGATGGTTCTCAGATACGCTGTGTTAGTACATGGTTCTTAAATAGGTAATGTTAGTACATAGCGTGGCTCTTAGATAGATAAAGTTTTTACACAGCCTGGTTCTAAGATAGACAATGTTAGTACAGAGAATGGCTCTTAGATAGGTGATGCTAATAGAGAGAATGGCTCTTAGTTAGGCAATGTTAGCAGAGAGCGTGGTTCTTAGATAGACAAGGTTAGTACAAAACCACTCTCTATACTAAACTTGCCTATCTCGACACCACGGTCTATACTGACATTGCCTATCTAAGCATCACGCTCTATACTAAAATTGCCTATCTCGACACCACGGCCTATGCTAAAATTGCCTATCTCGACACCACGGTCTGTACTAAAATTGCCTATTTCGACGCCACGGTCTATACTAAAATTGCCTATCTCGACACCACGGCGGTCTATACTAAAATTGCCTATCTGAAAACTACACTCTATTAAAATTGCCTATCTAAGAACCAGGCTATATACTAAAATTGCCTATCCAAGTACCACACTCTATACTAAAATTGGCTGTCTAACCACTACGCCCTCTATACACCACACTCTATACTATAATTCCCGCTCTATACGAACATTGCCTATCTAAGCACCACGCTCTATACGAACATTGCCTATCTAAGCACCACGCTCTATACGAACATTGCCTATCTAAGCACCACGCTCTATACGAACATTGCCTATCTAAGCACCACGCTCTATACGAACATTGCCTATCTAAGCACCACGCTCTATACGAACATTGCCTATCTAAGCACCACGCTCTATACGAACATTGTCTATCTAAGCACCACGCTCTTTATTAAGATGTCGTATCTTGGAACCACGGTCTCTCTAAACACCAGTCCATACTTTATACTAAACTCCCTGTCTAAGCCCCACGCTCTATACTACATTTGTCTATCTAAACAACACCCTCTATACTAAAATTTTATATCTTAACACCACGCTTTAAACTAAAATTGCCTATAGCAACCCCACGAATATATAATAAAATTACCTATCTCAGAACCACATTCTATACTAACATTGCCTATCTACGTGGTTCTTAGAAAGACAATCTTACTACATAGTGTGCTTCCTAAACAGGCAATGTTAGTACAGTGTCTGGTTCTTAATGTGCAATGGTATTATAGAGCAAGGGTCTTACATACGCATTGTTAGTATAGAGAGTGGTGCTAAGACGTGTGGCGTGTATTTGTTCCTCAATCATTTCATTAGACTTTAACTGTGGAATCATGGCAGGGGACCTGTCAACAGGTGACGCTTACTCCTCCATCGTACCTGATCCCACTCCTCTTGATTTCCAGAGGTCCGCGTTTGTCCGATATTCACCAGATTTATTTATGTATCCTGGACATCCTGAAGATTTATACATAGGTGTATATATATATATATAATCTTAGTGTAGAGCGTGGTTCTTAGATAGGCATCGTTAATACAGAGCATTGTTTTTAGATACTGTTAGTACAGATAGTAGTAGTGGTAGTTGGTAATAGTCGTTGTTAGTAGTAGTGCTAGAAGTAGTAAGTTGTAGTAGTGGGAGTAGTAATCGTCGTCGTCGTAGTAGAAGTATGTGTAGAAATAGTTGGCCTAGTTGTGGCAGTAGTAGTAGTAGTAGTAGTAGTGGGAGTAGTAATCGTCGTCGTCGTAGTAGAAGTATGTGTAGAAATAGTTGGCCTAGTTGTGGCAGTAGTAGTAGTAGCATAAGTAATAGGCATAGTAGTGCCGGTATTAGTTGTAAAAAAAGACGGTTCGATTGTAGCAGTAGTAGTAGTAGAAGTAGTAGAAGTAGTAGTAGTAGTAGTAGTAGTAGCAGTAGTAGTAGTAATAGTAGGAGTAGGAGTAGTAGGAGTAGTAGTAGGAGTAGTAGTAGTAGTAGAAGTAGTAGTAGTAGGAGTAGTAGTAGGAGTAGGAGTAGTAGCAGTAGTAGTAGTAATAGTAGGAGTAGTAGTAGTAGGAGTAGTAGTAGTAGTAGTAGGAGTAGGAGTAGGAGTAGTAGTAGGAGTAGTAGCAGTAGTAGTAGTAGAAGGAGTAGGAGTAGGAGGAGTAGTAGTAGTAGGAGTAGTAGTAGGAGGAGTAGTAGTAGTAGTTGTAGTAGGAGTAGTAGTAGTAGTAGTAGTAGCAGTAGGAGTAGTAGTAGTAGTAGTAGGTGTAGTAGTAGTAGTAGTAGCAGTAGCAGCAGCAGTAGCAGTAGCAATAGTAGTAGTAGTAATAGTAGTAGTAGTAGTAGTAGTAGTAACGGTAGTAGTGATAATGCAGCTACGTATGTTTTTTTTTTTTGCCTATCATTATTTCCATTCCAATTATATTGACCCTGAACTAAATGTTCTGATTGCGTGTTAAAGATGCATACAGATTCTACTTAAGTCAAAATGATGTAGGGTTTATTATCCGACCTCCATTTCTTAACATCATATCGTAACCAATTTATTGCATTTAATTTCGATATTTAGGTTGTGGTTTCGATATAAGATTGTTAATACACTGAAAAGTATTGTAACATAGAATTTGATGAAATTCGGTTATTGGTTTTATCATTGGTCTCTTTTAACTGGAAAATATCATTTTACTGCATTTATAAGTTGATTCCCGATTTAAACGCATTGGCGTGAATAAAATATAAAATACCGTCGAAGCCTCTTGGTGAGTTCTCCATAAGATTAGCAGAACCATGCATAAGTTTCCAGAAGATATAAAACTTACCCCACGACTGTTACTGTAAGAATGGGTCATTTTTAAATGATGAAAAAAGTAACTATTTAGCAAAACTTTGTATACTGGCATTTCAGATTAGTGACGTTTTTTTTTCTCTATGTTCTTTGTCCATTTCATCTTCTCTTGCCTATAGCGTTTTCATTTCACAACTTATACTTTATACTAGGTCATGTTCATCTTATGAATGTTTTATTCTGAGAGCGAAACGACTCGCCAATAAACTACTTACACAAGTATACGTTGTGACACGCATAAAATCGTCGTTTTATGGTCGATACGGGGATTTTGTTAAACAACATATAGTCCCCGCCTCTCAGGAATATTAGATAGTATTCTAGAGCACGACCACAGACAGTGATTCCCTTTTGCAAATCATATATAAAAGTAACTGATGACAATTTCATCGAACTTGACCTTTTCACTGAACTCGAGAGGTTTCCATGTAACATTTGCGACGCTGGCAGAGGACGCTGACTCTTTCCGGACACCAGGTCCCATCCCATTTGGGAATCGCAATTTGTTCTTCGTTGTTCTTTCCAAACGGGATAGGACCAGATGTCCGGAAGAGGTCAGCGTCCTCTGCTGGCATGCCACACCCGTCGCAAATGTTCCATGGAAACCTTTCCAGTACGATGAACGGGTCAAATTCGGTGAAAAGGTCAAGTTTGGTGAAAAGCACGATTGACGAAAGGGAGTCACTGTCTGTGGCCGTGTTCCAGAAGACTATCTAATATTATTGAGAGGGGGACTTCATAATGTTTAACAAGATCCCCGTATCGACCATAAAATTTCTTAAACGACGATTTCAACCGTTCAACAACGTTACCGTGTGTAAATAACAGCTATTGTTGTTAATTTCCAAACACAGAACTATATTTTCAGTGGCAGAAATTTGCCTAATTATCATTTTGTACAGAAGCGGGGTGTCAATCTTTCCTCTTGGAAATCAACAATAATTAACACGTGTACTTAAGGGACATTGATCGACGTCTAATGAAAACCTTCTTCGTGTATGTGTTGAAAGTGATTTTGATTTTCTACACAATTACTCATAAAACATCGTTTAGTGTTCAACTTGTTTTTACAAAGATCTACTAGTATTCAATAGCTACCGGTAGCCTTTAATTTGACTTAAAGTAGATCGACGACGTTTTGTCGATTAATAATTACAAATTTCTTATGCATGTCAGTGCGATATATCTCAACGAACTGGGAATTAAATACACATGGTAATCAAGCAGAGGGAAACTAGTAAGTGATAGGGAAATCGCGCTTAATGTCAACGTTTCGCAAATTTTACGGTGGTATAATGACCGAGTTTGCAATTATTATATTCCACTAAATGCAATGTTGAGATTTCTCTCCGGTAGTTGGTTTTGAGCCATTTATACCGATTGTGATGAAGACTAACTACTCACTTATTTCATTTGAATTTGATTGTGGACTTACGGCGGGTATGACAGGTCAACAGGGTATACTTACTCTTCCGCATCACCTGATCCCACCTCTGTATTTCCAGAGTTCCGTGTTTGTCCAATATTCATTCAGTTTTCAGATTTGTATATTGTACCCTTGACATCCTGGAGATTTATACTTTTTTAATTCGTGAATTTTATATTTAAAAAGAAAATATTCTCCTATGAACTTGCTTTAGAAGAAAAGTAAAGAAATCATAAAATTTCAACCCCAATTGCTAATTAAAGAAAACAAAATACAAAATCTTGTATCAAAGCCCAGGAATTGTACTTCTCCATTATGGTCAAACAAAATACTAACATATATATATATTGTATGTTTGTGTGGTTTGATGATCGATATAGGGCAGGTGTCATCACTTACCTGTGTCACTGTGACATAAGCAAATAAATACAATTTATCCCTAAACTTTTTATTTAAAAATAAAAAAAACAACAATCAATAAACAAACAATGGGTAAACAATAAGCGCGGTCTAATACGTTCCGTTCTGTCAAAGTGATATCACATTTCGAGAGTTTTGGAGATTCTTTAAATTCTAGACAATACCACAACGGTCATTGATAAACGCCCAGTAATGGTGAGATATTTTCATGATTTTTAAAGAGGCGTTAGCTGTGGTTTCTTCCTTTTTTACTACTTAGATTGATATACAATAACAAAAAAGAGATATACACAGGCGTAAAAATTCTGAAGTTCCTGTATATTTGGTGATAATTGCTTCAGAAACCCAGGTTTCGCACGTTTTCACTTGCAATTGATTAACTCAACCTTACTATTTGTATATAAATACCACACTGGACCTGACCTTATTTTCACAAAATATATAGGAATACAAGATTTTTTAAGCCTGTGTATAGCTCCTATTTGTACATCAAGTACAAGTAGTAAAAGTAGAAAAAAAAAATCAAAATATGTTTTTTGGTAAATACAGCAAATGCCCCTTTAAATATTTTTTTCTGTATCATAAGTCCAATTGAAGTTCAAAAGCAAGTGCATATGGATTGATTAAATAATAAAGGGAAATCCCTCATGAAACAAAACTATTGGAGTTTTGATGAGTTATTTGGTTAGATATAATCATTTCATACTAACTGCCAATAAAAAAGTATATCGATACAATATTTGCATTTTCGCCAAAATCTATGCCATATCATTGTACATTATTGAGCATTATTGGGTATAAACAATTTCTTAATCATATGATCATAAACATAATTATTTAGTTTTTACCTTGAGAGAAAGACTATATGAAATACTTTGTATAAATCACACCGAATGTGAGAGAATCTTACTAGCAACTGTGCACCGTTAAATATCTCTTAAACAAACATAATCAAGAAGTTGAGTCGGTATTGGAAGTTTCCGTGATAATGACGTAATACTTTTTCCGGTGGTACAATTTAGCAAGTGATTACGTAAGGATTTGCGGGTCAATTCAATTAATGAACATGGGCTCTCTATTTTTCCCTCTATGTATGTATGTAACTCAGAATCATGCTCTTGTATACTGCAGAGAATAAAGTCCATTAATGGCTCGGCATGTAGATTCCATCCAGCATAAACCAGGTATTTCACGGCATCAAACTCGTCATGGCAAAGAAGAAGGTAGAGCGAAGACTCCTCATCATAACTGGATTAAATATTTACACAAAATTACAATGATGTTCAACAATCTATAGTTGTTTAATACTGTTTCACTTTAAAAATTATATTACATCAATTGAATTTAGCAATTATGATTAAATTTTCCGTAGGTACGAATACAGTTCAAATATTCATATTGGGGCAAATGTTCTAAAAAGGGTGTTTCATTCGTTCACTCATTTTCTCTCTATCTCTCTCTCTCCTACTTTCGTTTTCCATTTACTTAACATTAGAACAAGGTGCAATATCCTACTGTATACGCTCGTGATCGGTTTTGAGGTGCCGGAACTTCTTTTATGTTATATTCATACGTGCTATAACAATGGCATATTACGTAAATATTTTATGTTTTGTGATTTGTTGTGGATTGAATAAAATATATTTTATTTATGACCATTGTATCATTTTCAATGATATATATATATAATAAAAATGACATTGACTGCATATGTTAAAATATTCACGTCTTCATTCTTGGCGCGGAGAAGGTCATTTGCCGTGCCAAGAACTTGGGCGTAAATATTTCAACATATACACTCAATAACCTATACATATTGCCTTAACAGTCCATAAAACTTTACACAAGCGAAAATGTGTGACATTTCATGGTTGAAGAAACAGAAGAAAGTACCAACGCATATAAATAAACTTACTTCTTAATACTTCTGTTTCGTGAGACAGATCGGAGCTCTGCTCCACTTTGCGTCAATAATTTCAGGTATTCCATGGAAAATAGTGCATCCCGAGACAGTATGATGCATTCTTGTAGAGGCGTGTAACCATAAGTATCTATCGTATTCACCTTCGCTCCAGCATTGAGAAGTTCTAATATTATATTCATGGAATCATCCGGATCTAAAAGAAAAAAATAGAATTACGAGTATGAAAATTAACATTTATGTTTAATTGTGGTTCATTTGATCTTCTAAAGCTTGCCGATTAAAAAAAGCAAATCAAATTTCACATACATCTTTGTACGACATATTTTTATTGCTTTTGTATGGAGGAACCTATCGTTGTGGGTACTTTTAAAGTTTGGAGGTTTGGTTTAGTCTGTTTATTGGTGGTTTTGTCACACTCGACACGTTTTCATTTTTGATTCAGTTTTTAATCATGCAGGAGAGAACCCGGTTACAATGTACCCGGAAAGAGATCATAAGCCTTCCATATGTAAATTGGAAAACTTTCTCACAAAGTCAGGTGAGGTTCCAGCGGGAGAGTAGAGGTAGTACATGTTAAAATTACGTAGAATATGGTTTGTGTCCTAAACCTTTATATACCATATTATTTCGTAAGACTGAATGATATTTCAGTATATAGTGACTAAAATAGTTTAACAATTTAACGTTATATCTTAAAGATATTTTTCTTGGTAAAAAAACAGAAATAAAGCCGAGATAACACTAAACATCATGCTAAATTGAGCAAGGAGACCATTGCCGATAGGAGAAGATAATTAGCATTCGTGATAGATGTATTGCTGTTAAATTGTAAATAAAACGTGGAAAAGCGACAGACAATACATCATGGCCTTAACGATGTGAGCCATGAAACGTTTGTCCCAGCATGGAGTTTCGGTTACACATTAAAATTACGCTGGCAAGAGTTATCGTTCCTACTTGTCATCATGGCAAGAGTTATCGTTCTTATTGTCATCAAGCCATCAAAAATCCAGTCAAACTTGTCATGAATACTATGAACAATACCAAAGCCATATCCGAAATGTAGGTAGAATAGACCGCATGTTAATACAAAATTACTCCGCCCTGCCAATTTATGTGAAACGGACTACATGTATATCAAACAAGAACAAGCAAATCTTTGATAAAAGAGAAATATCTGGTCTTATCTTATTATGAACGACATAAAAACATGACTAAATAGAAATGTGTAATGCATTAAAATGGAAGGTCGAAGTTTTGGGTTTATTTGGAGAGATATATGAATTCTAAAACAAATATCTAACATAAATTATATTAAATAAAATATATCGCAAAATTATGTAAAATATTCCATAAATATACGAAAATTCAGAAATGTAACCAGAAATGCAACCTTGCAGTAAAATAGAGTGATTTTAATGTTTCAATTTGAAGCTGGTACATTTAGAAAAATAAAAATATACGATCTAGAATTCAATCTGACTTAAAACATTTATATATATTTCTTTGTAAATAGAGCATAGAAGAGAAACAAGTTACATGATGCTTAGTTTTATGTCTAATGTTAATTTGTAACGGAGTTTGAACTGCAAGTACTTATTGTTTGCTATCAAATGGTGTCACTATTGAGTACATATTATAACAAACGAAATTTAGTTGAAAAAAAGAGATCTCGTGGCTCCGCGATTCGCAACCAGAGGGTCGCGGGTTCGAGGCGGCTGGCTTTTTCCTGTCCTTCGGATGAGACAGTAAAAACCGAGGTCCCGTGTCACATTAGGTGTCGGTACGTTAAAGAAACCTCGCTGCTCAATGGCCAATGGCCGTAAGTGCAGAACATAGGCCAAAACTTGAATCCCGTCACCGGCATTTGGTGGCGTCTCCAACGAATGAAAGATTCTTGATTAGGACGTTAAACAATAACAATTGTAAAACATGTATATCTATCTTACGAGAGAGAGAGAGAGAGAGAGAGAGCGAGAGCGAACTTCATCTATAGATCACCTCATATACGTAAATTACAAGTTAGTCTCAAGAAAATATGTTATTATACAAATCCTCACTTCAGGTACCACCACGTTAATCAGACCAATTTCAGCCTTAATAGTGATGCTCCACTTTATATATATATATATATATATATATATATATATATATATATATAGTTATATATAGTGTGTGTGTTAATATATAATTTGTGCTAATATATGTATCTCTTTTTCCTTTTTACATCCTATTTTCCCAACATAATTTAATCTAAATTTAACAAAATATGATGTATAATAGACCCTTTCACGATATACTGCGGTCCTGTAACTTTGAATATATAATTACAGATGCAAAAATATAGACGTCGTTATCTGATTTTTCCTTTTTACATCCTTTTTTGGGAATCTGTATCATTTATTCCCTCAAAGTTACAGGACCACAGTTATCGTGAAAGGGTCTATTGTATAATTCGATATATAAATTATGAATGTAACAGAGAGAAAACCCCACTGAAGATTTTGAAAGTATATCCATATATAATTGGAATTGATACAGAAAAAAATTATAGGTTTGCACTTGAAAATTGAAATTGATCTTAACGGGGCATTAGCTGTGTTTATCAAAAATATTTATCGATCATTTCTACTTTTACTTCTACTTGTAACAGATGTACAACAACATAATACAGCTATACACAGACATGGAAAATCTTATATCCCTACATATGTTGTGAAAATATGTTGTCAGGCCCAGTGTCATATGCATATACAAACAGTGAAGTTGAATAAATCAATGAATTGCAAGTGAAAAAAGTGCCAAACTGGTTTTCTCCAGCAATTTTCACAGAGTATGTCGGGATTTAAGAAATGTTATGCCTGTATATACCAAATTTTTGTTATTGTACATCCATCTAAATAGCAAAACGAAAGAGAGAATTGTCTGGGGGAAAAACACAGCTAACGCCCCTTCAAAATGACTGTCTATGTGCATATCAGTATACAAGTTCTATACAGTTTGCATTGGAGTACTTTGTTAATGCATATGAAACATCTCAGATACCAAAGTATAAATCTTTAGGATGTCCAGAATATAGGTACAAATCTGGTAAAAATGGACAAATACGGACCTCTGCAAATCAAGAGGTGGGATAAATATTTACGCTTTTGTAGCTATCTACATTACAGAACAGTTTAAAACTGAATCAATGTATCAATATAGAAAAGCATATACTTTGAAAACCAAGAGCAAGGTGTAAAGGTGGTCTCCCTTGCCTAAGCTGAACATTCGGATCTCCTCCGGCCTTTAGTAGTAAATTTACTATTTCCACGCATTGTGACATGACAGCTTCACATAAGGGCGACATACCACCCTGCCCTGTCAAATTCACATCGGCTCCGCTATCTATAAGCGTACGCACATTGTTAACATTTTTTTGCTTAATAGCGGTTATTAGTGCTGTTCGTTCTGATTTGTCGACTTCGTTTATCTCCGCATCACTATTGAGTAACAACTGTAATACATCTACCTGTTTACTCTCGGCAGCAAAATGTAAGGGCACTGTTGTTCGTCTGCTTGTGTTATCAACCGCATTTACATTCGCGCCTAACTTAATTAGAAGACGAATAAGACTGATATTTCCACTTTGAATCGCCACACTTAAAGAACTTATTCCTTCCGAATCTTCATAATTTATATCAATGTCAGAAAGGTTATCGACCAACATCTTAGCTATGTCATAATCGCCAAGTTTTGATGCTTGATACAACCCCTCGGAGTGCAGTGCACGTTCTGTACGGCCATGTTGAGAATGGTTTCGAAAATAAATGTTTATAAAATCAATGTCTCTCTTCTCAATGGCGAGTTTAAGATCAGTTTCTGTAGCTGTGAAGGTAGACATTATGCAGATCGCTCAGAATATAATCATCCATTTGGCAGAAAGAACAGTCGTTTGATATAACATCCTACCTTGGTTATTTCCAGTTACTGGTACGAATGTGACGCAAATGGGGGGTTTTCTGTATGAAAATTATCACCAGCGGTAAATCATTATGTGCATGCATGCTAAACCTACCGACGACACGAATATTTAATCGAACCCGTTGTGCAGTTTAAATCATTTACTGTCAGTCGGGTGGAACAAGTTATTTAAATTGACGCAATCCGAAGTACTGGTATCATGTATAGCTTTGTAAAGAAATATTACATATATTTACATTCATATGTATTAAACACCGGAAAAACCGTTTAGATGGACATTGCCAAGGCCAGGGATCTCCAATCTCAACCATCCAATTTTTATTATTATTTTGACTATATAGTTTGTTTAACTTTGTATATATATATATATATATATATATATATATATATATATATATATATATATATATATATATATATATATATATAAAGCACAAATATCACTACAATATTATCATTTAATATCACTACAATATTATCATTGACTATCTGCGTATATATATATATATATATATATATATATATATACACTCTATACAGGGAAATTATCGACCCCCGTATTATTTTCGCCTCTTTCGCCCTCATCGTCAGTGGATGAATTCAAAACTGATAAATTCATCTATTTTTAATAATAAAAGTCTGGGCGAATTTAAAACGGGGCGAAACTGTTTGCAGGTGCATTAGGACGAAAATAACACCGGGCGAAAATAACCCTGTATACAGTGTATATATATATATATATATATATATATATATATATATATATATATATATATATATATATATATATATATATATATATATATCACATAGATGTGGTAGTGAGCATATTTCTAAATTGTCTAAAGTTGGTTAATAGTCAAAATGGATTCCAGTACACAGAAAAAGGTATACCACGATCATCCATCGACAGGGGAAATAAAGACAGGATCTTACCAACACACCAATCGACGTATTAGGATCAAGCAGCGTTAATCTGTGGGAGATACGTATAGCAATACGTCATTTCCGAGATCCCTCGACAAACCACTCTCTGTCATGTGATTTAAACCACCACGTGACAAGATTTAAGGCATATTTTGGACAAAATGGCAGGTACCTACAGTAGTCTGCGTATCAGCTGAAAAACATGATAAAGTTCGGATTAATACAAAAGTTCCTACAATCAATATTTTTACTCAAAAACATTTTTCTATATCTTAAAGTTGTTGGCTAGGTGTATGGTTTTACTCACAGTTTACATCAATGTCAATGACGGCGTATCATAGACCTAAATACGTTTCAGTTCTAGGTTAATATTTTTATTGTTTAAATGAAATATTATCAATCCACGAATATTTATCTGGCTTAAGTTTCTCTCTGGAGTCCGATTTACAACATGGTCACACATATCAGTACATGTTGTTGTTTTTTTTTTTGTCTATTTTGATTTCATCTAACCACCTTGGTTTACTTCGTATTTACCGAGACAATTTTCTCAAAGTCACATGATCAGTGCGCTGTATTTTCTGAACCGTTCCGGATCTCGGAAAAGCCGTATTTCTGTGTCGTCACTGATAATAATAAAAAAAACAAAAAACTTTGCTGATATATAATAAGCTAATGAAAGCGATTTCATGACATACTCATGATTGTAAATGAAATGTACAACATCCATTATTTACGTTAAAAGTTAATATGTAAATAATATATAAATACAATCATCACGCACTACATAGTTGTTATCTTGATACTGCACCGACAACTTGAGGAAATTAAAAAATGATCATATAGAAATTTAGAAAAAAAAAAATTACTTCAAAACGATCAGTTAAGAAAAAGATCATATCATGTTCATTCAACCATAGCCTACACACAATGATATCAGATTTCACATGTAAGTATTTAGTGTTTGCCGGTGCTATTTACACATGGTTCTCTTTTACATATAATTGTGAAAATGACATATGAAAATTTGTATTTTAATAACTATTAAAGGGGCATTAGCTGCTTCTTCATAAATTCGTTTTTCCTTTTTTACTACTTAGGATTAATATACAATAACAGAAAAGAGATATACAGAGGGTTAAAAATACTTAAATTTCTATATATTTTGTGAAAATTGTTGAGGAAACCCAGGTTTGGTGCTTTTTCCATTGTAATTGATTAACTCTACCATACTATTTACATATGAACACCACACTGGGCCTGACCTTACTTGAACCCTAGTGTAAACCGCCAAGGTGTCTTAAGTGCAGTACACAAAAACGAACAAACAAGATTATTTTGAAAAAAATAGCTAAGGTATTCATTTTTTTACAGTGGCTACTTTTAGACGGCAGTGCAATAGTTATAGATTAAACATTTGGCCTTGTATGATACCAGTTTTCTTTCGAAAATAATGCATCTGTACCAATCAAACGTTGAAAAGAGACGTTATGTTACATTAAAAACCCTACTTTAATTCTCAAGGCATGTTAAGACAAAATAGATTAATAAAATATAGATAAAGGTTAAATTTGAAAACAAAAATGAAATTTTGAAAATAGCCTATGTATGTTATGTGAGATTTGATAATTAATTGCGATGTTTTTTCCACTTTGAAGGACACACAAAGTGTCTTACTGTGAAATAATTATAGTCTATTTATTAAATTAAACATTTATAAACTTGGAATGAGTAATTTAGATCAATTATCATCTGTCATAGTTATCTTATCTCTCAGTTGAATGTACATTTCTGTTATTATCGCCTACAAAAAGAAAACTTAACGTTTGTTTAAAATAAAGATGAACCGATAACACACCACAATTACGGACCGAAATGGACACTTGTTTCCGGAACAGTTTTCAAATTTAACAGTGCACGGTTTTCAAATTACTAGTAATACCCATTAACGTGATAAAAATAGAATGAACACCCTTTTATCAAAGGAGGAAAAGTGACGTCATTATGCCAATACAATTTAAACCGATAAGTAATGTAATAAAAAGTCATAACAATTAAACTGACTTGGCTAAAAACGGATGCACTTCCCATGAGGTAGATGTACCCACTGAATTGCTCTAGAAAACATTTATCTGGAATTTATGACTTAACTGATCATAAATTACACCTAAGGGCATATCTCATTTCCTATTTTTGACAGGGTTCGTACCATAAATGGAAACTGTAATTATACAAAACAGCACCAAGAATTTAATCAATTTCAAATATCTACGTCAAGACAAAATAGTACCAGCACTTATTATTACGGAATACTACAAATACGCATTACCTTAGCATTTTGCATTTTTATTAAACCCATTAAGACATAATAAAAATGTTTCAGAAATTGAACAAAATGTTAGATTTTGGATTATAAATGATAAAATCCACCCAATTACCAGTTTATCAATTCACATGGAAAGATCAATACAAAAAAATATTATCTGATTACCTGCATTTTTATGTGACAAAAACATGTTCAATTATCCATGTTTTTTTGTTTGTTTTACACGTGAACGCGACGACGAGTAATAGCCAGAGAAAGAAACAAACAGTATAAAACAATAAAATCGTCAGCGTAAACCTGGAAAAAACCCAAGTATTTATTGTCTTAGTAGTTTACGCCTACGACAAGTACTACAACTTGAGGTCATTGTGCTACAGACTACATTCTAATTATCCCATCTCTTTGTTATACATTGTTAAGCAATAGCTTTTTATGTAACACTATGAGGTTCGGGGAGAAAATACTTTTAGTGAAATTATTAACTTATAAATATAACCGATAATGAAATTGGTGTGCCTTGAGATAAAAAAAAATAATGTACGCTGTATGTATATGAGGAATAGTGGCAGCTGATTTAGTCACACAATGGCGTTCATGTTTCGGACAATTATTATTAACTGGTTAACACATTTCAATTAAGTTAAATTATGACTGTTAGATAAAATAGATCATTATCTGTCATTATCATATGTGGAAAAAAGTTTTGACACTTTTATTGTGATGTAAAGAGAATAATATACTAAAATAATATAATACTAGCTATGATGATGTGAAAAAGTTACAGAAGGTGAAACTGACAGATTGTAATATGCAAGGCGCTAGTATTTCTTTGTTTTCTTCGTTGGTGAGAAACTTCTAGAATTCGGGTGTTCTTTGTTTGTTCGGAATCAACATTCGTATATAAGCACCAGGGTATTAGAGTTTCCTCAGACCAACATTTAGAGACCAGCATTTAGAGACAGCCATTTCTTTACAAGCTACTGTTACCTGAAAATGCTGTAAGGACTTGGAGTAAAATAAAAAATCTATACGATCAGGAGCCGAGTTATTGATTTACATTTATTACATTTACAGTTATTGATTTCTTGTTACATTTATTACATTTATGTGTGATCATACAGTTACAATACAGAGTTCAATAGGCTTATGCAATACATAACGTCGTAGTGGAGCCGGCCTGGCTCAGTCGGTAGCGCGCTCGACACTGGATCGTGAGTTCGAGTCCCGCCGGCGACAGGTTGGTTTCCTGCCTTTCGGATGAGAGAGTAAAAACTGGAGGTCCCGTGTCACAGTTGGTGCCGGCACGTTAAAGAACCCTCACTGCTCAATGGCCTTAAGTGCCGAGCATAGGCCAAAATTTGAAGCCCTTCAGCGGCATATGGTGACGTCTCCATATGAGTGAAATATTCTTGAGTGGGACGTTAAATAACAATAAATAAACAAGCACATATTTTAAGTTAGTTAACTGCAATATTCATTCCTCGAGATAAATTATCAAACATAAAGATAATTATGTATGTATGCACACATATGTTATATTTGTATCAGCAGAGTCCGCGAAATCGGTGTAGCGGAATGGTTCGACGAGTGCGAATCAATTTATTTATAACGATGAAGTCCAGTCTGATGACTACAGTTATTTGTAGATGATACGGATAGAAACATTTCTTTGGACTTGACTGTGGACTCACGGCGGGTGCGACCGGTCGACAGGGGATGCTTGCTCCTACATGGCACCTGATCCCACCTCTTGGTTTCCAGAGGTCAAGTTATTTGTAGATGATACGGATAGATTTGTATCTTTTACATGTCTATTATTTATTTACCTATATACAAACATTTTAAATCCACACCTTCAGTGTTGTGTATTGCATGGGCGTATTGAACGTAGTATTATATCTGTATTATGATATGTATTATATAAAACATCTAAGATACCAAAGTATAAATCTTTAGGATGTCCAGGACACAGATACAAATCCGGCAAAAATGGATAAACACGGACCTCTGGAAACCAAGAAGTGGGATCACGTGCCATGGAGGAGTAAGCACCCCCTGTCGACCGGTCGCACCCGCCGTGAGTCCACAGTCAAATCCAAATGAAATACGTGAGAAACACTATTATATGTTTTTATCTTTTTAAGGTTTTCGTCAAATGAGCAATTATCATTACAATCAATTACAATAGTTTCATACAACAAATTGGAAAGTTATTGAATATTCTTTATAACTAGGACGGACATTTTACATACTATAGACACAGACAGGAAATTAACATCCAGGCTAAACGACAAACGCGACGATTTCGAATTTCTCATTCCCCACAATCACCTGCGTATGGCGTTTATATTTCATAAATGATTCGATATGCCAGTGCGTGTTCAACATATGAACATTTCATATACAGAGGTAAACTACTCACTGAAAAATTATTGACACAGGGTTATGGAAAAACGCGTTTGATGTCTACGTTTCACAAATTTTTACGGTACGCTATTATAGTCTTGTTTGCGGTTACTCTGTTTCAATAAATGAAATGTTGAGTTGCTTGTTCCATAATAGTTGTTTAGACTTCGTTACCAATTGTGACCAGGATTCGTTCCTCACTAAATATTTCATTTGGATTTGATTGTGGGACCGGTCAACAGGAGATGCTTAAACTTCCAAGGCACCTGATCCCACCTCTTGATTTCCAGACGTCCAATTTTTACCAGATATCATGGACATCCTGAAGATTAATACATTGGTATCTGAGAATTTTATATGTGACGGTGTTGTAGACTGTTGTATCATGTTGTAACATAGACTCTCTCGCACAGTTTCCACCCCTGGAAAAACGGCCCCGGGTTAAACTTTCCCCAATGTCGCAGCATATTATTCCACCCACACATATAGTCAGGAAATGCATCAGAATATTCAACCGGAAATGAAATCAGTAAGTACCCTACTGATAAAAATGTTACAGATACCATGAAATGAGTTGAAACACAGAACAAAGATAAATATTAACTTCAAAGTTCCATTATCTAAGTTATGTTCCAATTGCCAATTTGAAAGTAACGATGTGTGCGTAAAATTGCATGATAGCTAGATATCAAGGAGTTAGAGAGTAGTGTTAAATCGGTGGGCTGTAATGATAGCATCAAAATTTGGTTAATGGCGTTTTAAAATTATGAACTGAATAAATTTCGGAAACTTGTACATGCATATATAAATTGATATTCTTATATTATATATATTTTTTTCTTTCAAAAAATGCATATATGGCCTAGATACCAATACTCTTACAAATTTCTTTATAAGCTAATGAATATTTTAAATATTCTACAAAAAAGAGACAACATATCTTGATATGAAACTCATACAAGTCCTGACATAAAGATTTCTTAAATATGTAAGTATCACTCTCGATGCGTATCAAAACAAAGGTATAGACCAAAACATTGCACTTTTGATTCTTTGGTTTGTCTTAGTCACAACCGGACGCACGGGATTTTAAATCGTGCGTCCTCTGCGTTATTCGCCGTAGGTGAGAGTAGTAGAGGTCGGGGTGGCAGAAAAAAGTAGCAGCCAATTTGTAAGTTGGGAGTAAGAACGACGTATGTTATTGGGAAATCGCAGAGTTTGTTGGACATGCTCAACATCCATTGTACGTGCTTACGGACAGTCTGTGTGCTCGAAATTCCGCAAGATGTCTGTGCGAGGTCCGTGCGTTCCTTGGCGTTTTTGCCGTACCTACCCATTACAGTGGAAGTTCGGCCGGTTGTGACTGAGGCTTAAATGGTGTTTGTTCACGAAATTCAATAATAGTCAATTAGCTTTTAATTACTTGAGAATATTTTTATAAACCGTGAATAACAACATTCACTCCGTATCCTCTATTATTACATCTATTTTAAGAAATATTCGTCGTTGAAACTCATTAATGTTACAGGCGAGTTTAATCACCAATATTAGCCGGAAGATAGGACTGCGTTCGTATAAAGCTAAAGATACGTTATGCTGGGTTGCCCAATTTTCATTCATTAAAGCGTTTTAGGTTGTTGATAACTGTTTTGATCCTGAAAGTATTTATCAATATGTAAATAACACCTCTGGAGAGACATTAAAACTAACGTTTTGATAGAAAAAAATGTTCTTTTGATTCTTTTGTGTGCTTAAAAGTTTTCGAATTGAAAATTCTATAAAATTAAATTATTTTGATTTATTGTTTTAAAATACTTTTAAGAAGTGAAAAACATTCATTCCAATGTTTCAAAATGGTACCCTCAGGCATTACGTATGGGTCTATTTTAGATATATTCCTTCCAAAAACTCTTCAACATTAGAGGCGAGATTAACCGTCTTCATTAACATGTATTCCAGTTATGAGCAATTTGGTCCTGTCGGTTACATGATCACGTGTTTTGGAACTTCCTTAGAGGCGTTGACAGACATAGAGAGTGCGAGGACCGACAACTCTGTATGCGAGATTAACCTAAAGCTTTACAAACTCGGAACTCCCAGATGGAGTGGAATGGCGCCATGTATGCGCAGAAAATGTCGAAGTATATTATCTTTAGTTACTCATATTGTTTCAAGTCGATGTAATTACTTGATCTAGTGTTTCATTCATCATATAATAATGATATGTATAAAAGTACACGGAAATAAAACATCGACCTTATTAGCCAGATAACAAACGCACAACTTTAAATAAAACGTATTATTAAATTTGGCAAAATATCACACGAAGATATCTCTCCTTGTCTTACATAATAAACTTCAATATTTTCCACGTGTTTATGATGTACGGCCAGTGCACAAATAACAATTAAAGGTTAGCAGTGTAAATCGGCAAAATTTACTCTATCCTAAAGTGACAACACTGATATAACATAAAAATCACAAATATCAAAGTATTTATCAGAAAGGAGGTTCATACAACAATATACAAATCAGGTGAAAAGTGGACACATACGGAACTGAAAATTCAGAGATGGAATCAGGTGCCATGGAGAAATAACCATCTGCTGTCGAAAGGTCATATCCGACGTGAGTATACGGTTAAATTCAAATGAAAATATTGAGGAATATATCCCTGTTATAACCTGTAACCATTGTCAAACAAGCAATTCAACATTTCACTTAGTGAAATACTATAGTTGCATACAACAATATTATAATGACCGTATATTTGCGAAATGTTGATATTAAACCCGATTGTGGATATCCGTGGTAGTGACGATAACTTATCATTTAGTAATTTGCCTCTGTATATGAAATGTCCATACGCTAAACACGCTTAGCATCTGCGAGATACCATATACATCATATACAACCCCAAAAAGGGATAATAATACTTAAATGTGGATAATTGACAAAAGGGAAGTCAAAATTAGCATATTTGCCGTAACGCGCGCGTGTGTGTACTGGCTTAAATGTACCTGTGGTAGATGAAAATATAGTTAATATTGCGCTGTTTTATACATTGATTTATACGAAAGCAGACGAGATTTCAAACTTATTAGCTGCGAGAAAACTAAGCATACACAAAATTTCAATTCCAGATTAAGAAATAAAAAATATATCTCTGGTGGGATGAATCAACATTAGTACCTCAATTGATGCCTCATTTTGATATATCGTTTTCAATGACATTTAATTTTTATTTTGAACTCAAAGCGGGATAGATTTCTTTTATAACAGAGCCTCATTATTTTTTCTGTAATTGTATGATGCACTTAAACATTTCGTGGAACGTGAAAAATAAAAATTTATTTTCACGCTTAGAATGTTGCATCGTCTAGAAATATTAAGACACTGTGTATTGTCTCTGTCTCAATACCATTCTGCAAACCTCTTGATCTCCTGTGTCACTACAGACTTATGTATTAACACAAGTTCATTATATTGTGCAAGCCAACAAAATATCAAGATACATACATGGCACAAGTACAGTTACACTTTACCATGGACCATGTTGATGACTAAGAAATCCATGGTCGGCAAAAATCAAAGCTTGCTATTTCCAATTCACTTGATACTTACTGTCTGTGCCTTTTGCTAGAATCAAGGTTATACTATCTGTCCTAAACTGGCTAACTGGATAACAAACATCATCGATTCGCTGTCTGTATTGCGATAACAGCCTCTCATCTTCTCGTTATGTTCATGCTGTTCGGATAGTATTTGAATTTTAGTCATCTTAAATAAATGTTTTATTCCAAGGCATTTGTTTTTTAAACAGAGCGATCGATACATTGTCATTGAAAATTTTATCATTCATCGCTGAATATTCGTAAACTGAACTACATGTAAGATTTTAAAGAATATTGATGCATTTCATTTAATTTTCCATTTTGTTTTCTTTTTTCTTTTACTTTTCTGTTTTTGTTTTTAGGGTTTTTTTTTTTTGTTTATTTATTTTTTTGTGGGGAGTTCTGTTTAAAAGTTGATTTACATTACATACATGTATTTAATGGTTGAGAGGAGATTTCGCTTCTAATGTACCCAGAAATAGACCACCGGCCATCCCCAAAATAAATTGGGAAAACTCAATTCATTCGGCCTCAGATGTTCAACTCTTTTCGTTTGTGTTGTTCCTCGACGACCGTCCAAATTCTATTTATATGGAAAGGTTTCTAGTTACTGATGAAGCGAGTTCACTAACATGACATGCCTGACTATATATATATATATATATATATATATATATATATATATATATATATATATATATATATATATATATATATATATATATATATATATATCAACTCGATTTCACGTCTTATTTGAAAGACCCGTGACTATATATATATATATATATATATATATATATATATATATATATATATATATATATATATATATATATATATATTTATATCAACTCGATTTCACGTCTTATTTGAAAGACCCGTGACCTTTTCTTTTCTCTGGTACAAAAGAACAATTCTCTTCCAAAAGTTTGGTAAGCTGGTACCGGAAATTGAACACAGATCTCTTTTTATACGGGCCGAACGGTCATTATATTGAGAATTAAGACAAAAGCAAAAAAAAAAAAAAAAAAAAAACAGATTATGATTTTATTGAACCTAATGGTGTTGCTTTCTCTAAAGATATAGAGGTACAAATCGATAACAGTCTGAAAACATCTGGCTTAACTTTTAATGTTGATTTGTGTTATTTTTATTTTGAATCAGTTTCATCCTCAATAAAACAGTCGTATTTGAATTAAAAAAAATTTAAACAGGTTAATAATTGCAAAAAGAACACATTTCCCTTTTTCGTTGCTAAGTACGAAATATTTGTTTCTGTAAAACAGCATATAACAAATGATAGGTGCAATAGAACTGAATAACGGGTTACAATAAATGAAACTGATTTATTACTCTCTGGCACGTGTCGCGGAAATCCTTAAAATCAAGTTGAATATCAATGCAAGTGCTAATTTTTTTTTATAATTGTTGCCGTGAGTTATGCAAGTTCTAATTTTCAAATTAGATGTTATTCATTGATTCGATCGCCTTATCGAGAAATAAATGTCACATACAAAATAATTACGCTGAAATTTATTGGAAAATGCTGACACAGTTGCGATGCACATCTCTTTAATTTTATTCGAAATTGTTTTGAACCAGTGACCAAGTTTCAGATCCATTAATTTGAATTCAATGTCGAAGTTTTTACTACGTTTCTGCCAGTCGTACACATTGGTTTGATAAACTGATTTAACTGTATAAAACTGGCATAAACCTGCAGAAGGATCGATTTCTATATTGAATAAAATAATAGTAATAATTGGCAAACACACTATTATGCAATGCGAACGGAAGACAAAAATATTGTAAATGTGAGCATGCATATCATTATTTCATTACATCTCATAATTAAGTGATGGAATATGACGCTTGTACTTGCGTGTTAGCTGTTGTTCATTTCGTCTTGATATGTGATTGACTCACTTTTCCGAATGTCAGATGTCGCACGCATATTAGTGATATATTGTAATAGGCTGACAGTTAGCAATAAATCCTACAGTAAACCACAGGTTTCGTTTCCATAATTTCCATAATTGCGAAAGTCCGGTGGTCTCTCCTCGGATACATTGTAACCGGGTTGTCGACTCCATTATTAAAAACCTGGCTGCCACCATTTAACCGAAAAATTGTTGAGTGTGGTGTGAAACACGATTCAAAACACACGGCCAGGGTCATCCAGTCGTAATTTAGATATCGAAGTGAGTGTAATATAACGACTGAATTTTTCAAATGATGAAATTTAAAACTTGGGAGGGTCGTTACGTTGACGTATGTTTATAAGTGAAATTAAGCATCTTCAGGAAATTTCGCTTAGCTTACGAGTTCCATAAAATTTGGCAAAATCTTATTTGGGGTGTAAAACATTTTTATTGTAATTCAATTTTTAAGTAGCATCTTGTGAAAATTTATCTTAGTTGATGAATTTCTATATAATTTGTCAAAATCTTAATGGGGTGCAAACATTTTTTATTGTAATTTAATGTCAAAGTAGCTATAAATACCTGCATTCAACTTTCATTCCATTTACCTCTCACGCTTCCATAGTAACTGTAAAGGCAGACACATATTTGCGCATCTTTTTGAGTTTTGAATACCGTTACACCGTTAAAAGAAATTGATATTTGTATCTGGAGCTAGAACTCAAAAGTCTGTATCTTGACGTAGTCATGGATATCTGGATTCTCGCCGATATCTCAATCTTGTAGTTGATATTTATATCTGTGTCCCGATGTTCTTGTGGATATCTGTATCTTGTAGCCGTCATTTATATCTGTACCCCAAAGTTCTTGCCGATATCTGTATCTTGTAGCCGTCATTGATATATGTATCCCGATATTCTTGCCGATATCTGTATCTTGTAGCCGTCATTGATATCTGTATCCCGATGTTCTCGCTGATATATGTATCTTGTATCTCGAAGTCGTAATCGATATGTTTCTTGAAATTATCATCAATTTCTGAACCTAAAAGGCATACAAGCTGTCAAATTCGGGTTTTTTTTATTTTGTATTAAAATGTTATATTCGATGTTTCATACAAATAAAATATTTTTTTTTTACGAAATCCGAGTTTGGAAAAAAAGTGTTATTATGTCTAATTTGTGAAAAGGAATCGAATGTGAATAATGGGCGAGTAAACATTTGTATTCTTACGTGGATGACAGGAATATCAAGCTTCGGCGTATTTCCTTCTTTCTATAGGCAACTAAATGTTGTAAATTTTCTATTACAATATCTTTATACCTTTATTAACAAAAGTTTTTGGTTTAATCGCAGGGTATTTTGTTTCATCAAAATGACAGCCTGTACGTCTTTAATGGGGCATCAGCTGTGTTTACCACAAAAAATATTTGATTTTCTTTTGTACTTTTACTGATTGAACTTAATGTATAATAGCAAATAAGAGCTATACACAAGTATAAAAATCTTATATTCCTATATGTTTTGTGAAAATAAGGTCAGGTCCACTGTGGTATTCATTTACAAATGTTAAGGTTGAATTAATCATTTGCAAGTGAAAAAATGCAAAACTCGGATTTCTCAAGAAATTTTCACAAAATATACAGTAAAACCTGCTTTAGCGACCACCTGTGTATAAAGACCACCTGATCACAATGACCGGTTTTTTTTTTGCTGTCCCCAATAGTATCATTTGTGTACAAATCAACCTCTATGTAAAGACCACCTCCCTATAAATACTGCTTTTCTTGTGTCCCTAAAGAGGTTGTTATATAGAAGTACCACTGTATAGGGATTTTTAAAGGATAATTATGCTTATTGTCATTGTATATCAATCTAAGGAGTAAAAAGAAAAAAAACCAGAAAAAAAAACCCACAGCTAATGCCCCTATAAGATCACCTATGATGTGTACCTTGTAGTTGTCATCGGTATATGCATCTTAAAGTTGTCATAAGTTGTTTCGTAGTTTGATATAACAATCCAACACATCAAGGTCGTACCCCAAAATAGCACAAGGGAACTCCCAAACTTCGGCACGCTCGGCGTGCATTGTATAACCAATCATCAACGTTGTCTGGCTATATTTAGCGGAAGTGAATTCAAGATGAAAGACGACGAGAATGTAAACAAATGTTTCGCCACTATGATGATGATCATATGATGACGATGATGATTTCCAAACATTATTGGAAGAGAAGGATTAGGATGACATAAAATTTATTTAACAGTTTATTGTATGTTAGTTGTTCTTCTTTATTAAGATCACAATAGTTACAATATACGTGACTAGATTCGCACAATAGTTACAATATACGTGACTAGATTCGCACAATAGTTACAATAGATGTGACTAGATTCGCACAATAGTTACAATATACGTGACTAGATTCGCACAATAGTTACAATATACGTGACTAGATTCGCACAATAGTTACAATATGCGTGACTAGATTCGCCATATCTTATTGATACTTGCGAGATGTAGACGGCATTGGTGCCAAAGTAATTAAATGTTATGTAATAAATTAAATAACGACCTCATTTTCGGTTACTACACGGTGTTATCAGTCCAAGAGAGCGATATTTTCCTCGGCCTTCGGCATCGGGGAAATTATCGCTTTCCTGGTTTGATAACACCGTACATTAACCTCAAATGAGGTCGATAATTGTATTATATATATATATCTTCAGCTGGAATATTGTAAACCAGACCTCTTCTGCACTTTTAATTAAAGGACAGTCAACTTGTTGTCAAAAAGTGTGCCGTTAAGTACCAGTTAAGATAAAATGAAAATAAACACCAATTAAATTGGTTCAACACGATCAAGTAAATGATATTTCTATATCGCAGCCATTGGAGTATGGACATAAGTATCCAGACTGGGACACAAGCCCTAAACTATAATTTTTATCTACGAATTCCATCATAAAATATAGGCAATCACGCCCTGTACATGTCATGAAGATATTAATTGTCTAACTAAATTGATCAATATGTTTTGATAAAACGGGCGACTCAGTCCGCGAGGATAAAAAAAACCCGTTTTTTCTGTACCAAAACAAATCTGGAATCAAGCAGGATGATTTGGCAAAACAAATCAATTTAGACATTAATAAATTGAGCACTGTTGTTAACTTGTTTTTTGTATCTATGTAATATATTACAAAATCCCTTATCATGTTGTATCATTACAATCATAAATAAGATTACACCACGTAGAAAATTGATATTTACATCTCGATGATAGATTGCCTTTATTGCAGTAATCTAATTATGCTGTTTCAGACATAACTGGTAAGTTCACCTCGAGCTTTGGAGCAATAAGTGAATGTTTATTGATTAGTAAATACAATGTTTATATGGGTCATCCGCAGAAAAAAAAATCATTATTACAATTTTTCATAAATCTGGTCATTACGTCCGCATATAACTTATCAGAGAAGCAATATACAAAATGTTAATTTCAGCAAGCCAGAGTAACATGAAATCTTATGTTTACTGGCTTTAGGAAAAGGCAATACTTACAGCGTGCACTCGTGATATACGGGCTGGTGGTGTCTTCCTTTGTTACATTTTAAACGGGTATTCCCCTATACCATATGACTCAAAATTTCATGAGCGTTGCGTAAAACAACAATTAAATTCACTTTCAATGACGATCAGTACTAACACTTGACTTTTCAAAATTAAAATAAATATTGTCAGTTTCACATAACTTGATGAGGCGCGGTAATATTTCCATTTTTGTATACAAAGGAGTTTTGCAAAAGAAGATACATACTACATGACGTAAGTATGATTGCTCACATAATGTATGATTATCTTTTAATCGTAGGAATAAATCATTTTTTGACTCTGTTTGTAACTGTAACATAAAATTCAACATTTTAGCAGATAGTTACAAATAAGCGAATATCTCATGCATCTGATCCGTATAAATTTGAAGGTTAACATTCATAATAAAGGATCGTAACAGCTATCAAAGTATCATTTCCCGGCAGTTCTTAACAAATATAAAAATCTCAGATACCAAAGTATAAATCAATAGGATGTCCAGGACATAGATACAAATCCGGTAAAAATGGACAAACACGGACCTCTGGAAACCAAGAGGTGGGATCAGGTGCCATGGAGGAGTAAGCATCCCCTGTCGACCGGTCACACCCGCCGTGAGTCCACAGTCAAGTCCAATGAAACACGTGATGAGTGTATCCTCGTCACAATTGGTACAGACGTCTCAACAACCGCCAACGAAAAGGCAACTCAACATTTCACTTAGTGAAACAGAGTAGTCGCAAACAAGACTATTATACCGACCATAAAATTTCCGGAACGTTGACATTAAACGCGGTTTTCGATATCCCTGTGTCAATAATTTGTCAGTGAGTAGTTTACCTCTGTATATGAAATCTTCATATGTTGTGCATGCCCTGGCATATCGGATCATTTGTGAAATATAAACTCCATATGCAGGTGACTGAGGGATATTACTACTTAAATGTGGAAAATTTACGATGGGAAAGCCGAAATCGTCGCGTTTATCGTATAGCTTAGTTAACAAACTAACAAAATAAACAGTGATAAAGTGTTAAAGAGGCATTAGGTTTTTTCAAATTTTGTTTTTCTTTTTTACTACTTAGATTGATATACAATAACAAAAAAGAGATATACACAAGTAAAAAAAAATTCTTAAATTCCTATATATTTTGTGAAAATTGTTTAAGAAACACTGGTTTGGCACTTTTCAATTGCCATTGATTAACTCAACCTTACTATTTTTTATATGAATACCACATTTAAGCTGACCTTATTTTCACAAAATTTGTACATCAAAAACAAGTAGTGAAAGTTAAATATATAAATATATATATATATATATATATATATATATATATATATATATATATATATATATATATATATATATATATATATATATATATATATATATATATATGGTAAACACAGCTAACGCCCCTTTAACATTTATCACAATAGAACGTTACAAACTAACAAAGCTAACATTTACCGCAATATATTGTTACAAACTATCAAATTTAACAGATAACACGGTTGATTGATAAATATAAAAGTTAATACATATCACTCTAGATATAGCCATAGAGAATGAGAGTCGAGAACGGGCCGAACGAAAACCCGTTATCGTGAAATCGTTTTCCTAAAGATTAAAAATGTACCAGAAATACAATATTATGATATCACCTTATTTACATTCTAACAGTCTCACTGAACATTGATGAAGTCGGACAAACGTTTTTGAGACTAAGGTGGTGAACTAACAGTAGGTGTTGTTCATCGAACCCGATCATGAAGCGTTCCCATTCTGTGGCTTCATGAAAAATATGTTATGAGTATGCGAAGACTTGAACTAAAAAGAAATCCTGAAACATAATTATTCTAACTGCCCTCTCTCATAGGCAACACCTAAATCAAATCAAACAACAATTCATAAACCAAATTAAACTTACATATCTAATCTTAGTACCGTTTTGCAAAGGGTTGGTATTTTTACGACAACTTACCGACAACAGTTACGGCCGTTTTACAACAACAGTTATGGCCGCTTCACGGCAATAGTTACTACAGTTTATTTACAACAGTCACGACAGTTTCTCTACAGCATTTGTGGCCGATTAACGATCATAGTTACGATCGTTTCACGACCAAATCATAACATCGTCGTAACATGGATTCTGTGTTGTGTAGGAGGTATCCTGTATTGGAGTCATAAAAATTTACACATAAAATTCAAGAATCTACTGACAAGGAACAATTGCAAGATATTCCTCTTGACACTGTGCAGGTTACCAAGGTAAATTGTCACCTGTTTACAAACAACACAACAAGTCTAAATCAAATCATATAAAAGGGGTGACAAGCTACTTGTCGTCACAAAAGTATTAGAGATTCAATAACCCATTGAGTCCGTGTAAGGCAATATGTTTTCTCTGTACAACCTATTTTTAGAAAGTAGACCGTATTGTTTCGGTTTTCGTCTGAACCCGGGTGTGCCACTTTACCTTTGTAAACCTGTAGAGTATTTACTGTTTTACTGTTTACGGGATAAAAATAACACACTTAGTCACGTGAGTTTTGAAAAATGTAGGAATATCATCTTCAATTTTGTACCACTTTTGTCAAACATATGAAATTTTGTTAAACGCTGGCCGATTTTTAAAAATAATTTTGCGCATAAATCGATGAACGTTATGTTTTCTCATCTATAAACGTCAATTAAAACGAACATATTTCACAAATTTTGGACAAAAACTGACATTTGCATCAATGTTTCAATTTGCAGTCGAATGAACTTGAAATATAAGAAAAACCTGTTTTAATACGTATGGGAATTGAAATACAAGAGATACTCTCAGTATCAGAGAGTCGGCGTCGTTGTACTAGAAACATAATATAGATACCTTTATTTCTTTCAAAACTTGGAGAAGAAACAACACTTTTTTTTATTTGCAGACTATCATCTTTGAACTAGATCAACGACCTACATGAATATGTGCGTGATTTAACATACGGAAGTATGTTACTATAAAACGTTGTTATACTACAAACAGTTACAAATGGAATTACTGACATCAACAATATATCTTTTTTTTACAATATCAATGATAGTAATTATGTTAACCTAGTATATCCAAGGATTGATTTTGCGATAACAGTGCACTCTTGTGTTTTTTTTTATATTTCTTACAGTTTATGATGCTTGCGACCCAGCTCTATGATAGTTAGTGTTTCCTGTAGACTTAAATCCTGTAACCGACATCCGTGGGACGGGTTGCAGATTTAATCAAAATCCCTTCAAGTAAAACCAATTCCAGATTATTTCTTAATAGCTTTACAACACGGAAGTGCTGTACGTCTTATTAATGCAAAAATGTAGTCGTATCAAAGGGTAGGACGTATTGTTATTTTCTTGTGCAAAATAAAAGTCGGTTACGACATTTTGTCTAATTTAATTTTGAATTTTAAAGTTTGATTTACACCAAACACAACAGTTTGTCAATCGTATGATAGTGGTCGATTTTAGTACTGTGTATTTGTTTAATTTCACGGGGAGAAATTTTCGCGTTTTTCTGAATGGAATTTATTCACGGGCATTAAATTTCGCGCATGATTGGTTACGATTTGTCTTTATGATACATAATAAGTGTAAGGTATTTCATTCACGGGTATTTAATTTCGCGGGATTTTTTATGATCGCTAATATAGCGAAATTAAATCAACTATACAGTAGTAAAGGAGAAAACCTGGTTACGTTGTACTGGGGAAGAAACCAACGCCCTACCGCACATTTCCGTCGATACGATCAATGATTTCTCAATCTTACTTTTGGTATATGCATACTACACTAGATCTGACCTTATTTTCACAAAATATATAGGAATATTAGATTTTTTTATGCCTGCGTATAGCTCTTATTTGTTATTGTACATCAAGTACAAGTAGTTAAGTAAATGTGAAGAAGGACCAATTGATAAACGAAACTCGAGTCCATTGGAACACGACAAATTAGATGAGTAAATGGTCTCATCAAAGAATGAAGAACAATTGCGAATCACAAACCGGATAGGACCAGGTGTCCGGAAGGAGTCAGTGTTCCTTGTTGGCATGCCACACCCGTCGCAAATGTTCCATGGAAACCTTTCTAGTTCAAATAGGTCAAATTCGATGAAAAGGTCAAGTTTGGTGAAAAGGTCAAGTTCGTTGAAAAGCACATAGTTTTGGCGCCATGTAAACGAGACAGGTTCCCTGTATTTTGGGTCTTCGCATAAAAGATCTTTCAGTTTTCTGTTACGCACAATGTTGAGATCACCTGTCACATCATGGTCACATGGAAAAGCTGGATAAATTGAGTTGCTGCTGACTATCTACGTAATAGAAGATTTTAAAGGCAACTGGAGTACATGGTGTATCTTTGTATTGGAAGTATGGAGGGATCTTACTTTGGACGGATTTTTGGTTCAAAATATTGCTTATATTCAAAGCGTTAGTGTAAAGACTGTGTGGAGGGGGTGGGGGGGGGTGTCACACCACACTTGTACAATCTGTCAAATGTAATCAAACTGTACATCCTTGACTATGTACTCTCACCTCTGTAAATCTCGCACGACCGGGGATTGAACCAAGGACCTTCATGTTGAAGACCTGGCGCTCTGCCAACTGTGGTACTTTGTCCCCTTGTGTAAGGACTCACAAAGGAAAACCACGAAAATTTAAATCCACAAAATAGATTACAAGTGTACTTAAGAGTATCACTGCACATTCAGACTTGTCGAACAAATGAGGATTGATTTTATCACGCACCAGGTGTTGGATTTCACCACACTGTGTTAATGAATTTCTTATCCCGGCAATATTTCAAGGTCGTCTGCCACGAGCTGAATGATATTTAAGCAGCCATCATTATGGTATTGAAAGTTTATGAATTATCGTTTCCTGCAATAAGATATTGAATATAGTTCGCTAACTATTTGCACTATTTTGCATATTGTAAACTGAAGTGCAGCTATCAACGGGTAATTAAGCCATAAATCACAACTTGTACAACTTGAGAAGTCTGCAAAAATTATGTAGTATTGTTGTACTTTGATATAATACGAATGAAAAAAGGAAACGAATTGAGACCGGTAACAAGAACTTTAACAGGTGTACAATTTAAACTATTTTGTTTAAACAAAATGTAGCAGGTTAAAATTGTATTTGGATTTCTTTTATCGTGTATTTCAGGTGGGTACTTTTAGAAAAACTATTTAAAATTGTAGCTCAACTGATGAAGTCTAATTGACAGAAACGATCGTCTTGAACATTATAACTATTATGTTTATAATATTTGTAAGTGATTTGTTAATTTGACATTCAAACCAGAAACTTCAGTAAAATTGATAGTGGAAAAATAAAGATTGGACGTGGAATAAATTCGAATTAGTTCATACCAACTTTTAGTCGCACAAACAAATAGATGAGAGCTTAAAGGATACCAACATGTATAGCATGTTACAATAAATACGAATTTAATAACTTTCGGAAAAAAAAACAAACAAGAAATGCTTAGGTTTCTGTTTATATATACGACTTGAGCTCGAGTTTGGCAGTTATGTTGTACCATAAGAAAAACAAGTCGTGTGAGACTAAAATTATTAAACATGCCAGCGTGACTCGATTTGTTATAATCGTGTTTAGTCTTTAAAGATTGAGCCGGCCTGACTCAGTCGGTAGCGCGCTCGACTCTTGATCGTGAGTTCAGTTCAAGTCCAGCCGGCGGCTGGTCGGTTTCCTGTCCTTTGGATGAGACGGTAAAAACAGAAGTCCCGTGTCACAGTAGCTGTCGGCACGTTAAAGAAACCTCACTGCTCAATGGCCATAAGTGCCGAGCATAGACCAAACTTTGAAGCTCTTCACCGGCATTTGGTGACGTCTCCATATGAGTGAAAGAATCTTGAGTGGGATGTTGAACAACAATACAACAACAACCAATTTTAAGATAGCCATGCGTAAAATTTCTCATATTCCATTTTAAAAACATTTTTGTATCATACACATTCTTTTATTCACTGACAAAGTTCATTCATCACATTGATATTAAGACAATATTTCCATTTAAATGCCACATTATATAAATGTCACAATGATGATTCTTTTACCATGACATCTAAACGAGAATATGATACAATGTGTGTTCAAATACATGATCTTACACGATAAACGTTGTAAAAGGTCTTGTTTTCGAAGTTATTTGTAGAAAAAACAATTGATTAGAATTTAGGTCTTCCCGTACCTTAAAATTTCCAACTGTATTTCCGTATGCAATGACCTTTCAGATAAACTCTTTCGCCACAAGAAAAAGAGCTTCTTGGTCCCAACACTCTCTGTCCTTGACGACTCGGAGTATGTTACAGTGGTGTATGTCATATGTATTTTATATTTACTTTAAAAATACAGGATGTGATTTTTATCGAAAAAGATTAGTGAAATATGTGCTTTTAACGCTTTTTATCATTAGTATCAAAGAAAAAAATAAAATTATCTCGTAATTTCGAGATAGTTATCTCGTTATTACGAGAAAAGAGAATCTAATTTACTCAATTATAACGATTAATTGGATATCGACATAACCCTTATGTCAACCATCGTTGCCAATGAGCAAGACAAATTTGGTCATTATTAGAATAATAAAATTTATTATATATATTACGATATAATTAACTATAATTTCCTATCCCTAACTATCTCGTAATTGCGAGATCTTTTCTCGTTATTACGAGAAAGGTATCTCGTAATAACGAGATCTTTTCTCGTAATAACGACATAAGTATCTCGTAATTATGAGATCTATTCTCGTTATTACGAAATAATTATCTCGTAATTACGAGATCTTTTCTCGTAATAACGACATAATTTTCTCGTAATTACGAGATAACTATCTCGTAATTACGAGATAATTTTATTTTTTTCTTTGAATGCCTGACAAAAATTCATCAGAATCCTGCGTATCTACGTTAAAGTTAAGCTATGTGCGCGTGATGTTCAGGCGATTGCAACCTTTATATGAAATATTTCCAAAATTTACTGTTACCCTAAAATAAAAAAAAAATACATCTATGGAAACTATGAGCATTTCGTGTTTTCAATCGTGCTGCCATGCCCGGTGGAGTTGCGCAATTCCACTTTAGATGTAGTTTATCATCATTAGATACTACTTACGGAGGACTGTATGAGCGTTAAATGTTTTGAATGAGCGAAAATTATAGTTTAGAGAATATTTGTTTGTTTGTTTTTTTACTGCTTTTACTTTAAAACTGAGCAAATATTTACTGTACATGAGATGTCCCGCTACACTTCATTTCCGTAATGACAAGGCGATGGTGTCCGTCATGTTTTAGATATTATTATTTGAAGCTTGTAGTAAAGTAGCCTGCCAAACCTTACCTATGTTTAAGTTGTAAGCAGTATTTATGTCTTAAATTGCGTGTGCAAAATATTTTCCAAAATAATAAAGGTGTCGTCTGCTGACTCCATTGGACCGAACTACGTATGATTCCTAAAATAAACAAAGCCTGTGGTTTACTTGTAGTTTTTTGTTTGAATGGGGCCGACTTTGATATTTCATTGTACTTTGGTCGGGTTCTCCCAATGTCAATTAATCTGTACCTTTTGCTATACTACATGCACCAATAACGTTAAAACCGAGATTGCGATGGGACGAGTTTAAAATGGGCCGAGATCACCCGATATACCCGGTATGTAGACAATATCAGAAACGAATGTTTTGAAGCGATGGAGAAGACCAAGTTTGCCTGATCCAGGTATGAAATGATGATGTACGAAAATAAATGCAAAGAATGATAAGAACACAATGTATATTAACTGTAAATCGCACGTGCGTCTTTAGCAGTCGTTAATCTTCGGTAACATTTACCGAAAGTTAATTTACAATGATAATAGTCATGGCGGGCTGTATAGACTGTTTAGATTTATTAGCCACCTTATTTGGCCTTGTCTGATACCACTTTCTCTTTAGAAAATATATCTAAAATTGGAGCTCAACTGATATAATATAATTGGCAGAAACGATGGTCTTGGGCATTATAACTTTGTTATTAAGTTTATAATATCTATAACCACTAGGTCGTTGCCACTGCTGGTGGATCGTTTGATTCCCCGAGGGTATACATAAACCTAGTACCTGGTATTTCGATACCAGCTGATAATCTTATACTAAAGTAATATTTCGCACTGATTACACCATTTAAAATTGTAAATTCTTCTAAAACTAAGATAGCCACCTTTTTACAGTGGTTACTCTTGGACGGAATTTGGCTATACGTTTAGGTTTATTATTTAGCCTTGTCTGATACCACTTTCTCTTTAGAAATTATATCTAAAATTGGAGCTCAAATGATATAATTGGCAGAAATTATAACTTTGTTATTAAGTTTAAATATCTAAACTACGTCGTTGCCACTGCTAGTGGAATTCCCCGAGGGTCATAAACCTAGTACCTGGTATTTCGATACAGATAACGCACTGATTACACCATTTAAAATTGTAAATTCTTCTAAAACTAAGATAGCCACCTATACGTTTAGATTTATTATGTAGCCTTGTCTGATACCACTTTCGTTTTAGAAAATATATTTAAAATTGGAACTCAACTGATAAAGTCTAATTGACAGAAACGATCGTCTAGGGCATTGCAACTTTGGTATTATGTTTATAATATGAAATAAATGAGGAACGACACCTCATCATAATCGCCATCGAATCAATAAACATTTTAAAATTGGGATTTTTGCTCTGCACTGAAGACATTTTGTTTGGTTATCTCAGTATCACAATAAAACGATTTACTATTGTATTACATATATGATACCAACGATAACAACGGATTACGTTTGGCAAGATTGTTGCAATCATACGCATGCATTTGTTATTATAACCACCAAGTGGTCTCTTTGGGATAAATATTACATAAAATGTAAAATTTTGCAGTGACGACAGATCATAAGACTAAAAGGGTGTGAAATAGCGTCTGAGATGCTTCGTTAGTTCTTGACATGAACTATAAAAGAAGCCATGCGAGGAAAAATATCAAAATCCAGGTTATGTATGTTTCATGTTGTTATCAGTCTGTGTAGATATGCTAACTAATTGCGTATTGACGACAGGTAATTCTACGCGAATATAAAACGATAATTAGCTTACATATGACAGTATAAGAAATAACAAGATATGTTTTGAAAGTCGTACCTACGTAAAACAAAGTAACTGTTATGCTTAATTACACCGTAGATACGTCAGGCAAATACACTCAATACGTCTCCGAACAATGTGGCTATTTGTGTTTGTTTATTTATTGTTGTTTAACGTCCCACTCAAGAATATTTCACTCGTATAGAGACGTCACCAAAATGCCGGTGAAAGGTTTCAAATTTTGGCCTATGCTCGGCACTTACAGTAATTGAGCAGTGAGGGTTTTTTAACGTGCCGACACCTACTTTGACACGGGACCTCGGTTTTTACTGTCTCATCCGAAGGACAGGAAACCAACCTCACGATCAAGAGTCGAGCGCGCTACCGACTGAGCCAGGCCGGCTTTCTCTCTCTCTCTCTCTCTCTCTCTCTCTCTCTCTCTCTCTCTCTCTCTCTCTCTCTCTCTATATATATATATATATATATATATATATATATATATTGTATTTCAACACCAGTAAAAAATAACTTCCTTAGATGCAAATAGCCGGGATCAAGGTATTCAAGGACGACATCTACGACCTTCAAATTTTATCAAGCAATTACTTAACTGTTTCCCCAGACAGGAAGCCTTGCATACAAGTTTTAAACTTATTATTGCAAACATCAACTTTATGCAAACTTTTTAATATTACAAGGAAGAAGTTCCAGAAGTGATATTATTAAAGATTTATTTCTGATTCTAAACTGTCGTATTACGACATATCTAATTTATACTGACGTTTATACGAGATATGTGCACAAAAGTCAGACTACAATGGCAACAAACTATTTATGAAAAATCGCCTTTAACGTTATGACATTCCTTACAGAATGGTTTAATCAACAATTCATATTCGTCTTCAATGTAGACATGTAATTTCTGAAATTGTATGAGTCACTCAGACAAATTATATAAAACAGCACAACTTCAAGGATAAATATTTCCATCAGTTAGATAGATTTATATATGTTCCGAGATAGATACAACACATATATCGAAATTGATCATTCCCTTGTATGAAATGAACAATTTGAGCAGCCAACTGTAAATAAAACCTGATTCAATATATTGTAAACAAAATACGTCGCCAAACTTATTGAGTTGTTCTAATGTGTTCATGTCTCGCCAATACACTTAGCCAGCTGGGCAGTTAAGTGTCATATATTTTACTTTTTCTATGACCATGTCAGTCCAGTGAGGAATTCTTAAATGTGCCACGCCCCAACTGCACGGAATACCTGTTTTAATAAAAAAACAGCGTTCCAATGTCACTCAGACTCATGCAAAACTTGAAAGTGTAAGGCTATCTATTAAAGCCTTTTAGGAACTCATTGGATCATTAAAATGTTAAAAGTTGAAAGTTTATAACTAAAAAAAACAACTAATCAAGAAACGCACTCAAACGACAGCACAAATGATCCAATTTGATACATTTTCCTAACAGTTCAGATTTGTTGGCGGAACAGCGCTTACAAGAAAAAAAAATAAACGAATTTTTATATTCCAAAGGTTAATAACTGAAACAAAAGGAATGCATGACAATGGAACTCGATGTTTTTTTTCGGATAATACTAACATACAATTCATATGAGATTTGTAGACGTGACGTAATCATTTTCATTTCAAAAAGGGTATAACTCCAAGAAAAATGATCTAACGGCATTGATTTTAAACTTTTATAAAATGTTGACAGTAGTAACCTGAAGATGTGAAGGCGCGAGAGCGCTACAGCATAATTTTCGTCAAGATGTAGGCTTGAGGGAACTTGCACAGCGGATGGACGGACGCGCATCCGACATTTTTTCTTACTTTTGCGTTGCGGCGGGGAACAATAAAAGGGAACCAAGTACTTTGCAAAAATCAATTATTGCTCGTTTACCAACAGAATCACAGTCCTGACATTCAGCGCCTTGAGCGAATTATTAATAAATGACCTAAAAAGGTTTGCAAAAGTGGAGAATTTGACGACTTTTGACAGTTAACAATGACCAATACAAGATATACCATATCAAAATAAGTGTGCAAACACAAATGTATAGAAAGCTACATTTCGATTTTCCGTCTGTATGGTGTTTAACGCTCAACAATGTTTCAGAAATAAAGTTTTTGGTCAGATTTTAATGGGTAGAACACCCTGTTATAATATAACCAGTACTATACCACTAAACTGGAAAAAAAAATCTAAAATAATAGTGAATGTTCCAGCAGAGCTCGAACCCGATTAAACTAGAGGTGGCACTATTAATACAGCTATAAACTATTACAATTATATGGCTAGACCGAATGATTATGCACATGATTATGACACGATAAAAAAGATTCCATTAAAATGCAGAATGATGTGTGTTTGTTTATTGTTATTTAACATCCCACTCAAGAATATTTCACTCATATGGAGACGTCACCAATTGCCGGTGAAGGGCTTCAAATTTTGGTCTATGCTCGGCACTTATAGCCATTGAGCAGTGAGGGTTCTTTAACGTGCCGACACCTACTGTGACACGGGACCTCGGTTTTTACTGTCGCATTCGAAGGACAGGAAACCAACCTGCCGCCGGCTGGACTCGAAGCCACGACCTCACGATCAAGAGTCGAGCGCGCGCTACCAGACTGCAGAGAAAATCACAGGTCTGGTCACAATTAAATGTTTATAGTTATCGATGCACATAATAAGCATATGGCATGATAGTTTTGTCCCCCAAAGGAAGTATTGTGTCATGTCAAGAAGATTATAGTTTCAGATTATTGTATCCTGACAAGAAAGGTTATGTTGCAATGCATTATTCTATGACAAGGAGTGGTGAATAACAGCCATGATAAGGAAGGGCAAATAACAGAATGCCATGTACAATGATAAGAAAGGAAAATAATTACTAAACACATGACAGGGAGAATGAAATACAAAACATACCATTACAACGAAAGATAATTTACAAAGCATAATGTCATGATATGGAAAAATGAATTACTAAACATATCATGACAGGGAGAATGAAATACAAAACATGTCAAGACATGACAAGAATAAATTACAAAATATGTAATCAGAATGAATTTCAAATGATATGAAAAAATGAATTACAAAACATGTCATGACATGGAAGAAAGAATTATAAAACATGTCATGACAGTGAAGAATGAATTACAAATATGTAAAGACAGGGAAGAATAAATTACAAAATATGTCATCGAAGAATGAATTACAAAACATGTCATGACAGGAAAGAATGAATTACAAAACATGTAATAGCAGGGAAGAATGAATTACAAAATATATGACAAGGAAGAATGATTTACAAAATATGTCATGACATAGAAGAATGAATTACAAAACCTGTAATGCATGGGAAGAATGAATTACAAAACATGTCATGACATGGAAAAAAGAATTATAAAACATGTCATGACAGGGAAGAATAAATTACAAAACATGTCATGACAGGGAAGAATGAATTACAAAATATGTCATGACATCGAAGAATGAATTACAAAACATTTTATGACAGGGAAGAATGAATTACAAAACATGTAATGGCAGGGAAGAATGAATTACAACAAGGAAGGATGAATTACCAACATGTCATTACAGGGAAAAACTAATTACAAAACATGTCATGACAAGGAAGAATGATTTACAAAATATGTCATGACATAGAAGAATGAATTACAAAAACCTGTAATGCATGGGAAGAATGAATTACAAAATATGTCATGACAAAGAATGAATTACAAAACATGTCATGACAAGAAAAATAATTACAAAATATGTCATTACATGAGAGAAAAAATTACAAAAATTGTCATGACAGGAAAAATGAATTGCAAAACATGTAATGGCAGGGAAGAATGAATTACAAAATATATAATGGCAAGGAAGAATGAGTTACAAAATATGTCATGACAAGGAATGAATTACAAAATATGTCATGACAAGTAATGAATTACAAAACATATCATGATAGGGAAGAATAAATTACAAAATATGTCATTACATCGAAGAATGAATTACAAAACATTTTATGACAGAAAAGAATGAATTACAAAACATGTAATGGCAGGGAAGAATGAATTACAAAATATGTCATGACAAGGAATAAATTACAAAACATGTCATGACAAGGAAGAATGATTTACAAATATTACATAGAAGAATATACAAAATGGTAATGCATGGAAGAATGAATTACAAATTATGTCATGACATGGAAGAATGAATTACATGAATTACATAGAACAATGAATTACAGGAAAGAATGGATTTAAAAATATATGGAAGAATGTCAAATTACAGGGAAAATGAATTACAAAAATGTATGTCATTACAGGAAAGAATGAATTAAAAATATGTCATTACAGGGAAAATGAGTTACAAAATATACCATGACAGGGAAAAATGAATTACAAAATATGTCACGACAAGGAATGAATTACAAAATATGTCATGACAAGTAATGAATTACAAAACATATCATGACAAGGAAGAATGAATTACAAAATACGTCATGACATGTAAGAATGAATTACAAAACATGTCATGACATGGAAGAATGGATTACAAAATACGTCATGACATGGAAGAATGAATTACAAAACAGGTCATGACATGGAAGAAAGAATTACGAAATATGTCATGACAAGGAATGAATTACAAAATATGTCATGACAAGAAATGAATTACAAAACATGTCATGAAAAGGAATGAATTACAAAATATGTCATGACAAGAAATGAATTACAAAACATGTCATGAAAAGGAAGGGTAAAATACAAAGTACCACAACAATGCACAGTGTAAGAATGTGAACACATTAGTTGCAAAGCAATGTGATTTGGGAAAATAGCAATAATGCAGATACATTTCAAAATTTCAGTGATAAAAATTGATTTCAGAATAGAACCAAAACATCAGCAGTTCTTTACTCATCATTGTAAATCTCTCTGACGTTTGCGGTTTATTCCTGTGTACGGATTGTTTGATGCAATGGCTTTTCAAACGAGGGTAACCCGTACCTATCTTGCCCAACACTAGATTCATTCCTGAATGGATTCGGTCAAAAAGTACATCTGTAGGGGACCTTAGGTACTCTATTACTTTCAAGATTCATCAAATCGCCTTCCATGGTCTTGAAGAAAAAGCTAGTGTGATAAATAACCCCTTTCCTTTTCATAATCTTAACGAAAATCATTTAAAAATCACTCAGAAAAGCATTCCTTCATCTAACTACAGGTAAAATGCATACATGAAGCTTCATTGTCAATCAAAGGGAGGAAATCAAAGAAATCATACAAAATGAATGAAAATGACAATTTCTGAAAAGATGTCAAAAAACGCGTCAAAATAATTATATAATTCCTACAAAAATACAGATTTAAATCATAATTTCACGTAGATCACAAAAATGCAATTACTAGTAGTTTTTTTTCAAATCAGTTCTGAAGAAGAATTTTTAAAAGTGAGGTACCTTCTTGGACCAGTTTCGTGGTAGAAGAATACAGACTTGGTAAAGGACCTGAATTACTTCTGTGAGGTTCTGTTAAAATCCCTTCAGCAGTTTTGGAGGAGAATTCGATAATGTGAAACGTTACGAGGAAGGACTGCTCAGGTGAGCTAAAATTCACTTTGGTGAGCGGAAATTGTTCACGACCGTGTAACTGAAAAATACGTGGTTAAGTATACAGACAGACAGATAGACAGACAGACAGACAGATTAATACAGTAGAACCCACTTATTTTGAACCCTGTTATATTGGAAGCCCGTTTCATTTTAAGTTATTTTGATTCCCTGGCAAAAATGACTATTTCCAATATAAACCGGCTATAGTGAATCTCATCTATTGGAAAGAAAAACTTCATTACCCTTCGTGTTCAAAATATCTGGGCTCAACGATAGATAGACGGACGGACGGACAGACAGATAGATAGACAGACAGATAGATAGATAGACAAACTACAACGTGTCAGTAATTGTTCTCTTTCCGTAATGCATGTTTGACTTAATAATCATTACAAAATCAAAACCATTACTTCGATATTTCCTTGCACTAGGTTCTCAACCAATGTACCTCTACAACTTGTAATCTGTAGGCTATAATTGTCCTAGTGAACCCCTTCGGTTTTTACTCTAATCATATCCGACTCATTTCTAGAAAGTATCATTTTCTCAGAGACAGATAATTATGTAAGAACTTTCGTATCGATCCATTCAGGCGGGAAAACATGACGAAGAACAAAAAGTCAAATAAATAAACCAAACTCGGTATTACAGGCCGAACACTCCATTCTTCACAATATATTGTATGACGAATAAATGTCGGACAATCGAGTGTAGTCGCTGAGGACAAACGCCATCACATGTTTATACAAACCATCGACCCAGGTAAGGAATTGTTTTATTACTTTATAATTATTTACAGGTGATTTTCAATATATTCAATTTGCCATTGCGTCGAAAATCTGACTTACAATTAGTATTCTGTAACAGGCTATATGGCAATTTATTTTTTCGACTCCAGAACTCTGCTTTGTTTTTAGGTAAGGAATTGTTTTATTATTTTATAATTAATTTCAGGTGATTTCTTCCAATATATTCAATTTGCCATGGCTATATGACTATTTATTTTTTGGCTCCAGAACTCTGCTAAAGTAAAGTAATATAGATATATAGAAATATTTTCTGTTATATACTACTGAAGTATTAGAAAATTTGACATTTCAAAACTCGGAACTACATTTGCTTTTAATAATGAGTTTTCCTTATTCTAGAGTTCAAATGGTTATTGGAAAGAGATCAGATGCATTATTCATCATCTTTGAATACTAGCTATAAAGAAGACGGATCTTTATAAGTCA
Organism: Atrina japonica; assembly: GCA_030159075.1. Taxonomy (NCBI): domain Eukaryota; kingdom Metazoa; phylum Mollusca; class Bivalvia; order Pterioida; family Pinnidae; genus Atrina; species Atrina japonica. Next base: position 1,307,811 of record BROG01000116.1, read on the forward strand.
TAGAATATACTTATTAATAATCTTATGGATAATTGAAAAATTCATAATAGATACTTTAATAGATTCCTTTCTTTTTCTTTCTTTCTGTTATTTCCTTTTTCTTCTTTCTATTGTATTTGAGAAATTCATTCTACAGTATAAAAATTCGTAATGGAATAGACCTCTTTCGAATTATTCCATTCCGTTCCATTTTGTCGGAATAGTTTTTACTCAGATCACGTGACTTCACAGAAATTTGGGCATGGTCGCTTCCAGTTTCGGTGATATCTTGTTTCAGTTCATTTATGAGGAATAAAGTTTAAATAGATGTTCTTTCCGGTAAAGGTGACAAGTGATACCACTTTCCTGTAGGCTGTTTTTTTTTTAATCTGGGACATAGCACTGCATGATACCCATATTTCAAGTCATATATACGATAAAATGCTTAAACGGATGTAACGGTGTCCGCATTTTTCTCTGCATGCATACTATTATGCAACCGTACTAACTTATCTATTCGGGACGAATGTCAATTTAAGTAGAATTTGTAGTAATCAAATATTTAAAACTACGCATATATTAAAGAGGGAAAATCCTCTTTACGCCAGGTGATATCTTGACTTACATTCATTGGCTGTGTATTGGGGTCAAGGTCAGCATACAATGGTTATATTTTAAAAGACCCGGCACCAGGAAAACAAATAAAGTAAGGATTAAGTCAAAGCAAGCAAAAAAGTAACGCTCGATGCAAAATTTATAAGGCACACACGTCTATAATGATACTATTTTAAGCAATAGTATTTAGTTTGAATTACAATGTTTTGTTTTTGATGATACTCAGTGATGTTTCTTCTATACACGACTCTGTCATAATATTATGATATTATAGTGTTTTGCTCTTGTATGTCGCATAAAAGTATTTAGCTATTAGTCAGTGATACATACATATCAGTAAAAAAGATATATAAAGAGTAGCTTTGTTTTACATAAAACATTTCAAATATCAGCGAGAAATCGGTCCCTGCTGGAACCCAAGCTGACTTTGTGAGAAAGTTTGCCAGTTTACTTGCAGATAGGTGGTAGTCTCTTTCCGGGTACATTGTAACCGGGTTCTCGCCTCATTCACTAAAGCTGGCTGCCACAATATAACTGAAAAATGTTTATTGTGGCGTAAAATAATTTAAAAAGTTAAAAGAAATATAATCAACATTATAAAAAGTCAGTAAAGAGCCAATGTCTGAAATCAGATTCAAAATAATTGTTAAATCGATGTTTACAACAACAACAACTACTTCTACTACTACTACTGCTGCTGCTGCTGCTGCTACTGCTGTTACTACTACTTCTGCTGTTCCTACTGCTACTACTACTACTATTTCTGCTACTACTACAACTACTACTACTGCTACTACTACTACTACTACTACTTGTACTACTACTACTAATGGAACTTTTTGCTACGCCACCATAAAATATACGTACAACAAAGATACATTTATTAATTCTGCTCAAATCAACAACTTGTCAAATTGAATACATCTCATATCTCATATGAATCTCATAATACATATTGATATTACGTCCAAAACAAAACAAAAAGTAATTTGTAATGTATCTGTCGTTACTTGAGTCAACGGCTAGAGATACAGTAATGATTAACAACCATAAATCGTGCTGTGGTCATTTTCTGGTCAGTATTGACCCAACTACCTGGTCACCTGGTCAATTTATGACACATTGAGACGATTACAGGCAACCAGTGAGTACCTAAAATTAAAATAGATAATAACATCAACTTTCGATTAGTCATTCCCTAATATATATATATATATCCTCAAGTCCTCAAGCTGCAGAATCAAAGTGTGTCTATTCTAAATCGAAATATTGGAACATCATTTCGAATTTGAAGCTTTTCATTGAAACATTGCACATTTGTTTGCCAAAGTAGTCCCCAGTGATTTATATGTGATTGTATTAGTATTTGCACTGCTGTCTGTTCTAGAAATACAGATTGGCAGCTAGCAAATGGCTCTACTTCTAACTTTAAATGTTTTCCTGGCTTGTATCCCATCATTAACTGCCATTGACTCCTGGCAACATCTTTATTACTGTATTTAATGGGAAATGTATAAAATGCGAGAAAAAAACGTGTTTAATGTGATTTACCTAGAGTATTGTTAGCATATTATCAAATTCACAAGAAACTACATCATTTTAATCAGAGTTGGCACCTTCTAGCCGAACAGTGATGGAACCTTCCGCGTCATAAATCACTACACCTATTGTGTATCTTGTCGGCTATTGATCGTGTCCGAATTGGTTGCGCTTTATACGAGATAGCGATCAATTCAAAACGTAGCCATTGGTCATTATTTAACGGATGCATAATCACATATCTCAATTTTTCTGTCAATAAAGGAAAAGATCAGCAACATTTTCGTGTTGTTGAAATTTTAATAACCTGCGAAAAAATGTTACAGATAAATGTACTGTTACAGTAAAATATGATATATCGCTTTAATTCGACGTCTTTTTATAAAGCTTTGTTCATTTCTCTTTGTTTTCATGTTTCAAATCTTTAAACGTTTAATAGTTGCAAACAGCTATTGATCATGCATTAATCTTTAAATCTGAATTTTCTCTGTAGGAAATATGTAAAAACGATAATGTCCCGAGTCAGCAATTTTCCAGTCTTCGGGACATTTTATGCATCCAGGCGTATTGTTAGTGAAAAGGAAATTAAGCCAAGCATTGCTGATAATATTAATTCCCTTGATCATGTCGCTTATCAGTTTAACGCATTATAAATCTTTATTTGAATTGCCTTCGAGTTCTGTATGCACACAGTATGTGGTTAAATATGGTAACTGTATTGTAAGCAATTCTCAGTGACTGACTTCAAGTAAGGTGAAGCGAATTGATTTGATGAAGCAATTCAATACACAATGTAGATTCAATTTTGAAAAAAAAAAAACAGTATCTACCGTAACTGATATTCTACGATTGCCACTACTGCTGTTCCTGCTGTTATTAATGCTACTACTAATATAAAGAATATTGCCGCTGTTATTGATGCTACTACTTATGTAAATAGTTTTGCCGCTGTTATTATTGCTACTACTAATATAAACAGTATTGCCGCTGTTATCATTGCTACTACTAATATAGATAGTATTGCCACTGTTATTAATAATATTGCCGCTGTTATTCACTGTTATTATTGCTACTACTAATATAAATAGTATTGCCACTGTTATCATTGCTACTACAAATATATAAATAATATTGCCGCTGTTATCAATGCCACTACTAATATAGATAGTATTGCCACTGTTATCAATGCTACTACAAATATATAAATAATATTGCCGCTGTTATCAATGCCACTACTAATATAGATAGTATTGCCACTGTTATCAATGCTACTACTAATATAGATAGTATTGCCACTGTTATCAATGCTACTACTAATATAGATAGTATTGCCGCTGTTATCAATGCTACTACTAATATAGATAGTATTGCCGCTGTTATCAATGCTACTACTAATATAGATAGTATTGCCGCTGTTATTAATGCTACTAATAATATAAATAGTATTGCCACTGTTATCAATACTACTACTACTAATATAGATAGTATTGCCACTGTTATTAATGCTACTACTAATATAAATAGTATTGCCACTGTTATTAATGCTTCTACTAATATAGATAGTATTGCCACTGTTATCAATGCTACTACTACTAATATAGATGGAATTGCCACTGTTATTAATGCTACTACTAATATAGATGGTATTGCCACTGTTATTAATGCTACTACTAATATAGATAGCATTGCCGCTGTTATTAATGCTACTACTAATATAGATAGCATTGCCACTGTTATAAATGCTACGACTACTAATATAGATAGCATTGCCACTGTTATAAATGCTACTACTAATATAGATAGTATTGCCGCTGTTATTAATGCTACTGCTTCTATAGATAGCATTGCCGCTGTTATTAATGATACTACTTATAATATTATATGTATTAGTAGTATTTTAGTTTAAACATATTTTATTTCATTATTTCATGAAAAGGGATTTGGCAAAAGTTAATACAACATTACATATTTTTTAATTTACTAACACCAATTTCCCAGTACCTCGTATTTCGGAACCAGCTGATAATCTTATACTAAACTAGTATTTGGCACTGATAACACTAATTAAATTCTAAATTTTTCAAAAGCTGTGATAATCATCTTTTTACAGTGGCTACACTTAGACGGATTTGGCTATGCATTTAGATTTGGCCTTGCATTATACCATATTCCCTTTAGAAAATATATTTAAATTGGAGTTCAGCTGATGAAGTCTAATTGACAGAAACGATCGTTTTGAGCATTATAACTTTGGTATTATGTTTATAATATTTATGCTTAAAGGGGCATTATGGAAACGTCACCAAATGCCGGTGAAGCGCTTCAAATATAGGCATATGCTCGGCACTTGCGGCCATTGATCAGTGATGGATCTTTAACGTGCCGACACCTACTGTGACACGGACCTCTGTTTTTGGCCTATGCTCGGCACTTACGGGCATTGAGCAGTGAGGTATCTTTAACGTGCCGACGCCTTCTGTGACACGGGACTTCTGTTTTTACTGTCTCATCCGAAGGACAGAAAAAGCCATCTGCCTCCGCCGAGGCTCGAACCCGGGACCCTCCGGTTGCGAATCGAGCATTCTACCGCGGAACCATCATAATTTGTAACACTTCACCTATATATAATGTCTTTATACAAGTGAAAATTTCTTGAATGGGCGTAAAACACCATTCATATTAGTTACTTTATATCGACTTTTGAAATAAATCTTTTAGACTAATCGGCCGGTCTAAAGCAACAGAGAAGAACATAGCACTCAGATACTTAGGGGTAAAATGATATTCGGATAAGAAACGAAGCATGAATATTGAAATAAACATGATTCTTGACATATGACATGTAATTGAAACTGATCCGTGGCAACATTGAAACAAATGAATGAGCATTGTGGCGACAATGTAGTGACCTTCTACGTTTAAGGCCTACGTGACTGTATCCACGAGTTCTTGGTGATGTATCTAAACGTGTCCTAAAAATATATTATTTGGCTCTAATGTTTACGGTGGCATGGAGACGACATGAAAAAGAAAACATATTCTATTACGATCGCGCGTACTAGCTGAACCAATCATATGGGGCGTTTCAAATGCATGTATGAATCCCAATTTATTTGCAGAGCTGTAAACCCAGTATAATTTGAATTATGTGCATTGGTGGACCTAGAGGGGATTGCAACCCCGTTTCAATTTGGTATTTTTTTTCGAAATCAAGAATTGAAGATGAAGCACTGTTAAAGTTTCTATTAACATGGAATACAATCAGTGATCTAGCTTGATTTTAGTGTCTGGAATTCAGAAAAGGGTTTCCAGGAACTTTTAAAATTCAAAAGATTTCTAGACCCACGCATGAATCGCTGTGATGGTTGTGTTTGCTGAAACTCAATTTATTGTAGGTAAATAATGATCTGTCAATATGATACAACAATTTTGATGAAAACAAGTCCCACTCTTGGCTATTAAAATTGATCATTTCTAGGTACATACCTCGGACCTCAGAGATAACAGTGATTTTGTGTCTGGGAGCTAAAAAAAACTCCAACCGTCTTCCGAATGAGATAATTCCAAAATGTATCCAGGGAGGAGGGAGCATTCACTCGAACATCCTAGCCATCGCTGAATTTCACTTTATGTAGCTAATGAAATACTTTGGAAACGAAGAATATATTCCAAATATTTACATACCGACTGTAATTTCCTTCATTACAGTTATACAGAATGACTGTATTGTTATATCAATAAAATCAGTGATCTAAGTGTTAACCGCTAGATGGCGTAGGAATACCTGAATATCTAAGAAACCCTTTCCATGACCATGTTACGGCAGCGATTTGTCCGACAAGTATTCTCTGAACATATAAATAAAGAATAAAATAACAAACATTCATTCCATATTCTTATTTAAAGCCATTAATTACCACAAAACAAACAAAAATCACTGAAAGAAATAGAAAACACAAGACTAGGCCTGCATCTGTAGCACACTGTAGATCTACATGCCCATATCATAGGCCTATTGAGATAGATCTAGGTCATGTTATGAAAAGAAACACAGGCCACAGAAATGAAAATTTGCTTTGTAGTTACGTTGCTTGTAAGTAAGTTGAAAAGGGAGTCAGGTCTAGTGCAATTTTGTCCTGTATCTCTGATAAACAGTTTGCTTTTCCGTCACCATATAGGCTATTCCTGTCAGAAACAATTCGTCACTCGCATCGCGTGAAATCAACTCTCGGTTCACCTCAAATCCTATTAATTGCTAGGCTAATTACCAGGCCCATCTTGTTTTTCACAACCTGTAATGTTAATGCCGAACATAAGTTATTAAGTAGTATTCATAGGTTTCTCAGTAAATTGACGGGATACTCTATATGATCAGCTGGTAAAAACTGAGGTCTGAATTGACATGGATCTATTATACTTTATAGGCCTACACGGATTTTCCTTAACGAACGTGTCGATAATTATCTTTTAAACAGACCAATAACAGTTTGTTATTTCACAACATAATCTGCATTTGATTTGAAGGATTTGCTAGTGGGCTAGCCTATATACTGAAATAGGTCTACTTACGAAATCGTCACCCCTTCACAGTTCACGGCATTTCCCAGCTGATTCAGCGACTGATAAAATATCAAATAGAATGGCTACTTCCAGTTGTCATGAACGAATATTAACAGTCACACTCAGACTTTCTGTGGTATATTCCATTGATAAAATTTAAGAATTTAAACGAAAATTTGTTGTAAACAACGATCATCTGTTGCTATCCAAATCGCACATGGTAGGCCTATCAGCCATTTGCACACGGCCCATTCGGCCAATTCTCTCCTGACACATTTAACTCGCCACTACTAAATCTGAGAATAAGTATTCAAAATTGTCCATATCACTAGTTTCTTTCAAAATGATAAAAAATTAAACCTTAATTTCATTAGTATTTGCGATCAGAAAAGAGAACTACTTCGCATGTCAAAACAGCTGTTAAGCCATTACGTCATATGAAAACACCCCCCGCAAAGTCAGTGTTCTGGAATGAATTTAGTATCCAGTAGACTACAGTTTCACTGAAAAATGGTATTGTATATAAATATAAGGATTGTTTTTCATTTTTTGAACATCATTGCGGTATAAAAGCAATTGCTCATGGAAAAAATTCTGTGCAGCACCGCAATGATGTTCAAAAAATGAAAAAGAATCCTTAAATCAATGTTTGGAGGCTATAAAAAGACCCCTAGGATAAAGTTTGTTACTTGCAAAATTCAAAAATGTACCGTGTGAGTATACACCTAATTGTTTGCTAAATTGTCCTTCGTTTTCAGGCGTAAATAATTTACCAATGAAATATTTTCTTAATAATATAGAGGTAATAATTCCGTGTCTGGTAGCTACAAGTAAAATTGAAGAAGTACCAATCGATAATCAAAACTTAAGTCCATTATAACACGACGAATTAGATGTGTAAATGGTCTCAACATGAAGAACAATTGCGAATCCCAAACGGGATAAGACCAGGTGTCCGGAAGGAGTCAGCGTCTTCTGCTGGCATGTCACACCCGTCGCAAACGTTCCATGGAAATCTTTCAAGTCAAATTCGGTGAAAAGGTCAAGTTTGGTGATAAGGCCAAGTTCGGTGAAAAGCACAATATTGATGAAAGGGAGTCACTTTCTGTGGCCGTGCTCCAGAATTAGTAGTCGGATTTAGTATTTAAATTTTTTTGGGGGGGAGACTATCTAGATGCTTTTCTATGTGTTTTGAGGTGTTTTTTATTTTATCTATGCTTTGGATAATATTTCCTATTGTCATTATGGCGATAGTAAAATATGGTACCCATACCGTTGTCAAGGAAGTCAGTGCACGGATTATTTTCTACTTTAAGTATGTTGTGGACCATAATTAGGTTAATGTGGTAGCATAATTCAATTGATGCAAGAGATTTACTTTTTATTAATTATACGGCTTGCACGGCGGTGATTCGTCCTTCGGATTCAAGATAGACACAGAATCATTCTCCTTAAATGAGTTCAGGCGGAATAAGTAATCTTTATTTTGTTGAAAAGTAAAACAAAAAAGTAAGCTATGCAATAGCCTACATTGCTCATATTACGTTTTCAAGGACATCTACAGTTTTGTGGTAGGAACATAGCAATTTCAAAGATGAAATATATTGAAAGTTTATCTACGATGTCTTCATTCTAGGTTTATGAGTTTTTGATTTTTTTTCTGTATCGAAATTGTAACCGTTGTTTCCTTATTATATTTCCTTTTTTTTTCTTTCTTTCTCTCTCTTTATTCATTTCTTTTTAGAAAAAGCGACCAGTCTTTTAACGAATGAATCTGCTCAAATTCACGGAAAACATGTCTAAAATTTTCAATTTGTTATAAGGTTAAGCAATGTTTTGTCACATTTTCGTTTAAGGATGAAATTTATTGATTTTTTTTTTTAAAAAAATAAATCACCAGGACATTGGATAAATTGACACTTGTTCCTGTGAAAATTCAGATGTGAAACAGATTTAAAATAAAGTATAATAGACCTCTTAAATCCAGAGATGCTATCAGGTGCCTGAGAATTTTGTATTTTTTACCGATAGATGACACCTGTCGCGTCTAGCGGATTCGATATGCCGACAAACAACTTGCAATCCAGTATACACAATTTTGAATTGAATTGAATTGAACATATTTTATTGGTTTAAAGGAAAAGCAAAGAGATCAGGCACAAGTTCTTGCAACTTAGAAATGCCATCTCCCGATAACAATGTTGTTATTTACATAGTACAGACAAACAGTACAATAAAATAGTAGAAAACATAAGATTGCATTTCTATATCATTGAAAAAAGAAAGGAAAAAAGTGTGGAAAAGAATATAGTATGGGGAAAGAGAAAGAGAACTGTTAGTGAGGGTAGATAATTACAGAACTGTTATTGAGGGTAAATAGGTACAGAACTATGGCACTTTTATATGATGGCTCAAGCGCCGGTAATAATAATAATAATAATAATAACAATAATAATAATAATAATAATTAACTCGAAGTGCACATTTTCTCATTATATATGAAATCCACAGTAATCAAAGATTCTTTTTGAATTGAATAGTTACATTATGGAAATCGCTTAGTTTCTTTGATGTATGTTTGAACAATAATAAATATATCTTCGTTGATTTTTTCTGAAAGAGAGTCATCGCCCTATAAAAGAATATGTATATTCATATATGAAATGTTATAGATATGAGAAAGGATAACAAACAGTTTGTGTCTTTGTTCAGTATAAAGAAATGCTCAGCACTTTCAGGAAGCTCACATTCACAGCACGGACTGTCGCATATATTAAAACGAAATAGATGAGTTTTAGGTCACTACAATTGTGGCGTATTCGAGTTTGAATGACATTGAAATATCTGAAGCCGCAGTTGAAGAAGGTAGGTACTGTAGTAATAACTCTTGAAATTTTGTGTTTGAAAGAATTTAAAGAGTTTACAGATCTTATGTCAAAATTCCAATTATTCCCATTTTATTCACATTTTTAATAAGTTGTTTGTACCTAAATGAATTGATATGCGAACGCAGCGAGCTCTTTATTGAAGAAATGGTGCATCCTGAGTTATTTTTTTTTTTTTTTTTTTTTTTTTTTTTTTTTTTTTTTTTTTTTTTTTTTTTTTTTTTTTTTTTTTTTTTTTTTTTTTTTTTTTTTTTTTTTTTTTTTACCTAATTCCAATAATTACAGCGCCCTCTTCTGGTCAGTCCTTCAGTGTATATTATGGTCTTCAAAAGTTAACTACATAGCAAAGAACTATTCTAATTGGTCAGAATTTCTAGAAACATGGCTGCCGTAAATGTGTAATCATTTTGGTTAAATTTTACAAAAGTCATGTGGTTGAATACAATGGGTTTGTTGATAGCCCGATCCCGTAATAGCCAGATTAGTAACAGCCTGGATATGACGGCTTACCAACAGCTTTAAAATGTTCAATAAAACAATGCCAAATACCTCTAGCCTACAGTTTGGCAATACTTTGAGCATGATTTCAAGCTGTAGAAGTGAGCACATTTTGGTAAGAGGGTAGAATATGAGCTGTATATATCCAAAATACTGTCTACATCAACATACATTGTATAATCATGCGATTGTCCTAACCCACTGCATTTAATTTGACAATAGCAAATCTGCGCTTGCTTCAAGACAATATCTTAGTTCATATTAAACAAAATGTTACAAACGTAGTTTTTCTAAATTGTTTATACAATTGAATATGTGTTGTTGTCATAAATAGCAATGTAGATCTAAGTCTGTGTCGAAAAAGCGCTGTTCAGAGTTATTAATTCCCCGGTGTCGGAGATTTGTTAAGACGTCCTGACAAAACGAAGTGAGAATATTAACTCTCCAGTATACTTTATAAAACTTTATTTAGCTGCAGTGGGAACACGCCAAGTAAAACGGTTATCATGGATGTTTTACGCCTTCTGCTAATTATAATGAAATGTATTTATTTATATATTTATCTATCTGTTTATTTATTGCTTCATTACCAACCTTTCATACAACAGAGAGCAGTATTCGTGACGCAGTTATCTCGCTTTCTTTGCATAGAGTGACGTATAAGGTTTTCAATCTAGCAAATAGGATGACTATCAGAGTTATCTCGCTTTCTACGACATAACTAAATTCTTTACTGACGGTATTTCAAGCTCATCTGAAAGGGTTCTCCAAGGTTTAAACCACGAACCATTTTTCATCTTCGAGCTCCGCTGAAACGTCAGCTCATTTTGTGAGAAATATTGTCAGTTTAGTTGCAGAAGGCAAGTGGTGTCCACTCAGATAAATTGTAACCGGGCTATATCATTCACCATTAAAATTAGTTACAACACCACTCTGATTCTACACATAAATACACTGAAGTTGATAAAAACATGCTGGAATTTCTAATAGACAATATATTTGTAATGTTCGGAGACGTGGTTTTTCAACAAACTGTCGGCATTCATATGGGAACCAACTGTGCCCCTTTATTGGCCTTTATTCATATGAAGCAGACTTCATTCAGAAACTACTGAATCAAAAGAAGAAAAAGTTAGCGGTGTCCTTTAATTTGACAATCAGATATATCAACGACGTTTTGTCAATGAATAATGACAATTTTCATACATATGTCAATGAGATATATCCCAGCGAAATAGAAATTAAGATACAACAGAATCAAGAACACACGCTACTTAGACATTTTACTTACTATAGACACTGACGGGTAATTGGCAACTAAGCTATACGACAAACGCGACGATTTCGGCTTTCCCATCGTAAATTGAGTAGTAATATCCCACAGTCACCCACATATGGAGTTTATATTTCACAAATTTTCCTATATGTCAGAGCATGTTCAAGATATGAAATTTCATATACAGATGTAAACTACTTACTGACAAATTATTGACACAGGGATATCGAAAACCGCGTTTGATGTCAACGTTCCGCAAATTTTACGGTCGATATAATAGTCTTGTTTGCGATTACTCTGTTTCACTAGGTGAAATGTTGAGTTGCCTTTTCGTTGGCGGTTGTTGAGACGTCTGTACCAATTGTGACGAGGATTCGTTCTTCACGTATTTCATTTGGACTTGACTGTGGACGCACGGCGGGTGTGACCGGTCGACAGGGGGTGCTTACCCCTCCATGGCACCTGATCCCATCTCTTGGTTTCCAGAGGTCCGTGTTTGTCCATTTTTACCAGATTTGTATCTATATCCTGGACATCCTAAACATTTATACTTTGGTATCTGAGATGTTTATATTACAAACATTTTATTGAAATTTTGTTGAGTCTGACGAAAACAGCATTTTTTGTAGTGTAGTTTAAATTACGTGCAATCAGTTTGCATTATATTCGGTCTTCGTTTTCACTCTGTTTTGTTTTATTTTTTTTTCGGCGGGTCTTTGTTTTTTTTTGTTTTTTTGTTTGTTTGTTTTTTTTTTTTTTTTTTTTTTTTTTGCTTTGGTTATTGTGACATTTTAATAAGTAAATGAGACTTTTTTGACGAAATGTCGACGTGTCGTTAGATTGACGGGTAAAAAAATGCAAAGTTTGTTTAATGAGTGACGAATTGTTGTGATCTTATTTTTATTAGAATAACGTTGTCAGTCTCGTCATTTCTATAACTAATTGACGGCAAACTAGCAAAACATTTTTGGAGACGATTTTTTCTCAGTTCAAGAAAATACCTTTTGACATTTTTAGTAAAACTTTTTTTCTTTTAATGTAATACGTCCTTCATAATCACCTTGTCAATTTCACCAATTCGTGAACCAGATTGATGATCATAGAAGTTTCCCAATACTTTTATTTTTTAGTTCAAAAACATTATATTTGGACAATCCAAGCTATTCAATTACAAACAGGTTTTGCAGTGCCTAGACATCAACCATCTTCTACACAACACTGTCACATGTTCATGTGCTTCATCTCCTTTCAAATACAATACTATCGGGCATGTCATTACCGGCGACGTTTCTATTGTTGAAAATGAAAGCCTCAAAAATCTTATTTTAAGGGGCCCTAAATACCGGGAAGCCCGTTCCTTTAATTGGCGTCAGAATTTCAGTTTAGTTATGGATTCTGTCGAAGATTATGCCAGACGATGGGCCAAACATGAAGACGTAGAACCAGACACTTTGTCTGAATGGCTAAAAGCCATACGATGGTTGATAAAATCTCGTATTCGAAAACTTAAAGGGACTATGAAAACACGTTATCCCTCTGTATTTAATGATCCAGAAGTAGTAACTGAACTGGATAGGTTACATGACCAATATGTACTGGTACCAGCAGACAAAGCCTCAAATAATATAGTTTTATTTGTAAGGCACATTACTATAATTGTTTATTAGAAGAACTTGGGTTTAATACGAATTCTGGAAATCCTACATACACACGTAGCTCACTTTCAAAGGACGAGATTCTTCAAAATCACGTGTCCGTATTACACTCATTTGATATACCTACAACGGAGACCGATTTCGAGCTACCACATTTATACTGGATACCTAAACTTCATAAAAACCCATATAAGCAAAGATACATAGCAGGATCCAGCAAATGTTCTACCAAACCTTTATCTTTACTCCTTACCAAGATATTGACAGCTGTTAAGGAGAAACTTCAAAAATACTGTACAGTTGCTTATTCCAGAAACGGTGTAAATCAGATGTGGATACTTAAAAATTCTAAACAGCTTTTAGAAAATTTGAAGGCACACAACTTTTCTCGAATTCACAATATCAAAACTTATGATTTCTCAACTCTTTACACTACTATTCCACATAAAAAATTAAAAGAAAGACTTTTTAGCATCATAGACAACTGCTTTTTCACTAAAGGTGGTACCCGAAAATTTAAATATCTAGTGATTGGCTATCAGGATACTTATTTCGTCAAACAACACTCTGATTCTACACATAAGTATACTGAAGTTGATATAAAAAACATGCTGGAATTTCTAATAGACAGTATATTTGTAATGTTCGGAGACGTGGTCTTTCAACAAACTGTCGACATTCCTATGGGAACCAATTGTGCTCCTTTATTGGCCGACCTGTTCCTTTATTAATACAAAGCAGACTTCATTCAGAAACTGCTGAATCAAAAGAAGAAAAAGTTAGCGGTGTCCTTTAATTTGACATTTAGATATATCGACGACGTTTTGTCAATTAATAATGACAATTTTCATACATATGTCAATGCGATATATCCCAGCGAACTAGAAATTAAAGATACAACAGAATCAAGTACACACGCTTCATACTTAGACATTTTACTTAATATAAACACAGACGGGAAATTAGCAACTAAGCTATACGATAAACGCGACGATTTCGGCTTTCCCATCGTAAATTTTCCGCATTTAAGTAGTAATATCCCTCAGTCACCCACATATGGAGTTTATATTTCACAAATGATCCGATATGCCAGGGCGTGCACAAAACATGAAGATTTCATATACAAAGGTAAACTACTCACTGACAAATTATTGACACAGGGATATCGAAAACCGTGTTTAATTTCAACGTTCCGCAAATTTTATGGTCGGTATAATAGTCACGACTACTCTGTTTCACTAAGTGAAATGTTGAGTTGCCTTTTCGTTGGCGGTTGTTGAGACGTCTGTACAAATTGTGACGAGGATACACTCCTCACGTGTTTCATTGGACTTGACTGTGGACTCACGGCGGGTGTGACCGGTCGACAGGGGATGCTTACTCCTCCATGGCACCTGATCCCATCTCTTGGTTTCCAGAGGTCCGTGTTTGTCCATTTTTACTTACAACTGTAAACCTATTATTCATTTGCAGTATACGTTCAAATCCAGACTCTGCAAAATCATATATTGTCGTAATTTGAACGTCTTTGATTGGTCATCTGATTCAAAGGGCAGCTGAAGGATTTCTAATGTATAATGCGTTAAAGCCCACTGGAGGGACTGGAGTTATTCGAGTTATTGTGTATAAGGTCAAGAACCGTTACCCGCTGTGAGGAGTGTGCCTTCCAGTATCACTTCATTCCCGACCTGACCTCGTTTCCAGCTTACAGCTCTATGTTCCGCCATTCAAATTGACCAATCAGAAGCAGGATTATAATGACGGTAAAAAGCCACCCCGGCGGCAAAATTCAAAATGGCGTGCCATAGAACTTTTTTTTACCGCTTTTGTCACTCGTAAACCTAGTTGAAGAATGGGACTAATTCATGTACCGCGTGATACCCGATACCGTTTGTGCGGTACTATTGTTTCTGTTAGTGATGGAATGACACTAGAAGACGATATCCCCCGCTAACGTCATTTCAGCGGGAATATTACGTAGAGTTACATTCCATCACCATGCGAGATACTAGAACGGCACAAACGTTATCGGTTATCACGTGGTACAGGAATCAGTCCCATTAGAGACATTAATGAAGTCATTATGACGAATGTATGACATTAAGTTCTGGAAGTAAACCTGATTTGTATAATTTGTATTTCATATGTAAAACCATTGCCCTGGTTTGAGAAAATGCCTTAAACATAGAATTAATGTTATCCGAAACAAATACGTCCGTCACTCATCAGTATCTTTATCAATCATTTCTTTTTGTTTTTAAAGTTTTACAGCTGATTCTAACTACAGATTTCGCAATTATCAAACATAGTGTAGTCTCTTTTTCGAACTCGATTATTATGGACTATGGAAAAAGTGTTGACGCCGTTCTTCCGTAAAAAAACGATTCACCCACGTATTTACGCGGGAGTATCAGGAAAAGTGGAAAACGTATCTCTTTTACTGAAGAGCTCCAAAACTGACGTAATTCGAGTTTTCTGTAGTATATTTATGTAACTGAATGTTCTTTGTTGCTTCTCTTGTCTATAATATCATTTTCTTTGTTGTAATACTTAAATATGAAGTTTAATGGATCTGCGTATATCAAATGTCAACTGTTATACTATTTCTGTTTCCAATCGAAATTCAAAACTTAGAGTAAACACTTAACATGATTTTCATTAATAAACATTGTCTAGATTAGATTTTTAATTGAATTTGTTTCATGAACCGGAATCAGAGATAATGGGGAAAAAACACCCACTATATTTACATGGTAAATATTTAAAACTTTATTCAAACATTCACAGAAGTTATACCGTCATCCACGTATGTAAGCGATATTCCAGTACGCAAATCCTTAACCGTATTTTTCCAGGTCTCAGTTATTCTATGGAAGCCGACACGAGACACCACGTGAAGATAACAAAAAATTCATTTTGCTTATGCGCTGTTATTGACAGTTCATTAGGGGCGCTTACCAATGATGCAGGATAAATTTTTAGATAAAATTTAGATGAAAAATTATTTTTTTTATTCTGAAAATTCATTCTTTTTTTCTGTTTGTTTCTGAGCAGTTTAAGAGAGATAATTTGAAAACATTGTTTCCTTAAAAAATCAAAGTCGTATTGTCGCTCCTTTGACAGTGTCTGCAACGAAAAATGTTGAATCAGGGAAGTAACCCAGGTGCCATTTCGTCCACGGAGGACACCTTACCTTTGATGGAACAAATTGGTTTTCGGTTGTCTGTTCCTGTCAATGGTAAGGCCACTATATGCCCGTTGTGATATGCGATCTTCGAATGCTCTAATCGACGAGGCAACCAGGATAATGAAATTTATACGAACGGAAATGCACACGTTTAGCGAAAGAATGCAGTATATATATATATATATATATATATATATATATATATATATATATATATATATATATATATATATATATATATATATATATATATATATATATATATATATATATATATATTTCTATATACAGTGAAACCTGTATATTGCGGCCACCCAATGGACTATAAAATATTGACCTTTATGTGCAGGTGACCCTTATACCCAGGTTCAAATTAGTTGAAGTATGCAGTCAAGGGACTTGAAAAAAACTGACCTTTATAAACAGGTAATCCTTATATATAGGTGGCCACTATAGCAGGTTTTACTGTATATATATATATATATATATATATATATATATATATATATATATATATATATATATATATATATATATATATATATATATATATATATGCTTTAGGCACGGTACACAACATTTCAAACGTAGGATCTGTCGATTGCGAGTCTAAAAATCTTCTATTTAATGCAGCGAGTGGTAATTATAACGACGCCTTAACTACATTACATGTGGACAACACAATACAACTCGTATGTCGTTATCATAAGGACAAAATTTTCATTTTTACACGTGACCTGTATCGGCTTCCGTATTCGTCTTACTGCTTGACGTATGTTGAAACAAACATTCCTTAAATGTGTCAAGATATTGATCATTTTATAGAAGACTGAAAGATTCTATTGAAATCAATGACATCTATGACGGAATTGACGAATGTTTGCACATTATATCAACTACAATTTTAAAATAATTAATTTGGAATCCATTTTTAAACTATGGAGTGGCGAGCAAATCTCAAACAAAATTGAACAACGCAAACATTTTAAAGATCTT